>CP099849.1:20173143-21373143 GCA_030062745.1 Capitulum mitella
GCGGTTCGACGACAATTTAAGATTTTTATGTCTTTTGTCTCTCATACCTCTTTTAGATCTGGCACTCGGACATAGAAGTGTTTCTTCCTGACTGACGGTGACAGTGACATTTGACTGACCGACAAATCGGCGGTTTATGTTGGTCTTTTGATAACTCGGTAGCTGGAGCGATTAAAGCGGACGTTCCGTTTTCCAGGTTGGTAGTACAAACTTGCCGAAAAGTGAGGGTGTGACGGAAGCATGTTTTAACAATTACAGATTTGTGTGAGTGAACATTTAGTAAAAACCTGCGTAGGATATCGATAGAACATGGCTGAAAAGGTGAAGATGTAGCCAAAGGTTTTTAACCACAGTCGGTGGAGTCAGGGATGCGCGAACCTCCGGTACCTCCGATATCGCCATTAATGAATGTGATGGACGTAATTTTGTCATTAATACCAGTTGTCCCTATCCCTTTATTTCTTAACATTCTCACGTTACACGACAACCTGAGCCTTATGTGGCTATTTGTTATTAGCGTTTTGTTTTAACACAACGTTTAGACAAATGTATGCACCTCTGTCTACAATTGGCACGCAGACACTGCACATACATGCAGGGCCTATTTTAACATGTTAACTGGGGGGGCAAATGCCCCCCCAGTCGGGCACTTTGCCCCCCCCAGTCAAGAGCCTTTGCCCATGCAAAGAAAAAAAAACGGCCAGGTGTACTAGCGTAACCAGGAGAGTATTCCATAAAGCGCTGCGCATGAGAGTCTCGCGAAGCAGCTTCTTATCAGCGAAGGATGTGTGAATCATTGAGTAATGTGGGAGCACACTTAGAACCATCACTTTATAATACGTATTGCAGGCACACCTAGTGACCGCTGGCGAGCGTGTTTCGTAATTAGTACCCCGGCACCCGATGCCGCGATTGTCTGGTGGGCGGCCAAGGCGTTTCATTGCATCGTAAGCACGTTAAAAATGATGATGACCATCTCTGATGTGTTCAAGCTCAAGAAAACTGAAGGGTGAGCTGGTGGGCAGGGCGGTTTCGCTGTGGTGGGATAATGTTTATATGAACGCGGCAACAGTCCAGCAGTGCTGTAGTCATCACCAATCATCCTGATCCGAAAGCCCTGCTAAAATCCCAGTATGTAAGTGGTAGAACTTCATTGAACTAGGCGGTTAAACCCGAGTTTTACGCGATGAAAACAGAAAATTAATCAGTCATATATTGAAACCGTCACTCTTGCTGCCCTTGTGCATGGGTTTGTGCATCCTATGAGCATGCTTCATCTGCTTCACGAACATGGCATAGCTCAGACTGCAGATAATGACGAGTGTTGATGATATCTCACTGAGGCGGGGCTAAGGCGAATACTTCAATTTGAGATGATTTTTATTTTGGAGCCGATAATCTGGAAATGGAGCAGTTTGTTCTGCCTGTGTTGGGACAGCTTTTGCACTTTTGCGCAGTGTTGAAAAACATACGACCAAAATTCGGTGAGAAACTGTATTTTGGGGATACATTAGACCAACAGAAACTATCCCGAACAGGCAGCCTACTGCCTCACTTAGGAAAGAATCGAAGCTGCCGCAACATCTCGTCAGTATTCTGGCCATCGTTTGCAGACTGACTTATATATCTGAAGTACGACACCCTGCCATGCCACGGTAACCAACGGAGCCGGTGTGGCAATTTCCCGCGCGTTCTTAGACGTCAGTATATTTAAGGACCACCTGCGTCAATGCAGAAAGTACCTTTTATAACGGAAGTCTGTGCCACTATGGCTGCACCACGAGAAAAAAGCCGAACTTTGGTTGACCGGTGCTCAGAACTGCCTTCGCGGGGAGAAGTGCTGCAGCAATATTTTCAGTCCCACCATGTGGATAGACTTACCCAGAGGTAGGTCAAAACACAGATCGTCCGCAAAATGATGAAGGTGTGGAACAAAGCCCGTATTCTCACTGCACCGGAGCGGAACGTAATAAAGAAGCTCAACAGAAAGCTTGACCAGTACCAACTGTCATCAAAGGCAAATTCTGGAGGTCCACCCCGGAAATTGACAAGAAGAATAATCGACAACCTCAAAAACCTTTTTGACCTTGCCCTTGTCGGCACCATTAAGACCATCAAAACCAAGAGAATAAAGACATTCTCCAGGCCCAAATGGAGCCAGGTCGCCGAGGCGTCATCGTGGTATTCGATAAGTTCCCTTCTGAGAAGGAGGAGCGAGCTCTTCAACGACAACAGTAGGCCGAAGCTTTAAAGAGCCCGCCGTTAGACTAAACAGCAGACCGAGCAGGAGGCAACTGCCCAGTTGGAATACTCGTCTACCGACAACACACAACTGACATATCAGGATGACCCGCAACCCTTGACCATGCCTTCCAAGCGGCCCTGCAGGAGAGCCAAGAACATCGCCACTCCTGATCAGGCAACAGCCTTCGATCGGACCAAACTCAATGATCGCTCTGCAATCCATTTCCTATCGGCGACGGCTTCGGCCCTCGGCCACGACTCCTCTGAACTGGCGATCACAGAAGCTCGGCCAGGCGGGCACGTAGATCGCAGAGGAAAGCCATTGCGGACGAAATCTAGCATTCTTTCTCCGTGCCACTCAACCTGGTGGTCCACTGGGACGGAAAACTGTTACATAACGATGGAAAGGAAAAGGTGGATCGACTCCCTGTCATTTTAACCGGTCCAAGAAATGCCGCCAAGCTCTTCGGCGGTGTTCCGAAGTTTGCAAGTAGAGCCGGAGCAACGCCAGCTGACGTTGTCGCGCATTGTCTGGAAGACTGGGAGGTTTCGGACAAGGTCGTCGGCATGAGCTTCGACACCACCTCCAGCAATACTGGACAAGTTGTGGGAGCAAGCACGCTTCTTCAACAGAAGCTTGAGTGACAGCCTATTCACGTCGCTTGTCGTCATCATATCTTCGAACTGGTGGCAAAGGCGGCTTTCTCCACGCGCTTCGGTCCGTCCTCGGGACCGGAATCTCCTTGTTCAAGCGCTTCAAGAAGAGATGGAGGCTCATTGACTGGAACAAGTTTGAACCCATGATGTATGAAGACCTGGAGCCAGCAGTGGCCGAGACGTTTTCTCCTCCAAGGGTCGTGTCGTCGCCTTCTGCCGTGAGAAGCTCGCCGAAATCCAGCCTAGCGATGATTATCGTGAGTTCTTTGAGGTCTCGATCATCCCCTTTGGTCAAGAGCCTCCACGGGGAATCAAGTTCCCCAACCCGGTGCTCTCCAAAGTGCCAGATGGATGGGGCGCATAATCTGCGGGATCAAGTTCTTCTTGTTTTGCCATCAGTTCTCCGTGACTCTCAGTGAATTGGGAGCACTCAAGCACTTCGTCTCTTTCATAGTTGTTCTGTACGTCAGTGCATGGTTCTGCTCTTCATCGGCGGTCAACGCTCCCGTGCACGACCTGGCCGTTCTGCAAAGCCTGATTTGAATGCTGAGATCTCGATGGGGACTTTGCCAATCACCTATTATCTATTATAACATTATATATAACATATAATTTATCATAACAATCACCTATTATGGTATCCCAGCGAAGAACTGGCTGGTGTGTTGTTCTTCGACGAGGGCGTGCCATGTGAGATGAAGAGGAAGAGGATCGCGTCATTCCAGGAACAGGGATCGGAGAGGTCTCACAGCGAGCGCGGGTGGATCTCGCAGCAAAGGAGGTTCTCGTCTCAGGAAGATCATCGTCGACTTCATTACCGCAAAGTCGGTGGCCAACCTGCAAGCCTACGGCATCAACATGGACTTCCTTGCCGCCGATCCCGCTGATCGGGAGACAGCACCTGGCTCCAAGAACGCTAAGGAAGTCCTGTGCGGGATCGCGGTAGTTAGCGACTTCGCCGAACGAACTGTGGCTCTTATCCAAGTATACAATAAGGTACTGACGAAGGATGAAGGGCAAAAGCAGTACCTGCTGCAAGTCGTCGAATAGCATCGTCGCCAGAACCCCGAGACCACAAAGAGGGTTGAAGTATCATTCCCACCTAAGCCACACTGCTGCCGACAGGACCAGTGACCCATGACCTGAGGCAGAATGTGAAGTGTCTTTCGATCCAGTGTGTCAAAAGGAGTACTATGATGTGCATTTTATGCATATCGTGCACTTGGTTTAAAAAACTGAAGCACAAAACACGTTTGGGGGCATTTCAGACACACCTCTCCCTGAACGAATCTCCCAGGGATCACAAGTCGACGGAGAATGAGTTCTTGCTGGGGATAAATGGAATGGTGTTCTTTGACTTTAATGGGCTCGGAATGCACAAAAGCCGGCGCGAATTTCATCAAAATAAAATAAAATCCAGGACAAACGACATACAATCTTCCTGTGAAAGTTGTTAAGAGTGTTGAACCAAGGCCATATTTTGCACACATGATTTTCTCCAAAAGACATATCAGTTAATGAGACAGCACTCTGTAAAGTGTTCATCGTAATGCGCCCTTATATATGTATGCCTTCCTTAGCAAAGTATTTATATATATATATATATCCTTTCCCTAGGAATATATATATATATATATATATATATATATATATATATATATATATATATATATATATAGATGAAGTGGACAAAATTCAATAAGGAGAACGCAAATGCCCGGGGGGGGGGGGGGGTGGTCTCGGCCAATGCGTCTCGTTCGCAGAATTGCCCCCGCAGTCATTTTTCCTTAAAATAGGCCCTGCATACATGTATGCATAATATTTAGTGCAGAATCGTTATGCTACATGTAAAGAATTTTAGACTGCATGACAGGCAAACACTGATGCGATTGATCTGAAAAAGCTACAAAAAAGCACAACAGGGTTGCACACTTTATGGTATTCCAATGCACAAGCACGACAGTAGCTTGAGTTGTAGGGTAAATGCCATCGTGTGAAGTTTGCTGCAGAAACTGTGCGTATTTTGAATGCTTTCCATATGCTTCATTTAGTTTACGATACCACTAAGAGGTCTGCAATTAACTTATGCATCGGATAGATCATAGACGGGCGCTCTAGAGAGAAACTTTACACTCGATTGAAAAGACAAATTGTCAAGGAGAATCCCAGATTAATTACCTAGCCTGTGGTACATGAGTAGGTACCATTGTGTACCAATGTGGTACAGTGTGGCGTTAGTGGAACCATCGGGCGCGCGCCTGGACGTGTCTCTGTGACCTGTCGCCGGAGGCGGTCGGCCGGCCGGGCGAGCGGTCTGCGGTCAATGGGACGCGAGTCTTCCGCCAATGATGAGAGCGCAGCCTGACACGATACTGAGCTGTGGGTTTATATTACCGAAGAAGTTCGCGCGGGAAGTAGATCAATGGTATTGTTTCAGAGGCGAGTTAATTGCCACCGAATCGTGCTTTTTTATATCGACAAAAATCCAGATAACTGCACCAGGGGAGGAACTTCCGGAACAACCACGGCGATGCAAACGCCATTTTAGTCCAATCTTTCCAGGCAGCGTCATCGGCGTAATGCTATTTTCCTCTTATAATGGGAATACATACGCATCCCCTTTGCATTTATAGGTCCTCTCCCCCCCCCCCCGTAAGCTGAGCTATGGCGAGACGAGCAGTGGCAGTGATTCCAGGCGAGACGCAACGACCCGTCAGTCACTACCTCACCTCTTCGTCGGCGTTCCTCTCAAGTGCGCGTGACGAACGGCCGTCAGCAGTCGGAGAGAAGGCAGGGAGGGCAAGGGGCGGGGACCGAACCGGTCAGTATTGATCCCGGACCCGGCATGCCGTGACATTTCCACTCGGCGATTGATCAGCGACACAGACTGCACGTACACCTATTACAGGGGACGACAGGTCGGCACGAGCGGGAACAGGCCTCAGCCGACCCGGCCGCCATCCGATAGCCCCCGGGGCCAGATAAAATCCGACCCGCCCGCGAAAGGTCACGTGCCAGTGCTCAGAGTGAGCGGCGTGGCTGCTCTAGTTAATAACATTTCAAAGCTCGGCAAACGCGCCAGGCGTTTGCCGAGCCAAATTCACACGGCGTTGTGTGCAGACGGCATTAGAAGTGAGCTGCGGAGCCATGAGCAATGCAGTCGCCGGATACTACTGAATCGAGCAGCTGCCACTCAAGAAATAGCCGCGTCGTCTCCAAAGAAACGCTCCTGTCGGGGGATCTGAGGAGAGTAAACACCCAATTGATCCTGAGGAGGTGGAATCAAACTACTTGGGAATGGAATCTATACTCATATTTCTTGGAACATGATTGATCAAGTGACAAACTCTCGCACGAGGAATAAGCAACACGTGAACCTTGTGTTTTGTGGTAATGCCGACGAAACGTCTCATTGGTGCTACCAACCCTTTCATGCGGGGCACGAATTATACTTTTAAATATGGCATATTTGCTCATGAACAATATGAGAAGCCTCTTTGGCATACAATCATAATTTTTTTGTCGCCATTGTTGAGACATGAAAACAGTTTCAATCAGTTCTGATAATTTATTTGGAAGCCTCGACGCATTTCCACCCTCCCTCTGTCGCCGCAAAATGCATTTGTTTTCTTATTCCGGTCGGCGTTACCGTCGGCGATTCGGAGAGAAGTGTGAAACGATTGTTTAGTCAGCTGAACGCTGACCTGATCCGGCTCAGGGATGTAGCCGGGGGAGGACATGGGGGCCATGCCCCCCCGAGCCAAGCGGTCTACATAAGATACGTAGCGATTTCGCACGAATACGGAATAGTGGTCATATATATGATGCGAAAACAAACATATATCTATTCCTGTGGGTTAAAAATGAGGTCAATTACGTCAAGTTCTTGTTTTTTCCTATAGGCTTCGTCATATGCCAGTGGTATATGACAAAATGTGACATTTGCCCCCCCTCCCCCTCCCTGAGGAAGATTTTGGGTACGTGCCTGATCTGGCTGGATGTGGTTTTGCACAATGGCTCGTCTGAAAGATGTCACAGACTGAGAAAGTGGTCCCTTCTCCCGGAACAACATCAGCGGCGGAGTACAAACTTTTCGTATTTTCTGAGCTTGGCTTGTAATCTCAAGCAGTGTGCATTCGATCAGTACCATGCAGTTATTAAATATCTTTGTTCAAAAGACACGTACTCTTTTTATGTGCACCACGAAGTAGGAGTTAAAGCTTAAATGAAGACGTAAACCTATGAAGTATGCTGCACGGCTATTTTACGGCACAGTTCAGCCTCAAAAGCCACCGGTATCGCAGCCCGTCACACCTGTCACCAGACTGGCCCTGGCGAAAAACAGCCGCGCGGTGCTCGCCAAGTCGGGGATACAGAGGAACCCCGGTCCGTCGTCAGACCACACCGATGACATTCTGGAGGAATGAAATTCTCATTGCATACCTCTGTGTTCAGTTCAACCAACCCTGTCGCAGAAATAACGTGTCTTATAGTCCGTAATGTATCCAGCTAATCGTCGCGCCTAAATTTCGTTGACTCGTCACCACGTGACACGTGACCTGAAACTTGTCTTTTCAATATTCTGTCTGGTGGTCCAAATTTTATGTTGTGGACGCTCAGTGTTTATCACCTAATTGCTTCAAGAGCAATCGTCAACAGCTAATCGATGCAAACTATGCTTCGGCTTAAAACCTTACGCATTTTTAATAGCTCTTTGCGCACTTCCGAATCCAGGGGGGAGTCATCGGGGCAATGTTCCCCTTGTCTTGGAAAAAGGGAGGGAGACATGTTATTTGGCTGCCCTTTTTGGGACGGGAAAGTGTTTTCTTTTTGCTTTTATGCACAGACACACACACACACACAGGTATATATATATGTATATATATATATGCACGTTATATATGCGACTTCGTTATTCGCATTTATAACAAAATGCGAATATATAAATGTTCACATTCTGCGGCAGTATGTTTTTTTTTGATACAGGCTTCGTGAAAAGCGACTGCATGTTTCTCATTTACTACTTTCTTGATGTATCGTTCAAGTCCTTGGGCCTTTCTTTTAGCGAATTCGCCGGGATTACGGATCAGGTGTACAGAATTATTCATTCATTCATGTACTAACGTTTCGAGGCACTTATGTCATCTTCAGAATGGTGAGAAGCTGACACAAGTAATTATTTGAAAATTATTTGCGGTGCACCAGATTTGCACGTAACATTTGCCGTCAGTCGGAAAATAAGTAGGTGGATAACAAAACTAATCGAAGCGTTGGATTCAAGGCCTAACGCTCTGCTCCCAGTAGCTCTGTGGTGATCCAAGAATTTAGTTGTTTGTTTAGGGCTGGCGAGTTTTCATGAATATATACAGATTTCCATATGTGAAGCCGTCTCACGTCATAACATGTTCGTAAAATGGTTGTATTGTCCGTCAGTTGTTGTCACGTTATGGTCTCGTCGTGTTCTTATCTCATGTGTTGTAGTGATACGGAATCTTGACGAATTTGCTAAAAGAAAGGTCCGAGGAGTTCAGCGATATATCAAGAAACCTGTAAATGCAGAACATGTGGTCGTTTTTAGTGAAACATATATATATATATATATATATATATATATATATATATATATATCGCGGAGAGTGGGGTAAAGCGCACACCATAAGGAAAAACGGCAATATCATATGTGATTGCAATGCTGCAAAGGAATGAAGGGTATGGTAAGAAGCTCTGATATATTGGCTAGCTGTTGTAAAACACCTGTTCTGAAGGAATGATTCTAAAATAAATTAAAATCGTTTTTCCCAAAGCGGTTTAAAATGGCGCTTTACCTACTACATGGGGTGAAGTGCCCGCTGGTGTGGGGCAAAACGCCCCCATTCATAGTTCTACCATAACCGCGAGATTCTGTACCTTACACCGATATTATTTCTTCAAAAGGGTGAATGAGCAATCACCATCTGTCTTGTTATTCCAAGCACACGTTTGCCAGCAAAACCAAGGAGTTCTGGACCCGATGCGTAAGCAGTAGCACATCAATAACTTTAGCCATCTCAAAACGGAAAGTTCACCTAACTTCGACCTCTTCGATATTGAAATCGGGAGAATTCAGCTATGGTTTTATTTTGATTGCCAAAATTTACTGTTATCGACGTCGCGTTGGCAACACGAGAAAGACAAACTTGGTCTGTGTTGGCAAAGTTGCATACCTTTAAGTCATCCAAACGTAACAGTGTGTATTCCTTGACAAAAGATCTATCAAACAGGCATTTCTTGCAAAGTAAACTTGCTAGAATACATACGTGCACGTGGAAACAAGACCTGTACCCTCCACCTGCAGAAACGGAATGCCCAAAGGCTCTCCGCTCGCTACAACCTGCGAGGACAAGAACTCAATATCGCGTTCCTCAGAAATGTACCAACGTATCTACCAAACAGAATCGTGGCTTCCCACTGCCATCCGCCAGTCTACAATCGTATATCACCGAAGAAGGACTGCCATGTAGAACGAAGAAATGTTAAGTTTTAGAACAAAATCGACGCTGCTGTTTGCACGAGTGACTTCCACTGGTGGTTACGGCTGCTTTTGCAGGTTTAACGGCAGATGTCACCGACATACGACTTCTGCTTTTCGTCTGCATCTGTGCACGGCTCGCAAGCCCAGGAGCTGCACTCCGTGCACTGGATCCAGCGCTCACAAGAGCGCCTAAAGAGCATGCCATAGACGAAGCAAGTGATATCGTCACTCTTATCGTTGCGCACTGTGCTTTTCTTGGCTTTCTTCTTCACTGCTGGCACTTTCTTCTTCTCCTCGAGACGCCTCTTGTATGGTGAAGACGTGAGGAGTTTGGCCTTCTCCGCCTTCCTCGTTCTCGTTCTGACAGCTGCTTTGACTGGCGGAAAGATGTCAGCTAAGCGTGGAGCTGAGGTGCTAGGCACTGCCGTTGACGCACAGAGCCCCGGGGCCTGCTCACAGGTCCTCTTCTCTGCACTGCTCGTAGTCGCCGAGTCTTGTACGGCATGCGCCGTTGCCTCCGCTTGCTGTCATAAGACGATAAAATTGGTGCTGCTGGAAGCGTCCTGCTCTGTTTGGACGGCAGAGGACGTCCTGGTTTGCTGCTCACAGACACCCGTGGGACCATCCGGACAGTGGGGATCTTCCTCTTCAGTTAGCATGGACGGAGCGAAGTCTTCGTCGGTGGAGATGCTAGTGTCCAGGGGCCATAAACCCGTACACCGGAACCCGTTGATAGCTTTCTCGATGGTGGCAGCTTTGCTGTAGGCAGCGCAGATTTCCGCGACCTGGCAGTCCGTAATGCGCTTGCCAGGATGGCAGTGCATCCAACAGTCTGCAACAGTATTGTAGGCACTTTTCAGTGCCTTGTAGATACTTGCGTCCAATGGCTGCATGCGATGGGTGCAGTGAGTTGGAAGAGTAATCATTACCATTCCGTGCTCTCTGGCATAGTCGACAGCGGCTAGTGACTTGTGGCTCTGGTGTGCATCTATAATGAGGATGTGTTTTCCTCTTCACTGGGTTTCACGACGCTTGCGAAGTGCTTGAGCCACATCAAGGATGAATCGCAATCCATCCAGCCGGAGGGTGTTGCTGTGGCTAGTGAACCAGGCAGAGCACCTTTTGAGTGTTTTTACCATCCTCTTGCGCTGATAAATCAGCATTGGTGGGACGTACTGGCCGCACGCATTGACGGCGCACATGACTGTCACTGTCCTACCTTTCTCTGCGCTAGTTACCTTGCCCACTCGGCGTTGTCCCCCGGTAGCCAACACAGAGTCTGGTTGCTGTACCGTCGTCAGTCCTGTCTCATCAGCGTCCCATATTCGCATCGGGTTCGCCTTGCACGCGTCGAGCTGTTTTCCGTAGATGTCAAAGAAGCGTTTCACTTGTGGGCGGTTGAATCCTACAGCTCGAGCCAAACTGGTCGCCTCAGGCTTCCGGATGGAGAGATCAGGATGGCATTGAAGGAAACAACGTAGCCAGTCTCGCCCGGCCATCTTCTGCTCCGTGTTAAATCGATGAGTGATGCCTTCCATCTGGGCGAGCTCGTAGGGCAAAGCGCCGGACATCGGTAGTCGTTCGGCCAAAGAATGCCTTCTCCATTTCCAAAATGTAATTTTTAAGCTTCTCCTCAAACGCTTCATTGATGTCTGGCCTGAAACGTCCCAGCTTCGGACGTCCTGGAGATCGGACAACCTTGTCTCTATGGCGGCGGAGCGTCCTGCGGGGGATACTGTATCGGGTCGACACGCTTTTCAGCTTTTCGCCATTTCCTAGAGCAGTCAAAGCAGGTTATAGACTTGCAGTACCATAGTTTGCCGACGTAGTCTTCCTTATGTATTTTCGAGGCATAATATCTGCAACAGTACACCCCTGACATCACTGAAAAATGGTGCATCATTACAAATCAGCGCAGCCCTTATGCGTACCATTACATGCGAGGGGAGGGGCAGTATCATCCTGTACTAGGGTGAAGGTGATAGCTCTCACCGGTCTGCGTCACGTCACGCATTATTTTACTAGTAAAAAAACAAGACGATACTTTGAAGCGGGGGGAGGGGGAAACAGTGTACTGATCTTCTACCCCTCGGTCAGTTTTGTCATAGGCACTTTCGCTCCACTGCCAACCAAGCACCGATTCTAACTCTTGACTTCCGGAGTGCATAGATGCAAGGACGTTTGTCTTTATTTGCATGAATGTGGGGTAAAGCGCCCATCTAAGTGCGGTTAAAACGCCCACTGGGTGCTGTACCCTAACCCTGGGGGTGGGCGCTTCGTCTACAGGCGTCATTTGCAATTATTTCAAACGTATCGGGATGACGAGACAGTCAAGACTCAAATAGATCATACCATACACATGCTCTTACACAAGGCTTTTTGCCACCATATGTTGCTATGCGTAAGCTAACGGCCAGGTACACACAAACGTAATCTTAATGTCTGTATTTTTTTACATCGTAACGTACGAAAACAAACATCTCTTCCCCGTAACTAGCTCGAACTCACCAGGTGCACCAAAATCCTCCCCGCCGCCTTTCCGAAAAGCTTCTGCTTACCAAGAATTCTAACATGGGGTACGTCGTTTAGTTTCGCCGCTAGATGGCGGTGGGCGCTTTACCCAAGTGGGCGCCTTATCCCACTCTCCCCTATATATATACATAGGTGGGCATCGTTACTAAAAAATGTAACTTCGTTACTCGTTACTCCGTTACTAAAAAAAACAGTCCGTTACTCGTTACTCCGTTACTCTGCCTTCAAAAGTAACGGAAGTTACCGTTACTCCGTTATTCCGTTACTTTTTTAAATGCAGTGAAAACCAAGCGAACGCGGGTTTTAAGTCTTTTATGCTGCATTGTGGTTGTAAAACGCATTCCATATACAAAGGGAAGAAACAAAAAGCGCTTACCCAAAACACTCCGCTAGCTGCCCACTGCCCTCACCAGCCGTTGTGGAGTCGGCGGCGCCGGGACAACAGCCGCGGCGGGTATTCTACCACTGTGTTAACCACAATGTTCAAACCAACGAATTCCTGTTCACTGCCCGCGGCGCCGACGGAGCGGGAACAACCGGCGCTGGAGCGGACGCATGCAAAATGCGACGAACAGCGGACATCTATCGACTGGGTTTGATCAACAATGCCTCTCGAAGTATCCGCCCTGAACATAATGGTCTCCGTTCAGAGCTCGTTTCAGTCTCGCGAACTTCTTGTTTTGTTTTGAAATTGTGTGCATTAGTTTGTGTACGAGCGCGTGCGTGGAGGTAAGATTCCTGATACCCCTGACGTTTTTTTAATACCAAACGACGAAGGACTCAAAAAAACATGACTGATATGGATTTTATTATTGTGAAATAAAAGACTAAAAAAAGGTGCTTTAGTACCTCTTCAGCACCCTTGAAAAGACAAATTAGCTATAAAAACATGCTCATAAGTAAGATGCAACGGAGGATGTTAGCCGTTCACAAGTGGAACATTTTGGAACGATGACGAGACCTGACCTGACCCCTGTGAAAGGCCAAAATTGATATCAATGAACTCGCTATTGTCTTACGATTCAGTATATGTCGCTTAAGTTCAGCTTTTCAGGGACAAGGTATTGTGTCTATTTACCTAATTCCAAGGACGTGTTTTGACCTTTCATGGCGTCTGGTGGCCTCAAAATTGACCTGAGGTCAAAACTCTTGAATGTTTTCGTCTCGGTTTGACAAAACCTCTCCGCCGGTGTTTTCCTTTTTTCCGTGCGATATATGGGAGCCGAGATCCTGGGAGGTGCGGAAATCCGCGTTCCCCCTCCGGCCGGGCAAAGGGCATTCTGAGCCCGGCCGGAGACGGGTTAAAAACACTTCATTTAACCCTATTCCCTGTGGGGGGGGGGGCAGATTCTGCTACCCGTGTCTTTTTGCTTGTCGCTCCCACACTGTTTGCCGCAGCGCCACAAGATTTTCTGGCATTTCATGGAATTGATACACACGTGTTTTGTCAACATTTAAAAAAAAATCGGTCCCGCAGAGGCGGTTCCAAGCCCCCGTTTTCGGCGGTAATGTGCTGTGCGTGAAGCTGCAAAGTTGTGCGGTTCACTATCGTGACATTCTGAGTAGAAATAAAGATCACTGACTCATTTATATAGTCATACACATCCTAAACAATGCGTATGCACACACATTTTCAGGCGAACGCACACCCAGGTACTGAAAAAATGGGGGAGCACACTATTGTGCTTATGGTGCCCTCCCAATTTTGTTTACCTGGATCCACCTCTGCGCTACATATAAACTTAAACTGGCTTGCTAGTTGTACATCTGATGTTTATATCACCCAAAACAAACAAAAACAAAGGAAATTTCTTATTTCAAAAATCACCCTTCTTGCCCTCCCTGGAACTGCCTATGGTTTTCTATTTTAAATTTCAGCTTTCGGTATATAAAAGACTTGGACATTCCAAGCTGAACCGTGTTATTCCCATGAAAATTGGTTGGTAAACACGGCCGCAGTGACCTTTCAAAAATCCCGAAATTTTGGGGTTTGTTTGCCCCCACGCCCTATTTTCGCAATTTTTTAATTTTTGGGGTCCGGAATTGGAGATCTCGTTGAAACATATTAAATGGCATTCATCCCATCAACATTGGACGAATGCATCTCGAGATCTCTGGAAGGGCGGGGAGGGGAGGGGGCAGAATTGGTAATCTTCACCTTTCGGCCAATGCATATTTTTCGAAGGTGCAAAAGTGGCAACGGCTCATATCATGTTTGAGTTTAGGTCCTCACTTCTGCGTCTACAAAAAATCATGTGTCAGCCGAAAGGTGTTTCGGCCAGTTGATATTTTTTTCGGGAACGCAGGAGTGGTAACTCGAATCGCATGGACAATGTACCCTGTCCTCCAAGTTAAAAATGATTTAACCTAACCTAACCTAAAACCTACTGTATGGTTGCAGGGATTGCCCTAGATGGGCATGTAAAACTAATTTTTTGTTAGGTTCAATTTGCCTGTTTTTTGGTTTGGTTAGCTCGTATAGGCTGAAGACAAACATGTGTCAACTGAATCAAAATTCAAGAGTTACCTAACCAAGTCAGTTTACACATCCAGTAGGGGCCAGTGCTTAGAAAAATACCTGAATGGGCTAAATTGTTAACACAGCTTGTGTTGCCACTTCCGCGTCTCCAAAAATTACGCGTAAGCGTTGGCCGAAAGGTAGATTACCGCAGATCTGCCCCCCCCCCAGGGTAATGTGAATCTCATTGCTTGCAGAGAATATGGTTAAGGCAAATAGTCCAAGCAATAGTCGACAAGCTTCATAATTATGCTTCACTACTGACAACTTATTGTGCACATTCTGTTCTCACCTGGAAATACCGTAAATAATGCTTCCTCTTGATATGTGCCTTTAGGTTTGAAAGGCTACTCTTGTGACCCTTGATTATAACCTCTTTCGGTCGGCACAGGACATACGTAAAAATGACGTTTCTCCCCTCCTCCTTAAACTCAAAGTACGTTTCTAGATGTGGCCATGCGTGACCCAGACCGGGCTCGTCCTCTGCCTCCGAAGCTGAGGCACCGTCGGACTCGGAGTCAAGGTTTTCGACCTCCAGTGGCGGCGTAAAGACGCCTTCATGGGACATTTTAGTGTCAGGTAGTTAAAATTTCAGGCCAGTCAAGAATCAATCACCACTCCATCACCCCATGGCCATCACAGATCCAAGGCCATGGCGGCAGTAATCATGTGCTCAACAGCCTTGAGTGATCTTGGCGGGGAACCGTGTGGCGGTGGTAATAATCCGTGACTAACTTGAGACAACATTGAAAACTGCCGTCAGCTGGCTGTTCCAGTATAAATGACAATAACGTTGGTATCTCTTAGCTTGAAAAATGACGACTGGTTAATTTATCATTTTAAGTCATATCAAACTTACGCATAATTCAATACTTTTGTCCCAAAAGAGACCAAAGTCAGCTGGCCTTTATACTGAACCATTGCCGCCAGCTTGCCGTCAACGTTTATCAGCTGACGAATATTGTCAACAAGTCGACTCCGCGATTGTCAGCTGAGTGTGCGCCCAGCCGCGCTTGTATCGCCACACGCTATTGGGTGTTGGCTATTCAAGTAGCCAATGGCGTGTGCCGATGCAAATAAAGCCGGGCGGTGTCTGTAAGGAGTTTAAAAAGTAACGGAGTAACGGAGTAACGGAGTAACGGACCAAAAAGTAACGGAGTAACGGACCACAAAAGTAACTTCCGTTACTCAGTCCGTTACAGTAAAATAAAAGTAACGGGTCCGTTACTCCGTTACTCAAAAAAGTAACTTCGTTAGTAACGGAGTAACGGAGTAACGGACCAGTGCCCACCTATGTATATATATATATATATATATATATATATCGTTCTTCCAACAAGAAATAAGCGCCTGGGGGAAGGTTAGGTTTCGTAATGAAGATTTCACCCCCCAGCACATGGTCTGGGTTCATCCTTGTGCTTTGGTGATATTCTAAGAGACTTAATGTCTCGTGATATAATGCTAGAAACTTGGTTTTAAAACAGAAGTCAACATCCGTTCCGCTTGTTTATCTGCCTTTCTAATAGCTTGCCAAATCATATCCACTTGAGATGTGGTAAATCAAACCCACTTGAGACAAGAAATCATATTCACTGCTGGGAAAACATTTCGCGGGCCAGGAAATGTAAGCTGGCGCCAAGAATGAGTGATTCGTTTGGAAACTCGGCACCGTGCCAGCGTCGTGCTGTGCGTTTTTATCGGCTGCAATCGGCAACCACTCCCGATCGCGCCGCTAGCTTGCGCATCACTTTCCATGACGTCATAGCGGCGACAGGCGACGGTGATCGGCACATGGCCCCGCCGCAATCTGGTGCCAACGCCGTTAGAGATAATTCCGTGTCGTCACGGCAGAACCGGGCCGCTCCGGCCACGGCTGAACGACAGCGGCACCTCCTACCCACGGCTGTGTCGCAGGGCGAGGACAACGCGCCAGCTAGCGGCAGCCTGAACTTGTCAGGCTCGCAGCCCGCAGGCGAGGTGCATGGTTGCCAGTTGGCGTATGCGCCAGTGGTGTTAAGCTTGACGTGTCTTGTTTGCTTAGTAAAGGATGCCGTTTTTTTCGGCGCGCTTATAACTAGCGCATATAACCAGCACCATACCGTCCTCGCAAAGACGCCTCACCATGCAGTTACAGAACGGCAGCCCCCGAATACATGCATACGCACTCTTTAAGACACGTTAGTGACTCATCACCAGCAATGCTGCAAGACTTCCGAAACTCGGCTCCATGGCGAGGCCTGATGAAGACTCTGTGGCACTAATAGCACTGCCACCTTCCAACAATGCTACATTGTTGGAAGGTGGAACTCGCTTGCAGGTCTTGAGCATTTGGGAGCGTGATGAAAAGTAAACTTTATCACGTGTGGTGTGATGTCAGTGTGCTAGGTCACTCTTGACAATGTTCCAAGCAGGACGAGAGAGAGAAAAGAGAGACGGGGGGGGGGGGAGCAGCGGTCGTCCATCTGACCGCTTGACCGTCGGAACCTGGCCGGCTTTACTCGGCATGCGACACTCGGACTGGACGTATGCTGCGCGACAGGCCGTAAAAATCTGACGCTCAGCCACTGTTGCTGGGCATGCACTATCAGGCTGGCGTCGTGAATGTGATCTTCGCCGACGGGGGGCGGGGTTCAGAAAGTGGACGGGGCGCTGTTGACATTGTCCCACGTGGTGACGGGTCAAAGTGCAGGTGCGGTGTGCCTTGCACAGGCGCGGAGCGAGCCAACTGATGGGAGACGGTCATTACATTGCAAGCAAATTGCAACTGGCCGTCGCAGATAAGTAAGAAACAGATAATAGTGGGGGGGGGGGTGATGGCGTGGGAGGTGACCCCAGTTATTAAGCGCGATCTACTGTGCGCGCGGAACACGGTTTTTTGCTGTTATGACTTGTCATTGTGCAATGATTGTCGTTCATTCGTCGTTTTGGAGGGCGCCGAACACAGGTGTAATTTTTCTTTATTGGTCTTTATATTGGTCGGGCCCCTACAAAGGTTTGTGAATTTAACACGCAGCCATGCAAGATGAACATTCGCTATGTTTCTTGAGTCCCCGAGGTCACATATGGGCGGGCATCTCTCACTTATGTTATAGAGTTCCCGAAAGGTGGTGCCGAACGGTGTGGTGCCGAATATTGGACCGATGTAGAATAGCTATGCTTCAGAGGACCACATTGTTCGACATGTATTCACCGTTTCGTGGTGCGTATCCGGGTCCTATCTTTCAGATGTCCACATTTCAAACGGCTGACTGCGATGGATGGAGATGAGATGGAAATGCTTGCGTCAACTGGGAAGCACTGCCAGATTGATCATTTTACGTCGTCTTTCGTTGCAGTGAGTGACGGAACCCCAAGCCACTGTATCATACCAGCCAAGCCTTCTATTGGTTCAACCTAGATTGCTGCTCAGAAGTCAGAAACACAACCTCATTCGTGACAATGTCCTGCATTTTAAGTGGGAGGTACTCGTGTGGTTGTGCTGTAAACAGGCCAGGAATGTTAAAAAACCTCACAGTTTTTCAGATGGAGGCATGTTGTTCAATATCCAAACACACGGCGATCCGATGGAGTCTGGGCTGAAGCGGAGAAAAAAAAATAACGGCGAACAAGCTTTGCTGATGTGAAGGTATGTGCTGTTCTTTTCCAAGAACACATATCGGGCCATCAAAGCACGATCCGCATAGCACACACCACCACACCACGCTACAGACCTAGCTTTAAGTTAAACATAATTGATTCTTATTTTCTTTTTTTGTTCCTGTCTTTTAGGCAACGTTTCACATCACCGTCTTTTACATGAAGGTATGAAGGTAATGCAATGCAGACCAACAGTTCTGATGCCGTCGTGGAAAGCCACTTCCGTCTCTTCGTCTGCCAGCTTTTTGGAACATATTTCAAGCTGTATAGCTGTCCTCGCTCAGTAAATTGCGCAGAAGGAGAATTACTTGCGCGAAAACACTCATGTATTACATCTTAAAATTAATGGCGCTTGGAGCACATTCCTCATATTCAGAATACGTTTTTTCTGCATGTGTTTAGTAGTTATGTAGTATCATGCATGAGGCTGGGACCCTTTAAAACTGAGGTGATGGTTTGATTTTTTGATGGAGCGCGACAGCATGAGGTCATAACTGAAGACGACACGTAGTTTTAAAGAACTGTTTACGGCAGAACTTAGCATTAATTTTATCACAAGCCGTTACAACTGAGATTCTGAAAAGATGTTGCCGTGTGGGGTGGCATGTAGGATAAAATTTGCTGGGACCGTCAGACATGAAACCTGAGTCGTCACCAGTCGAGTCACCACTGTCGTCACCAGGCATGCTTAATATCAGTGGCTGCCAATACGTCATCATTGGCAACTTCTAGTGCTGGCCAGCACCCGTCATCTGTTCTTCGTTGTCGGATTGCAAGGAAAATTGCCGTTGGTGCCAGTACATTGCATTCCTTTTGCCAGAAATGTTTTCCTTTCAATGAAAAATATGACGAACAGGTGTCAAGCAATACTTCAGAATTACGACTAGGCCATTTCCCGAATATGCGCACCAAGCTTTAAATGAAGTAATCAGCGTCAAAGTCACTATACGCAACAAATGAATGTTAATGAACTCTCTGAACGTATAGTTTAATAACGTTTTGACCGAGGCTTTTTTCACCTATTGGGAAAACCATTACGGCAAAAATCTTAACCTAGGTTTACCGGAGCATGGCTTTAATTAAATGACACGTGTAGAAGCTGTTTGCTACCTTAGGCAGGTGGCAAAAATTTAATCCTTATTGCATGCATACAGGAACACTCAAGGAAGGAAAATTGCACTGGGTTCACGTCACAGCATGGCAGAACTGGATATCGATGAAACACTTTTTTCTTTTTTCCCTTTCTCTGTTTGAAGTTTGTCAAACACACAAAGATGGCGTCCCAGTATACCCTGTAGAGTATTTAATCTCACTAATATCATGTTAACTACGCTAAGCTCATCCCACGAATCAGTTATTTATTTGGTTGAGTGCAGTCCAATCCAACCCATATTTGCCAAAATTTTCACCATTTGAGTACAGAATTCAATTCGCGCTGCGGTATCAACCTAAAGCTTTCGTTTTCGAACTGCGGATTCGGAGAACCCAAGTATTCAAAAGGAAAAAAATATACAAACGACGACAGACGATATCAGGGACGTCGATTTCTGCAAAGGATTGGGTGGGCCAAGCTGAGGGCCCAACAAACTAGCCTCCTTCCAAACGTGAGTTTCTCAACGGATTTAGCCTACTTCATTTTTACTGGTGGAAATTTATAAGTTTTTATGCTAGTATTGTTCAACAACAAACTGCATTTATCCCCATGTCTAGAGGTATATATACAGATAGAAGATAGAAAGATAGATGTGTCGCTTTAGACTTAATTCTTTACTTCTTGCTTATCTCTTATTTACTGTGGCCGTTCTTTTCATTATTGTTACTTATTTCTCTTTAAAACTGGCAGAAAATATTGAGGGCCCAAACCAGCATTAGAAGGGCCCAAATGAACATTGGGTGGGCCAAGACCCTCCCAAAAGAATACAAACCGATACCCCTGGACGATATATAAATGAATACACAACACCTCGTTGTCACAATTTTTACGTCTTTAGCCGCTCCACCCCGAAGTCCTAGAGTTAGAGTTAAAGTTGGGTTTTTGTGTATTTTGAACGTGATTCAAATGGTGAAAAAATGTGTATTTTATGGCACCTAAATGTTAAACCCGACAACGCCTGGCGTGTTTTTGTACCCACGACCGCCTGGAGGGTGTCAAAAAGGGCAACTAGACATCAAACGAAAGGCCAGGATCTTATGCATCAGAAGCAAATGTCGGGTGAAGGTCAGTCTAGGTCAAGTGAAATATTGGTCTCACTTTACGTGCCAAAGATCATTGCTTACTCGCAGCCCTTTTGATTCACGTCACAAAAAGGACGGAAATAAAACCTTCTGATGATCAGTTCTGCATTACCTTCTTTTCATCCAGTTAAGGTCAGTCTAGGTCAGGTCAGATGAGGTTGCATTGCTCTTCCTGACAACAAACAATAATTGCGCGTTGGGATTTTGAACTGTGTCAAGTACAGAGCTGAAATGACATCTCGTGATAATTAAATCTGCGTTTTCTGCTCTTTATCAGGTGAAGGTCAAGCGAGGTCAGGACAGAGAGTCATTTTTTCTTTTTTCTGACTAGGAGCAATATTGCTCCCGGCTCCACCTGAACGATCTTCCACAGACAATGTTGTATTTCATTTCGTTTTGACATCTACCTATGACGTGACCTGACATGACCTCACGTTGCATTTGGTGAACCTTGCTAAGAGGCGCACATAGATTTGCTTGTCTGGTTTGAATGATGGGGAAGAACAGCGGCAAGCACGCATATCACCTTCAATGCAAATCAATGGTATTGTCATCATGCACGTGACTTAGCATGACCTCTCACATTGACGTGTCACGATAATATATTCTTTTGGGGACCGTGCCCTATGTATTATATATATATATATATATATATATATATATATATCCAAGCAATTCATGCATTATATCCGTCAATATTATCAAAAAGACAAAAAACGGAGCATGTTCACGCCACCACCAGAAGAGGCAAAAAAATACATGCAAGGGTTCATTAATGACGTTTTGTCTCCATGACATGACCTTGTATGGGAATGGTTTTGATATCAAAATATGTAAAACTGATTGATGAACAAGTACTGAAAATGTGGCTGGGTTGACTCTTACAGTTTAGAACTTATTCAAGAAAAACAGAGAGGGTGCCTTATGTGGCATCCCGGGCGGTGCCGGGTTAGTCGTACCATACTGATGACGTTTATCAAGTGCGACCTTTCCGTCCGCTGGGATACCAGTTTTTTTCTGCGTGCGATAAGGCTTTAATTTGAACTACTGAACATATGCACATCATATTCTAAGGATCACCACTGTGCTCAAAACAATAATTTTAAATCTAATCCATGAATATTCTTGCAATGCAATTTCCTTTTTCAGCAATTCACTAAACCGGACAGTTGAGAATTCGAAAATGTGCCTAGAGGCCGATGAACGCATAGACTGCAGTGGCTACCAGCAAAAATGATTGAGTGAAAATACATTTATATATATATATATATATATATATATATATATATATATATATATATATATATATATATATATATATATGCATACCATACGTTGATGACTTTTGGTATATGCCATATGGTATGGGGTATCGATAAGATAAGCAAATAAATAATAAATAGGTATCGAGAAGCCTTTTTCCACAAGTCGTTCGCCGTGTGCTTCTGGGGCCCGGGACATATGGCCACCAACTGTTGCGGGACTGGACTGAGATCTCCGCACTCCCACAATCGGCCGACAATTCCCTGCAAATGCACTAATAGATCCAGGCCACCTGCGAAGGGGAGAGGGACAAATCTACATCCACCTAACCTACTCCGAAATACTAATTTCTCGTCGGACTTCAGCCACTTTATGACCGAAGTCCGGCCACACGGCCGAATTTCGAAAATTAACATATAATCTGTTTTCAAAAGAAAATGCGTACAATTTCTCTCAAAAAGAGCGGCCGAAAGATATGTTGTCCCAAATTCAGGGGTGCAGCCGGGATTTTCTTAAGCGTGGGGAGCCGGAGCTCAGTGTGAACTGAAATCATACGAAAGCCGCCTGCTGGGACCACGACGTGCAATAGTTTTCACGAAAATACAGTCCTGGGAGTGGCCTCCCTTTCGCTGCTCCGGTGTTCAGGGTTTCAACGAGAAGGGGGCGGGGGCATGGCCCCGATGCGTTCCCCTGGATCTACAGCAGAATATCTACAAAAACAGACTGCATCTATAACGAATATGCATGTTCAGATTACTGGGAACTTTGCATCAACTCAACTGTACTGTGTTGGTTCGTAAATGCCCTCCCACACAGTGGCTCTTAAGGCCCAGTCGGCTTCATGTAAGCACATAAAAGAAGTATCTCATTATGAAACACTCCCCTCCCCCCCATTACTCCACCATCAGCAGCACAGACGTAGGTGGCCGCAGCTCTGAGGCGCTCAAAAATTGCTGCCGCGAGGTGGCCCCTGTTACGTGCCGTGGCAGCCTGTTCCAGGCGGCAGCGCCTCTATCTACATGGAAAGAGCCGCTGCGTGGCAGTGAGACGGACGCGCGATAAGTGAAGGACGGCGGTGCCAGCGAGGGCAGCGCGTGTTTGGCGCTCAGACACAGCGCACACGGGCGAAACATGCGCCGCAGCGAGGCAGGGGCGGTGGAGACGTGCAGCGCACGGTACACGTTCACTGCATCGCGGCGCCATATCAGTTGCCTTAAGCTGTGCCAGCCGAGGGCGTCGAGGATGGGAGTGACGTGTTCGTAACGGCGCAGGCCGGCAACTAATCTGAAGTGGATGGTCTGCTGTAGGCGGTTTAGGCGGCAGGGGGCAGTTCCACCTCAGACCGACGAGCAGGACTGCAAGCGGGGAATGCATGGATTAGGACAAGGCTTTTTAACATGTCTATTGCCAGGTGAGGGCGGATTTTGATAAGGAATAAGAGGATTGCACTGCATCACCGTACTATGGAAGAGGTTTGTTGTTCTCAGCACAGGGCCTGGTGGAGGAAAACGCCCAGGACTTTTACGTGTTTTTCAGGACGAATATCGACCCGCAAATCGACATCATTTACCCGGACGCTGAATTGTTAGACTTAAGCGAAAGCATTTTGGGTTCTGCGAAGAGTTTAAGAAACTTTCCCTGCGTCCATTTTTTACGCTATTTGCGGCAAAACATTGTTGCAAGCGCTGGATCTTCTCGGCGCAGGGCTTCAGCACTTAAAGTTCATCGGGGTCTGAAGATGCTGAGTTCAGGATCTGGGTATCGTAGACGTAGGACAGAAGCCGACAGTGGGGTAGGAAGAAAGGTATGCTGTTTACATCGATGCAGAAAAGGGATTGGGCCCACGATGCATCCCTGAGGGACTCCGTGGGATGAAGAACCTGGAGGTGTCGCCACGGACACCACGTCACGGACAAAGTGGGAGCATCCGGAGAGGTAGCTGTTGAGCTAGGAGGAAGAGATACCGTGCCACTCGGACTTGTTCAGCAGCATGGAGTGGTCGACGCCGTCGGACGCCGTGCTCAGGTTGATTGAAGTCAGTAACGCGAAGTGATCGACGTTGTTCTTCCGAAGTTGCCGGGATTAGATGTGTCTCCAGACATGTGAATGGGGAAAACAATATCAACTTTCCTTGCACATGGAAAAGTTACTGTGGGTGTGGAGTAGTTGACGAGATGAAGGATGTGCGTGTGGGGGGGGGGGCATGGCAGGAACGCAGTTCCTGATTAAGAAAATGGGCAATCCATTGGCCATCTCAACGCGCACTCCTTTACGCCCAGACTGAAAGAAATGGTCACTGCACGATAAACAGGTGGATGTTGTGTGTATCAGAGACTTAGCTGTTTAACGATGTTCTCGGCGCCGTCCTCGTCGAACCCCATTTCAAGCTGAACAGATGTGACCGGCCCGGAGGTCGTCGAGACGGTGGAGTTGCCATCCAGGTCTCGAAGGATCTGCGTGCAGCGCGGCTTCAGGACACTATTGCAGGTGACCCCGGCGTTGAGGCTCTCCGGCTGTCGGTCTTCAGCGCCGGCCGGGCGGCTGCGGTGATTGGCGCTGTTTACCGTCCACCTGGTGCTGTGACGGCGAACGTCCTGAGTGCTATTCGATGTCAGTTGGAGGCGGCGCTGGCTACCGGGAAAGGTGTATGCCATCGGGGATCTGAATGTAAATCTTTTACTTCCCGAGAATGCTGGTTGCGGTTAATTTAAGTCCCTTTTAAATGAACTTCATTTGACTCAGTTCATTACGGAATCCACTCACCATCCCTCCTCGGTTTAGCCGTGACGAGTGCTCCTGCAACTACCTTTCGTGCTGGTGTTTACCGCATCTCAGTGCCGAACACTATCCCATCATGATTCAGCCTCCTGCCCCCCCCCCCTCCCACTCCCGACTACGCAACCCTCCATCTACTATCCGATTTCAGATCTGACTTAGGATCGATTAGAATGTTTTCCCTCTCATTATTTCAACTGGTGACCGGTGATTTTGCTCGGCTTCCGACGTTAATATCAAGCTTTCGATGTTTGTAGGAATTTGGAACCCCGTCGCTGACGCCCACTGCCCTACTGTTAGTCGATCGGAGCAGTATTGGCGGAGCGTGACGCCGCACGGCGGGCGTGGACCGTCACGCGTCACGCCACGCACCCAGTGGCCGATGGCGAGGGGTATCGTCGCCTGCATAACATGGCAAACGTGCTATTAACTCGAGCGCGTAGGTCTGTCTTGTCCGAGCTGCTACAGAGAGACGTGAAGAGATTATGGGCCCGTATTAATCTTCACCCGCACTTGCTATTTCGTCATCCCAGAAAGCACCAGGGGGGGTGCCCCCTCTCAAGTCATTCATCTCCTAATTAAGATAGAGTCTCGCTGCAAAGACCAGTGGGTTGCTTGGAACTTGCTAAATCTAATGATGCCCAATTTGATCGTCTTAGGACAAATCTGGCCTTACAGATCACGTCAAACAAAAAAAAGAAAAAGAAAAGAAAACACTTTTTGCGCTACAAACGGAATGTCTCACAGCTTAATCCCCATCCAGCAACGACACAGCCATTTGTGATGCTAAACCAGAGTAGCTTCTGGTCGTTCTTATGAAATGCAGTTTTACTGCCTGAGATCAGCTGATCGCATTCCAGGTCAGGTCAGCATATGCCCTTTTCAGCAGAATCCGTTTCCGACATTATTTTGGAAGCATTTCGTTACGTATCGATGTCTGTTTGGAAATCCAAAGAGCATGAAGTGATTTATCGCACCAGATTCATGTAAACAGCAGAAAAATAATAGAAGGTCAACTGGGGTCATCCGTGGTCAAGTGCATCATTTTGATCTGAACTGTACGAATTGGATGTCCACTGAAAATTCTCCCTCCCCAAAACAGTAAAAATTGTGTCGGACTGCGTCTCTAGCGCCACAACAACGTAACGCGCGTTTACATGTGGCGTGTCATGGTGGCGGTCCGTTTTCGAAGGTCACGCGTGATTGTGGCGGGCGTAAGATTACCGATCGATCCGATCGGTCATAGCGTATCAGAGCGATCAGCTTCCATCGTGTCATAGTCCTGAGGGACTGCTGATGTTTAGTTCATAATAATAACAATGTCAGTTTTTACCAGGGAATATGGCGATTTCGCACGAACATGGAATAGTGATCATATATATGTTGCAAAAACAAACATTACATGTTTTCCTGTGCGTTAAACATGAGGTAAATTACATAAAATTGCTGCTTTTCCCATAAATTTTGTCATACGCATTGGCATATGACAAAATCTGACATTTGACCCACAGGAAAATTCTGGCTACGTGCCTGGTTTTTGCGAAAGCTTCTGCAGCTGATAATTTTCGGTAATTTAGGTTTCCCACAAAGGTAATACTATTCATGACCTAATTTGACTTTGACACTGAGCGTTACCTTTCGTAGCATCTAAACACACATTGCAACGCATGCGGGATGCAGCTTGCAAAGCAATCAGCAAATATGATGTCTGCGGTGCACTCGACGCGTTGCTCGCACATTTCACAGTACACCCCGCTTCGTCGTGACATGCTGTTGAGAACAAAGTCATATGTAACAAACAAAGATCAGAGAAACTTGAAATTTTAGGAAACCCGCAGGAAGAATAAAAAGCAGTAACTGAAAAAAACGGACCTCTGTCTTAAATAGTTTGGCGCGTATCGAGGAAAAACCACAAAACACCTGGGGGTGGCATCCGCCTCCCAGTTCGACAAGACTTTTTCTGCCCGCGACTCGGCGGAGTAACCAGAGCCGCATCTTACATGTTATCGGGGGGGAGGGCTCTGCCCCACAATGGAGTCGCCAGCCCCTCCAGTCGAGGTAAAAGTGGGTAACTGGAGGGGGGCAGTTGAATTGCTCGAAATCATGAAATCTAATAATTTCTGTGAAGACGCAGAATGTTTCACATGTGACGTCAGCGCAAAAATGCTTTTTGCAAACGCAAAAAAGTCTGTCCATTTTTTGGCGACGCTTGTAAGGGAAGTGTACACGGACGCAGGACTATGTATCATGATAGAAATAAATATGTAAAGCAAAATATATGTTAATGCAATGAATACATGTTTTTCTGTGGAGACATAACAGTTTTCCAAATGCCAAGTCAATTACACAAACTCAAAAATGCCTCGTCTTCCAGTGTTTGTGCTCTTGAATCACCAGTGGCAGTGTACGCAAATGTTGTATGTTGAAAACATTTTTTTTGTGCTGCGATAACACCGAAAAGCAAAAGCCCAAGCCAACGGGATCGGTTGGTTGGTTGGTTGGTTATTGGGGCTTAGGGGCGCACCGACTGCAGGGTCATTCGGCGCCCACCAATGGGATCGAAATATGAGGGGGAAAAGGGCGCGGTAGATAGTAGATTGCAGGAAAAGAAAAAAACGGAATCTAGAAAAAACGTCAATCTTTTTTATGAAGCTATTCCCGGAATATGTCCTTTTTCCAAGTGGTCCTCCACTTCCGAAGAATTTTACTTTTAAAACTACGCATTTTGCCTTGAAAATGATCCTTTTCGCAATTGCTTGCCTTCTTATGAGACGTAAGCCCATTTTTACCAAACAAACCCAGATATACCTAGAGTCTCCTAGAATGAAAAATGACCCGATATTTGACTCCGAATGGCCTATGGCATCTCGTATTTTTAAGTCATATTGGTCCCAAATCATTCATTTTCCTAGAAGTGAAATGAAATCCGTTGGCATGCGTCTTTCGGTCCACCGCAGGACAGAATGCCGGATAATATCAACTGAAAAAAATTACAGCAAATTAGCGAACACAAAACACCAAACATGTTAAATAACGACTAGTGTAAATCTTCAACAGGAAAATATTGCGTACCGGATATGGATTTGGGGATTGATGTGGAAAAACGATCCTTTCGTCGAATAAAACATGGAATAAAAAACACGGAATGAAAACAATATTCATCAGAAGTATCAAAGCTCCATAAACATCAATCGGGTATATATACCAAATGGTGTATGACTAAACGACAAAAATGTAGGGCAGGGATCAATAACGCACAGGACAAATGTTTATAGTAATAAACCTTTGTCCAAACATTACAAACAGGTAGTAAATATGGCAAGACGCGCAAAATGGGGGGGGGGGGACGGTCACTGACTTCTCTAGAAAATTGTACGGGGACAGTTTTCGGGAAAATCTTCCCCGTACAATTCTCGCCGTTCCCGTTCGCGCCGGGAAATTGGGGCAATTTCCGAGCAGGAACGTCTTAAAAGCTTTCCAGGGTTTACACATAACCTACCGAGTGTCTTCGCTATTTAGCTGGAATTCCCTGAAATGACTATTCCGGTTGTTTCAAGGGGCTGTTGCTTTGAAGCGACCAGACAAATATCCTGTTTACGCCACTGGACTTGGTGGTGTGGCTGCAAAAATACTGACATTTTACGTCATGTATTACGCGGTCTCGAGTCCTGGGTGTACAAAATATTTCTCCTCCTCTAATTTCAGTGGTATTTTGAGAGGTCACCGTAGTGCAGTGGTTACCATGCTCGCCTTGTGGCCGAAAAGTCCTCGGTTCGAGTCCAGGTAATAGCGACATTTCGCCGTGCCTCGCGACAACCGGCGTGAGAGTTTGCGACACGCAACGGCCCTGGGAGTCGAGAGCGTCGTTAAAGTTACCCAGTCAATGGTATTTCAAGGATAAGCTGTGATTACTGCTACCAGAGGTCTCCCACCTAGAAACAACGCATGCCAGTGGGCTGGGAGATGTTTTTCCCCAGCGTTTCGGATACAGGAACCGTACAGCATACCGCGGGTTTTCGGTGACGGCCCGCGCTGATCGCAACTGCCAATAACAGTCACAACTCGGAAAGGAGCAGGAAAATTTCGAACCATCGGGACTTGAATTTCGTTCGAGATCTTGACAAACGGAGGACTTGACCACCTTACCGCCAGTTTTATGTTCTGTTATAATCCTTCGACAATGATACAAAGCACAACCTCGCGATGGTTTTCCATTCGGTATCTTAACGTTTTATGTTAATCAAGGTCCATATTTTTTTTGTTCTGTATCTTTCGTCGGTCATCTGTCCATCCATTATTTCATCCTGCAATATTTTCCCAGTTCAGTAAATATCGGTATGCGTTATTTACTCATATTCTTTAGTTTGTCATTCGATGTTTTTCCCGTTTGATGCTCGTCTCTGTCGTCATTTATCCTGTTTGAATATTTTGCTTCGGGCATTTCGTTTTAAGTATTTTTGCATTTGATCTTCCGCCGTACGGCATTCAGTGGGGTAATCGCGGCATGCCTTCTGCCGCGGGCTAAAAGCCGATGATGCGTGGTATCTTTACCACATTGATTTGTCATGCAATTGTTCTAATGCTTCACATGTAAACTTATTGATTTTAACGCGGCGTCTAGATATCTATAGTGTTTTATTTGCACGTAGTTGCGTCTCACAATGACATCATTTCATAATAGATCCTTGTCTCTCATGAAACCGCCTCTACTTCTATGCAGAGGCGGTAGAGCTCTGTAGCGAAATTTTCAGTACCTTTTTTCTTATCCATTTTACACCATATGAGAAAATTTAAGGCTTCATGTAGATCAGGTCGCTGACGGAGGTCAGGTCAAAGAGGTCAACCTTCAGAAAAAATGTAATCCTAATAACTTTTTCAAGGTTGGACAGATTTGCATGAAATTTGTGGAAGTTACGTAATGTAAAAAGGTAACAACTTGTATTTTTCGGATTTTTTTTTGGAAGATCGAAGGTCAATGACTTCAAGTTAGGTCACTTTTGGGCACCTTTTAACCCGTCCCCGACTGGGGGGGGGGGCAGTTGACTACCCCCTGAGGCTTTTCTGGGATTGCGAGAGAACGAACAAACACAGAGTCACGAAACTTTGTGTACCTTTTGCTTCATCAATTTTACATGTCGTGTCAAAATTTTGACCTCAGGTCACGTCAGTTGCCTGACCTAGATCAGGTCAAACAGACCTATGTCTAAAAAAGTTTACCGCCTGTTACTTTTTCGCAAAACAAGATATCTCAGTAATACTTTCAGGGATTAGTGAACGTGATAGGCGCAACAAATCTGCTATCTCAGATTTTTCGGAATTTTCCGGGTCATTGCCCTAAGGTCAAGCCCATTTTTAAGACATGTCGCCGTTTTTTTCAAAAATTGACGGAATGCTTCGCATTTTTAGTGTGGAATAAAGCAGACATCTAGTTACCATCATTGGACAAAGTATCAATGACTTCTAGCCATTGACCTGAGGTCAGGTCACGAATAACTGAAGTGAGCCAAAATGTGCCACCGTCAAAATCGGCGATGAATTACTCAGAATGGGTAGAAAATGGCAGAACTGGCTTGCACAGACGTAAGTAATACCAGAAACCTCAAAAAGTTTGGAAAGATTGCATATTTTGGAAATAAACAGGCTCTCGCGAATAAAGCTCCGCCAATTATGTAGATTGGTAACTAATTAATATTTCCAAAATTTAAGCATGAAAAACCATCACAGGAACCACTAAGATCAATAAAATACACATAGATCGTCTTTTTTCGCGAAAATAAAGCTACGCTAAAATTAGTTCCCGTCAATTTGTTACTGCATACGACAGCAGAACACGCCTACAGCTGCCGCGAGAAATGCCGTGTCTTTAACTCAATGTTTCGGCGTATATATTGAGGAAATCTGGGAAATTAGACATGTATCGGCATCCGCTGACCTTTACTTGTGCGCTGCTGACTTTACCTATGCGTTTTTAGTCACAGCCCTTGAGATTCAGGCCATTTCTCGGTCTCATGCAGTCGGCTGTCAGAAAGCATATATAGGGCGTAAATTGCTTACATATTATCTAAAACAAAAATGAGACCAGTTTCGAGCTCTACTCGTCACAAGCTTTCCAACGGTATGCTTATTTTTATCGTGCGACCAACCGTTCGTCAGTTAGAGGGGGGGGGCCAACTGCCCCCTGCCCCAGTCGCCCATGTTCGGAACGGACCGACGGTCGTGCGCGGGTTAAGATTCTGCTTAAATTTTCAGCGAATTTCCGCGGGGTTTCCATTCTCAGATATTGTCAAAAGTACGGCCAATGACATATGCCATCACCATTTTACAAGAAATGTATGACCTAGGCTCAGGTCATGACCCCCGATATGGGTATCTGTTGCCAGCAACATGCGGTTTTTGTTATATACGAAGTGTCAACATACGAAAAAACCGTCTGTCTAAAAAAGGTTAATTGTTTTCTAGGGTAGAAATAGACAATCAAATCAAATTTATCGCAATAATAAGCCTGACTAAAGTCACCGGCAGTCATAAAATGTCAATGACCTCTGATGACCTCGCTTCACCGAGGCTGACCTTCATGGCAGTGACAAATGCTTAGCAAGTGTTTCACTATGCTACAGGCATCATCTGCAATCTAACTTGCTAACATAAAGGCCGGGTAAGTCGAAACACGATGTATCATAATAGCGCCAAAAACATGTATGAAATTAGGTCATGGCTTGACCTGACTTCTTTCATTAACTGAGTCACTCGTGCTATGAATGTTTTCGAAATGTTAATAATCATCTTGTTATTCCACTGAAATGAAAATCACAACGCCAATTTCCATTTTTACTCGCTTTCACTCTAGCTCAAACTGGCCTATCATGACCTGATGACCTCAGTATCGACCGAAATAAAAAGATGCGCTCATTCGCCTCGCCTTAATGAGATCTTTTTGCCGGTACTTCATTTTTTCCGTGCGACGCACAGAAGCTGAGATCCTGGGGGGTATCCGCCCCCCTCCCTCCGGCCGGGCGAAGGGCATTTTGAGACCCGGCCGGGCGCGGGTTAAGCAATGACCTCACTCGACCAAGAGGCTGGTCGGCGTGCAATCGCCGCCCAGGCCCACTCAGAGCGAGGAAACTGGGAACATCGGACGCCGGGTGAATCGTGCCTTTCAGATGCTCAGCGTGATTTGTGCTCACTTTCCAGGCGGGCTGAGCCCGGCTCATGGTTGCACCACATACAATAACTTGCATCGCAGTACAGTAGCTTTGATCCGATGTCGTGGTGCTCATTCCACCATGTGATGTTGCTCCTTAGTTTTGGGGAACGGATCTCAACTCCCATTTCTGTCCAGCGTCAAAGGTCAGCGCGTCGCCGTCACGGCTGAGTCATGACGTGATTTGCGTCGGGGTTATCTCCCCCCCAGTGAAATAATCTTTCTGCACTACATAGTCAAAGCCAGCCTCCAGACCTTCGACACAAGAACCAGATTTTCTATGAAGGTGCTGTGGGTTGGGCCCCTTGTGTTTCAGCGTTCAATAATTTATATATAAATACATGCATATATATACAATATATATACATAGCGTTCACATGGTTCATAACTGAATCAAAACTGAATCAGTTCAATTTCTGTCGTGGACCCGAAATGAATCGATTCCCTTTCCTAAAAATGCGCCGAATCTGAATCAGAACCACACCGGAAATCCGAAAGCGAATCGATTCACCTCGGGCGAACCAAGCACAAGGCTGGTTGCAGCTGGTCCTAGCGTGACTTAAAATGAAGCGTAGATCACATTCTCAGACGCATGCCTTGCAAAACAGCTCCAAGAACCCGAATCAAAGCGAGTTTTGTAAGACATCTTTATTCGTCATACGAAAAGTGGACAAGGCGGGCAAGTTTGGTGGCATGTGTAACGTATCGCTGACGACGTCCTAAATATTAAAAAGAACGAAACTCCTTCCCCTTTAGAAGAAACATTCCTTAAATAGGTGGATATTAAACACAGCCGTATTGCGATGCAGATTGGCATTATGAGATGCTTGGATGGAAAAAAACGAGCCGAATATTGTGTCGTGAATAACGTGGCAAGATAACACAAAGCCATTTTGTACTAAATTAAGTACAATTTTTCCGGTGCAAAAATGGCCACAAGCATTCTTAACTTTAAGAAGAGGTCGGTGAAATAAGAAGACTTTAGTGAAAGTCACAGCTTCATTTCACATCTTCGCAACATTCAGCCTGCGCAGAGTGTGACATACCGGAGGCTGTGTTATCTGCGATTTTGTATATTAATCGTAAGTGTAGGAATAGGTGTGTGTGTGTCTGTGCGTTTGCTTGTATATGTGTATGGATGTGAGTAGGAGAAGCTGCCCAATAAGCGCTACCCTGGCCAATTGCGCCACCCCCATTATCTCCTGAGACGGATGATTGGCAGATGAAGGATATTTTCTGAGAGAGACAGCATGACTGCAGATTCGATCCCTTCCTCTTCCTCTCTGTCAGCGGTACGGACGTGTGGTGGGTCCGTGAAGCTTCAGTTTAGAAGTATTCCAATTATTCAAACTTAGAATAATTTTCCGGCTTGTGTTGGCCGTGTATAGCCGTGCTATCAATCACCTGAGGCAAAACTGTCCCCATACAGTGCCTCCGTCCTGCCTGGAATTACGCTTCCCATTTGACCAGAATAGAGATGATACCTTCTTGCTTTTTTTATCGGCGGCTAGTTTTGCTATAATAGAGCTTTAGTCCTTTTTGCGTCACCATTTGCCGGGTCTTATTGCGCCAATAGTCCAATCGAGGCAGGACTAGCTTACGGTGTGTCGATGGTTGTTCCAGTGTTTCGCACGTGTCTGGGATCCATTTAAAGCGATAATCACAGGGAGATTTCGGCTATAGAGGGACACCTTGAGATAAGGTCGAAATGTCGTCAGAGCCTTCCTAGACGGGCTCCAGCCCTTAGTCCTCTGCCCCCCCCCCCCACCCCACCCCTCGCGGAGTCCGTTCAGCCCCCGCTGTCTATTGCCCACGGAAACTAATGTAAAACATCTTTTTTCTCATTCATCATATAATCAGCGCCCCAAGTCTCGCAGGCAGTCCCCGGGCCGAGAACCCTGGCGACACACTAGGAACGAAGATCTCCTGTCAATCCTGCAGGTAAATGTCTTTCAGATTTTATCCGATTCATTTAGGGGGGTGGCTCGTCGATGGCTGCACTCACTGCCCTCAGGAGCCAGGTGACCTCGCTGTGCCCTTCTCCATCGGGGGATTTACCTGCCACTGCAGAAATTTTGTTCCCTGACATGTTAAAATGGACCATGAAAAGGGAGATTGCACCCTTTGCATACCCAAACCCCTTTTGATTTCTTTGATGTTACTTGGACATTTAGGAAACACAGGGCTATTGTATTTCCGGGTTTAAAAGAGAAACATTTTCGGGTCACAAGAGGCAAATGGACCCCAAACCCTGGATGCGCCTCTGTAACCACCTCCATGTGGCTGCCCAACATCTTGTCGGGACCTGAATACCCTTCCCGACCTGTTTGCAAGTATTAGCAAAAAGAGTGGAGGTGAAACTGTTCATAATATACCAGATAATGGCTCATTACACCCTTTGCCACTGGAAAGTACCTGGAACTCCAAATCATTTCCACGGTGGCGCAGTTAGGCACCTCATGTGGCACACGCATGACAGGGTTGCTTTACTTGCTCAGTTTGCAGCGTCTTGCTAGAAACTGAATAACAAATGGTAAACAAAAAAACTGAAGTTTTAAAACACCGGATATTATGGTGGTCAAAAGATCAGAGAAGGTATGTGAGAAAGAAATAGCACAATTTTTCCCATATCGTAGTCACAGTGCCTGTTTTTTGAAAAGGTAGCGCAAACTTGGCAGCTTTCCCTATGTATGAAACACTGAATGGTATAGTTATGAGTGGTGCATCCCCGATGGGCATATGAGTCCTTTTGTTGCATCAAAATGTCTCATGAAATTATACGTCTTACGAGAATGGCGACTGGCATCTGAGATACAAACAGGCTTGTTTGTACCTCAAGTGCACCCCCTTCATCATTTACAGAAATCGACGCCCCGGGACGTCGATTTCTGTATATAGCTGATGGGGGGTGGGCGAGCCAAAGGCCCTACAATTTTACCTCCCCAAAAATGGATTTAGCCCACTTTATGTTGACCAACCAAAATTTATAAGTTTTTTGTCCACATTAATATATATATGTACACACACACACACACACACACACACATATATATATATATATATATATATATATATATATATATCACATCATAAGATTGAAAGATAGACAGATACATCACTTTATGCTGTGCTCCAAGACCTATTTCAACATGTTAACTGGAGGGGTAAATCCCCTTCAGTGACCGTCAAATCTCCTCCAGTACACAGTAAAATCCCCCCCCCCTCCTTTAGTGAAAACGGAAAACATGTTTTGCCAGCAGCTCACACCCGTCCAGGTTTCTGGCACGCTTCAGGCAGGGACTGCGGGTAGCATATGTCTATGGTGAGGCAGATATTCATCAATAATAAAGGAGAAAACGAACAATGAGCGGACAGCTATTTTTTTTTAGAAAAGGGACATCATACAGGTTTCAAACACCGTCAGCTGGAATTTGATTGGTGTCGATGAGTGCAAAGATTAGGGCAAGGGTATTACCGATAAGTGCTCCCCATGTTTGTCACTATTCTGCTGGATTCCGTTCTGACCGGTTAATTTTCATAAAGTGCTGTGATCGCAAGTGAGATAAAACAGATCGCGCAACAATACGGCGAATCCGGCTGGCATAGGTATGGAGGCGGGAGCCGACGGCCTTTGGTCGGCTTCCCCCGCCTATGTAACCCCCAATACACGACCTCCTAGGTTCCCATGTACGCCATACAGCTCATACGTTTTTCGGATGCACTGGCCACTTTTTTGGCCGTCTGCTACGCCGCGCGTTTAAAGCCCTTTGAGTATACGAATTCTGCATTCGAGTCAACTTTCTGCCTACAAACCGATCGAATTGGCTCCGGGACCATCCCAGGACCGCATTACACGCCTCATTGCCAGCAGACGGCTTCTGCTTATTGAACCAAATGTCTGCAGTCTGATCTCCGCAAAATTCCCACGCCAGCACCCAAGCATCGTTTGACGATCGAATTGCGCGCTTCGGTCTGGTTATTGTTGAACGGTTTATCAAGCTGCTCAAAGCACTGTTTTACAATCGAGCTACGAGCTTCCATGGAAACTGACGGCCGTCGGCCGTCGGCCGTTTGGTCTGCCCATGTGTCCCATTGACCCCACACAAGACAAGTCTTACATAGGTAAATGATATATTAAGGCAGGGCATATATATATGTATAATAATTGCACTTCGCGTTCTGACGCACGCTCGCTTTGAGCACAGTGCATGACGCTGTCTGTTTCAAACGTTATGTAAAAGAGCTCTGTGCGCTTCGATCAGAATCACTTCCCACATTTATTATCACTCAATTTCACTTCATGCAGAGTTCCGGGTATGAAGCAGACACTGCCACATTCCTGCCCTGTTTTCGCTTTTCCAGGCTGGAGAGGTGCCAGTTAGTGCACTATTTTATTCTATCCCCGTCAGCTTTCTCAGCCTCAGTCCTCGTGAAGATCACCTGCACTCTGTCCCCGTCGGCGCCAGCAAGTTTTCCTCGGTGCCTCTGGATATCCATTAGTTTTGGTCTCCTCCGATCTATCTCTCTCTCCATTAGTCTCTTTCAGTCTCGTTTGGTCGCCGTCAGCTCATCAGTCTTTCGGTCTCTCTGAATCTCGTTTGATGTCCTTCGACTTCTGTCGGTCTCAGCCGGTCTCCTTTGGTTTCCTTTGGTCTTTATCGGTCCCCACCGCTCTCGACCGGTCTCCGTTGATCCTCGACGGTCCGTCGATCTCTGTCAGTCTCTGCCGGTATCCTCGGTGTCCCTCAGCCCCGCCCACATTCATTCAGTCTTTCATTATTCCCTCACGGTAAATCCCGTTTCTGTCTAGTCTGTCTCTTCTTCTGTCTTCGCCTCATTCCTTGCATCTGTCTCGGTCTACCAATATTTGTCCATCTCAGTGTAACCCTGTTTCGATTTGTCTACCTGCATCTATAACGGACCGAGCCTATACGTCTATTAATGTGGCATTTTTTTTAGTCCTGTAGCATATTTGAAATCCCGAATTAGGAGGTCGTGTAAAGGTCAACCCGAGCAGGATGGAATAATACAATTTTTTATTAAGAGCCAGAGAAGGAGATTTTCGATCATAATGGGCAAAAAACGCAAAGCGAGACATGCAGACGTTTTTTTGTACGCTTTCATTTTCACTGGCCACACTGATAAACTGAAACTTATCAGATGGCACCGGCGCAGCCAAAGGGGGGAGGGGGGCAGGGGGTCCCCAGGCCAGCATTTTTTTGTGAAAACCATTGCACAGCCGTCTTCCCACAGGGCGATTTTCGTATGATTTCAGTTCACACTGAACTCCGGGCACCCCAGCCCCCCTTAAGAAAATCCTGGTTGCGCCAGTACCAGATCGCTTATAATGACGTGTTCAGAACTGATTGAGGAACATAGAGATAGTATTCTTAACGGTATGCTCCCAAAGGGCGTCGCCGCAATCTTAAGTCGAACCAGATATCTCGAAATATGTCGATTTTGCGCAAAACCACGATTTGCGCCAGTTTATCTGATGCGTCATAGCAGTTAAAATTAGGAGAACTACGGCTGTTTTATTGCAACGTGAAAACAAAGAAAATCCGTTATTTCCATCGGTGTAAATTTTGCCAACGATCTTACCCTCCATGCCATTGCAATCACAGTGCAAAAACAAATAACCCGAAAGCTGAAAACGCAAAACTTTGAGCGCTTGCCGCGGCTACCCCCTCTGGCGGGAGAGGTCGGCGCTATGGAGTGATACGCAGGGGTACATTGTGACGCGGGGCTTCATAGTCGCCGAGTCGTTATAAATGGACGTTCAGTTTAGCCACAGCGTATTTAGTAAAGCTTGCCACACGGCCTTTTTAGTGCTCCCGTGGCTAGCGCGCTTTACGTGCTGGTCCCCGCATGCGGTATTTTACAGATACGGTTCTCCAATCGACTTTCTGTCGAATGGACCAGGTTTCGTCTCGGTGCAACCCACGGCTGACGAGATTAGGCGCCGGGAAGGGAAGTGTGGAAAAAAGTGTCGGCGGTTGGCAATATTCTCGAGCTCACTTTAAAATGGGCGAGGTCGCCTCCTGCCTCGGTTAACGTAGCCTTGCATGACCGGAACGGCAGCGGCACGCCTGATTGGTTTTTGGCATCATTGGGACTGCAAAAGAGCGGGCTTTCTGTTGGTACCAATTTTGTGTCAGACATTGACGCCTTCGCAATCGGCATTCCAGTGTGAACCATTATGAGCGCGCGCCGCGGCTACCCCGGATGATGCGACTCCGTTTAACCATATTCCCGGAGGGCTAGACGGTATGGTCGATTCCCGGCGGGGGGGGGATTCGGCCCCCCTGAGATCTCGAGAACTACACATCCGATTTCATCGCAACAAACGGCAATCGATTTGCTACGACGTGAACTACATTTTTACAAAAAGAAATTTTCAAAATTTTGAAAGATGTGGATATAGGGGGGCAAAAATGTCGAAACCAGGGGTATTCTTTAGCTTCTTATAACTCCGTTGTTTATGGACCGATTTTGACGAAACTGGCATTAATCGAGAGATTTTGGATAGGGCTTTTACAATGATTACACACATCTGAAATTTTGAGAAAATTCATGGGCGTTCACAGGGCTTCAAAAATGGGAGGATTAGTTTTCTAACAACTAAATAAACAAAAAAGGCAAAAACACTCTTTGGTTTCTGCTAGTCATGTCATGCTGAAGAAGTACAAATCGCATTACACTGTTTGTACAATATTAGCATAGGCGGTGCCAGGGACATGCAAAGAGGGGGAACGTCATGGTCACGCGTTCTTCAGATCAACTTGTGACCTTTGACTTTAAATGACCTCCAGTGACCTTGGGATCACCTGGAATGATCTCGTATGCATTTAATATTATCTGTAAACGTTTTCAGTCATTTGAATTCACTCTATTTCAAAAATTTCATTTTATGGCTATTGCGGTATAGGGTGCGCGCACTGACATTTTAGGTCATAGCTCCGTGACCCGACCTGATATCAAGCTGAAACTTGATGCACAAGTAGAGGGCACCGTTATACGTCATATATATTCCGGGTTTGGCATTTGAAAAAGCAGCGCCGAAATTATAGCAAAAAAACCAAATTTTAATTTTTGACCTTGACCTGACCTTGTAAATTGACCTCAGATAAACAAAATTATATCTGAACATTGCCCAGCTATTTAGCTATACATTCATGTAAAGTATTAAGTTCTATCTTAAAAACTCTGTTTTTGGCAGACATTTTCCTTTTACCCTCAACATGGCCAAAAATGGCCTAAGGTACCTCCCAAAACGTTGTCTGGCTCCGCCCCTGAGCAAAATAGAATTTTGAAATTTCGTCACGGCACGTAGAAAGAATAGCTAGGGAAGGGCACCAAGTTTCGTGACGCTGCGTTAAAAAGCCTGGAATTGGCAAGCAAAAACCCCGAGGGGGGCGGATTCAGCCCCCCCTGCCGGGAATAGGGTTAATGATTTCCTGCCATTACCTTGCTGTGGCTGGCCATCGTGTCCTCGGGTCTCTATCTTTAACGGTTTCCAAGCATTTTTCGTGCTCAAAACCCAGCTTCGACACGGTCAGATAAAACAAGGTAGGCGAACTGCCCAGACTTTGTCTTTATGTTACTCCTTATACGACTGGTCGAAATCCGCCCAACGATTTGCTCGTAGAATAGGCCCTGCTGTGCCTTTCACTTTCTGTCTATGTCCTTTCTATGGCGGCCGCTCTTTTCGTTATTGTTACCCATTTCCCTTTTAAAGCCAGAAAATATTGGGGGTTGGACCTAACATGGGGGGCAAAAATCAACATTGTGGAGGCGGCAGAACCCTCGCAAAAAAAAAAACACAAATCGATACCACTGGGTATGAACCTATTGCGGAACAAATCTGGCAGGACATTCCAGGGTGAATATAAAATTCTGACCTGCTCATTGGTGGCTATTAAACCCAGATCTTCCCCTTGTTCCCAGGAAAATGACGAGAGTATTTAGAGCTTACCTGACATCATGTATATTCGGACCAAGCATAATAATTCGATAACTAAAATGAAGGTGACTGGTACGAAATATGCCGCCGCAAAACGGCATGCTTTAGATTCATAGTCCACCTTCTTAACTTGCGACTTGCTGCGGGAGGGGGCCCTGATTCCCCCGCATTTTTCTGCTGCCGAACTCGGCAACCAAACGACGCATCACCAGGACATCTTTCAGTGCTACTCGGTACATCAGTTTTACACATTTTGGTGAAATGAATTTGTCGAGGTCATCCTAGATCACGTCGGCATGCCGTCATAAAGCCGACGATGTTTCACGATTTTGCCGTTTTCTGAGTTACATGATCTTTATCAGCATTCGACATACCGGTCGTGGGAGTCGGTCGATAGTGTGCAAAATGTAAGTCACGACCTCACACATGGCAGCCATGCGTCAAATTCAAAGAACTCCGATTTTTTGCAAATGCGCCGTCAATTTCCGTCGTTAACCTAGTAACGACAACCATTTGAGGATTTCCCTACGCAAACACGAGATTTCAAAGTTATATGATGGAGTTTTATGGCGATTATAAAGTTCTATGCATCATACATTCGATGCACTTTAAGCTGACATATAATTGAGTCCCTGGTGCCACATAACCTAGGATGACTTGTGCCACCGTTTTCCTCAGACAGACGCTCATTGGGTCACTTTGCATATCTATTTTACGTATTTAGACCCCAGAGGGTTTTTAGTTTTCACTCCATTAGTTCCCTATCACGCTCTGTAGCATGTCTTCCAACCATTCCAAACTATCCCTGAAAAGCCGTATGATGCAACGTGGACGGGCCGATGGAGTCACGGATGAATGATTGTGTGATGTGTATGTGTATGTGATGTGTATGTATGCGTATTTCACGCGTCATACGTAGTTCATAGACGCAAGGTTGTTCACAACCATGGTCCTCTGTGAATGCCCCCGTGTCGATGCACGAGTACATAAATGAATAAAATAATATTGGGGCGCAAAAGGCGGTATGCCACAGATCGGCCAAATATTGCACGCAACGTGACTTGTGACCTAAGACATAGACGTAGGAACGAAAGTATTTTTTTGGTTTAAGAAATTCGAAATTGGAAAAAAAGTTTTTGGAAATTTAACATTAGCCCGGCGGGGAAAAGTGTCAGGCCCCCCCGACTTTTTTGGATCGAGCCCAAAAACTTACATTTGGTTGCGTTATCGACGATAATCAATGGCCATCTGAATTGACCGCATCGGTCCGTTCGCTACGGAGTTACTGAGCGGGACATCTGACCCCCAACAAGTGGAAGCAGGGCCTATTTTAAGAGCAAATCACGGGGGGGGGGGGATTTTGTCGAATTTTGGGCAATATAAATACAAAATCTGGGTATTTCGCTGACGTTGTTTTTTTTGTCTTTTTGTCTGACCTCGTCGGAGGTCAGTTCGGACGAGCTGGCGCGGCGAGACTAGCGGTCGCAAGTGGCTGAAACTTGGCCGTCTCATGGATTTGTTGGCACATTGCATTATGCTAAATTTTCGGGTTTCGGTACGTCGGGTTGGCGAATTCCGACGCATTTTCGAAAAACTTAAACGCACCCTGCTGTCGCGCGCTCGATCTTGGAAACATCGTTTCCATGATGTTTCCGTGATGGTTTGCACCGACACAAAACCGGGTGCGTTCGATAAAACATCGATTGGAGAATTGCATCGTATGTAAGAGGCGGAGCCGGTATCGCCACGTGGTACGCCCTGGCCTCACAGGAACACAAATTGCCCGTTTTGCAAGGTTTCAAAATGGCGTTAAGATTTCGGGAACCGTTAAAGACACGGACCCAAGGACATTATGGCCAACCATAACAAGGTATCGGCAGGAAATCATTTGCCGGAGTCGACCTCATCCGCCATACGGGGTATCCGCGGCGCGCGCTCAAAGTGGTTTTCACTGTGGCTTCGAATGCAAAGACACCAGTCACTGACACGAAATTGGAGCCAACGGAAAGCCCGTTCTTTTGCCGTTCCGATGTTGCCAAACATTAATTAGGTGTGCCGCTGCCGCTCCGGCCATGCGACGCCATGCGAACGAATGCAGGAGGCGATTTCGCCCATTTTCAATTGAGCTCGAGAACATTGCCAACCGCCGACACGACGCCCCTCCCGGTGCGTAATCGCCAACTGTGGTTCGCACCGAGACCAAATCTGATTCGTTCAACAGAGAATCCAGTGGAGAACAGCATCATGTACAATACCACTCGCGGGGACCAGCACGTTGCGAGTGCTAGCCACGGCAGCACAAAAAAGGCCGTTTTGCAGGCTTTGCAAAATATGGTAGGGCTAAATTTAATTTTCGGGTATAACAACTCGGGTAATTACGTAGCCCCACGTCACAAGGTACCGACTACATACCATTCCATAGGACCGACGTCGTCCGTCAGAAGGAGTAGCCGCGGCAGGCGCTCAGAGTGGTGGTATCTTCAGTTTTGTTTTTTTTTGTGTGTTTACATTGTGGTTGCAGTGGTATGGAGGGTGAGATTGCTAGCAAAATCAAAACCAGTGGAACGAACGGATTTTCGTCGTTTTGGCACTACCACAACATAATCATTATTTACCTGACTTTTACTGCCATGGCGCATCGGGTAAACCGGTGCAAGTCGTGGTTCTGCACAAAATCAACATTTTCCGAGACCTTTGTGTTTGATTGAAGATTGTGGTGACGCCATTGGGAGCATACCGCCAAAAATGCTACTTTTTTGTTCCTCAATAGTGAACATGCCACTATAAGACATCTGGTGCATCTTGACCTAGCTGGTACAAGAAGGGTTGTATGTATGTCGCGTTTTTCGTCTTTGTATGTCGTCTTTTTTGCCGATCCCGATTGAAAACCAGCTTCTCTTGCTCTTAACTAAAATTTGTATGATTTCATCGTCCTTGGTTTGACCTTGACGCTACCTCTAATTTCGGGATTTCAGTTACGTTACAGGACGAAAAATGTCGCTATAATAGACATATAGGTTCGATTAGATTCAGAAGCAGACAAACACAAACAGGGCCAAACGGAGACGGACAGATATCGAAAGACAGAGACAGGAAAGACGAAGACAGAAAGAAGACACAGATAGATAGAAACGAGTGACTGTGAGGGACAAAGGAAGACTTAGTAAATGTGGAGGAGATCGAGGAACACCGAGGACACCGGCAGAGAATGGCAGAGATCGACGGACCGGCGGAGATCGACGAAAACCGGTGGAGAGCGGTGGAGACCGGCAAAAACCAAAGGAACCGACGGAGACCTGATGAGACCGACAGAGACCGATGGGCATCAGACACGATTTAGAGAGACCAGAAGACTGATGGGCTGATGGAGACCAAAGGAGACGAACAGAGACTAATGGAGATCGAGCTTGACCGAAGGATATCGACTGAAACAGAGAGGGATCCAGGGGCACCGAGGAAGACTTGCTGACACCGAGGGGGACAGAGAGAAGGCGAGCGATCTTTACGGAGACGAGGGCAATGAAAATTGACGAAGATGAAATAAAAAAAAGTACATTTCACACCTCTTCGACCTGGGAAACCGAAAAGAGAGCAGGGATATGGCAGTGGCTGCTTTATACCCCAGCACATTGCACTAAGGGAAATTAATCGATAGTACCTGTAGAAAAATATTCTGAATGAAGCGCACTGCGCTTTTTACATGATATTTGAAAAAGACAGCGTGACGCAGCGTGCCCAAAGTGAACATGTGTCCGAGCGTAAAGTGTGCGGACGTACGGGAAGACTCAACTGCCCAAGGCAGTCTGTTTCTATGGAAGCTCGCAGCGCGGTTGTAAAACGACGCTGTGAGCAGCTGGCTGAACCGTCCAACAGTTACCAGACTGAAGCACGCAGGGCGATTGTCGAACGATGCTGGAGTGCTGGCGAGGAAATTTTGCGAAGAAGTTTGTTATTTGGTGTAACAAACAAAACCCGTTTGTTGTCGGTGAAGTGTGCAATGCAGTCCTGGGCGATCTTGGGGCCGATTTGATAAGCTTTTCGTCCGAAACTTGATTCGATTGCAAAATTCGGACGCGCAAAGGACTGTAGATGCACGGCGTGGCAAATGGCCAAAAAAGCGGCCGGTGCGTCCGAGAAAGGCGCCTTGCGGCGTGCATCGGGACCATGAGGAGTCGCGTCTTGGGGGTTTCATGGGTGGGGGCAAGCCGGATAAAGGCCGTCGGCTGCCGCTTCCATATTTGATGGGCCCGCCAACTGGATCTGCGTATTTTTACGCGTGATCTGTTTTACCTCGCTTGCGATCGCAGCAGTTCAGGCAATTGCACCACTCAGAACGAAATCCAGCAGAATCGTCACAAGCATGAAGAACCCTTTTTGGTAATTGAATATATTATATCCTATATATTCCTTCCCTAATATTTGCATTTATCTGTGCTCCACACGAGCACTAAACAAGCATGAAGAGCCCTTCTTGGTCATCCTCTATATTATATGCTATATATTATCTTTCCCTAATCTTTGCACCTATCTACGGCAATCAGATTCAGCGGGCGGAATCTGAAACCTGTCCGACGTTTTTTTCCAAAAAAGAAAAAAAAACAACTGTGCGCTCATTTTCCGTTTTCATCTTTTTATTCACGAAGAGCTGCTTCGACATGCATACATGCTAGGCACAGTCTCTGCCTGAAGCGTGTCAAAGACCTGGTCGGGAGAGCGCTGCTGGCAAAACAACGTTTTCACTGGGGGGAGGGTCTGCTGTGTACCGGTAAGGCATTTGGCGGTCAGTGGTGGTGATTGTCCCTCCAGTTAACATGTTAAAATGTTAAAACAGGCCCTGAGTGGAAGAGTGGCAAAACGCCGCGGCAACTGCCGGGTTAACGCGATCATTTTCATTTAATTTCATTTAATTTCAGCGCTACAGCTGAAACAGATGGACCTTCCACGCTGAGAAGAATAAAACCATGGCCACATACCGCGCTGCTTGTACTACTTCATGTATGAAACGCACTTCACAATATTTTTCCCGAGTCCCCGTTTACGAGTCATATGTATATGCAATTTACCCTTACCTTCTGCCCCTTTTCAAACTCACTGATTTGTTTGCACTTAAATTCCAATTAAAGGATCCGTGGATGAAAAAAATATTTATGATAAAGAGGACATTTTAATACCTGCAGTGTTTATAGTTTGTTAAGCATAGATAATTGACGTATACAAATATGTGTTGGACGGCTGGTCTCCGACTTTGGCTTCCCAGAGGTCGTTCGGCCGGGCCGACTTGTTCGCTTCCGAGATTCCGGCTTCCAGCTGCGATTGATAAAGACATTTTCGCTCGTATTTCGGGATATCTCACAACCGCGTTGGCGCTGGCGCATGCTTTGAAAAACGGAGCCAAAGAGGAGTTGGGCAATGATGCGGATAATTTTGCGTTTTCCGTCCAGGAATGTTGCAATTACCCCACGGCGTGGCCCCCCTGAAGAAAAGGAATGTCATCATCACTCCGGATATTCGCTCCGTCTGGCATTAATTGGTTGTTTTTTCATAGCTGCGTCACGCCATCACGTAATCTACGCGAACACTTACTCCACATTGCACTGACCAAGTTCTTCGGAAGATGCACCAAATACGAAGTTTATATATATATATATATATATATATATATATATATATATATATATATATATCTGTCACGTGAGGGCTAGAGGACTTGCCGATTCGATGCACTTTACTTCAGTAAAGCAGTGTTTTAGATGAAAGCAATGGGTACCCCATGTCGAAAACGAAGAAACAACCGTCACGTCTCCCTGTCGCAGCCGCTGATGGCGTCAGAGGTCGAAACAGACAACGCGTGGCGGAAGTAACAATGTATTTATCACATTCTTTCAGCACGCGGACGTACCAGGCGCTCCTAGGTCAGACACACACGATATTGGTGCTGGCGGTGGCCAGAGAATGTGTACATACGCGGAGTGAAGAGTTAAATAGCCTTCTCTATCAGCCAATATAAACTTCGGGCACCGCGGCGCGCCGGCACGTACACGTACACCGTTAAGGGGAAGCGGCGTTATCGCTAGCGTGAACTCGAAAAGGCGGACGACAGATATGTGACCTAACCGGGTGGCGAGACGCGCCCGGGGCGGGCCGACCGGGCAAGAGCTCTCCGACCGCGAGCACGGCGCCCCAAACACCCAGACAGCTGAACAGACGACGGCGGCCGGCGCGGTGGTGACGTTCGCGGCGCGGCCGACAGCGGACGCTGGCCGGCCGGGGCTGGCGCCGGGACGGGACGGCGGCCGACAGTTCAGACCAGGGGCTGCGTGACCTTGACCCGGACCGGACTCGATTGACACGGCGGCCGGAACGGCGCAGCGGCGCGACCGGGGCGGCGGAGACGTACCTGGCGCGCCCCGCCGCCCGCGGCCGAAACTCTACGCGAGCTAAGTTTCGAAGTCGAATAAATATACAGCACAACCGTCCGACGCATCACGACGAGTATTCACCGCCGCAGAATGGCTGTCGGATAACGCGTAGAACATGTGCGAGAAGCTAAGGCAAACGCGGCAAACGTTTGAAATGTACGTTTTTGAGAGCTATCGCTTCAGTCAGACGCAAGCGTACGGGTAACGGGACAGACATTATGCTTCAGTCATAACACATTTCTTAGAGCAAATTTTCAGCGGCTTTTCGTTAACGACGGCTATTGTGCGCGGGGGAAGTGTGCAGCTACGCATCGGGGCTTAAACTGTGAATGGGGCGCAACAAGTGCACAAGCAGAATCTTGAGGGAAACAAATACCAGTGGTATTCTGTAAACATCATCAATTAACTTACTGAAGCGCAACAACATCCATGCACCTAACATCGAATCAAAGAACCGTTTGGACGGGCGGAAAACCCCGTGCTGAGACAAATCGGACCGCAAACGTTCCCGAGAAACGAATAATAAACAAGCCCACTTCTGCAAAGGGTGATGGCTATTGGCTGTGTTAGTGGTATGAGACTTATTGCTTGAAAGTATGATAACCCCACTAAGCTAGAAGTCTAATTCCCTGAAAGCACCATATCAACCATGAACAGCACACGATGGTTATGAAGATGAGTACCTCACGACGGAGCCGCTATGACCCTGAAAACGCCGCAGGGTATCCGTCGACACGCGTGACACATCGCAGGGAAGACGGGTTGCGCTCGCATGCGCTCGCCCACGACGGCAGTCGGCCGGCGGCGCGGCGCTCCTTCTCGACTGATGACCTCCTGCAGCCAGGTCGCTCCTCCCTCCGGGCTCCGCGGAGCGTGCTCCGGCTCCGGGCCTCCGGTGACCGGCCGGCGGCGGCCACCACGGCGCGCGGCCGTCGCGGACAGCGCGCGGCCCACACAGCCATGCGGCACCGGCCGCCGGCGCGAGCGGCGCCGGCGCCGGCGGTTTCAGCGCTCGTCCCGGCGCCGCCCGCACGCCGTTGGCGGCTGCGGCGACGCGCCGCCGGCCGAAAGCGGCGCGTTTGGCACTTGAGTTGAATCGACAACGCGCGGGCCGCGCCGCCTCTACGTCCCTACAGACACACAGTATCACAGGCGGGCAATCTTCGACGTCACTGCCGACTGCGCGCGCGGCGGTGCGCGGCCCTGCGGGAAAGCTCTCGGAGTGGCCGCGACGCGGCGCCTCTATGACCGGCCGGCGGCCAGTGCGGTCAGCGCGGCCGCCAGCAGCGTCCAGCAGGCCGCCGCCGCCGCCGCGCCCGACGTCTTGGTGGGCGGCGGCGCAGTCGGCGCCGGCTCCTGCTTGACGCGCGGCACGACGGGCGCGCCGGAATTGACGCTGATGCCGTCGTCACCGCCGCCGCCGTCGCCCCCGCCGATGATCTCCAGACCTTCGTCCTCGGTGCGGGCGGTCGGCCGAGGCGCTGGAATCGAGGACGCTCGTGAGACGTGGCCTGGCTCGAGAACAGCCACGGAGAACGGAACGGCGGGCAGAAACGCTCTTATCGGATGCGGACGGACCCGATGGGCATGCAGTCTGGATCGGGAGCGACGTCCCATAACTGCAGTCTGTCAGTCTGCAGACTGTCGCCCGGTCCCGAACGAGCTGGATCCTGACTATGATGACTATGACGTCCCATAACTGCAGTCAGACAGTCTGCAGACTGTCACCCGGTCCCGAACGAGCTGGATCCTGACTATGATGACTGACAATATGATGATGATGATAACTAAGCTACCTTAATGACTCGCCAACGAACCCAGACACTCCGCAGCAGTGTCTCTACCGTGAATAAATCTTCACATCGTCACGACGTTGGCAAGACAAATGAAAGCCACGAAATCAACAGCCACGGCCGCCGCGCCGCAGCGGAGGGAGGCGCCTCACATGTGATCTCCTCACGGTCCAAGTCGTCGATATCCTCGCCGCTGCCGCTGCCGTAGTCGTAGTAATCGTAGAAATCGTTCTCGCTGTCGTAGTTGACCCAGCCGCCGGAGCCGCTGCCCTCCCAGCCGGGCTCGTCGCCGACGCCGCGCAGGTCCCCGGTCGGCGGCATCGCCACCATCTTGTCCAGCGAGATCTGGCGGAGCGGCGGGACGGCGGTGAAGGTCGGCGGCGCCGCGGACACGACGCAAGCGGATAGCAGGGCGACGGGACGAGGGCCGCGTGGACCGTCAGACGTCAAATACTGGACGAGCGAACGAGGAGATAGGATGGCATGGATGTAGTTTTCTATATTTTTGTGGGTGCTTCGACACGCCTGATATTCTCTGTGCGCCCACAGGTTTTTGCTGAAGTGAATATGAGACCAAATAAAGTGGGCATCTATAATTATTTGAGATCGCCAAGACAATGTGTGGACGGGCATCCCCATTTGTTTGTACAACGTTTCACGTCTACAGGAGAGCGTAGGGCAAGAGGGCATATGAACAAGAGGGCGTTTGAATATTCAGACTCTGGCACTGGACGTGTCGATGGGGAATTCGTGGATGCCGGGAGGGAGTCACCATTCGACAGGTCCAGGGAGAAGACCTCCATTGCCCTCCTCAGCGGCACCACTAGCCTGGAGAGATCACTCCATCGGCATCACCGCCGCTGCAGTCAGACAAGAACTGAGATATGCTTTTCTGTCTGGCTTCTGCCGTGCCGCGACGTAGTGATCACATTCCAGGCACATGAAAGGTGGCCGTCAGTCGCAGAGGGTGAAAAGCGTCACTGAAAAGAGCCGGCCTCACCTATCTTGCAGGTCCCCAGCCGCTAATGGCAACCTATTGGCGCAGATAAAGAATCGGCGAGTCCATTTATGGGTGCGAGAATCGGCGAGTCCATTTGCGGGTGCGGCCAGAATGCCAGCGGCCTGCCGTGCATTCTGCAGGCCGGCGCAGCCAGACACCTTTCACGAGCGTCGCACATCAGGCAGTGATCAATATCCGCCAGACAGGCTAATGGCAGAATTATGCTGGCCATTCCACGTGTCGCGGTCCCTGTTCAGACCGGACCAGTTAAAAGAATGACAGATATTTTGCTAGGTCGTTTGCGCTGGAAAGGGCTCGTGACAGAAAGTTCAGGATATTAATCAACCTATTGAAAGTCCAGTGAAAATGGAGAATCTGGGAGGTGTATATAAACCTTTGATAACGATTCTTCGGATATGCAATAGGCCACCAGAAGTTAGAAAAAGCGGGTAATCTGGAGACTCGTAGGATTTTGCTGTCGATTTGTTCACGTAATGGTGAAACAGTTTCTGGTATTTCTCGGCCTGACTAAAAGCGAATACCTATTGTTTCAGTCCATATCTTTCCAATAAACTGACGATTCCTTTTGCTGAGGGAACTTCATTTTGTCCCGATGATGAAATGTTGCGAAGCAACGTTTATGCGCACGGGTCAAAATGTTCATTCCAAGTACACATGCGCGCAATATTAAGCGTAAAAATAAAAATACGTCTTTCTGAGGACAATAAAAAACATAGCTACCGCGAACATTGATCAAACAGTCCCTGTAATGAGTCAATTACGACCATTAACCGATAGCCGTCAATTAGCAGCCACTAAAAAATTAATTTTATGCACGCTTCAATTTCGTCAGAAACAGCTGCGTCTTAGGTATCAGCCGGGGTTCATATAGGGATTCTGGAAAAGCCCGTACGACGTCCTTCGCGACGCCAACTTTATCGCACCGTCGCAGGACGTTTTGACCACCAGGCTCAGGCCATTCTTCGCGAGGCACTGCTGGTCTCGCCAGCTTTTGTCGTAATAACGACCGTTAGTGTCATTGTCTGCCCCAGTGAAAGTGAAAAGCACCTGCAACAAAACGAAATTTCGCCAGCAGCAGCTCGCCCCGATGTGCACGCAGCTGGTTACCACGAACAGCGACTTAAATACCTCTTGCCAAAAGAGCGCTCACTCAACTCAGCCAAGGAATGAGGGACGACGGAAGTGGAGGTGAGGGGGCTGCGGGGACAGCTACTCCTCGTAATTTTGAAAATATTGAAAAAACAGTCCAGTGCGTTGTATGGAAACAAACAAGTTAAAGATCGATTGTGTCCTCCCCCAGCCGTGGAGACGTCCCGCCGTATGTGCAGGCAACCATCGCGATCAATGCCTCTGGCATCACCACTTAGGTGGGACCGATGGGACACGGCAGGTGGCAGCTGTGCAAGGTATCCGCAGTGCAGACGAAACGATCTCACAGATGTTGAACGGTGCATCGGAGACGGAACAGAGCCAGAAGTCCTGAGCACGATGGGGCGGCAGCGTCCGAACTGTCCTTGCACCATACGGACGTGATGACGGTATCAGGTGGCAGGTGCCACCTGCTGAAGGCTGGACCCCCGCCAGCGCCAGTGTCCACAGACAAGCCATGCAAAAGGCTTTGCCAACGGAACATGCCTCAGTCTCATACCGCACGCTCAAGCGACGCACGTCGGCAGCCAACCTACGTCGGCCGTGACTAGGCGGCACATGCAACAGCTCACGCTCGCAACGTAGGACGACCAAGGTGAACACATCCAACACGAAAAAACGACGGCGAGCCTGAGACCGCAGTTTTCGAAGCTGAAAGCCGCGGTTTCTTTCACACGAAAAGGCTGTAATTCGATCGGCGCATGACAATTATCCCTGAAAAAGTGGTCCAAAAGCCAGCGTCGGCGCTTAAGCCACAACGACCACAGCGCCGCAGTCCTGTCCGCTCGGCGCCATGGTGGGAACGGAGGGCCGACTTTTACGAGCCCAACAGGCCGCCCTTGAAAATCTCGCCGGCGCACAGCGAATTGAGAGCGGGCCGTTTCGGCTGGCAGAGTACGGGACCTGGAGCGAAGCAGGCTGTAACTTAGCCCCAGGGTGAACAGGGCGCCGCCAATGGAGGGCCGGCCGGCCAGGCGTCGGGAAACAGACCGGCGGCACGCGCGCCGGGTCAGCGGATTCAATTAGTTCAAGGCGGAAACTCCTGTTGGCAAGCGATTCGAGCGCGATTCTCCCAACAGCCACGCTGGTCTCTAAAATGAAATAAGTTTTTTTAAGTAGACACGGTTTTGTAGCGTTTACGCTCGGAGAAGACCGTTGCAATTCGATTACTGCAATTAAAACAGGCGAAATACCTCAAGAGGGCCCAGGGCACAAATAGCTCCAGGCCCAACATAGGAAAAGAAGCAGCGCTTTTCTTTACACGAAGAACGCTAATGTCAACTGACTTCTGACGCAGTTTCAGAAGTGCAATTTATTCACAATGATCTTCATTTCCTAGAATGTTTACCAGTCGAATAATCTTTTAATCAAAGAATTTACCATCGACCTATTTTCACTGTGACCACGCGGTCAATATGCCTTCAATTTTTCTTCTTTTTTCTGTTTTACCCCAGCCCCAGCATGCCCGAGCGCATGCAAGCTTGTAAACCGTTGTTTGCGATTGGCCGACCAGCGCCGTGCATGCGGGACGCCACTTGGTTTCGCCAAATATGCAGGCCGCATTCACACGGAGCCTGCGCCGACCGTGGAGATGCCATGCGCGGGGCCCGTTCGCGTGTCCGGGGGGCGGTCGGCACCCGGTCGGCCCAGTCCGTGCACCGCGCCGGCGGCTGCGGTTCCTTATGCCGCTACACAACACTCACCGGCGACGAGCATGCCACGCCGCACCGAGGAGTCGTCGCACGCCCGGCGAACGCCAAGCGAAAGAACGACAGCCGCCAGGATCGTGTGATCCAAAGCAACAGGTCTCCGTTAGGCTGTCCTCTTTCCCGACCCGGCACAGTAGTGATGCAATGTCGCAAACGTCATGTGTTGCCTTGGAACTTTTAATCGCCGATCGACTCAAGGGTCTCAGTTTTCCGCGACCATGCCGGCTCGTTTCGTTTAGGCAAAGCTGGATTGATGAGGTAGAGGAAAACAACATGGCGATGCATTCCAGTGAGATCCGCACTGAAAAATTCCACCCAAAAGCGTAATAATAATTGCTAAAGCGAATACGACGCAGAAAAGAATACTTATAACTTTGTCTTGGAATGTAATCAGTTGTAATGTATAGTATTTACTACACTGATTATACTCGGTAAAAAAAAAAACAAATCTGGCTCCTTATCAATGAATACGGCATAATACACAGGGCACTGTCGAGCAACTCGGGACTTTATAGAAATATAGCGATCAGATCACTTTATGAAATGTTAAATACTGGTATCATATTGGAGACAAGTACAGAACAAAGGTTAGTTTTTCAATATAGCACATTTACTAGCGACAGGCTGAAGACCATGACTAAATGAATGATCAAGGTTCATTCCCACACCTAAAAAATCACCTTCTTTTCTCATTTCGACAAATGCTTGGAGCATTCCTAAAATAAATTACGAGCGATTTTAAATACAGGCAGTTTGTAACAACTTACGTCTGTGCAAAAACGAACAACCACGAAACAACGACGGGGTACTTTTCCTTGCAGCACATCATGAACAACATTCTGGGAACATGCAAGGGTACAACCAGTCGGGACTAGTGAAAACCAGTTAACTCCTGGTCAAGGCTAGCATGAACTCACCAGAGTTTACACGGTATGACAGTTGTTTTGCGGTGGGAAGGCAGAATACGTTAGATGTCAACGAGGATCCGAAGAGTGGAGTCTAACCAGTTCTTTGCATCGTAGACCACCGCGACGTATGTGCCGTAACGATCTCCAAGACACGAACAGCGCAGTTCTCGAACTACCACCGGCCAAAGGGCCAACCCACAAGACATTTCCCTTTTACCCCATGAGAAGTAACCAGCATCTGAATGCACGTAATGGGAACTCTTTTGCATTGAGGTCATCCTCCACGCGATACCGAACAGCTTTGACCCACCGCAACGGCGAACACGGCGTCACCTCTTTCGGCGTCACTCGCCGGTGACAAATCTGCGACGGACGTCGGCGCGGCCTCACGGAAGCCGGGCAGCTGCCGACGGGCTGGTCGGCGACGCCCTCCGGCGATGTACCGCGATCTCAGTCCCGCGGCGGCGGCGCCGACACCGGCGGACGATTGTTCCCTCTCAGCGGGACGCAGCAGTCCGTCACGATCACGGCCGTGATTTATATCGTCAAACATCGGCGACGGCGGCCGAGGGCGCCGAGCGTCACCGGCCACCGGCCGCCGGCGACCGCCGAGCGCGGAGCCCGCCCCCTGGACTCCTGGGGGGGGTCCGGTATTCGCCCCGCAGCGACACACCGACGTCGGCTCCGTCTTGGGCGCCGGTACGGCTGCGGGACGCGCCGCTCGGCGGAGCCGCGAGCCGCGCCGCCGCCGGTTCGGTCCGCCTCGAGTGACGTCAGCGCCCGGGGACCCCGCCCGCGCCACTCCCATAAACACGCGGCCCCGCCGACCGCCGGCGCCGCCCGGCCGCCACCGGCGCCCACCAACCTGACGTATCCTGTCAAGCCGGTCCGACTTCTCCTCCAGCACCGGGTCCGGCATGTGCGGCACGTCCACCTCCGGGTTGAAGACCTGCGAGTCGAGCCCGACGCCGGCCAGCGGCTTGGTGTAGCTGCGGCACGGGCGGACTCGGTCAACCGCCGTGACGTCGGCCAGTCAGCGGCCAGAGGCCAGGACAAGCGATCAAGGTCTGGACTGAAGGCCAGCGGCCACAGAGTGCTGGTGGCCCTCTGGATAAGGCTAGTGGCAACGTGAAGCTACGAAGTGGAACGTGTGGTAACGTATGGTTTGGCTAGTGGAGACGTGAACACCGGCGGTGAAGGCCTTTGATCGAGGACAGCAGACGGAGGTCGGTGCTCAAGGACTCTGGTCGCGGGCCGCAGGTCAGAGGCCGAAGTGAACAGGTCATGATTCTGAGGTCAGATGTGGCGGGTCGACGGTCAGGGGGAAGAGGACAAAGTCAATGTCGACAGTGCGACGTCACAGGTCGCAGGTCAGATGCCAGATGTCTCAGGTGCGAGATGACAGGTCGGGGTCACGGGTCAGAAATGAGGGGTCAGAACCCAGCAGTCTTTAGCAAGCTGTCGATCGTCACCGTCCGGAAGGAAGAACAAGACACGAACAGAAAAAAAACACAACCTAGGGCAATATTTGTACATGGACAGACATTGCCGCAGCTGTCACACGAACGCGCGCAAAAAAAGAGAAAACAAAGAAAGAGTTTACGTCAGTCGTGTTCGCGCTTAGGCTAGGATAATATCCATGCTAACTGTGTTTGGACGTGGCCACCCAAGAGCTCCAAAACGCTGAACAATTAAAGAAATCCTTGACATTTCACCGCACCGAAATTTACATAGCATAATAAACCAAAATTTATCGGAGCGGCGTTAGGCGTTCCTGGGCTCGACTCGCACCCCCGAGTTCTCACTCCCAGAATGACTGGATCGGCCGGCTGAAGGCAAATCCTTTGACCTAAAGCGCGAATCAGCGACTTTTCCTTGAGGCTCTTGCCGCGTTCAAAGGGCACGTCCGTTTCCCGAAGTTGGCGCGGCGTTCGAGACTGGAGCGGCGGGCGTGACCGGGCCGCCAACCGGCCATCCGCAGGTCCTGAGGGCCGGCGGCCGCGGCCGACCGCGTCCGGCTCCGGTAACGCCATCGGCCGGCACAGGCGGCAGCCGGAGGCCGCGGCCGCGTCCTGCAGCTCGGCAGGCCCCGGCCTCAGTCGTCGGCGCCGCTGAGCCGCCGCAGCCGGCGGAATCGGCGCGGAGCGACTGCACCAGCGGCGGATCCAACGGGACACAGAGGAAAACTCCCCCCCCCCTTCTCAAAAGCCGAAAGAAAATCGACCGTTCCGGAATTCCCATCGATCGTAGGGTAACGGTACAACGATAAAGCACTCATGATACCAGAATGAAATGCAACCCGAAGTTACAAGGAAACAATAGGATAATGGACGAAGGCCTCAATGGGATTAACATTTTTTGCCGCCCGCTTTTTTCCGTGCCACACCGGCCAGCTGGATCCGGTCCCGAGGCCCGGCAAGGGGCCGCGGCCAGCGGCCCCGACGAGCGGCGACACCATCGTACTCTCGTATTCACTCTCCCTACTGATCGTACTCACTCTCCCATGCTGTCGCCGTTCCAGCACTCGGGCTGGTCGTGGTAGGCCCACTCGTTGCACGCATTGTCCGGCAGAGCGCGGAACAGCCGCTTGTGCTGCTCCACGTCGCCTGCGGGCACGGCGTCAGGTCAGTCGTGGCCAGCACGGGCGCCAGCTCACGGCGCAGGCCCCCGAACCAAGACAGGGCCCGTCAGTCCCAGCACCGCCGCGGGTGCGATTAGCGGCAGGCGCGATTTTTATCATGACCTCATGGTAAAGCCGGTTAGCCGGGGAGGGACATGGTGACGCAGCGGCGGATCGCAGAACAGAGCGAGGTGAAGACGCCGCTTACACCACCCGGACACTGCTGCGCTGCAATTACGCCATTCAGAGCAACGCAATGCAAACAATACGCGGCTTTTAGACCCTCATAATCCTCGACACACACTCATTTACACTATGCTAACGAGCGTCGTTACCATATCGCAGTAATCCTTTAATCACTATGCAATGAACACAACCGGATTCAGGCTGCGGTACAGCTGTGCAACATGCCGCCAGCCGCCAGCGGCGCCTGTCACTGTCGAGAATTAACGTCCTCTGAGGTAACTCACAGACATTCCTATCATTTGCTGTTGCGATGGTTACGTGGCTGGAAAAAGGCAATTGCGTCGTGTCCGAGGCGACTCACGATGGACGATGGGCAGCAACGGCGCGAATGGGCGGCGGGGGGGGGGAATGAGCCAATGACCCTTCTGTCGGCTGACTCGGGGACAGTGCGTTTTTTGGCCTCTGGTTTCCGACGGATATTGTGGATGTTTTGTTTACGACGCAAAAGAAATATTTGCGCAATGCTAATTGTCGAAAAGGGCGTAATTAAATGGCCGAAACCGAGGATAAATCAGCGACTGGGGAAAGCTGGGTTATACTGATGGAGTTCTGCCCCCCCCCTTTATCACGTGGTCTGGACCTGCCAGCCGGGTGCACCCGGCCGGGGTCGACTCACCGTTGAAGTTGCGCAGGATACTGGTGAAGGCCATCTCCTCGGTGGACTGGAGGTCCAGCTCCTGCTCACGCTGCGGCAGCATCAGCTCGAGGTCCCCGGACGGCCGGTACTGCAGCGGCGTGTCGCGTCGACGCCGACGAGCCGGCTCCGACGTCGACGACGCTGCCGCCGGGCCGCAGGCCGCCATCGCCTGCCGATGGAGCAACGTCAGGCCAGGTCCGTCTGCGCCAGACCAGGCCGAGTATGTCATGGTCAGGTCAGATCAGCCTAGGTTTACAGGGTCAGGTTAGGTTAGTTGTTAAGTCAGGTCAGGTGAGGTTAGGTCAAGTATAAAGCTAGGTCGAGCCAGCCCAGATCAGGTAAGGTTAGGTTAGGTCAGGTTATGTAAGGTGAGGTCAGGAATGACTAGGTAGTGTCAGATCAGGCCGGGCCATGTCAGACCACGCAGATCAGACTGGGTACGGCGCTCAGAGGCGCCGCGACTGCCGATTCGGATCTGCGTCAGACACGTGATGTGATGCATTGTCAAAGCTCTCTCCCTGGCATGCAAATCACATCCATAAACACCACGATAGGCCCCTGGGGTAGATAAGCCACCTCCGGAGCGCGCGTCTCAGCGTGGATTTCTCCCTACGGCGGCCGCCTCGACAGCTCGCCTCCTGCGCCGCCAGGGCGGCGGCGGCGGCGGCCGCTATCCAGCAGTAGACACACGGACCGGTCTCTCAGTGGGCCGACTCGGCACGTTGGTCGCGCTGACCTCGGCACACAGCCCGACATCTGAGTAACACGGGTCGGGCTCCACTCTGGCCGTCCGCCAGCGTCCTGCGGGCCCGCCGGCCCACACGGGGCACGAGACAATAGTCGGCCCGCGGTACCGGCAAGCGGGGCTCACACGGGGCACGAGACAATAGTCGGCCCGCGGTCCCGACAAGCGGGGCTCACACGGGGCACGAGACAATAGTCGGCCGCGGTCCTGGCAAGCGGGGCTCACACGGGGCACGAGACAATAGTCGGCCCGCGGTCCCGGCAAGCGGAACACACACGGGGCACGAGACAATAGTCGGCCGCGGTACCGGCAAGCGGGGCTCACACGGGGCACGAGACAATAGTCGGCCCGCGGTCGCGAGGAGCAGGCGCCGCGCCGCCGCGTCGCCTCGCCGGCCGCTCTGTTTATTGCTTTATTCATGGGGACTCTGACCAGTGGCCGGTGCGGCGCGACGCCGTTACAGATAAGGCTGTTTGCTGGGGACCTGTATACACTGCAGCAGTCGCCGCGCCCTATCTGATGCCCAAAACGGGCCGGCCGGCGCGCTGCACCACTCTTCACTGTCCCGGCCCGGCTTGGTTGGCGACCGCCGGCGGCGGCCGGTGCCGTCGCTGGCTGCGGAACGGAGCCCACGCCCGGGAAAGGCGTCGGTTGCCACCGACGGGGCGCCGATCGTTGTATGCTGCACGCTGCACGTGGTCCCATTGCGGTCCCAGCACGGGCACGTGCCATCCAAGCTTGTCTCCTAAATTTAATGCGCAAAGCAATGTACCTGCATGATGCTAACCAAAGGATTCAGGTCAGAAACGTAACCGGAGGGGACGGGGCGATCAACTGATACGTCTTATAATCAGAGGTTACTTAAAAATCGGCTGTTATTACAAATGATTTGTTCCAAAGGCCAACCATACTAAAGTTAAAAATTAATGGACTGCTATTTTCAAAAGTTCCAGTTGTCATGTTTCAGAGGGCCGATTTCTCCATGTTTGCAATAAAATGGTTAAAGTATAGTGTCCAGCCTTTTTACTGCAGCCTTCACCCTCCCCCACCCACAAAAATCTTGACGAGAACCGATGACGATGTGAGCACAGCGTGCGAACTCCTCGGAATTAGACCTGAACGGAAATGGCCGCCCCTCAGCCCCGCCGCAGGCAGCTGGTCTAGTTTCCACCGCGTGGCTCTCGGATGTCGTTTCCTCATACTTATCGACCGGGCGTTCTCGAGGGGCCCTGCCGGGCAGCCACCGGCCGCCCGGAGAGCCATTAGGCGGCGCAATCTTTGATCGTGCGACAGCGGCACAGTCCTCGGACGACCACCCTCAGATCAATGGGCCGCCGGCTAAGCGGCACGCCGAGACAAGAAGTCTCGCGACCTGAGCCGGGGCACGCAAAGCTTGTGCGAAGCTCGTGCAGTGGTGGAGTCAGTCGTCTCCACCAGCCTTCGGCGACTGGGCTGCAGGGGAGGACGGCCTTTTATCGGAGGGGGGGGGGGATACCACGAGAAACAAGATCAATAACAATGGCAAAACTGTTCCCTAAGTCCGGCAATGAAGGCAGATCGTGAGGGCTTGGACGAGACAAGCTGCCGCGTTCAGGGGACGCTGTTTCGTGGGCTCGCTGCGTGGGTGTCAGACTCCAGGATGCAGCCAACTTGCGGGGTTCAGACTCTCTGGCACTCAACACCACGTGAGCATCGGGAGGACGCAAGCCCCCAGATCATGTGGGTGCTCGGAACTCCGACACTCCCAAATCGCGTGGGAGCCCGGAGCCCGGACATTCCAGATCGCATGTGTGCCACACTCACGGACACGGGCAGGCCACGTGGCTGGCAGGAACCCGGGCACTCCCTGTTCCAGCGGGTGTCGGTCGACCGGCCCGCGGCGGTCCCATGTCGTCTGAGCCGGCGGCCGTCGGAGGACACTGCGGTCGCCAAGACGAGGCCGCGGCCGCCGCCGCCGCCTACCCCCGACGGCGGCACCTTCATAAATAAACAGCCGCCCGGCGGTCTGGCGCGGTCGTAGTATATTCGCTGGTAGCGCCGTGTCAAAACACCACTTTGAAGCGGCGCGCCGACACAACAGAAAGGCAGCCGGCCGACGGCGCACAGACAAATCACCTGGCGCCGGCCACGTACTCGGTCGCGGTCGCGGGCGGCTACGGCGTGGCGGTGTCCTCGGCCCACGCCGCTCCGGAGCAAGCGTTCGCGTTTTGAATGTACCTTGATGTTAAGTCGTTTCGAAGTAGACGTGAGTGTCTGGGCTCGATCCTATGAAAAGCCGAAATATTTCGGCACGTCTTGGGGTGCTCTCGTCGGTGGCATCAGTGGACTGAGTAAAATGCCGTTATGGACTCGTACCTTGATACGTCTCTCTTACGCCGCCTAGATCTTCAAGAATTTCAGGTTTAAAGATAGGATCGCACGAAACCATTATTTATTTTCTTCAGTCATTCTTTTCATACCATAGTTCGTTATTTTATTATTTATTCACACAGCATCGATCTTCAGCCCAGCACCCATGGCCAACGCTGCCCTGCCCTCCGGTGGTATTATGACTCCCCTTGCTGGAGGTTTCACGGCTCCAATCCTGATCCTCCACCCTGGCTGACCGAACCACTCGCCGGCCGAAACCACCATTTCCCAACGCCAGCCCCGTAAAAGATAGGCCCCTAAAGCCAAATGAATGCGAGCTAAGCCCATCATTTGACGGCGATGGAGTTGCCGGAGTGGAGCCACTCGGCGCAGACGCCCGCCGCGGCCGTTCGGGGCTCTCGGCGCTTCTCCGCGCAGCCGTGACAGCGATGTGGAAAAGCTAGCTGTTGCGCCAAATTGGAACAGCGTTCAGTAATCGACCAGATCGTGACTAAAAAACAAACAGATTTTTCCCCGCTTTACAGAGGATTGCCCCAACTGCGCTTAAGTAAGAAGAGACGAGGGGGGATTCCCAGCACAAAACTGTCAGGTCGCACCCCACCTTCACGACAAAAGGGGTCTCTGGAGGCACTCAGCAGATCATCCCCACGACGGAGTCACACGTCAACACGATGACCGCTCGACCTCGCCGTTTACCGCCGACGCCCGGCGGAGCCCTCGGGCGTCCCCCCGGGGGACCAGACCACCCCCAGACAGTAATGAGGCGGCGTCTCATGCATGAGCCGTGATCCGAATCTTGAGGCCGACCACCGCGCGCCGCCCTATAACTCCTCGGCTATCAATCGCGGCATCACGGGAGCCAGGCGCCGCCGGTCGGTCGGGCCGGCCGGCCGGACGGCATTCCGCGCCGGCACCCCTATCGCGCCCATCGGGGAGGGGTCACGGCTCGCAGCGTCAATGGATAACCCAGACGGCCGGGAATGGCCGGCTACTGTGGCCGGTCGGGCGGGCGGGCGGCGGAGCTGAGCGCCGGAGACGGGCGGCCGGCCGGAGACTCCGGGCGGCGGCGGCGGCGCAGGGCCGGCGGCTGCCGTCGCGGCACGAGGTCCGGGATCGTCCAGCAGCGCCGCGCTGGCCGCGCCTGCAGATGTCTCACCGTCCAGGGGTGGCCGTGTTCCACCATCCAGGGGTCGGCGAGTCTGGCGGTGTTTCACCATTCATGGGTGCCCGTGGAGATGCCCGCATCCGGAACTGTCCTACCATCATGGAGCGGGTGCCCATCCCGGATCATATCACCATCCAGGAGTGGCCATCTTTAAGTTGTCGCAGCGCCCAAAAGTGCCCTGCCCAGGACCATCGCACCATGACAGAGTGTCTGCGACTGAGACTTTTCAACCAATCAGGGAAAGACCACTCAGGTCCTTTCACCGTTCAGCAGTGCTTGTCGTCATGGGAGCCCAAGCCAAACAGGATCGTTACGTGATCAGGGGGCTGGATTTTTCAAGCACGTGCATGTTGCATCCGGTAAATCAATAACCGAAAATTAATCGTACTCGGAATGGGAAAAATAACACGGCATTTTCCCCTGCTGTTTCAGCGCTTTTTGTCTTTTGTTTTTTTTTTACCGGCTGCACCGACAGTAGCCTTCTGCGGCAACTCTTGGAGCGACATCCGAGGTGACCCGCTCAGATTCCCGCTCCAGGCCAGGACTGTCGCTCGTGGAGGACGTAAAGGAGGGAGGGGAGGGAGGCAGCCTGCTCCCACCACCGGCCCAGACGCGCCGCGATCGTGACGGAATGCCGCGGCGCCGGTCGACGTCAGCTGACGCTCGACGGCGGCCTGCCCAGGTGGCGCCACCGGGTTCTATTGAGCGCCGCAGCCGCAGTCGCCGCCGCCGCTGCCGCTGCCGGCGACACGCAGGCTGCCGCCGGGCTACGCACGCACGCCGCCGTCGGCGACGACGGATCGGCGGCCGGCATCACAACCCATCGATCGGCGACCGTCACGGCTGCCGCCGCCGCCGCAGGTGCGGCACCCGTCACGTGACCGTCTGGCCGCGATAAGGCCGCCTGACGACAGCGGCGGCCGCGAGACGTTCGCAGCGCGCCGCGGCGACCGACCTCACGGCGGCACGTCGGTGGCAGATGCGGCCCGGCGGCGCGGCGGGGCTGCATCATTGATGGCGTCGGGAGCGGCGGACGGCGCCGTCCCGACGAGCTGCGGAATGCCGCTCGTCCGCCGGCCCGTCGGGACTTCGTGGCCTCATGCAGCGCAAATTAAAATGGCACCGACGCTTAGTCAGCCTGCACAGCTGTCACGGAGATTAGGCGGCAGCTTTTCCTTGAAAAGTGGCGCTGACTTTTTGGACGGCTGGAGTTTTCGCTACGGAGGTGGCCGTTTCAGAGGTGAAAGTAAGCTGCATAGTGATATACTCAAAGGGTATTTTCCGAGAAATGTTGCGTGGTCTTTGAAGACTGCAAGTATTAACTGAACGAAAAATAATAATGTACTTCATATCATGGGTGTAGGGGTACAGAAACTGGGGGATAAGCTTACTGTGGTTCAGCAGTAATAGGGCGGGGGTAAAAATAACTTTTTCGGGCGTTGCATGATAAACTACAGTTGAAATCCCTTTTATTAGATTTCAAAGTTCAGGACAATGCGTCGCCAACCGCATATACCTATTTGATACCTTAATAATTCGGAAATGGGGGGGGGGGGGCGAATCTCACTTCTGGGGAACTACGAGCGATATGCTCCCCCAGCTCCCGCAGATATTACAGCCATCTACAAAGTCAATGATCCCCTTCCTACTTTGGTGCCGTTTTAGGTCACGCCACTCTATGCAACAAATTCTGGTGGTTTCAATGACCTCAGTTTCCGTGGATTACCTCAAGGCTACCCGGAGGATTATAAATAAACAAGCAGCACAGGGTGACGCGAGTCCGCGCTGCCGCCGAGGAGAACCGTAGCGGCCGAAGCGAGCCAGCTCGTCCCGTCCGCGCCGAGTCAGACCCGACCCACGGCCCGCCCTCCGCGCGAGGCGGACGACCGAGGCGCGAGGCGAGGTCGAGGAGCGAGGCGAGATTCCGACCCGCCCCCGTCGGCTCGTCCGAGCGCGGGGGGCGTGACCCCTGCCGACCCGCCTGACCCCAGCCGGCGGCCGGCGGGCCCGGCACAGGCGCCGCCGGCCCATCACGGCGAGGCAAGGTAAAAACGCCGCCCGGCGAGCGGCAGGGGACGGGATGGGCATGACCCGGGCCGGGGGATCCCGCCCACTTCCGGCCGTTCGTCAGCACTGACGGGCCCCATCGGGCTATGATTAACCCCCAATGGTCTGGCGGCCATCGTGTTTTTGTGCCCGGCCCGAGGTTGCGCGACACGCTGTGATTAGTGCACAACGCTCTGCTCGCGCGCCGTGTGAATTATGCGGGCGCGAGGCGACCTCGGCTGGAGGAGGGGGCCGCGCTGTCTGGGGCGCGCGGCTGTGCGTCTGCCCCTGGTCTAGTTGGGCGGTGGCCAGCCGGCGGCCTTCGGCGCAGGAATCTCGGAGGTATGCGAATTTCGCCGAGTCGTGACGCGGCCCGTTGAGAAACTGACCACGAACGCCGAGATTCTACGGTGTAGGACCGCACTCTAGAACAGACGCATCCAGAGAAGGCCGATCATTCCCGACGGGTAATTCGTGCAGAGACTTTGAAGAAAATATGCGATGAAAAAGTTCAATTTGCATTAATGACCCGTTCGAAAATGCTTTCGCACCACCAGCGCCCACCAACGTTTCGACTGCATATCGCTCTCAGGAGCTGGACAGCACGGTGCAGCCATCGCCGATCGCTCTCCGTCCAGGCTGCTCCTCTCTCACAGGCCGTCCTGACTAGTCCCTGCAACGACTGGCACCTTTCGACGACACCTCCGCAGCCGATCTTCCACCACCAAACCGCGCAACCGCGCAGAAACGGCCGCCCACGGCGCGGAGACGGCAGCCGGGGGTTTCCCGTCCTGTTCGGACAGCGTTCCGCCAACGTCTTCTTCTCAGAGGGTGGACTCGCCTTTGTTTACATCGCCGAGCTCGCGTGCCTTGGCCGCTCATATCGAACACGCCTGTCTGAAGCCCGCTGCGTTTTTTCCCTCGCTTCCTTATCTGAATCTACGCGGACGGCAGTATTGGTGAGCTCGGCATTAAGAATGGACTCCAATTGAATCGATGCCCGCCTGCGTGGAGCAGGCGCCTTTGAAGCCGGACCTCCGGCGAACAAATACTCGAATGAGTCACGCTCAGGGGCGCGGGAACTCCTCCACAGTTAGGGAGAGGGGGCAAGGAAACATTTTGGGTCATTTTCAAGTCAGCGACCGCAGGTTCAATGTTAAATTCTAAATAAATTCGGGGGGGGGGCGGCAGCCCCCTTGCCCCCGTTTCCCACGCCCTTGGCCGCCCTCCATCGCTCATCCGAGGAACGGAAAAGCCAGCGGTAGGGCGTCGGCTGGAGTGGCACGTTCTGAGCAGCGAAAACATCGGTTCACGCGGCTTTAATCTAAACCAATTGGCAGCTTATTGCCTGTCACCGGGCCAACATTTGGTGGAGCTGAGATGGGCCGTGGAGGCGTGCAGAAGGCTGAAAACATCCGAGGAAGCTAAAGGAGGCAAGCGGATGAATCGCAGAAATCGGAAGTGGCTGGTAATGCGCAAGGGTGGTTTACAAAAAAAATCAGCTGGCAGAAATACGAAAACCAGAGACAAAGAGAGCGGATTACAGAAGTACGAGAAAGAGGAAATGCAGGAAAGCTCAAAGAATGGGAAGAGGACCCGATAAAGACTACCAGCTGCGTGCCAGCCAACCAGTCTGAAAAAAATTGGCCTACGCTGGGCTATAAACCAGGCCGGATCTTCTGCGTGAAGCGGCTGCGGGCTTTAGACGTTATCAGAGACAAGCCGGTGATGAAGAGAGCTTCCGCGCGAGCGGCGAACTTCCAGCCCGGGCTCGCGTTTAACGCAGCTCTCCGGCGCCGGTCGATGATACCGCCGGCAGATAAACAGACGGCGGTGCTCTGCCAGGCAATCAAGAAAACTAATTTCGAGCGACGAAGAACTGCTTATCAGAATATGGGTCTGGTGGACCTGCTTTCCTTCGTGGGGACATCACATACATTTTATGATGAAGCGAAGAAACGGGGAATTTGAAGTGAGTCATAACACCAACTCTCTTTCATCGCGGACCCGTCGTGGCCTTTGAATCGTTGCCGAATTGAATCGCGTAGCCCCTCACAGCCTGGTACCGTTTGACCGAGTAAGTTTATCACGTGCCCTGAAAGGAAACGCTCGGCTCTCCGCCGACAGCCAAGCAGCTCGGATAGTGCGCCGACACGGCGAGCGACATCGAGCCGTGGATTCCGCCTGCGTCGCCGCCGACGGGGTCGGAGCGGCGGCCGTCGGATCGGACGGGCGCGGACCGGTGCCGACTGACTCACGTCGGCTCAGGCTGCGTCGGCCTCGGCCGGACCGGGGCCGGCCGGGCGCCGTCCCGAGCTGAGAGCTGTCGAGCTCAGCTCGCCGCCGCCGAAAGGCGACAACAGGCGCAGCAGATAACGAGTCACGTGCGCAGACACTCCGTCAGGCAAACAGGGCCAGTGCCCTGCCTACTGAACAGTTGGTTGGGCAAGGCCTCACCATCTCGGTAAATGATGGAGACCTTTCCATGAAAACTCCAGTTTGAAACAGATAAAAATATAACGTAATGTAACTGCAAAATCTGGCTGATTCCTTGCCAAGCTGTCTCAGATCCAATGAGGAAAACTAAATTGAGGTCGGATAGAGTTAGTTTGTCTTCCTTCTGTCAATACTGGCGACCATTTCCAGCTGGTCATACAAACTTAGTGTGTGGCCAGCCCTGTTTAAGGACCAAACTTAGTGTGTCCTCCTGCGATGACAGGAGCGATGAAACTCAGCGCTGTCACAGCCAGTAAATCCTTGCGTGAGAAAGGCCCCTACAGTGGCGTAGTTTCCACGTTTAGGTCAAACAGCCTCGCTTTGTATTAACACACATCAGGAGACAAACGGCGATAGTTTCCAAAGGCCAAGCGCACTCTCAAATGACGCCGGCGCCAGGAGACGACCGAGCCCGAGTCTCAGGTCGGCCATAACATCAAAGGGCGCCGGAAGCGCGTCAGTCTGACCGTGACGAGCCGAGCCTCCACCGCCCTGGCACCCACTCCGTCAAGCCTAACCACCCGCCGAGGCCGGCGCCGGCGCCGTATCTGAGCCTGCACCGTCACTTAATGAATCTGTTTTCTTATGACCCCACCACTTAGCGCAGCCGGCTTACGGCGCGGTTCGGGGCTCATTAGCCCGACTCAGTGACATGATACATGTGGCTCCCGCGGCTGGCCGGCCTGCCCGCCCGTCAGGCGGCCTCTATTTGGCCTTTTGCGGCGCAGCGGCGACGAACGGCGCCAGCACCCTCTCAGCTCGCTATGCATATTCGCGCGGCAAGAAATGACAGCTCCCAACGCCGGCTCATCTCCATAAATTCGCACGGCTATTTAAATCGCCAAAGTCTAGGTCGAGCGCGGCGGGAGCGTCAGCGGAATTTCGCGCCGACAAAACAGCGCCGAGCGGCCAGCCGCCGCCCGCCGCCCGCCTGGGGTCGAGGTCGCCGCGCCCCGTCGCGGTGACATCAGCCACCAAGACGGGCTGAAGCTGATGACGTCACCTCAGCTCGAGGGGTCGGCGAGGTGGTGTGAATTTCTTCCGCAGCCAGAGGTCACATTTAATCCGCTGTCGTGTTCTGCTGCGGGCCTGCCTTCTTCAAGGAACAGCGAACATCACGAGACCAAGTGGCCCATCGCCCTGCAGAGGAACTCTCAACCAAAGAACGCCTCCATCAGCCGAGGGGCGCTGGACACGAGGTGTCGGCCATGGAGCAAGCGATCGACGACCGATCCCAGTGCGTGTTGCAAAGATGAATGTGGAATGACCTGATCTGAATGACCTGCTCAGAATGACCCGTCTGACCCCATCCTGTCTCCTCTTGAGGTTCAAGGGGCAGCAACCGCCGCACCTTGAACAGGCTCAGGCAGCTCAATACATCTCCGCTGCAAACTCGGCACACCTCATCTTTTTTAGCCTCTCCCATGAACGCTCCACGACTGCTCATCTGTCGCACCGCAAACAAACCTTACACCTGCTCGCTGTCAACTCGGCAATGAGTCGGCATGAGCTCTGGGGTCGTGCGGTAGACGCTCTCACAGCCCGCAGACGCCAGACTGCTCCGTCCGGTTGGCTGCAGCCGAAGCGGTACGGCCACTCCTGTCCAGCGTCCGTGACACCATCAGAATGCCACGGTGGCCATGTCTGAGATGAGCGGCACCCGGCACGGTCACGTGGGCGTCACGCGGCGCGTCACGGGGAACGCACCGGCCGGGTCGGTCCGAGGGTGGTCCGGCGGCCGTGGTCTGTGACTTGCACCCCGTGCACGTGCACGCGACGCTCGGCAAGGAGCCCAGCAGAGCCGAGCCGAGCCGCCGGCTCAGTCGCCGCCTCCACGGCTCGGAGAAGTTTGGACGCCGCCGCCGGGAGCCGGCGGGATCGGCAACTTTGTGTGACGCCAGCGGAATGTGTTTAAAGCGAGCCGTCGTAGGCCGGGGGAGGGGGGACGGCAGATGATGGTCGGGACGTTGTCGTCGTCGTCGTCGGCGGCGGCGGCGGCGGCGGCGGGCTGGGCAGCGTATAAACTGCGTGCGCTGCCGGCGGGAAGCGACAACCAACGGCGCGGAACAGGCTGTCTTTACGGGACGGCGGGGCATAAACGCAGTCCGCTGACGCCAGGAAACGATCACCAGCGGCACAGGGAAAGCCGTCTCCATGCGAAGTCCGCGGTATAATCGTCGGCCGCTGCCAGGTACCGGCATGCGACGATGACAGCGTCATGGCCGAGACGCAGTAACGGCGAAACGGCGCCGGAGGAGGACCATCTTCGCCGCCGATCTCATCTCCATCGGAGATCAACTGCGGTCAGGATCTGCAGCACGGCGAATCCGCATTCTTTGAGGGGCGAGTGATACGAAAAAACGCTTGAGAAAAGATGTGGGTTTGAGATTTTAAGTGTTTTGCAGAACAGAACGGGAGGCTTTAGTGATCGCAACCTGCACTTGGCGATGTGCCGAGTTCGCAGTCGAGCTGGCTGCATAAGCTTTGAAAGCTCATTTGATGGGGCATTTCGCAGCATTTTAACGCCGTAAACCTTCATGACGGTAGAGGGGCAGGGGAATTGCTTGTTACGCAGAAGGTGTGAACTGAACCTCGTTAATCCGACACCCACGCAACTGGCTAAGGCACTGACGAAGATATTGAGATAAAGAAGATGGTGAGCGTGGCGAAAAGTAAACAGCACGGACTGTAGTGACTGGGGGTCATGAACGAAGAGTTTATAAATAATCCCTTGCTGAAAACACGTCCGACGAAGCGAGAGTGGCAGATCGCGTTAGCACGGCGCGGTAGATTACATATCGTCGACTGAATTAAAGTGGCGTTAAGGACCACTTTGCCTGGCACGCACCGAAATGGCCGCTATGATGAGCAAACTCTGGAACATTACAACAGTTTCCGCGCCAGTGGCACTGGCAAACGAGCACACCACGTAAAATGCTGAGGCCTAAATTGCACGGGAGGCTCCTGACTCTAAATTCCTCGCCCGGGTTTTATCGGAGCAGCTGTCTGCTCGACGGCACGTGGGCCGCTCGAATCGCTTCAGAGCCGGTAGCCTGGAGCCGGGGTCTCGAGGCGCCGGCGTCTCTAGTCTCGGCGACAGCTGCCGGCTCGGGCTCCGCGCCGATCCCCCACGAGAGCGGCAGAAGCCTCGGCCCGCGCCGCGAGCGCGTGAATGGCTGCTGGCGCAGAAATTACACAGCCGGCCGGCCGGCGGCGTCCACAGCCGCCACCCTCTCCCCCTCCCCGGCGCCCGTGCCACCTGCACTGCCCCGAGACGTGCAGCCGCGGCCGGCGGAGATCGGCTAATCGCCGGGGTAGTTTGGAGCGCCGCAGTGTGTTTGCACCGTGACGTTTACGACTCGGTGGTGACGAGACCGTGACGGCGCGGCGGCAAAAATTTTCCACTCCTGGTCCAGCTCTGAGATCGCTCGGCGGCGTTAGTCGCGGCGGTAAGAAGGTCAGCACGTTTCGTGGAAGGAAGGTGCTGACAGCGCGGGTGTCTTGTCTGGGCCGCCGACACCCCTGGGTCCCCAGCCGAGCCGACGCCCGCTGATGACGCGGCTGGGGTCAGTCGGAGGGACAGACGGCGCTGTGGAGCGACGGCGGCTGCCCTGTCACGTGCCGCCTGCCGTGGGACGACGCGTCCGGGAGCCGCGCTGGAATGTATCGTGACTGAACTCGGGGCATTGCGGATCGTTCACTGCCGCGCCGGGAATCGCACCAGGGGTATCAAAGGTCGTACTGTTGCGCATCGAGGATTTCGCAGTGGTGTGTTGGAGATAATACAGAAGCATACCGGACACCGTACCGTTAGGAATCGTGGCTGTGCTTTGTGGCATCGGGGATTACTGTACTGCAAAGTGTGGGAGGATAGACGATTACGAGTTGTTGGATTTGTGTCGTGGCCAGTCCGGATGACACAAGGCCGCCGCGAAGGCCGCGCTGCGACGCCGAATGTCCTTCAAACGTTACGGTGGCAGCCACAGAAGCTGGCCAGAGGCCGGAACCCGCCAGGTTGGAGGCGTCATCGCGTGAGAGCACTGCCCCCAGCAGCGCCCTAATACAGCACGTAACCCATCCGGAGCACTGGAGACTTGAGCGCAACTGTTCTGGAGCTGGATACTCGGACATAATTGCTCTGGAACTGGATATGCCGACAAAATAAGTCTGCGCTAAACACTCGCACACAACTGCTTCGAATCCGGGACGCGCCCAATATTTTTTTTAGGGGGCCCGAAGCTCAGTGTGAACTAAAATCATACCAAAACCGCCTGCTGGGAAGACGATGTGCGGTGGTTTTCACAAAAATGAGGGCCTGGGGGCCCCCTTCGGTTGCGCTGGTGCTTTGAGCATTAGATGCTTGTCACAGTATCGATTTCTCTAGACGCTGGATTGCTCTGGACTCTGGCTTTGCGAACAAAATTACTCTGAGCGCTGGATACACGGGCACAATTTCTCTGGACGCTAGATACCCCGTCACAGTTGCTCCGCGGCGGGTGCAGAAAGATACCCACGGTAATCTCAGAGCTTCTCATTCCGGTCTACGACGCCCCTGTGGGCGTCGAAGGGCTTCCATGCATTTTGCACAATCCGAGACAGAAGCCATGCTATTCCTAAAACAACGCCAATATCCATCGACACCCGCCCAGCAGGCCTTCGGCCGACGTCTCGGCATCCGCTGCCGTGGCAGCAGTGCCTCACCTTGGCGGAATTTACAGGCAAGCGGCTCACGTATCTCTCTCAACAGAACAACATCCGGCAGCGCCGTACTCAGCAGCGCCGTAAACACATCGATTATTGGAGCGCGGCGGGGCGGCTTTTATTTAGTGGTCCGCAGGAGGCGCGTACCGCTGTGTTTTGTGACCTATGCTTCGAACGGCTCATTACGAAAGAAATGGAGCGAAATTCGTGAGTGATAGCTTTTTGTTCCTGGTGATGTGCTGACATTTAAGATAACTTCCTAGGGAAGGGGCAGTGTTTTAACTGAAGTGATGACCACTCAGTTTGAAAACCTTTCAAGCATATCAATAACCCTGAGCGCTGAGTCAATATAAGCGACGACAATCACTGCAGAGAGTCACCTATTTGTTTTACAGTTTTTGTCCTCCTCGGCCGCGGTGATGATAGCACCAGCATAGAGCGTTTTTCGCCCAAATAAACTTCAATCCAAACGTAGCGTAAACTCTGACACAAGAACATTGGCATGGTGAAACAGCGTTTGAATTGAAGCCATACGCATTTTTAGTAAAACAAAATTAGAAACAGATGATTCAGGGGAAGTGGGAAGAAATACTAGCAGGATATATAAGATCTTGCTCGCTGGTACCAATTAGTGACAAACACGACAAACTTTCCGAAAATAACGACGGAACTTTGGGAAGAAATGATCAAATACAGCGGTCCAGCGTGCCACAACGACTCGACAGCCCGCGCGGACTGAGGAGTTCGCTTAAAGTTGAGAAATTCACCTTCTGTTTTGGCGAGTCCTGAAAAGATTTTCTGCCTATGACATTGGCCGCCACATGTAAATCTAGGCAAATGGTGCCGGAAGATTGAAAAACAATCGTTTACGGCATCCATTTTTGATCCAGAAAGGTTGAACCACTAAAATATCCGGCACTTTCGAGAACAACAACAATAAACGAAAAGAAATTCGGCATGTTAATTCGAATCACGTCCGGAACATTTACCCAGTGTTCCGTAAAAAAGACGCTGCGGAAATGGAAGCAGAATAGAAATGCTGCGGCGCAACAGCGTGCAACCGTGGACTAGCAGCGCCAGACCGCCAAGGCTGTAGAGTCACCGGGTGCACTTATGGAAAGGTACGTCACATTCGGCTTGTAAGCTCAATCAAGATAGCGATATTGGCAGTGCAAAAGCAATGTGTGGACATGGAAAACTGATGCCGTGGGAATTTCGCCTGCTGAAGTAAAAAGACTCGCGGTAAAGCCAACTGCTGTTCGGTTTTAGCGTCTCAACTTCGGAAACCCTTATATTTTCGGCTCTGACACATCATAACACATTCCTTGAGCGGCAAAGTTTTTTTCGAAATCTTGACGAACCGAACTTTGAAGAGAAGCGCGATCAATACCACCATCCCAACCGGGCCGAGCCAGGGCAACATCATGGAGTCGGACCAGCTAATTGTAATGCTCTGCTTGTAATCCGAGCGCAGGAATGCAACCGCGCCGCGGCCGACGCGACATGGGGCTTTCCATCGCCGCGCCGGCTGAACTCTCCAGTCACCGAATACCACTTAGGCACGGGCCCCACGCCCAAGCCGGCCCGGACATAATCTATTGCGCCACAAGAGGCACACAAAAAGCACCGATACGATCTGGTCCGCGCCGCTCGGCAGCAACAGAGCAGACCGGGAGAGGCGGCGACTCCGCGGCCATGGTCCAGGACAGCCGGGACTGGTCCCAACAATGCACCCCGGGCCGGACAGTCGGGAGGGACCCAGCCGCGCCGGCGGGCCCCGGGCGGCGCGCGCGCGGGTGGGCCCGCGGGTCCCGCGCCGGCTGGCCGGTGGCGTGCGTCGGCGGGACACCTGGGTGGGACGGCCGTCACCGGGACGGGTTTACGGGGCCGGCCGGTCGGGCCCCGACCGGCGCTCCCCGCAATTACGGGCGAGCCGGGCTGCGCCGCGGGGCGCGGCCGCCGCGCCCGCCTGCGGTAGGTCAGCCGGGCCCGGAATGCCGTCGCCGGGGAAAAGACAGGTGACCGATTGCCGCGTGTTTATGCGCGCCAATTAGGGCCGAGAACGCGTCATCCGGCGGGCAGCGCCGCGTCGCGTCTGCGGCGGCCGGCTGCCGGGCGCAATTAGCCGCATGCGACCGCCGGACAAGACGCCGCCGCCCGCTGTATTAAAAAAGCTCGGCTGATTTACATAGCCGTCGCCCAGGGGGTCGGAAATTACCGGGTTCGAGCCGAGCGCAATGGCCATGCACGGAGCATCCATGTGCGGATCAAACGCCGGGCTACCTGATTTATCGCAATCTAAATTTAAATGCGAAATTATGTCGGCTGTTCGTGCGCTGTTATCTCGCCGAGTTAATTAAAGTGTCGTGATCAACACTATGTATGCATCAATCGTTTGTGGGGGGGACGACCGCCGAACTGTTTGAGGAGGACTGCGGGCATCGTCGGCGCGCGGCAGCCGCGCGAGCGGACCGAGCCGCGCGTGGCGTGACCGTCCGGCCGCAGCCGGCCGCCGCCGACCATTTGACAAACGTCAGCGACGGGGCAACGCTGCGTCCGCGGCGGACAGCTCGGCCGAGCGCCGGCGCCGATCGCCGAATTAGCGAGCACGCGACGGCCCGCTTCTGGGAAGAAGCTTTCACCCGCGCCGTCCCCCGGCGGCCGGCGCCCCCCCCCCTCCGACCGGTATCCGGCCCGACCACTTCCGACCGATTCTGTCGCCGGGCGCCGGCAAAGCGCCACACCGGCCGTCCACGCAGCGCGCTTCAGTACGGTCGGTCGCTGACAGCCGCAGCGCGTGGGGGCAAGCCTTCCACTCCCGCCCCCCGCAGCGGGGACGGCGACTCGATGGAGTCATTACATACCGCCGCCTGCCGGGGGGTCCGAGAGGGACCGGCCGAGGTACAGGGGGGGGGACTGGAGGTGGTCGGTGCTGGCATGACGGGGGGCAAACCACGACTGGAATGAAGCGCACGATTGAGCGGGGCTGGCGCAGGTGCCCGGGCCCAGGCGGCGCCGGACACCGTCGGTCGGCCGTTGCGGGACCGATTTGACTAGCTCGTCGGCTGGCGTCACAGACGGCCGAGTCCGATTACCTGCTAAGCGCGACCTTGCCGCTACCGCCGCTGTTTCGGAGGCCGACAGCTCGTTTCAGGGGTTCGCGATTGAGACATCCAGCCCGCTGTGTGTTTTCCGGACGAATCGTCAGTCGTCGGGCCGGACCTTTCACTGCCCACGCAAGTCAAACGTGTCCCGTCAACCGACACCGCACGCGGAGTTTCTGCCAGCCGCAAGCGACAAGACACGGCAAACTCAACCCCGGCGAAATCCCAACCACAGCGCGGTTATTTGCGCTGGGAAACCCAGTCCGACCATCTGCACCTGGATCTGGCGGCGCTGGCCGGCCGGCTCCGGTAGGAGGACGCGTGCCAGCGCCGCCGTCCAGAGACAGCGTCACAATAGCCGGCCTCCCCCGCCGCGTCGCCCTTACCACAACAAAACGAGCGCCGCGGGAACAGGACGGGTGATCACTTGTCCCTGAACGGCCAGATGCGGCGATACGCGCGAGCTCTGGGAACCTGGATGAATGGGATCCTGAAATCGACGCAACGTCGGGACGGTTTGTTAGGCTTCTGGGTCTTTTTTGCGGCTGGTTTTGCTCAACAGCCATCAACAGGCCATTTGATATCGGCTTACTGGAGCTGAGGACGGCCTTAAAATGACGTCCATTGAGATAAATGGTTGACATGGCCCATGACTCCTTGGGTTTAGAGACGGTTTCCATGGAGATTAATGGCCAACATGGCCACTATTTCCTCTGCGGTACGTTCGCTCCACGACGCGAAAGCCACAAGGCGCCAGTCGTGCTGGCCCCAGATCCCGACACGCCCCAACTGCAACGCTTTTAAGCGGTTCAACACCAAGCGAAGAGCCACTCGGCGACGACGGGAGCGCGTCTCGGCTCGAAAGTCACGGCCGATGACAACCGAGAACCACTTCTCCGACGCCACGGCCGACTGCGCCCGGCGGCTTCCGTCGAGCACGGCAGCGACGGCCGACGCCCAGAGAAACGTTCCGATTACGAGGGTGCGCCGCCCCCGGGACCGACCGACAGGAGCGCCATCGACCTGCGACAACGCCGCGCGCCCCGGGGGCGGCCGTCCAAACACGGCCGCTCGAGTGTTTGCCGGGTCAGGCGCGGGTCAGCGGCGGCCGCCGGTCCCCGGGCCGTACCGCGGACAAAGGAAGTCAATCAGCGGCCGGCGGCCGGCCGTCGCCGCCGCCGCCCGGCCGCCGCGCCACGTAATTCCATCGCGCCGGCCGCCGGCGGGCCGCCTTTCAGGCCGACTGCCGCGAAAGCCGCGCACAATGGCCGCGCGGCGGCGGAGCAACAGCGGCGGGGCGTACTCGGCTGGGACCAATGCGCGAACTTTTCCCGTTCAGTAACCTGGGGCGGCGACGTCTCTCGGCAAGTTCCGAACAGCCCAGTTGCGCAAGTCCGGTTGGATTCATTTTCATTCATTCATTCATTCGGTCCGAGTGCATCGTACACTTTGACAATAGTTTTTCAGCCATTGACGTAGTAAGATGACACGCAAAATGAGACCGCTTAACTCTCCACCGACTGCATACGTTACACGACGTTACAAGCGGAGCGCTCCGCGGAGGAGGCCGCGCGCACTAACCTCCTGCTGCAGCTGCGCGCGGTTGTTCCAGACGAGCATCATCGCCTCCGATATGTTCATGTACATCTTGAAGAGGTGGCTCTTGACGTTGTTGCTCTGCTGCAGCGAGGTGGCCAGCCGCTGCAGCACGCCCACGTAGTTGGACCAGGTCTGCGAGAGCGTCGACAGCGGCGCCATGCAGCCGCGCATCACGTTGAAGCAGAGGCCGGTGCACGGCTGCACCTCGGCCAGCCGGCGGCAGACCGAGCAGTAGCTGAGCTTCGTCAGCGCCTCGTAGCACGACTCCGAGTACTCGAACTCGGTGGTCGTGTTGAGCACCTCCACGCCGACGTACAGCGACTGCAGGTAGAACTTGGCCACGCCGAACGTGCGCAGGATCTTCTCCTTCATGCGGAATGGCGCGTCGCGGAAGGGACGCAGCTCCTGGCGCTTGCGGCGCAGGCAGGAGGCGAACGTCTCGTTGAGCGCCGGCTCGGCCCGGTGCACGGCGTCCGTGTACGACACCACGAACAGGTCGTCGAAGAAGACGGTGAGCGCCTCCTCCAGCTCGGGGTCGGACAGCTGGCTCTGGAAGTACTTCCCGAAGCTGGCGAACAGCGTCTGAATGGGCTCCTGCGCCAGGCTGGCGCTGTCCTGGTTGTGCTCGCTGAGCGTGGCCGCCGTCGACTCCCGCGCCGAGTGGATCAGCATCAGGATCGTGTCTGAAACGGACAGCACGTTGGTCAGCGGGCGCTGCCACAGACGGCACGCTAATCAGCTAACGCTGACGATGACGGCGCATTGGCCAGCTGGTGCTGCTTGGCCGACACCAGGCAGAGGCCCGCTCGCCATCATCAGCACCACGTCGTCCACGGGGACACGAGCCGGCGGGGAGCTATTGACGCTGAGACGCAGTGACGCGTCGCAGACGTCTGGTGCGCTAAAGTGGGCGCCTTTCCATGCCAGCGCCCGAAATGTTGGACCTTCATCACGGAGGCAAGGCGGGCGTCATCGACCGACACCCATAGGCGTAAAAAATGCAACGTCGGGGGAGAGAGGCGGGGGCGGTGAAGCAAGGTTAGACAATTTACAACCCCCTTCGGTTCGCGCATCCGTCGGAAATGTCACTGCACGTTCGTAAGCGGGGGCAGCGGGCCGCCCCCGGCCCCGTGGTCGCGCCCCTGCCCACGCACCGTAAGAGGCAAGCCATTTCCAATTCCGCCCCGGCACGCTCTGATGGCGAGAGGGAAACTTGAGCGAACAAAAACACAAAGTTACGCCAGAACGGACACATCATTCTCGGCCCGCCCGGAACGGGGCGCGGAGAGCACTGGGAAAAACAGCCACGCACGGCCGCCGCCGGCCCGAGCTGCAAGCCAAATCCGCGCAGTAATGATCTGCGGAGCTCTGACGCGGCTCGGCCGGCTGACGGGGCGATCCCGGGCACCCGCCCTGCCTCCGGGTCGATCTGTCGGAAGAACGGTCGACACGGCGCAGGCGGGGTGACCCGGCCCGGCGGCGGACCGTCCGTCGAGGTCAGGAAGCGCCGGCCGCCGTCTCCGGCAGTAGTTTGAGGGTAGGAGGACTGCGGCGGGCGTTAGCGGCTTCAATAAGGCTGTCGCGGTGGCCACACAATCGACCAAGGCAAGATCGTGGTTCCCTCCCGCCAAGGCCGCCGAGGCTGAGGCTTTCAAGTGAGTCTTTTTGTCCTTTCAGTCGCTTTTCGCCCCGGTTACGTCCCATTACACGGTCCTTAATGACGGACAAGCCATTTAACCGGACAGCTTTTTGCCGGTCACTCTGTATAGTCGTAAGTCAGCCGTTCTCTCCTTTCCTCTCATTCAGTCGACCGACCTCGTAAAATGGCCTCCTAATGGGCTGTCCTTCCTTCTGACCGTTCTAGCAGCCCCTTTCAACGTCTTCATCCGGGAACTCTTCCCAGACGGACTCTCACCATGCCGACATATTGGCGAGGTACCACCGGCTCGTAACCACAAGTCACGCACACAGCGGCTGTTTTGTTCCCGAGCGTACGCCTCCGGTGGTCCTCAGAAGGAAGCCCGGGCCCACCTCTCTCCTGTCAACAGCCTCTCTCCGGGGGCCACCGCGCTACGGAGCCCAGCGAAGCTCCTGCAGAAAAGTGGCGACATGACAAGACGGCAGAACCAGCGAGTTCACGATCCGTCATTCGTATTTTGCACATATTTTCACACGTGCGTTGGATTCCTTGCATCTCATTACAACGGCAGCATTGCCGCCTTAGACTAATCACAGTTCAGCTGTTTCACAGCGCTGGACGCCCACTCCGACTCCGCCACCGCACGTGCCCCGCCTCCCGTGTTCCGGCGGTCGGGCGAGAGCCCGTCACGCCCGGCGGCGAGGCTGGGCGGCGCTCACCGGCGCCAGCCGGCACGGAGAACAAATCAATTAAGCTGCCGGCTCGGCGCGGCACCGCCGGGGCGGGCGGCCGCCGGCCCGGCCGCTGCATTATGTAAAAGAATCGGGGCGTGGGCGGGCCGTGCCGCCCCCGGCCGGCCGAGGCGTGACGACGGCCGCGTCCGCCGCCGTGACCGCGGCCCGACGGCGGCACCGCCAGCACGCGCCGGGCGTCCGTGTAGGAGTCGGGACGGATGAGGATGAGGATGAGCGGGCGGTGCGGTGCGCGCCAGGATACAAAATCGTGGGAACGGCTGCGCGGGGTGGTCGTCAAGGCCGGCTCGCTCGGTATGGTGCAGACCGGAACGACGTACCATTTTGCGTGGCCGGCATATAACGAGCCGTTTCCGGCAACGAGTGCACTGTGCAGGCATGACCACAGGAATGGCTTATCAGAAGGGGATCAGGGACCACAGAACGGGGCGGAACTAGCTGTGCAGGGCGTGCCGATGCATGGCAGGCACGAGAGAGAAATTGCGAACCGCACCACCCTCCCCCACCGCCTCCGCCATACCTGTTCCGACCCAGCCACCCGCAGCCTTCCGCCGCGACCGGCACGTTTATCCCGAGCTTTCTCCAGCCGGGCCGAGCACCGGTTCGTCTGAAGTAGCCAGCTTCCGTCCGGCCGACACTGATCACCCCGTCTAATTACGCGCCGGACAATCACGCGGCGGCCAGACGGGGGACGGGGGGTGCCCCGTGTCGGCCGCCGGACGACGGCCGACCCCGGCTGCAGGGGTCACCTGACGGCGGGAGGGGGGGGGGGGCGTGATCCGGCGCTCTGCTGACGCGGAGCCCGGCCAGCTGCGCCGTACAGGAGACCGGTGACGACAGACACAGGGTCCGGAGCAGTCTGAGCTCGGGGTTTCAGGGGATGCATCGGCCCGCGACGGCAGGTTTTGCATTGGCAGAACGTCGGTGTCCGATGTAAGCGTCAGTCGTCGCGGGGAAGCAGAGGATGACTTTATCAGCTTTTCCATGCATGTTGGCATCCCGTATCTATCAATATGGGCAATGTGCCCGATGGAATGTATCAGGATTACAGTCAGGCGTTTGAAACATAGCGCACTGTAAGGTTCAAGACGTGTGCAGCCTGTCAAAAAGAAGCTAACAGTGCCTTTTTGTGTCGAGATGTAACTTCGATGCTTGCAGTTGTCAGGCGGACAGATAATTAACCAACCGCAAGACAAATAAAAAGCTCTGCCATCGGGTACAGAAGCGGATCAGAAACATTTGTTGGACACCGCCAACAAGCTTCGTGTGCCTCTTTATGGACATAATCCAATGAGCGGCACCCGTTTTAGCCTCCTGTTGTGGCTCGGTGAGTTGCTGGATGTCAAATTTGCAGCGGAGGTCCGCCTACTCCGTCTCCGCACTGTTGCGGACCGGTTCATCAGCGGGCGCCGGCGCCCACACAAAAGCCACAGCTGATCACCGCCAATCCAATTAGGCGACGTCTGTGTTGCAAGATGGCTTACACGCGATAATGGGGCCTGCACCTGATTTCAGATTCAGCTCTTGCAGTTCTTTGTACCGCGTGCCATTCCGATTAGACGAGCCAGCCAAATGATGCGATTATGCTGTAGCCACCCAACATACCCGTTTGCGCGTCAAAACTCTGTCATCATAAGACGACTCAAACGGTGGCCGAGCGACCAACTGTCGCAAAAGAATGTGACCGATAAATGACGACAATGTTCAAAATAGTAGAACGAAGGCCGACAGGCTGCAAATAGAAAAAATGCAATCGCGCCGTCTACAAGCAAATAACTCAGGCTGCAAACTTTGAACTGAAGCATATCCATCACAGGCCAGTGGCCAAAAACGGTACAAATGCTCTGACCAGTTCATACCAAAAGCCTGTGCCCGACATAGATTGCTTCGCGGATCATAGCGTCGGGTGTTTGGTCGCTTACCCCTCTCCTGCTTCCCAGATCAGCGACGTTCAACGCCGATTACTCCGTCAATAATGCAGGATGTCTGAGAAGAATTAAAGTCATGGAAAAGTACCAATTTTACGGCCGCATGACGCTTTCTCAATTTCGAGGGACGAGACGCCAGCGCTTCAGGAAACTGGTGGGAAAACTGACCGCAGCTATGTTTCAAATGACGTTCTGCGGCTTGGAGAGCCTGCGTCAAAGCAGGCCACGAGCCGATTGCGCGAACCACGCTCTCCGCTCGGCCAGCGGCTAACCGATAACCGTCTGGCCCAGCCGACCACCCACTGCCCGTCCGTGCCACTGGCGGTCAAGCGAAGCGCGGCACGTCAGTAGCTGCGCTGAGGACTTCCTCTGCCGGCGCGACATCAACAGATGTGTGGCGTGGCAAGCGGCCATCAGCGCGCGCGCCTCTGAGTAACGGCTGCCGGCAGATCGAGTTTCCCAGAGCGACCGCCTCCGCGGCCGGCGGCCGGCGGCCGGCTCTCAGGGCCGACCATCGGAGACGCTGCGGAGGGCGGCTTGGCTGGCCGGCGGAGTGGCGCCTGGTCGTGTCTCGTGACGCCTCGCGCCGTTCCGGGGGCTGGCTCGTCACGTTTGCCGCAGTATCGGGGTCGGAGGATTCGACGGAGGCCGGAGTTCGACGGAGGGCGAAGTTCGACAGCGCTGAGGTCCTGTGTCAATTCAGGGTAGCAAGAGGCCTAAGAGTCTGCCTTATGTCTTACTGACGCTGAACTTTGACATCATGCAGTTGGCCTCATGTATAAATCCGCACGAACCACAAATTCACGAAGAAGCAAATGGGAAGGGAGCCTTCCCGACCGCGCTGCCTCGACTCGGTCGAGAGAACGGCTGGTAAGCAGCAGAGTGCCATTCTTCAGAGGCTAACTCAGCCGCAGCCCGCAGCCCAGGTCCCACCGCTCGCTCCTCTTCACCACGGCCCATCCCAGAACCGAACGTCACGTCCGGAAGTCACGCCCGCACCCTGCCGACCACCGGCGGAGAGATGTTGTTTTCCGGCGCACCAATTTTTCCGTGCGTAGTCGTCTCGGCGGACGACGCCGTTCCGTCGGCCGCGACGGTGCCGACGCCAGCCGGCTGAGGTGTAAACAAGACGACGCGTCGCCGGCGACGGGCCGGGCGCCCGGCGCCGCTGCCGGGAAAATCGGTGTGACGGCCGGCGTGACGGCCGGCGTGACGGCAGGTCAGCGCAGCGCCGGCGACTGGGACCGAAACCCCGTGAGCGCAGGAGACAATAGCTTCGTTACAGGCGGAACATTCCGCATGCACGTGACGTACCAGCGGGATATGAGACCGACACAGCTGTCATAAGGAATGCATGGGAACGATGCTTACGGCCGCCGGAAATTCCATGCAGAATGTCTCAGGGAGGGAAGCGCGACAGCGTGCCGCTTGGTGACTCAGTAAAAGGAGCCTTAGTGCCTCTGACGCCACCGTTCGTAGACGTCTCCAGGGGATTGCCACACACAAGATCACGTGCTGCCGCCTCTTATGCATTTTAAACCGCCTTGCTTGAATTGCAAACGTGCAATATGCATAAGGAATGGCCTGTCCAGTGCAGATCGTAACGGAACGGAGGGTACTTGTGGGATGATACTGGCGATTTCGGATACAGCGCGGACTCGTTCGTTTCCATGAGCGAACGTTCCCACACGCCTTTCGAAAAGCGCAGATTCGCAGTGCTCTCAGTCCGTGGCCCACCGAAGTCGTCGATCTAATGCGAAACCACCCACGTACCGTTTCCAATGACGATGATCATGCCTCCCTATGACGCATAAAACAGACCCCGCAGCAAACGACACCCACACGGCGTCCCGCCCCCGCCAGACAGGCTAATCAGCGGGCAAGACAAACAGGTCAATTCGCCGCGCTGACCAAACCAAACACCGACCTGGCGACGCGCGAGGACAGAGGCGACGAAAACCGCCGCAATTTCCCCGTGTGACTCGGTACGAAAACATGCAGCGCCATCGCGACGGGGACTTGCCGGCGGCCGACGGCGTTCCGCCAGCCTCGCCGGCCGCCCGGCGCCGCCGCTAATTAATGTGATGCACAAGAACACGGTGTCTCCGCGCGCCGCGCCGCCAAATGGCGCCATTCAGCGCGCGGCGGCCGGCGCCCTGCAAACTGGTCCGGCGAAGGCCGCGCGGGGTCGACGCCGCGCCAGGAATGTCGCCGCCGCGCCGCCGCTCGCCGCACGTGGGAACGGCGCGACGGGCGGGGGCGTACCCGGCCACGCGGTGGAAACGGCGGCTTTCTGTTCGGCGCCGGATGCGTGTTGCAGCGGCGAGCGGACGGTCGTCCGCGCAGGTCGGATCAAACGCGAGGGCCGTGGGTGTTAGCGCTTAGCACCCGAGCAGTCCGGTGGGTGCGGGGGAGGAGGGCATGGCGGAGACGGCTGACCTCGTCAGGCCGGGACGCAGATCGCCTGCGGCGGCAGCAGGGGGAGGTCGCGGCGCCGGGCGGCACGGACGACCGGGATTCCCGTCTTCCGCGGCGGCCGGCGGCGGGTCATCACACCTCGGCGGTCACAGCGGCGCCGCTCGGACCCGGCCCGCTGCAGCGGCGGCGTTCGCGGCGCCCCGCCTCCTAATGAGGTCCCCACACAGCGCTGCCGGGGCGGTCTCCGGCCTGCACCGGCCGCCGACACCGGTGAGCGGGTTCAGCGCCGCTGTCGCTGTGATCGGGCCTTTCCAGAGGCGGTCCCGGCGCGACGCGGCAGCTGCGCTCCGATCCAGACCGCAGTCGCGCGGCCGGACAGCGCGACAGACGGCAGACGCTCCGCGGACGAGGCATGAGCTCACCATGGAGGAGCGAAGGAGGAGGGGGAGGCACAGACGAGCGGCGTCTCCACAACGGCAGACTGTTCTCGTGACACGACAGCCATCCCTGCAGTGACGTGAAGGCCGTCCCATGAGGCGACGAGGTCACTCAAGCATCGCTCCGACGGCATTCGACTGCTGTCTACGCGCCCCACACGCCCCGGCCGGCCGGCCAGCCGCCGGGCGTCAGCCATGTTACTCACCGCTGTCCCCTGGCCCCTAATAACGTCCGGTAACGCGACAGCCATATTGGCCGGCAGCGCGCGTGCATTCGTTACCGACGGCCCCGCCATGTATGCGATGCCCTCATTATCCGGCGTATCCAGCTCGGGCGGACGTGAGTCGCGTAAAAACGACGCGCCCGGCGGCCAGGAGATGACCCGAGGCCCCCGCCGGCCGCGGCTGGTCGGCGGGCTTCCTCGCGAGGCTTGCCGCCGCCGCCAGGGCCTCCAGCCGCGGCATGCCTGAGGGGCCGACGACAGGGGCAGCCGGAGCTCGCGTGTCAGGCCCGCAAAACAGACGGCCCGAACAGATGCACTATGCCTGTCGAATTCCTGAGTCGAGCGGCGATTTCTTTCAATGTTCGGGTGAGCCATGTCACATAAAAGCCATGCCATATAAATGACCATGAACGGTGAGGTACTGATGTCGCTGCCAACGGAAAAGAACGCTAAAAATATGTTGGCTGGTTTTACAACCCCACATCTTCATTGGAAATGTTGGAAGGCAGCCTATTGGATAAGCAGGACATTTTTCGTGGTCATATCAAGACACAGCGTCGCATCAATCTTCGGGACAATGCAAACACCGTCGTTTACAACGTCGCTACTTCAGACGCAACTATCGCTTTCACCTAAGGAGAATTCATCGATAGCCGCCCTGTGGTGCCTTCTCATGCATTGTTTAAAAATAGTCCATAGATAGATACATCGCTTTGTATGCTAAGCCGTTAAGCAGGACACACAGAGCGACTGTCCGTCGGCATGCGAGGATGGTCTTGGACGGCTAGTAAATTCCTTCCAGTGGTCCCGGCCTACTGACGAATTACTTCAGTATTTGGCATGGCTACGCCGCTTCAGAAAGATTACTTGGACAACATACATGTACTGTCGACAAACATTCTGTCAGATGCATTTGCAGCGGGTGCATGGATGTTTTGGAATTTTTGCAGAAATGTTTGCCCCGACATGGTTCGACAGGGCTCCCTCAGTCCCTTTCGGTAGCTTGCCAAACGTTCCGTTTTCAAATCAACCGACCCGACAAAATAAATATGTCAGACTTATAAATATTTGTCGCAAATACCAGGGGAACTGAGTCACTACGTGCCTCGGTGGAGACTAGTCTGACACATGCTGGTCACTGCTTTGTAGAAATGCCGCAGCGCGCCGCTTGAAATCGGCCAGGTCTGCCAGGATTGCATCATCATCCGTAAAGGGGCAAACCAAGGTTCTGAGGGCGCACCAGCTGCCTCCCTGGCCGGCCAGGAGTTAATGGCGTAGAGCATCGATTTTCGACCGCTCACGGTCTGACGCCTCCTGTCCCCGTCCCAGTCTCCTGTCTCCCGTCTCCGTGACTTAATAGCGTGAAAAATGGTCTTGATAGGCTTCCGATCTTTTGAGACGATTATGGAAACAAACACGGTTCCTTACGTCAGGACAAGTTGCATTTTACACTTCACGTCTTCTCGCTCCTGAAGATGGCTTGATGCCGAAACGTTGAATCCAATATTAACAGATACCTCTGACGTGCAAAACTCGGCTTCTCCTGACACATTGAAGGTTGTTGGCTTCCATAATCATCCCGTTCCCGTGCTGTCCTCCCGTGGGGCCTCCCGGCGCGGGCGGCGTGCTCCGTCTGCTGAGCAGCACACTCCGAGGGACGACTCGGACGCGAGACATCCCTCCGAGAGTGCGCCACCCCTCCGAAGTGCAACAGGGCTCAGAAGCCACAGGCAGAGAGCCCTGACGCCCGGCGCTCTGCAGGATCAGCTGAGTGACGTGTCCGGGCTCCAGCGCATCTGCCACCCACCCACCGGCCGACTCTGGCCTGACGTCCCGGCAGGACAGCCGCCACTCGGACGGCCGGCGGCGGCGTGTCGGGACCGACGGCAGATCTCCCCGGCTGCCGCCTGTGGTCACCGGTCGCCGGGGAGGTTGGCCCACAGGGAGATCCGGGAGCCCGACTCCCGGACACAGCGGCTGCCGCAGCGCGGTTAATAACGTGCCGCCGCTGAACGGTGCCGCCGCTGAATGGCCCGGCTTCGCGGCCTCGTCCGCCGGACGGCCTTGGCGACCGCGGACCGGCGGCCGGACCGGCGCGGATTCCGGCACGACAGTACGCCGCCGGTTCCCGGCCGGCAGCTTCCAGCGCCCAGCGACACACCTCCGAAGCGCCGGTTTTAACGCCGCGAATTCCGGCCGACGGCTGCCGGGGATCGGCTATCAGAGACGGCTTATTTACCTTAACGACCGCAGAGATACGATTAGTCACGCGCGATTGGGTCTGCGCGGCGTCTTATTACGGGGACACCGAAAGCAGGCGCCCACCAACACGCCCTGCGACGGGTCGCACGCGCTCGCGGGGCTATCCAAGCCGCAGACGGACGCCAGAGCTGGCTTTACCCGACGACACCTGCGGTCGTCACGCGTCAGGGTCCCGTCGGCGGGGGCCGCCGGCGCCGGACAGCGTCCGTCGATGCTGCGGCGTCAGAGCGTCGCCGGCGGCGGCTGCGATCCGCGCGCGCCACCGGCGGAGCGCGGAGCCACGGCGGCGGCCGGGTGCGGCCGGTTCGCCGTCCGGCCAGCCAGCCCGGCCGGGGCGATTGACAGGGCGGCCAGACGCTGTATTTATGAGACCGCCGCCGGCGACCGGGCGTGTTTACCGCGCGGCGGTCGGCCACTGCGATTGGCACGCGCCTCTTCCGAGACTGTTTGGAAATTAAGTCAACAACCGCGTTTTTCGCCATCGACAGTAGGCCGCCGCAGGCGTAAGCGGGGTTCCGCCGTCGAGTCCCCCCCCCCCCGACGACCTACGCCGTCGCGAGGAAGGGCCATCGCCCCTTACCGTCCCACGGTTCCGAACCTAGCAATCACGACCGGACAGCTGACGTGGCAGTCAGACACAACAGACCGCACTATTTGTCGGGGCACGTGCATGCGCAGCACAAACGTGATCGGCCGCATTCCGCACCGTCTACGCTCCGTACCGCCACGTCTAGGCTGAGCAGCTTCAGACCGACACAAGACTGAAATGCCAGGAAGCTGCGCCGTGCATCAAGGAAAAATTACGAGAAAAACTCGTGCCAAGCTCCGCAGCCAAAGAACACATGGCCGGCGAATGCGGCGGCGCGCTGCTGCGGCTTCCGATCGTAATCTGTTCCCGCGGCGGGCCGCTCCTCGTGCGGTTGTCGAGGACCGTCGCCCGGTTCGCGCTGAGCCGGGCCTGGCCCGGACGGGGCGGACGGGCGCATGGTGGAGTTCCGCTGACAGGCGCGCGGGAAACAATGCGCATCGGCCATACGGGCCGCCCACGCTGTCGGCGCTAATTGCCGCAGCGGGACGGGGTCTCATTAGGTCCATATTGGATGCAGGTATTGTGCGTCCGTCGGCGATTTGTTTGTTTTGCGCATTTCGCGCGACGGCTCCCACCGATTGGTCTATCTAGGGCTCACGTGCGTCGAAAGCGAATTGCCACCGCAGTCGAGAGCGAAAAAATGGCGATAGATTCTCAGAGTCCCTTTGTTGTGGGCCGTCTTTCTATCGTCGCGCCTAATTCACTTGCTTCTGCGAGCCGTCTGACGCCCGTAATTACATAGACAAAGTCTAACGAAGCAATATAGACTGCCGAGAACTACCTAGTGTCAAAACATTACATCAAGGCACGCTACACCCTACGACACGGACTGCAACCGCAAAATCTTTCGACAACCGGCCAGTATGCACGACCTGTGCTATGCAATGTGCGCAGCCTAGCAAGGCTTTGATTTATGAGCGCCCTGACGTGGGCATATATGTCAATGATTTGTTGCATGTCCATTCGGTCATAGTCATCAGGACGCTGACATAATGGATAAACGGAACGACTTATTGGTTCCCTATGGAGGAGAAAGGATGCATACATATAGCTCAAGTCTGCCACTTAATTTATCGCCTAGCCATTAGCTAAACTTTTACGAGCATCTGTAATTATCAGGAGGCACTTTAGGGGCCATTGGGGAAGGATTCTATTTATCACCGGCACGACAGTAAATGAAATGGTGTCCATTTCCAGGGCGTTCTTCGGGGACAGTAAATGGGGAGTGCGTACCGCCAGTGGTGGGAATATACAGCACAGCTGTCGCTCTGGGTCCCGACGCAGGAAGAGCGCAACTCTGCGAATTCCTCTTAAAAATTCGTTCAACAGATGGACCTAGTGCACAGCTCAAATGCAGGCATATTGTTGTCACGGTCCACGGTCCAGGCATATAGCTGTCTGCAGTTGTCACGGTCACCGACACGGACCAGGGGACAGTTGAACCATGAAGAGATGTTCAGATGCCAGAAGTGACTCAGTTGCCGTCACCCGAAGTTGAAAACATGATCTGTGATTCACCATTAAACAAACATTTAATGGGATCAATCATCAAAAAGCTAGTTGGCTCCGTCGTGATGTTGGTTTAACTCCATTAACAAGAGTTCGGTTCCAGCCAAAACGCGCCTCAAAACTAAGGTTCCTGCTTATCCTACGGAAAACCAAACTGAAGGAAGATCCGAAGCAAGCCCACTGTCCGAGAAAGTTCATTGTGCAGCTGGTACACCATCGGGCCAGCGGTAGACAATTGCCGAGTTCCGATCTAATTTCTTCGCCTCCCGGACTGGCAAATTGCGACGCCATTACACTCCGGTGCAGAGGGCCCACCTAGAGTGCTCTAACCCCGCCGCGGGTGGTCACGGTCGTCCCGTTCCTCGTCCCTCGTCCCCGACATCGGTCAAAGCGCGGCCGAGGCGCCGTCCCGCGCCGCTGACGAGCCGCCGCGCCGCCCGTCGCCGGCGACATTCACCCGCGGGCGATACCGCCCCCCACGCGCCGCCGCCGACGCGGCGTGAGCAATGGCCGGCGTCGCGACTGCCGACCGCCGCCGGACTTATCCATATTGGATGACACAAAGCGGCGCTACTCCGCTAACGAACGGCTATCCATTCCGGCGCCGGCGCCGGCGCCGCCCGCGCCGCCCATCGCTCATGCACCGGAGAGGTGGTACCGGTTCGATTGGGCCGCCCGCTGCAGGCCGGGGGCCGGCGCGGATGCAGCGGCCGCAGCGAGACGGCGCCGGCCGCGCCGGGCCGCTGCAGCCGATCGTGGCGGCGATACCGCTGCTTGGTGTCGCGCTGTTGGCCCGCGATGGAGAGAGGTGTTTGCCGTATCGCATGCAGCGCCCGTTTGATTCGTGCCGTTGGCTGCCAGCAGGAGGGCCGAGGCGGAGCGGAAGGTCGTCTCTCAGACGGCACGTCCGGGAGGAGAACTCGGCGATGCAGCCCCGAGTTTCGGTCCGACGACTGCGGCGCGAGGCCTCCGGAAAGCGCACGACATTGGGGGGTGAGCGGGGACAGTTGCAGCAGGCGGGCGCAGCCGCAGGTCCCCGAGCAAAACAGTCAACACACTGTTGCCGACCTTGGGGCCCTTGTCTGACGAGGGGTGAAACCGCTCGGACTCGTGCACTCGGCGGTGTGCAGGGACCTCGCGAGCAGGAAACTTCCCTGGCAAACTGTCGGGAGGAGGTGATGAATGGTGTCGCCACAGACTCGATCGATGAGGCTGGAAGCAGGTGGGGTTCCAATTTGGGATCAATGTTGGCGAGTTTAATACCTTTCTGTATTGTTACTAGACTCACGAACGGTATGGGACACAGCGGTGCAAGTCGGTAAGAAACCTTCAAAGCAATCATCACTGCAGCAACTCCCGAGTTGCTAATTTTAATCTTAAACAGTACACTGTTCCATAATGAATGCATACCGGTAACACAGGTGGTTTGATACGACCTGCGGACGTCTGGAGGTAAGTGATGGATGAAACCTCTTGCCTCACTTAGCCTGGTCTCCTGAACTAGTCTTGGAAGCAGATCGTAATAGAATCACCCCCGTGATACACATTTGCAGTGTTTTGTGTTTATGTCCTCTGCTCCAAACTTAATCCCGCGGGTGCAGTAGATCAACTTCAACTCGTAGACAACAAACTCAGTCTACAAATGCTGGACCGAAATTCCGGAACTGCAACGTCCGTGTTCCAGAACGCGCAGGGAAACAATTTTCCGGCAAAAAGGCCAATTGAATTAGGTACATCTTCAGGAACCCCACTGTGGGCTAGGATATTAAAGTGAGATAAGACGAAAACATATGTATTCTGAGACACATAAATTGTTGATTCACTACGTTTCGCAAAGGAATTGTACAAAATAATTTACAAGATTTTTCTATCATTCTCCGATTTACAAGAGCAATCGAAGTGCGCCAGAAAACTTGTCAGCCAAAGGAAAATTGAAAAACTCTCGAAAAAGTACATACTTTCTCTGAATTCGTCATGACACGGAAACTAGACCATGCTCGAAGCCGAAATGCAATGTCCTCCTAAATGACCCCAATAATCTCTGAAGATCTCAAACAGAAAGCCATCGGTGTCGGAAAGCCACGGCCATTTCCCCGAGTTCGGCTCCACCACGAGGTAAGTTGCCAAACGAAGGCATCTCTCGAAGTTGGCCGCCGTCCCTCTGAAGCGTCCAAGTTGTCTTCCGTGCCCGGAATGCGGGACGAACTCTCCGCTTCTCCCCGCCGCCCTCGGCCGTCAAGCGGAACGGTCTCCCGCGTCGCGGCTTCTTTACAAAACACTCTCGCTATTCGTTCTGACTCCGCCGACTCCGTCCGGGCTGACTCGGTTGACTCCGTCCGGGCTCTGCCTCGCACCGCCAGCGGCGGCCGGCGGCGGACACTGACACCGGCCGGAGCAGGAGAGGCCTCCCGGAGCCGCCCAGGCAGGTCTTCGACCGGCGCCGCTCGTCCCGGCCACCATTACTGTGTGTTTGCCGCCGCCGCATTTGCATAGTCAACAATGCAACTGCACGCGGCGCGGCCGGCATGCACGGTCGGCCGCGAACTCGAGCGCCCGGATTCTGCCGCTCGCCGCCGACAGCGGCCAGTCGGCGACAGCGGGCTGGCAGCGGCCGCTGTGTGACAGTTCCGGCGCAGTGCGAACGCTGCGTCTGCGTCCGATCCTCCGTCAGGGTCCTCCGTCAAGATTCCCCGTCAGGAGCCTCCGTCAGGGTTCTGCGTCTGGTGTAAGGGCTCCCTCCGTCAGGGGTCTCCGTCAGGGTTCTCTCCGTCAAGGCAACTCATCAGGGTTTGCTCCGCCAGTATGCCTCGTCAGGAGTCTCCGTCACGGGCCTTCGTCAGGGCCCTCCGTCAGGGGCCTCATTCAGGGTCCTCCATGAGGGACCGCCACAGCAGGCGTGTCCGCGGCGGCGAGGTTGCAGCGGCCGGCCGGAAGCGTCATTTGGGAGGAGCGCAGCCCGTTACTGATCTGACGTGCAACAACTGCAGCCGGGCGGCCCCCGCGCGCCGGCCGGCGGCCGAAGCCACGAGCAGAGCCGCGGGACGCCGATCCGAGCTACCGCGAACCGTCCGACGCCGCGTTCCCGGAACCCCCGCTGCCGGCCGGCGGCGGCCGCTCGGGAGTCGGTGCAGGAGGCGCTCCCGGCGACCGGCGCCGAACGGCGACCGCTCAGCCGCGACCGCCGAGCGCCGCCCCGCCACTCGGCCGGACGATCGGCCCGCGATCCCATTCGGCGCGGCGGCGATCCGTGGCCGGGCATTGGCCGGCGGCTGCGGTGCCGCTCGGCTGCGTCCGGGCCCGGTCGCCGGCCGGCGCCCGATGGGGACTCGGCCCGTTTCGCCGGCGCTGTGGTCATCGCAGCAGAAGCGGGCGCTCCTCGCGGCAGAATGGGACGGTCACGGTCCGGTTTACGGTCCCCGAGGACGGAAACATGAAGCTGATGGACCCCGTATTGATTAAACGATCGACCGTCGATTTTCGGACAAATCTGTTTTTACGCCGTAGTGCCCATTCATCGTGCGATGAGTTGGAAAATTGGTCCAAATTGGCGGTTTCGTATGATTCACTCATGGCGTGGTGCATCTATAAATCGCAATCTATCAAACTAAGTGGTTATGATTTACAAAGACTATTCCAACTTCATTTCGCTTCATTTGAGTTATCAGGCACGCCATGCCACAACTAATCTCGTTTTAAAGTTTATTGCATGTTTGTGTGTTTTCCGCTCTAGCTCGGGCTCTGCGCGGTCTTCCGTTTGACTGGAAGGTTGGTGCCAAGACGTTCCTATTCAGACAGTACGTCTTTATCCCGGAGCTCCACAGAACACACCGTCCCTCGGTCTTTGGCTCCCTGCAACCCACGGCAGGCACGGCTTGCAGCCGGAGAACGTGGACCGTGACCGCGGTCCGTGGCCTGACGCCTGCTAGGTCCTGCAGTCCCTGTCCTTATTCCCGCCATTTAAACCTGTTCGAAGGTCGTGAGAAGCCCTGCTCTCGGAGTCAACCTTCCTGTCCGGCATCCAGCACTGTTCCAGTGGTCTGCGACAGCCACGTCGACCTCTTGAATCCCTGCAGTTCACCTCCTATTTCTGCCATTCCCTCACATTTCTGTGGCTCTTTCCAGTCCCTGCGGCTCCTTCGCGCTCCTGCTCCAGTGGTCCTCCTGTCCCTGTGCCCTCTGGTCCCGCAGTCCTGAGCCTGCGGTCCCTCCTGGTCCAGCGGTCCCACACGCGGCGCCGCTCTCCCCCGCGCCCGGTCGCCGCTCGGCAGGCGGCTCTGTTACCGCCGATGACCGGCCGCCGTTCAGCGGCACGCCATCGGCTCGTTACTCGCGGTCAGTCGGCCGCACCGCCGCCACCGCCGCGACACGGCATCGATCGGCCGCCGCTGTCATCCGCGCTGCTCCCACCCCCGCCCGCAGCCCCCCGGCCGCGGGAAATGCAGGACTGGCCGCCGGCGGGGGGGGGGGAGGAGGTACGGACGGACGACAGATACCGGCCATCAATGCGTGTTGACACACGGCGGCAGGCATAATGCCTGGGCCGAGAATGGGGAGATGCTGCTGATACGACGCGACAGCGAAAACTGCCGAGGGGTGTCTGTCGGCCCCAGGCGAAATGGAAACAAAATATTGTCGTCGGGCGAGATGAGAGACAAAGGTGGCGAGGGCTCTTTGCGCGAGCACCACTTATGTTCCCTCCCTGGCGCCGCATCGCCTTTCCTATTCGGCGACGTGTTGATCGTTCATCCTTCAATCGAATCGCAGCGTCCGCCTGCAGCTGGCTGCAGACCCTTCTGGGGCGCGTGCCAGGCGGTGCCACCCCACAGCCACACGTGGCTCGCGGTCGCGTCAAAACACACCGCCGTGGCCGGCGCCTGAAAGCTGCGCGATTGTGGGACCTACACGTACCGAATCTGGAGGGAGCAGGGCGTGTGGCCAGCCGCAAAGGCGGCATGGACCCGACAGGTTCCACGTGATCACTGCACGCTCCGTGGGCAGCGAGGGCGTGGCGGCCGTTCGTGCAGCAGCCGGCCGTTTCTTCTGCCCACCGCTGGCGCGGTCGGACGAGGCTTTACAGCTACAAGTGGCACTGATGGATGGCTTCGTTTTCCTTTTTCGGCCGATTTCGCGCGGGAACAGGGCGCCTTTTCAGCGGCCGCAATTCATTTTCCGGGAACGGTCCGCGCCGAACGATCCTTCCAAGCCGCCATTTCCATATTCCGCACGGCACACGCCCCGAGTTAACACCAGCCTCTGATATGGCATCAAAGCCGGCGGCTCGAATCGAGTTAGCGAATGTCCGCCCCCGTGCGGCGATTCGATACTGCGCCGCCGTGCTCCAATCTGCCTGCCGCGGCACACGGCACCGGCCCGCGGCGGCCGCTGGCAGGCCGTTCTCGCCAATCAATCGCGCCCGGACGCTGCAGAGGCGGCGCCGGAGCGTTCGCACGGCCGCCTCCACCTCCGCCTTCACCCTGCTTCGTATACAGGGCACGAGAGCAATCTGCGAAGAGCGGCCGGCCGACCATCAAAGAGCGCCCTGTCTGGCCGGGTCATCGCGGCCGCCCCGGACCGGGCATCACAAAAGGCTCCGGCCGGAGCGGCGGCCGGGCCGGTGCAGGCGGCCCCAGACCGAGAGCAAACCACCACTGGAGGCCCAGCCCGCTCCGGCCGCCACAAACCGTCCCAGACGGACCACCGCACAGAGGTCCGGCCGGACCGTCACAAATATGTCCAGACGGACCATCACGCGGGATTGGGCCGGACGACCACAAACATCTCCAGACGGGCCATTACGGTGTCCATGGTCGGGTCATCAAAGGCACCATTTCGCGAACCCATCATCGCCGCACCGGCTACAGCGTCGTTATCACGGCCATCGGAGATGGCGGCCCGACCGGGCGCCGCCGCCCAGACACGGGGGAAACCGCGACACCCGTCGCCCAGGACATGGGCTGGGGTCGCCACCCAGGACACGGGCTGGGACCGCCGCCCGGGACACAGGCTGGGGCCGCCGCCCGGGACACAGGCTGGGGCCGCCACCCAGGACACGGCTGGGACCGCCGCCCGGGATACAGACAGTGGGACCCATGTCCGGGACACAGGCTGGGGCCGCCACCCAGGACACAGACAGCGGGACCCATGCTCGGGACACAGGGTGGGACCGCCGCCCAAGACACAGGCTGAGGCCTCCTCCCGGGACACAGGCTAGGAACGCCGCCCAGGACACAGGCTAGGACCGCCGCCTAGGACACAGGCTGGGGCCGCCGCCCAGGACACAGACAGTGGGATCCATGCCCAGGATAAAGACGGTGCCCCTCCCCTCCCACAGGAGACAGAAAGTGCCACGACCTCCCAGGACACGGACGGCAAAACCGCCGCCGAAGACGCAGCCGACGGCCGCCCAGGACCCAGCCGGCGGCCGCCCAAGAGCCGCCAGCGACCCAGGACCCAGTCCACAGCCACCCAGGACCCAGCCGACGATCTCAGGACCCAGCCGACGGCCGCCCAGGACTGTACCGACTGCCGCCCAGGACTGTACCGATTGTCACCCAGGACTGTACCGACGGCCGCCCATGACTTTACCGATGGCCGCCCACGACTGTACCGACTGCCGCCCAGGACTGTACCGACGGCCGCCCACGACTGTACCGACTGCCGCCCACGACTGTACCGATGGCCGCCCACGACTGTACCGACGGCCGCCCACGACTGTACCGACTGCCGCCCAGGACTGTACCGACTGCCGCCCACGACTGTACCGATGGCCGCCCACGACTGTACCGACTGCCGCCCAGGACTGTACCGACGGCCGCCCACGACTGTACCGACTGCCGCCCAGGACTGTACCGACTGCCGCCCAGGACTGTACCGACTGCCGGCAGCAGGCTGATCGCCAGCGCCGATAAGGCTAAAAAGCCGGCTGTCCTGCCGCCATCGTTATCGCTGGCGCGGGTAATGATAGCGTTTTTGCCATTGGCACGGCTCCTCGGCGACGTCGGCTGGCCTAATTAGACCGGCTTTTAGCGGCGGCCGGCGCCCCCCGCGCCGTCCTGGGGGAGGGGGAGGGCACTGGGGCACCAGGCGGGCTGATGTCACCGTACACACCTTATCGTCGCGGCAGTAAACAAGGCGGTGCATCCTGACTGGGCGACCCACCAGCGCCGCCAGTGCCCTTGACCTTGCCAGGTCGGCAGCACCCGGCGGCGCCGTGCGAATGATGGCAGTGACTTCATTAGGCCATACAGACGTCTGGCCCCGTACCCCATGGCGCACGGAGATCCCAGTGACTGTTTACCGCCTTCGGTTTTGTCGGGAAGCCCGGCCCATCGTACTGACAATAAAACGACGGCGGTACGCGAATCTTCCAGATTCGCTTCCCGGTGCGTCAGAAGGGCATCGAAGAAGGCTTTGCCGGCGATAAGGCCGCCTCGCCCGCCCTCGCGCCGCCCTGATTACATGTCTGGCGCGCGACTATGCGGCGATGAGGGGTCCCGCCGGAATTTGGTGGTAAATTGCTCGTCGGTCGATCCGTGGCATTTATTGGCGTACCAGGGCCGAAGCCGATCAAGACAGGCGGAAGAGCGCGGCCACCCGGATACAAAACAATCGACGTTCGCCCCCGGACAGTAAAGGATCGGCTTAATGGCGCCATTATCGCTTACGAGATATAGGAAACACCGTCCGACCTAATCTCGGCCCATAAAATCATTGACGCTACGTGAAAAAATCCGGAAGAATGGCAGGTATGTTAAAACAAATCCTGTTCTCTATACGGTGACGTTCCCACGTGGTAGTCTCAACACCCTCTACACACGGATAATAAATAGGAACAAAAGCAGCATGGACAGGAATTTCCCCCTGCGACAGAAGAAGCAACGGGAAATTCAACGCACACCAGCATGAATCAGCGTTCTGCGAACCGCAACATTACGTTAAAATTGCTCCTTAACTCAATTACCCAGCACTGCCTCACACTCAGCGGCGTCGCATCTGAGATGCACCACAGCGCCGCACTCGGTCGCGTCTCCCGACTAGCCAGCAGTGGATTTCGGATGCAGATCTGCTAACCTCATAACATCGCATATGCATTATCAACGGCTGCTGGGCGCGGCCGGGCGCGCCCTCAACAGACCCCCACTCCGGCCGAGGACCGGCCGCCAGCGCAGCCCGCGGCGCGCTCCGGCGTGAGGCGTGCGGCCGGGCGCGTGACTCGACGGGCGTGCCGGCGGGCACGCGTGACCCGGTGGGACGTGCCGGCAATTAATGGAACGATCCGCTCCCGTCAGCCACGCGTCTTGTATACACGGCAGTCGAGCGGCCCGGAACAGAGGCGCGATGCGGCCAGAGCAACGGCACGATGCGGCGCAGCGGGCTAAGTCGGGCTGGTGTGGGACCGCGCGACCAAGGAGTGGGGCAGTGGGACAGGAAGGACTGATATGGGACAGTGGGCTTAGGGGAGACGGTGGTCCTATGACAGGGGAGATGATGTGGGGCAGAGCAACGAAGGACTTTGCCACGGAACAGAGGCATGAACCAGTGGGATAAGGGACGTTCACGGGGAAGTGACGCACTGCACATCCATGAGACAGTAGGGGAAGGAAAAAATATGAGAAACAGTAGGTCGAAGGATACTGCCACAGCATACGGGAGACCTGCAGAGAGCAATAGGATAGAGTGGACCAATGATTTCAGTAGCCAATGGAGACTAATGCTGACCAGGAATACCATGCCGGCCATCGCTGTGCAGGGACGGCGACTAGCATGGCACAGCGCGGGTATCGGCACGGGCTTCAAGACAGCTCGGCTCTGCCACGTTGCCGGCTGCTCTGCTCTGCCGCGACAACCGTGCGGGGTCCAGCCGGGAAGGCAGACCACGCCACCACCGCCGGAACGTCAACACGGTGATCTCTGTTATCTGGTGTCACTTCACGGCACGCGCCCGAGCCAGCGGGCGTTTGGCACGCGCGTGGAGCCGGCCGGATGCGGCAGCCGCGGCCGCCCCGGCCGGAGACCGACTCGGCCCGCTGCCCACCACCTTCTGAGGCGGCGGGACATGGCCGGGGGTCCTGAGACCGGGCCACACACGCCCCCGTACAGGCCCAATTTTTCCGATTCCGGCGCGATGCTGTAGGCCCACTATTACCCCGAGAACTACGGCGAGACCACAGCTGCTGTCCCGCCGTCGCCTACACACGGAGCCAGCGCGCACGCCGATTCCACTGCCGATCGTCACCACGTCGGCCGGCAACCCACCGGCCCCGCCCCGCCCCGCTCGCCGGCGAGCGCGATCAAAGCGTCGTCCAATCCAGCGCCGGGCTCGACGGCCGTCGTTTGGCGGCGGCGGACGCGGAACCGGTGACGTTCGTCGTCGGCGGCGGCGCGCAGTTCGGCCCAGTTATCGGCGCCTGCCAAAGAGGCTGCCACCGGCGGAGCGCCGCCTCTTGCCAAGGCTGGGCCGCCCGGCCCCGCGGGAGCGACCGAATCGTCGCGTTTTGACGGCGATGAATTGGGCGGCTCTGCGGAGGTGGTCGCCGGCCAAGTCGTGCCGCACCAACGCGGTGTCATTTATCATCGGCTGAGGCCATCGCCGACCGCCAGTCGCCGTCATCACGCGTCTGCTCAGACACGGAACGGTCGTCTGGGCCGATCACGCCTCGGGGCCCCCAGCCGACGATTCTCTCCCGTGCGGCGCCGAGAAGACGCCTTCGGCGGTTTTGGTCGATCCCATTGGACGGTCCTGGACGATCCCATTCGCTTGGAACGAGGGACCTTCCAGCCCGTCTTTTCCACGCGTAAGCCGTTTCCGTTCAAGCGCGCCCATGTCGGAGCGTTTGACTTACGCAACCGAAGTCCTGGACCGAATCGATATTATGCTCGGCCGTGCGCAGTCGGTGAACAGTCCAGACGCTTGTGCTGACCTGTCACAGGTCTAATCCCTTCACACGCCCACCCTTCAGTTCTGCTCCGCCACAAGTCCAGTTCCCTGGTATGCCACTACGATGCCAAGCAGTGAGCTGTCCCCATGCACATGTTCAGTCCCCTGTCCTCCTCAACCACATGCCCACTGTCCAGCGTCTAGTTCCTCGCATCGGCCATTCACATGCTCACTTTCGTTCCCTGGTCCGCCCACCCAGTCACATGTCCAATGTCGTTCCCTGCCCTGTCCACACATGTCCGATGCCCCAGCACCCTGTCTCCTGTAGACATGCCCACTGTGTGCCCCCTACCCTGCCCACTCAGTCGCACGTCCACTGCCTCAGCGCCCTGACTCCTGTACCCGTGTCCTCAGTCTCTCCCTGAGACAGGATCTGACGCCGCCGGGTGACTGACCTTGCACAGTGACGGCCTGCTCGAGCAGCAGGTTCTTCAGCTGCTCGGTGCTCTCCAGCAGCATCTTGCGGAACTCGCGGTGCACGACGTCGCGCAGGCCGCGCTCCAGGGGCTCCGAGCAGCACGAGTCGGTCGCGCCGCACACTCGGCCGGCGGGCGCACCTGGAACAGACGAGCTCCATCAGCGGCCGCCGACGCACCGACGCGGACACCCGTGTCGACGCTTTCATCCTGTGAACAGTCAGACGAGTTCCGGCGACGTCCGTGCCTCCTGGTGGGTGGAGTTTACGGGGAGCAGCGAAAACAGACGAGACCGTTTGTGAAACAGCGCGCGATTCGCTCCTGTTTTACTGTCGGCTGTTTATAACGGTTTTGTTTCCTGCTGAGCGCGGCCCGAGCAGAAATAACCCGACGCTGGTGTAGATCCTGTCCGCTCCGCTTCCCGGCTGGGGGTTTACCACCACGGCAGTCCCTGAGACAGCTAGCCGCAGCCATCCTCCCGAGTCTCGGGTCCGGCTGTGACCTCTGCAGGAAGCCGGTATCGGGCCTCTGCCGTTCCCCGTAGGAGCGGCGCCGGTCGGGCCGGAGCCCGGCCGGCCGCCGTCCCGCCAGCGCGGCCCGCTGGGTCGGCGGCAGAACACGGCCCGCCGTCATTCCTCACGTGCCAGGGGCGCCTGCAGATCCGGCCGATGCATTTCTGTCTCGCCTAACCGACGAATTCGCATTCGTGACGCCTTAATAGCATTCAATAACGTACGATGACACGGGGAAACGAATATGCCTGCTTTGCATTCAAGGTCGCCGGCGGCGGGCGTGTCGCGCCTTAATGCCGGCAGCGGGTCCGGGTGGGACGGGACGGTCGGAGCCGGTCGGCCGACCGGAGGACGGACGGCGAGGGTCACAACCTCGTCGACATCGTCATTTCCGGCGCGGCAGGCGCGAGGGAAAGGGTGATCGGTGGGTGGTCCGGATCTGGTATGGGACGAAATTGTCTAGGTCAGTTGGTGCAGTCGACATCGAGGCGTTCCGGAATGTGCAGAGGCTGGAACACTGACTTTCGCATACGAAAGATTTAACGCACACGCATGCGTACTCCCACAATTAACGCCAGTTTTCCGCACGATACCCGCACCTTTTCGGATGGCGTATTGCCAGCGATCGCCCTTATCCAACTAAGTTCCGAGCTGCACTCATCCCACACAAATAACGCGTCTCGTCTCCGCTCTGTGGTTGGAGGTTCTGCTCTTTAGACAGCGAATCACTGCGCTCCGCCGCTGCGCCGTCGGACCATCGCGGTCGACGGTCCCGTGGTCATCGCCGTCGACGGTACCACGGTCGGCTCAGCGACGGCCGTCCAGTGGACGCCTCTGCGCGCCGGAGCCTGTCTGCGGCTGGATTGTCGCTCGCTAGGACGGGACTGGTAAAAAACGGCCCTTTTGACGCTAAAAGGTCGCCGTACCTGGCCGGTTTGGTAGTTTGTATGCAGCTCCGCACACGACGAGCTTTTCGGGGTACAGCGGTTAGAAAGATCGCCGTTTGGTCGAAACGGCCCCAGTTCCAGCCCAGCTAATATCGACATGCGGCGTTCCCAGCGACAGCCGGCATGAGATGTTGCGATACGAAAAAACACTGACCGTCAAAAGCGTCGGTAAACAGAATTAACCATCAGACCTTCCAAAATCTGTTACTCTGCCATCGCTACGGCGACCAACTGATGGGAGGTGTCTGAGGACGCACTATGACGTTATGACCATGACTATCGCTGACCCTGAAGTGGAAACTCGAGCAGTTGGCCAAGACCATTGGACATTTCGAGCCGTAAACAAACTCGTAAAGAGGACGGGACGTGTTCTTGGACGGGACTGAGGGATAGCTAGACGGGATCTTTGTAGATCTTGCGTTCTTGCTGAGATTTCGCGGCAAATCCTGATGGCCACGTGAGAAGATGAACGGTAAGAACTCCCCGACACCACTCCCACCACTTGCGGTAGCCCAAATGGGCGAAATCCCCACTTTGCCCTGCGATTATGACGCCAATGCTCATTACGACTGAGTTATGGAATCACTTTTACCAGGCTAGTGATAGAGCGGGCTGGAAGTTTTTCGGCCATCAGTCACCTCACTAATGAGATATTTACATTTGGATTTCGCGTTAAACGGAAAGATAACTGACAGCTTAATTGAAGTGTCTTTAATAAGAGCACGTTATCAGATAATCTCTGCCAACATAATGACGTAATCCCCCAGTTCTGCAATTAACCTAGTTGTATCGAAAACAATGGCTCATAATCACATCCTGGACAAAAGGCAGTGCCCACTTTGTCCGTCAATCTCCGGGGAAAAAATCGCGGGAACAACCAACGAGACACAACAGAGTCAAATGATCGCTGCGATCTTTCATCTAGCATACCACCTCGTCAGTTTGCAAAAATGCTTCCAAACTGAGGGGAACCTGGCTCCCGGTAACTTTCATCTGCAGTCGCCTAATCCTGCGTCAAAAGCCACCAACTGGTACCGAAAGAATGAGCTCAGACGCATACCTTTGCAGATAACATTCCGATGTAAGATCTACCGTTGGGATCGACAATTTATTTTCTCCAGGCGATTATTATAGAAGCCGATATGGCATGCAAACAACCGTATCAGCATTCTGTAAATGCAATAAACTCTGTTGAAGACATGATCGATCTAACGACTAGCTCGAGAAACATTGGAGCCGAGCTCGCGTGGGAGATAACTGGTCGTGTGCCACCCTGGCCATGCCACGAAAGTTCTCCATAAGCACTGCGAAATAACTACATCCCGGTCTTTAGGTCACGAAGAACACACATTTACCGTGACATGGCGTCCGTGAAAAGACCACCCATGGCCAAAGTTGTCTCGTTTCTGGAGGGGAACGGGAGTGATTTTGGCGGCCCGCAAGCCCGTGCAGCGTCCCGAGGCTGGTCCTCCTGCGCCGTCAGGTCTTTTACCTGGACCACTGCCGGAGGGTGGCGCCTATGAGTGATGTCCTGCACTGCTGGAATCGATGTCGTCCTTTGCGCCGCCGCAGACGCTAATTCCGGTATCCACAACGCCGAGCAGACATACGGCCGTAGAGGCGTCCGTTCACAGCGCGGTCGTCTGTTGTCTCCGCGGGACATTAGAATACGCGCCGCCTCCGGGAACAAAATACTCCCATAAAACTGGTGCCGCCCAGCGTCTCCCTGTGTCGTCTCCGCGGGATGGCTGAATATACGCCGTCTCGAGGTGCCATTTACTCCCATAAAGGTGTCACCTGCACTGCACCCAGCGACGCCCGCTGTTGGCGCCGCGGGATGCCAGCACGCGGCTCGACGGGCGGCACGTCGACGGAACCGCTGCCGTCGTCGGCTGCGACAGCGGGGTCACACGACGGTCGGGGATCCTTATCAGCTCGACTACCACAAGTCCGGCCTGTCAGCTGCATCTGATTCAATTGTCGAGCTGCAGTCAGCTCCGGCGCGCCGGTGGCGGCCAGAGCTTGCTGCGACCCGTGAGCAGGTTCGCGCCTCGCTGCTCTGCACGACTGATACGTCACTGCGTGACGGATCAGCGTGTGATCGGAGTTTAATTCCCCGTTCTCGCCGTTACTTTGCGCTGGGTTTTAAGGGCGACCAGCGCATACCTTTCGAATGCATCTATATATTTCTCTGTGCAGCACCCACCTGACAAGCCGAGCCCGTACGAGGGGCCGTCTCTCCGTGCTCGGAGTGACGTATGTACCGGCAGACGAGACCGGACAGTGGCCGTGGCGACTGCCCGACGTCACACGGCGTCTGGCGGCGGCGGCGGCGGGGAGGGCGGCGGGCTAATCTGGCCGAGGCACGCGACTCGGGTCCGGCCTCTCCGGCGCCGCGGCCCTCTCCGGCGAACGCCGACGCCGGCGACGGGCGGCGCGTTCGGGGAAGAGGCCCGCCGTCCGCGGACAGCCCGGAATAGCGCCGGCGGACGCGGACCGGGTCAGGGCCGGCGCCGTCCTCCCGGTCCGGCAGCGAGGACGCCCCGGTTCCCCGAGGTTCCGGGATGTAAGAGGTGTGGAGGAGTGCCATCGTAAGGCGCCTCTGGACTACATGACACGTGGATTACCAAGCGACCCTGAATAACACACAGTCTTTGAGGAGATAATTGTCGATATAAAGGACCATTGCAACATGAAGCAAAAAAAAACATTTTTCTGCATTGTCAGGTATTTTTCAACCGCAAGATAATAGTATCGCCACCGTCTCCTTGCCCTTTCGGAAAGAGACCGTGACGATCTCTTAGACCTAGAATAGACCTATACCATCAAACCAACAGCCTACTTGGTCAACTTTATCCAAGTTTCTGATCACGGCGACCATGACCGTCCATGAGAGCCGGCCGTAACTGTCCGTCAGGGCCCACCGTAATCGCCCATAACGGCTATGACCGTCCGTCAGGGCCCACCGTGACCGTCCGTGAGGGTCAAACATGGCCGCATTGAGCGGCAGTCGTGACCGCCCGCGAGGGTCGACCGTGACCGTCCGTAAGGGTCAGCCGTGACCGTCCGTGAGGGTCGACCGTGGCCGCCCGTGAGGGTCGACCGTGGCCGCCCGTGAGGGTCGGCCGCGACCGCCCACGAGGGGCCTCACGGCTGCCGATGTTCGGCGGCCCCATCAGCTGAGTCACGAGTCACCCAGGCCGCGGCGAAGATCAGAGGCGAAAATATTGACGCAGCGGCCGGCGATGACACGGGGCCGCGCGGCTGGCCGGCCGCCGCGCGCCGCGCCCGATGTCTCGGTATCAATGGCGGCCGGCAGCGGCGGCAGGCCACCAGACTGGCGACCGGTCTGTAACGCTACCCGGCCGCTGTTTTTGTTTACCGGACGACCGGCAGGCTCGGCCGGCCGGCCGGCCGGCCGCGGCTGCAGACTGACGTCGGGACGCGTCAGATGGTCGCAGACTGACGTCGGGGTGTGTCAGACGGCTGCAGACTGATGCCAGGACGCGTCAGACGATTGACGGTTGCGAGATGATGCTCGAACTCGTCAGGACGGCTGGCGGCTGCGGACTGGTGTCAGGAACATCGGAAATGACGGCTGCGGATTAATGCCAGGACTGGGAACATCTACCGCCGTCCGTGGGCTGAGGTGGTGTTTTATCACAGGGCCTGACGTCTATACATGAGTCCACGAAATCGTCAAGATGACTGACGACTGCGTGCTGACGGGGCAATCGCCACTGCTGTTAATGTCAGCCTGTAGTGCTGAGAATATATTAAGTTGACTGACGGCAGGAGATTGCTGTAAGTAATCATCAGGACGACTGACGGCGGCAAGATGACGTCCGGAATTTGTCAAACATCACGATTTCCTGCTTTCGGGTCGAAGTTCAAAGGGATTCTGTCGGATGACAGACTTGAGGGATCTGACCAGACGATGGATGACCGCAGGCGCGCCCAAAGATTCTTCCGCGAGACGACCGACCGACGATGGGCGTCTGTCACTGACGTCAGCGCGGCAGACGCACGTGACTGATGGCCCCGGCACGCTCCGCTGGCCGGTCCGGCCACGGATAATGGACACGGGGACGTTCGGCTGGTGCGGGGCGAGCGCGACTGGCTCCACCAGCTGACGGGTGGGCCGCACTCGACGGAAGCCGAGAGCTCTTCTCCAGGTCTGGCCACGTCTGAGAGATACTCGTCTCTGCCTTCAGTGGCCTCTCGTCCCGGTTTCTCATCAATCTGACGTCATTCAGACCCCAGATCCACCAGGTTTTCAAGAGCCCCGACTCCCAGCTCGCACAGTTTCGCGGTCACAAGTCGCGTGGTCCGCAAAAATAGAAAAGAGCAGCAGCACATATGCGATCACCACCGAAATGGAAATGGAAGAGACTGCGAAAAACGCGGGCAAATTGGATTCTTCACCTCAAAGCCGCAGTCATCTGCCCGAGTTTCGCCAGCGACTAAATCTGTCCAATGCGGCCAGCATCGTGACGCATCTCGTCCCCGAGGCTGGGAACCCGGCCAGGGAAAATCTCGCAAATTCTGACCAGACGAAGCGTGCAAATGGTGTACTAATAAACAGGCCGCTGAGGAGCCGGGGAGGAAGCGGCCATATCAGACACCGCTGACTGCACCGAATGTATACAGGCCCTCTGAAGCCCGATAAGACCGGGCGAGACGCCATGTACACCAGTTTTTGCAGCTCCCGCGACAAGGTCGCTGGGCGGGCCTCAAGGACAATGCCCACAGATTACATGAATCAAGAACAATAAAATGACAATTACAATAATTGGGGTATTACTCACCGAGATATGCATGCGGTGAATATCACTTCGGATCAGACTACAACTTTGAGACTGCTTGTCGGATTAGCGGCCCGCTCAATTTAGTGGTCGTTTGGAGATAACAATAACACGGCCGTGACACCTAGAAAAATAAATATTACATCGGTCTCGGCAGGCTGCGGGCGGCGGCGGCGCCTCGGTAGCCCGGTTTGTCTGCCTGCCTGTCTGTCTGCGAGGACTGTCCGGCAGCAGCGTGACCGCGATTTACGCACAGGATCTCAAACAGCCGAAAATGGACTGAGAAACCCAAATCACTTGGCCGCCAAAAGGCAACGAACCATGAAACAAAATCTAGTGTTGGGATCAAAGGACCTATTAGACCTCAGTCTGCGTGACTGGCAGCGACCGAGCGCAGAGCCGCAGCCGGCGGTCGCCGTCCGATTGTCCTCCCTGCCGTACTCCACGCCTCCGTCGTACCGACAAGCCATTTACCGCCGGCGGCGACTGAATGGGGTAGGAGTGGACATCGATGTTCAAGTGGACTTGCTGAGCTGGACTGAACCGCAGGGCGGGGAAAAATTAAATTCTGACATGCACACCACTCCTACAATGGGCAGCAACACAAAGCCGATCGAAGGGATTAGTGGCCTTTTTTAATGGCTGTGCTGAACGACTGAAAACATTCTAGCCGATTCGCTTAAGACCCGAAGAAATGGAAAAATGGGAAGAGTGAAGAGCGTTCTTTGAAACGTAATGTAAAGCAATTTTTTCCCGTTTCCAGGGAAATCAACGGGCACTCATTCTACCACAGGACAACTAGGCGTGAAAAAAAAAACAAGCCGGACTCCTGCTGCCAAATACGAACCAGTCAACGTCCGCCTTTCGTGTAAGCGCCAAAGCGTCGTACCCAGTAACCCCGCAGCTTGTGTAGCAAGTCTAATCGAATCTGCCCTGCGTTGAAACCACTTCAAAATTATGCGAGATTTGGGATGGCCGCTTGTCCGGCTGACAAAGCACAGCTGACGCCTCCGTGAGCCTCGCGACGACAGCGCCGATTCGTCCCGTCTGAACGCCGCAACGCGATCAGCAGGTGACATCACCAGACCGACTGTCACCAGAAACAATAAGAATTATCTTTCGCAGTCTCGATTGTCGCGCAGATATTCCGCACGCGTCTCTACCAGCCGACAGCCCATCACGATCGGGTGTCATTCGCGCCGCAGCGCCGCGCCGGTTTCCCGCTCCGTTTATTTAGCCGCGGCGACTCCTCCGGCGGGCAGACGACCGTGCCCAATCAGCGCCCGTCTCGCGGCCGTATCTGCGGCCGTCAGCTGGCGCGGCCGCGGCTCAGCTGCTGGCGCCCGTGCGCCAGGCGCCGCCCCGACATCTGGTCCGTCCTATCTTAATGCAATCATCATGTCCTGCGCGAGAGACCCGATCGTCATCGCCGCCCTCGGGCGTCGGACCGGAAGACGGGCCCCGCCCGATCCCGCGGGGCATGGCGGGACTGACAATGACCCGCGGCGCCCTCGGCGATGTTGCAGCCGATGTCAGCCAAAAAGCCAGAAGTCGGTTCCAGTGACATGGTCGAGTCAACGTGGGTCTCGGGGTGCCAGACGAACGCCCCGGAAGAGGCCGTCATCGTGGATGAATCCGGATATATGAGTCATTTCGATGCACTGCTGCAATACGCATTGACGTCGACGGGCAGTTCCATCAGTCGATAAAGACATGACAAGTAATTGGTCTAAACTTTTAGTGGGGTGTCAAGGGTCACAAATCCCCGTAACGTCTCCAAGGGCATATGCGCCGTTCCGAAGTTCGGATTTTCCGCTTACATTGAAGTGGCGACTGAGGGACCCCGGGAAGTCGCGACGGGCAAACAACCCGACGCCAACGCCAAACGCGTTGTTATTTCTACAATTGCCTGATGGCAACCATCTGCACGGTACGTCATGGGTGTATTTAATGACATCCCGGTCCTGTCAAAATAGAAGACTACGCACTATCGATAAAGCCCCGACGATTTTAGCCAATATACAAATCACAAATCGTTAGCTTACAAATAGTTTGCGAGCGGAATAACTCATGCTAGTTCCTGTATCAAAATGAAGCAAGTACAGAGATATGTTCACGGTGAAGAAAAAACCATTTACATAAGGCCCTTGACAGAGGCTAGTTAATAGTCTGATGTCACCTTTAATGGACGTGTATGCAAAGAGCAAGCTATCACATAGGCTTACCAGCCGAAACAGGGAACCATTAGCGCAACTAGCAGGGACACTTAAAAGTTGCTAAATGCCTTGCCTGTTCACCGGTAGACAACATCTCACCCAGAATTCGTTACAGGTACAGAATGCAAATAGAGCCAAACAAGACTTGCAGATTCAAATATTCACTCCGCAGTGTATTCAGCACCCCGATTCACGTCCCGGCATGATCACCAGAAACTGGTCGCGATCCGAACTCTGCGCGGAAACTCGCTGCGGCAGGAACTCCGGCGTTTCCGCCGCCCGCCGGCGCCGGGCGGCCGCCGTCCTCCCACGGCCGATCCGTCGGCGGGTCCTCAGCGGTCGGCCGCCGGCCGGCGGCGTCGGCGCGTCTGGCGGCCGCGGTATGTCGCAGTTTACCGCGCCGCCGAATCGGGCCCAATTCGCACCTGCTGTTTATTTGGCCGTCCGTCGGCCGCGCGCCCCGCCGCGTTACCAGGCGACGCTCTTCCGGTCGGGCACGCGACCCCCCGTCAGCGGGCGCCGCTCCCCGTCCTTGGGCGCCGTGACCTAGGCTGGGCCGGCGGGGCTCCGGCGCTGGGTGGGGCCGCAGCCTCACCCACAAACACTCGGTAAACACCTCACATCGGCGCCGCGCCGGTGGCTGAGGTAGCGGAGAGGCCGAGTCGTCCCCACCTCTCTCGGCCCGTCCGCAGCAGGCCCGTACTGCGCAGTGGCCCGGCTGCGCTCCCTCTCACCCCGTCTGGCCGGTGTGAACGTGCCTTGTTTTTCGTTGTTCGCGTGGCTGAGCAAGCACTCCCTTCAGCCGGCTGCGGTGACTTCAGACCCGTTCCTCTGCCCGTCCATCTCTCAGCATGCCTGTCCATATATTCCTCTGCGCCACGAGTCCTGGTCAGCTCAGAAGCCATCGCTCCTCAACCGTCCTTCATCCGAAGTCCTCCCGTCCCGCCAGCTCACGTGCCCGACCCGCTACCGCCACGGGCACGCGGCGACCCTTGCCGCGCCGGCACGTGTGAGGAGCACGAGCAGCACCGCGCCGACAGGTCCGCCGGCGCCGGCCAGATCCGATCTCACGGATGCACACCGCGTTACCGATGCAAATGAAGGCATGTGATTCGATTAGCGGCAGGGAGCCGGCGCCGGCGGCCGGCCGCCGCAGGAGAACAGGGCCGGCCGATCGGGTCTTGCGTCAGCACCGCGGCGTCCGCGCGGCGCGATTTATTTGTTTGTTTATCCGTGTAGACGCCACTCGCCTGACACGCAAATGACAGGGCGCGACATATGGAGATAACCTGCGCCGCGTCTGCCGCGGACGGCGCGGCGGGCGCGGCGGACGCGGCGCAGGCGCCGCCCGTGCAGCGCCGTCCGCCCGGCCGTCACGTCCGATGAGACGACCACGCGGGACCACCGGCGCCGCGTGACGGCGGCGGCCGGCGGCGTCTCGGGGCGGCGGCACGTCCGGAGCGGACAACCGGCGGAGCGGCAGCACGTCCGAACAGGTCCGGACGCCGCGGCGGCCGGCGCAGGTGAGAACATGACTCAAGAGCCGCCGCCGGCCGGCCGGCTCCAACCCGTGAGACCCGGCCATCGGCGCGCGCCGGAGCCCCTCCCCCCCTCCGCCGGGCCGGAACATTCCGCGGATACCGGCGGCGGCGCGGCCGCGATGAAGACGCGGCGGGCGCAGCACGACTCCGCCGCCGTCTGGGTGGTCGGCGGCCGCCGGCCATCAGCCGACCGCGCCGCCGCCGGCGCCGGCCACAATGCGCGCCGCCGCCGGCCGCGTCAATGGCCCGCCGGGTAATTCATCGGCGGCCGGTTAGCGGCCGATTACGGCTGGGTCCGCGGCCGGGACCCCCCGCGGCGCCGGCGCGGAGGTGCGCCGGCCGCCGGCCCGGCCGCGCCGCTGGAGACCGGCCGGTAATGGACGTGTCCGCTGTCCGGCAGCCAGCGTCATTTGCCTGGAGGTCTTTGTGCCCCGTGCAGCGGCCTTTGTGAGTTGAGAGGGGTTAATTGTCCGGTGTCGGCGCGTATATATCGGCTTTCATTGCTGAGTGGAGCGTCAGGTGGCGCCTGGGGTGTGAAGCGGATGCGGTTACCAAATGTACAAGCAAAGTTTTGGGTGAATTTTCCCAGCAGTGCCGCAGAGCCAATCCCAGACCACGAGACAGCGCATTACGCGGATGCCTGGTCCGCCCTTTTCTTACGCGGACGCCAAAACTTGGTTGTCTGCAGCTCGTGTTGCAGGCTCGTTGCTCGCGTCAGTGCGGCCAAATCGGCATGATTTATGACCTGCGGGAACGGTCCCTTCCGTCCTCGTTGCCCAACCACCCAGTGCAACGGCGAATCACCACCGAAGCCCAATCAGCCGTCTTCAGGCCCCGCAACAGCTTCCAAAGCCTAAGACGCGACGTTTCCAGGCTCCACAGCAGAGTTTCCAGGTTCCATGACGCCAGGTCTCTGGGCTCCACAGCACTGTCCCCAGGCTCCGCAGGAAACTCCAGGTTCCGCAGCAGCCTTCAGGCTTCATAGCACAGTTTCCGGGTTCTACAGCAACGCGTCTAGACCTCGTGACCGTCACTGGACTCCACAGCAGTCTGTAGACTCCTCGGCAATCTCCAAGTTCCACAGAACCTCCGGAGTATTCGCCAGATTGCAGGCTCCTCAGGAGAGACTGCAGGCTTCATAGAGGTCACTGAGGCCGCCGAAGCGGCCGAGAAGCCGCAAAATGGCGCCCGGCGGCCGCCGCCACGCGCCAACGTCAAACTCCATCCGCCAGCGCTATTGTTGATGGGCTGACGTCATGAGACGGATGACGTCACATCACAAACAGGCCAAACGTCGGCGGGCCGGCTCGGCCTGGCTATTTATACGGACCGCTTGGATGTGTATCAAGAGCGGCGCGCAGGTAGACGGAGGTGGCCCCTGCCAGGCGCGGAATGTCGCCCCAAGCGCCGGCGTGAGAAACAGAGGATTCGGGCGGAGCGTTGCCGCTGGTACGACACCGTCCTCACAGCGCCTGGCGGAAAACGAGCCGGAACCGCAGGGGTGTGACCGCCCTCTGGGCCACGTGTGGGCGCCCCTGGGGCTTTAGTGGATGCGCCTGAGTTGAATGCTACTAAAATGTTCTCGATAAGGCGCGGTATTCGAAGAAAATCAATATTTCTCAAAGGAAGCTTTGGTACTTCCAACGTCTTCAGACTCGGAGGCCTTTGACGTCACTCGCTTTCATGTGCGCAAAATAGGGAACACCGACTCTATTGGAGCTATTCTTGTAGACTCCGCAGGTGTCCACTTGACAGAAGCACGTTGAAAGGCACTTCTTGAAACAAACGACTCCAAGAGAATCCACGTTCTGTGTACTGGAGTCCTGGTAAGCAGCGCTGGTGGTTGGTCGATTTAGACTTCCCTTTCCGGTAGGATCGCTCCCAGCCCTATCCTTTGTCCGTGTTTCCGGGACGGTGACGCCAGAGCGCGGCGTCACGCTGCCGTCACGTCGATCAGTCCGCTAGCGGGAAGGTCTGGACTTCTGCCGCGGTGTCACACCAGAAGGCAGGAAGGCAGAGGAGGCGGCAGCGGCTGCGCCACCGCTCCGCCGACCACGTCCGTCGCGGCCGACCGCCAACGACGCCTTCTCGAGATGCGTCTCACCCCTTCCCGAGAGCCGCCGCGTGAGTCAGAGTACCGAGAGCGCGGCCGCCCCCGCCTCCTCCCGCGGAGCTCGTCAGGACCGGCCAACGAAGGCGGCCGGCCGACCCCGCTCTTCAAACTTTCACGCCGGGCCATTAGCGGTCTGCGCCCGGCCGGGATATCGACGTGGAAGGAGCAGCGCGTTGCCGGCGGCCGTGCAGGCGGCCGCCGGCCGCGCCGGGACGACGCCAGCTGGTCGGCCGCCAGCCGGCGCCGGAGACCGCCGGTTTTATCTCTATTTCGGCCGCGGCGGGACAGGTGAACGGTCCGCGCGCGGGACGCCGGTCGCCGGCCCGTCACAGAACGTCGCCACAGATCGGACACGACGACCAGCTGCCGGCGGCGCTTCCGCGCTGAATGGCTCCGGCCGGCCGAACAAGGTCCAGCTGCAGCTCGGCGGAAAGCGAGATGTCCGCCGCGCACGCGGCAACCACGCTGCGGACGGTTGAGCAATCGTCGCACGGCGCGGCAGCGTTGGGGCGTATATAAACGAACACGTCTGGGTGGCTGTTGAGGCTGATTCACGCCGTCGCTGCACCCATCGTCAGCGTGAGCAATGACGTCAGTCACAGTCAACAAAGGATCCTCCGCATGTTCTGTCCTTCAGTGCGGAAAAACGCGCAGTTCGTCATAGCTGCGACAGTCAAGTTTCGCCTTTTTCGGCTTTCCTTCCGATCAAAGGCAAGGTCTCGGTTCCAGGCCGCATCGCATCCTGCCTTCCCAATTCGCCCCAGGACAAGGACACTGTCACGCTCCACCGTTTCTCTCGGTCCGCTCGATGCATCATTCCTTCTGGTCCTCACAATTCGCCGCTCCGAAGGGCCGCAGGATGCGTCACGTTTCTCGGCGCTCATGATCCGCGGTTCTTCCCTGTTCGTGCAGTCCTCCGGTCCTGGCGGCGGAAGCGGCGGCGGCGCCCAATCGCGGGCCGGACGGCCGGTTCGGCGCGGCGATGGCCTCTCCTGCGTCCTCATGTAAACAGTGGCTAAGTAAAGGGCAAACACTGTCTGGCCGCCAGCCGTAAGCCGGCGTGACAGACGCGCAGCCGCGGCGACGGATCGCAGTCGCCGGTCCCGCCGGAAACTGGACAAGCACGCGTCTAGCGCGCGCTGCACGTCACAGACCTCTCCGACCCAGCGGACCTTTTTAGCGTAGTTCACGAAATCGTTCAGGGCACGCAGCCTCTTCCTGAAATGAGTGCTTAGGTGATTCGAAGTTCTGAATCACAGGAGAAACAATCTCCTTTGAAAAGCAATACGGATGACGTTGATCACACAAGCACATCAGCAACATCCGTAACAAGACACATCGCGTTTGTTAAAGGTGATAAGGTGGACAGTTTCTTCGCGGTTTGTTTCAATGTTTCTTATAGTCATCACGGTTACAGCCTTCTGCCACAAGAGGGTGAGGGACCTGCGCACCTCGCCATTCCCGCGGCCACTCGGCGCCGCCTGACCCCGCTGCCCCCTCCACCCACTCCCTCGTCATTTCCGCCGCACCCTGCCTCCTGCATCCTGCGGCTCATGACATCACAGCTGACTCAGCTCGCAGCGGTCAGGCCGCCGAACAGAGAGGCGGGCGGGCGGCAGTGTGGCCAACTTTTCCTGTCCGTGCCGGCGGCCGAGGCGGAATACGCTCGAGGTCGCTCCGGCGGCGGCGACGCCGGTGTCCGGGCCGTGCTGCCAGGCGCCGGTAGTTGACCCGCGATTAACCCGAGGAACGCCAGCCCCGCCGCCGCGGCACCCACGGCTGCTGCAGCTCGGAAACCGCGAAAGGTCGCTGCCACGGCTTTTGCGGCCCGCCCGTGGGAGGAGGCGTCGCCGCCGCCGCCGCCGTCGCACGGCCGAGTGAAGCTGGCCGTTCGCCTCGCCTGCAGCCGCCGCCCGGTGTTGCCAGGCGGGCGCGGCGCGGCGCCCGCTCCGGCCGCCGCTCCGCCGCCGGCGACGAGGCGGGGCGCCTCCGCAATCGGTCGTCGGTTCCGACAGCTGCCAGGTGCGGCCACCGCCTGTAACACCGGGCGGTCGACGGCGTTCCGGAAGCGCGCTCGCCACGTGAGACCCACTCACGGCTGAGAACCACGCAGGAGGCGCCTCCGCCGGCGCGTGCACCCCTCCTGCGGGGCCCTCACGGCCGCAGTTCCCGATCAATGGTGGTGCCAGGCAGGGGCCCGGTGTTCCCATGTGAGCCTCTGCTCGCGGCTGATGTATTGATGCGACACAACCGCGGCACGGCCAGGGACATTAAACGGGGTGGGGGTCTCACGGGGGGAGGGAGTCCCACGGGGGCGGCGGCGGCGCCTCTTCGCCAGCACCCCGACCTTGTCGTGCAGGCGTACACAAACCGCACGGCGCCGACTTCAGGGTAGCTGAGAACGGCGCGGTTTGGAGGCCTCCTAACCGGACTTGCAAGCGAAGCGGGACGACCAAGGCGAGTGACGTGATGGTTTATTTGCGATTCTCGCGCCGCTGCACCAAACATTTGCGCAGCATAAAGCGAACGAGAGGCCAGTGACGAGGCGATAACTCATCGGCAGCTTCCAACGTCGCGTCCTCTGGGCCGCAAGTTTACGACGTGACAAAGCCAAGAACATCTGTCGGTCTGTCGTCGGCCACTTGGTCTGCCCCGTTCCGACTGTCATCGCCGACCGACAGCCGTCAATTCCGACCCCGGAGAGCAATTATCGGCGCACGCTCGGCGCCGGTTCGAGGCGTGGGCCGGCCTGACCTCGCCGCCGGAGCCCGCCGACGTGCAGAGCATGAAACTGGCGGCCGGAGAGCAGTAGCGGACGCCCGGTCACCTGCAGCCGGGGCCGGCCGAAGCCGAACGGGTGGTAAGAACAGGACGGGCAGCGCAAGCGGCAGAGGAAGCCGGATAGAAGATCGGTGGAAGGAGCTCGGCTGAGAGGAGCGTCGATGCGGCTCTGAACTGGCAGGTCACGAAGCTTTGTGTAGAACTGCTGGACCAATACGGATGCATTTCATAGACTATGCCATGACACATACTGGAAGAGGAGCTTGTGTGGACCCGATTTCATGGAGCTCCGTCCCATACAGTTTTTTTTCGGACTGCAGCGTCATTGTTCCGACAGCTGCAACACGGCGCACTGGGTACCCCAGGTCGCACGATCGGCGTTCAGAAAGGCGCCGGACTTCGACCACCAGGCGCGCCAGTGGACAGGCCGGTGACACGCCTCGGCCGGCCGCAGGGTCGGCTGGCCTTCCTCATCACCTCGACAGTGAGCGGTCTCTCTCTCTGGCTGTCAGCTCAGGCGCCGAGTGAATTGGCGTGTCGGGCGCGCTGCCTCTCGCGGTGCTTCACGCTTGTCCGACCGGATAGTTGGCAAACAGTTGCGTGAAGAATTGACACACCGCCAGCCGGGATGAGCACAGAAGACTTGCAGGCCCGCGAACTGTGCCGTTACGGGTAAGCTCATGACAGAGTTTGTGTTAGGTGCATATCTCCGGAGGCATCGCTAGCGACGCTCTCTGAGATATAGCAAATAATGTAAACGGCAGCAATTTGACGCAAGTAGTAGATGAGCGACGTGCTAAAAGCGACGTTCAGCCGTCAATCGCCACGAGGCGTGGCCGCAAACAAAACAGTAGCTGTACGTGCCAAAACCAAACAGACACTGGCAGACAGGCACGTGGCAAGTTGGAGGCTTCTAAAATTGGCCAACACCCTTTCCGTTTAGGCAACATTGATATATATTTACCCGACTGCGAGTCGAAAGCGTTATATCCATCACTATACTACAGCAATGGTAACCACTCAGATATCTTGCAAAATCCTTTGTTTCCCAGCTACGACAGAAAATGCGCATATTGCTCTCAGCAACAGCGAAAGGGTGCACCACTCACTACTGAAACCTGGGCCACCGGAACACGAGCCAAACGCGTCAACAAGTTCCGCGAATATGACATCACCGCGTGAATTTTAACCACGTCTCCGACGCGGCCTCCGGTGACGCCACACTGCTGGAAACACGGCAGCCGCGAGCCGCGGCCTGGCGCAGACCTCTTTTGCCGCAGGCGGTTTCCGCTGGACGCCGACGCCGGCGGCCCGGCTACAAAACAAAGTCCCCGCGCCCCGGCCGGCCGAGGTCGATGTCGCGTGCTCAAATCACAGTCATCATTTGTGGCGCCGCTGGCCGGGCTGGTTTGAACAGGGCCCCTCCAGATTCCGGCCGCTCCAAATGGACGACCGGTGCCGAATGTCGGGCGGTGATAGAGAACCAAATATCCACGACGGCGATGGAAGCCAAGATCATGCTGTCTTTCCATGGCACACAATCTAATGTTTTAATCTTCGGCTCGGAAAGCTGCGAAAAAATAAACAAACAAAACATGAATATTGCTTCTTGCATGCATTTAAACGATAACCTTAAAAACTCCGAGATTGAGATGACGCCACATGCTGTCGTTTCTGCGACAAAATGGAATATCCCACTGCAAAATTATTGTACGCAGTAATCAGTTGTTTGTCTTTCAACGTTAATACAACGCATCTGGGGACCAATAAAAAAAGAAGTGAAGGTTAAGACAACCGAATACCTCCCTGAAACCTCCCCAGTCAGTAACTGGCCCTGGAAAGTTCCTTTAGGGACTGCACAATCGACATGTGACACTTTTCTACGCAGCGCGTGCGTGCGTTGCCCTGCCGCCGCGCTACGTTGTGCGACTTTCGACAAACCCCTGCGCGGTGGCGGGCGACGGAAGTTTTCTGCAGCGTGACGGCGGGGGGGGGGGCGTCCAATCAATAAAGCCCGAAACCTGCCCGGCCCTGGTCTCGAATGTCATCTCTGCTCCTCGCTCGGATGCGGATGAGAGGCCGTCGGCAGCGACCACGGCAGCGGTGCGGAACTCGGAAATTAATTCAGACCCCGCATCCTTCAGCGGACCTGTCGGCTGTCGCTGCAGTTATTTTGCAACTTGGGAAACCGACTGCCGGCTGCGGAAACTTGGACTTGAGCGAACAGCATGCAGCACCCATTCAAAGACTGACTCAACCGTGTTCAAGCCCATTCACGACATCATTGACTTGGTCGTCAAAGTTGGGAACAATCTTAATTAGGTTGAACGTGCATTAACGGTGCTGGAAATTACTTGCCAGCTGAGCAATTTGTGTGACCTCAATTAGGCAAACCCAAGTGGTCCTTACATTTCGGGAATAGCAAGCAAATGGATTACACCATAGGTTTGCGGCGATTTGTTTCGAAAAATCCGGTTGAACGACATATAAACGGAGTCGATTTTCTTGTCGGGTAACCAGCAATCCAGCGACTTTCAGCTGCGTATCAGAGAGAATTTCCACACAATGCTCGTTCAGTTCAAATTACCGAAATGTTTCACACGCTATGATTACATCATCGTTATCAAGAATGTTCAAAAGACCACGAAAAACAGAGTTCACTTCTAGGAAAAGAGGAGAAAAACGATATAAAAAGAGGGGAGGAGTTCTTTTGCAGCACGAAAGCAAGGACAGTAGCTGCAATGGCCACGGTAAACGACACAGTTTCCCTGTCATACGCCTCTAAATAAACGCTGCCACCAAACTGCCTCCAGCCACGGCTAAAACCTAGACGCGAGCGCTAGCCTGCTCCTCCCGAACCAAGGCGGCACCGCCATACACCTGCTCTGGCCCGAGGGTCGCCCGTCGCCGCCGCGGCCTCCCGCGCCGGTCCTCTGCAGGACTGGCCCGCCACCGGCCCATGTCGGACGGAGCGGGCCGAGTCGGTGTGCACCGCGCAGGTAATGACCTTAATGCCGGGCAACGGCCTGCAGCGGCCCGGGGGGACGGCCCGCCCGCTGATAATACACGTGTTAAAGGACGAGACAAATTAGGCGCGGCTGGCGCCGGTCGGCGGCCGCCGCTTGTTGTCGGACCTGCTCCGTGTGCACCGAGATGAAGGTGGCAGATGATGTGTAGTTTGCTTTCTGTGGCTGACCTGCCGCCTGCCGACAGTGGCCCGACGGATTTCTATGCTGTGGTTTACTTAATGCTGAAGGAAACAAAATGCTTTTGTTGTACGCTGGCAGTTATTGCTGCTGTCATGGATATGGGTATCACATCCTTATTGACCAAGAAAAATGTAATAATTATATCTAGCAATAACAAACATGATCCTTATAACTAACGAAATTGTACCAGTGCACACTTGCTGATGTATTCAAAAACGTCAGTTTCCAGTAAAACGCACAACCTGTTTACATCACTCGGTAAAACTGCATGAAAGAATACTAGCGGATTCGGCGTAAGTGGCTAAAAGCATCGTTTACTCACCCAAAAATACCGGAACGAGGCGAACGAGCCTAATCACAACCAGCCAGCGTCCAACAACAAACACCGGCGAATCAGTGCGGTGCCGGCCGGCCGGGAATACGGCGCGGCCCCGCGGTCAGGCGTCAGCCGAGTTCGTGGAGGCGCCGGCGACGGGTGGTGAGCCCGGCCTCTGCCGGCCTGTTGCTGTTGGCAGCCGGACACTGGCGTCACGGCCGGACGGTCCTGTTCTGGTGACGTGACAGCCCCGCTGCTCTCCTCCGTCCTATCCTCCTGCCGGTCTGGTGACCCCGGCGGCACAGGTGACACGCGGTCGTCGTCAGGTTGACGGGTGACCTGCGACAGTCCTCCGGGGGCAGGTGAGCCCGACCGCCCTCACGAGGACACACGGTCCGCGGCTGTCCTCAGGACGACAAGCGATCCCGTGACGACGACGACAGGCGGCTCCCTATTCCTCCCCCTCCCCCTCCCTGCTGAGATAGGCAGCGGCCCGTCATTCCGCCGCTGCACTGGTTGCATGCGGACGGCGCTTCCGCGGCGCGGCCGGCGTGGCGCGGCACCGTTTCCGCCACGGCGGGCTCTGATCGATGTACGGCGGGCCCGGGCAGCGCGCGCACTCCGCCACACGGCCGTCGTAGTAAACCCGTGGCGATGGGGTGAAAACGCCCGCCAGCCGCCCTGCTTTCCGGGTCGTTTGCCGCGCCCTTTTGTCGCTGGGGCTGCGGTGCGCGGGACTTCGCCTAAGGCGACGCTGAGCTTTGTTGTCAAGTGTTGTAATAACACGAGCCACTTCCGTTTCAAGTAGTGGGGAGGACACAAAGGAGCACGCACAACTCAAAGAAAAAGCAAAGCATGGAATACACGCTTAAAAAGCATTTTCCAAGACGAGGCTCTTGAAACGCTGATTTTATAGCTTTTGTGGATCCACTACCGGCGTATTAAGAAACGGCGAACGGCTGCCCGGGGCTATTCTGAGGAAAATCCATCACTGACGATGACTATGTACTATGTATGGAAGGCGGGCCGACCGGGCCGCACGCGACACACGCCTGTGCCGAATGACCACGAACACATCAGTGGCAGCTTGCCTGACTGGCCACCGTCCCCAGAGGCTGTGTACCTCGGGGTACGGACAGGACCGGTGGGACCTGGCCAACTTGGGTCAGCACCTAGATCCCTCTACTTTTTGTCGGTGCTGACAGGACGCACAGGTTTGCTCAGAAAAGCGCGAAGGAAGCCCATGGAAGTAGACTTCCAGTGGGTCGAGAGGCAGTAGTGTTGCTTGAACAATTTTGCTTTATCATTATTACTTTCGATTCGCACAATTTTCTCTGTACTGAACGATTTTATTATTACGACGAGTGATGCAAGGAAAATAACTCCGCAGAACGCCACGTTCCCCTGACTCCCGACATCAGCGATGGCGCCCGCGCTGCCGGTGCGCTCCAGCGAGGCCAAACTGTGTCCGGTTCGGCAGCGCGTGGCTCGCCGGCCAGCCGGCCGCGGGACCGGTGTCGACGGGCGGCCGACGCGGCGGCCTCCTTTGCAGGCCGTATAACTCCTCTTCGCTTCGCTTCGCCGCGCCGCGCCGCCGCCGCCGGCCGGCCGCCGCCTTATAGGGCGAAGACCTTGAGACGGCCGGCCGCCGGGTCTGCGGCCTGCCCGTGGGCGCGTTGCCGGGGGAAGCGCCCCTGTTCCCGGCAGCCAGACGCGGGAGAGGCCTCGCCGCCCTGCTGCGCGGTCGCGGGAAGGCGTTGGCGTTCTGGACAGCCGGGCTCGGCGAATCGCTGGCAGTCCCGGTGGCTGGCTACATGCAACTCCTAATGTCCGGCTATTCGTGGGCAGGGAAAGACCGCTAGTCGGTAACTTCTCTCCTTCTGCGGCGGGGAGTTTCCGGGACGTGATGGTGAGCCACGTCCACACGGTCGTAATTCTCCCGCAGTGAAGTCATGCCGTACTCTCGGCGGGCCCGGCGACTTCGTCCACCGTCGTGCCTCGGACTCGGTCCCGGCGCCGGCGAACGGGGACGGAAGGGCCGGCGGCGGGCGGGCCGTTCCCCGTCCCTCCAAATCGGCCCAGGCGCGCCGACAGGAGGAAGGGCCGCAGCAGGCCGGCAGCCCTGATGGGCAGATTGGCCGGCGATAACCGAGCGAAAACAGAGTCGGCCGCTAATCCGGCGGCCGGCTGGCGGCGCGCCAGGCCCCGGCGCCGCGCCGTGGCGGCGGCCGCCGGGGTGACACGGACGGGCCACGTCCCGGGCGGGCAGGCCCCGGACGAGGTACGACGGCGGACTCCCAGCTTCCGTGCCAGCGTTCGGCCGCCCCGGGAGGCACGGGACGCCAGTTCTGTTGCTACGGGAATGTTGGCTGGATGCGAGGAAGCCACATGATCCTGCTCATGATATCGCCGCGTCCTGACAGCACCGAAAGGTTAGGGAAATAAGCGAGAAGCGGTCTCAGACCGATGGCGGTTCGGAGAAGCCGTCGGCGCGAGATCTGAAAGGATGCAAGCGGCCTGTGTGGTCCAAGGCACCTCGCAATTACACGCTTTAGCTCATGGCCACTCCATGAGTCTCGAAAATACTACGTGGCCCCGAATGGTTTCTGACCTGGCCAGATCTTCCCGAAACTAAAGACCCTCCTTGCCTGCGTCTAGAGAAAAGGAACCACATACCCAAATCGTGCTACATCCGATCGTCAAACCCACTGCACCTTGTCTGCTGCGCAATCGACACCGCGACAAACAGCGACTCCGCTGCTGAGCCCGCTGTCGCCTGGGTCGCGCTGCCAGCCAGCTACCGCTCCAAGGCCGTCGCCGGCGTCCGCGGGGACCCGGACTCGATCGAGCCGTCCCCGCGGCGCTGACTCGGCCGAGGCGAGCCGCCGCCGGCCGAGCGCTGCTGATTCGCGACTTTCGCTGCCTGGGACGCTGCAGTGCGCCCGGCAGCCGGCCGATTAGGTTAGCCGGCGGCCGTGCGTTCGGAGCAGGTGGTTCCTATAAATACAGCGCCACTCCGGCTCTGTCCGGGCCCGGTCGTCGGCACGCGACTCTCGCAGAGAAGAGTCGACTTAAGCGCCGTTCTGAAGCCGATCGAACCCAGGCACGGACGTCGTTCGCGACCAAAGTGGCGCCGACGTGACGTTCGACTCAGCTAACCGACTCGGATGATCCCTTTGAACGACAGCACCTGCGGCGAACGCGAACCATGAGTCCGATTCACTCACAGGCCAGGAGATCACACTCTAATCATGCAAGTCCATGGCGATGCCAAGCACAAATGCGTCTAACTGGGCCACGAGACAATCAGGCTAATGAGCGGCGCCACCAGTGCGGCCCGTCCGGCGGGCCGGCGCCGGTGGGAGCGGCCGTCCGGGGGCCGCACGCCGCCCTAACGAGCAGGCCAGCTAATGGCGGTCACAGTAAACAGCGGGCGACGCGCCGGCGGAGACGTGACGCCCCGCGGACACGGGCCGGCGGTGGCGGCGGCGGCGGCGGTGGCCGGGCGGAAAAATCGGCGCCGCCTCCGCACTGAGGGATTAGGTCCGACAGACAAGCGGATAATAGACCCATGATATTTACGATCGGAGATTGGCGCCGCTCGGGGGAGGGCGCCGATGTGCCGCGGATGAAAATATCGCGCCGGTGAGGTCATGCGCGCCGTCAGCGCGAGGCTTCCGCGCCGCGGCACCAGCGCTCCAGCAGCTGGCCAAACATGACGTAGTGGAGTGTCACGGGTCGTAACGGCGGAGACGCCCGGGGCCGCGACGAAAACGTGAGATCATCGAAATAACAGCGCTAGCTGAGGGCCAAGGCCCACGCCGGCCGGCCGCGGCGCCGGAGTCGTGACCTCTCCGATCCGGCCGACTGTGATCTCCCGCCTGATTACCGGGTCACGCCGCGGCCGCCGCCGCCTGTCTGACCGACCAGCCAGGAGACGCCCACCAGACGCCCGTCCCGTTGCCAGGCGACCTTGGCGTGGCCTGCAGCGGGCCGCGCTGCTGCCACCTAGCGGCAGCAGCTGGCGGCCGAACCGGCCCTGTCGCGGCCGGCGCCGGCCGCAGCGGTCGACAGTCGCAATGCGGTCACGCACGGGTCGGAAACGACCCGGCCGCGACACGTCGCGACCGGGCCCCGTCGGCGGCGACGGCGCATGCGCGGCCGACGGCGCCGCGACGCGGCGGCCGGCCGGCGCCGGCGCTGCAACACATCCCGCATTCCGGCGCCGGCTGGAATCCCGTCCGACCACTTTTGTCGGCCGGCGAAAATAAAAACAGCGCCCGGAGTGGACGGTGGCCGCCGACTGACCCCTCCGAGGCCGCGTCGAGGCGCAGAAAAACCGCGCTCGGCCACTGCGGTCACCGCCGCCTTCGCGGCGCCGCGCGGCCGCCGGTCCGGCCGAGCAGGGCGGGAGCAGACGGCGAGCACTGCGGCACAGTCGACCTGCCAGGGGCTCGGGCGCCTGACTCTCGGCTTCGGCTCTCGACAGCAATCTCGAGAGCCTAGCACCGGAAAATGACGAAAGGAGAACGGCTCTTGCCGGCCGGTGATGACTTGGACTGCAGCTAAGAGAGCGGTAACGAGGTGATGCAGAGAAAGGGGATTAGCGTCGACAGAGGCCGCCGGGTCGCCAGCCTCGAGCAGGGGAGGTATGGTGTCACAGCGGTCTTTAAGAAGGCGAGCAAGTATCTCGTTCCACAATGCCTTCGATTCTCCACTGGCCAGCCAACAAAGAACAAGGGCGTAGAATGGGAACCGTAAAACCCCTAGCGCCGAACAGTCCGCAAAACAGGCGATTTCATCAGCGTTAACCGTCCCCATAGCCACTCCGATTCGCGCCGCGCACGGCACGCCGCTCCACGAAGCCCAAACCAAGGCCCCGTGGCGCGCCGCCTATTCGCCAAAGGAGGAAGCTTGAAGACCTGGCTCTGAGGGCCAGAGTTTACGGCCGATCACGGCGGCCGTCCTCCGCGCGCTCGGCCGCGGGCTGAACGCCGACGGCGGGTTTCGATTTGTCAGCGTGCCACCGCGCCGGCCCGAATGGCCGCCCTGGGAGGCGGGGAATTCGCGCGCCCCCGACCGCAGCGGCGGCCGAGAAAAACCCGCCAACAATAGCCGGACCAACACGGCCGCGGCGGCATTGGCAGGCGCCGCGTGACCGGCCGCGCCTGGCGACAGGGTGCACGGCGATCGGGTGCACGACGGCAACCGGTGCACGCCGAGGGCTGTGGACGACGGCGGACTGTGCACGTCACCAGAGTGTGGACAGCGGTCTTACGTGCTCATCAACGGACTGTGCGTACTGTCACCGGACTGTGCACATCATAGGACTGTGCGCGCCACCTGACTGTACACGCCACACGACTGTGCACAACACCGGACTGTGCGCACCATCAGGCTGTGCACACCATCAAGCCGCGCACCTTCTGTGCACAGACTGCGCACAGCGACCGACTGTGCACAATCCAGGTCTACGCACGGTGGCGGACTGTGTGCATCATCCGACTATGCACAACGGCTGCCGTTGCACATCAGTGCATCTAACGCGGTGACGAACTGTGCACCTCACGGGAGGACCGAGTACGGCGGCGGCGGCCGGTCGGCCTGAGAACAAATAAGCAGCGCCGGCCAGACGGTCCGTCGCTCGGCCGCCAGGAAAGCCGGCCGCCGTCCGGCTAACTCGGCGACGCCGGTCAGACTGGCCCCCGGCGATCCGGCGGCCGGCACTACCGAGAAAACGGGCGCTCCGTCCGCCGCGCCGCCCGGCGCCGGCGGGTTCGACTGCGGACGGAGAGCGCCGGCGTGACGGGGACGCCCGGCCCTCACGTCCGGCACTTCTGAGGGACGTGCTGACATTCCAGGAGCGTCTCCGGACGGGTCCGGAGGACAGTTCCCGGCCGGATGAAAGGTAAACCCACGACAGACATCCGTCATCAAGCTAGCCTGTTTGCACGGTGATTTCACAAGCAAGGTTAAGCGACACCTTCGCGCCTTTGTGTTGACGCCCGCACGCGGATTCGAGGAAAACACTCGCGCGTGCTGATGTACGTATGTCTTAGTGAGCGAGAGACAGAACTGGGGAGCGGAAATGAGAACACCTCTGGAAGGGAGAGGACGGCAAAGGAAGAACAAAAGACAGGGCGCGAGAGCAGACAATATCTGTCCATCCCCAGACGCGTCACGGAGAACCTGCACCACCACGTCACGTCTGGTCGCTCGAGTATGGGCGGTCAGCATTTGTTTGCAAAATGGCCGATGATGCAAGCGGACTGCCAAACATGTCGAGCCTTACGGAGCCGGCTGGCGGCGGTCGGCACTGCTAGGAATCAGGCCACCGGCCCGGCCAGCCCGTGCAGAGGAAGTCCCTGGGGTCGGCCCGGCATCTTCTGAGATAGAGCACCGGCTGGTGGTCCGCCCTGGCCCAGTAGCGGCGTTTCCCTGTCTATGGTTCTGGAAGCAGGCAGGCGCTTCTGAGCGTGACTGTGGTTCCGATCTAGACAGTCGCTTCTGTGTCTGTCTGTGGCTCTGGCCAGGGACGTAGCCAGGGGGCCATGGGGACCATGTCCCCCCTGAGCCAAGCGGTTTACACTAGATATATAGCGATTTCGCAGGAATACGTAATGGTGATCATCTGTATATTGCAAAAGCAAACATATGTTTTCCTGTCCGTTCAATATGAAGTAAATTACACAAACTTGCTGCAGTTTTGTTACAAATTCCGAATTTATGGAATGGTATATAAATTCCGTCATATGCCAGTAGCATACGACAAAATTCGACATTTGACCCTCCCCCCGAGGAAGATCCTAGCTACGTGCCTGGCTCTGGCAGCAGGCAAGCGCTTCAGAGCTGTGAGTTGTGAGCTGTGACGGTCGCATCTGTGTCTGTCTGCGGCAGAGATACGCGTTCCTGTGTCTGTCTGTGACTCTGGGTGGATTCAGTTGAGATAGCAGCTTCTGTGTCTGTCTGGCTTCGGTCAAGATCGCAGCTTCTGTGTCTGTCTGTGGTTCCGGTCGAGACAGCAGTTTCTGTGTCTGTCTGAGGCTCTGGTCGAGAATAGCCTCTGCTGGGCGCGTGTACTATAGCTCTGGTCGGCGTCACATCGTGGTAGTAACGGCGGTTCAGACAGACCAGGTAATTGTGGTCTGAGTAAAGGAGGATTCAGGCCATGTGCGAACGATGGGCCAAAGCTCCATCCGTTTAACCCAACCCATCCCCGAACGGTGATGTTTCCTCAGATCTCGGTCACTTTGTTTCGCCATTTTCGAAGACCACTGTGTATTTTTAAACTTCGCCGGTCGGATGATGCATGAGAACCCGCACTGCTGTTTTTCCAGGATGGTCAGAAAGCGAAGAGGAGCAAATACATGGGACCTATGGAAACCTTTTTGTACATCCTCTTAGTACATTTTGTCAACTTTTCAACTTGAGGTCACTTCAGGTCACTGACCCAGGACAGGTCAAGTAAGATCACGTTCCAAAAGTGAAGTGTCATAATTTTTTGTGAAACACATTAATTATTCTGAAACTTGTTCCATTTACCAAACACGACAGGTGCAATAATTCTGTTGTCTTGAATTTTTTGGAAATGTTAAATAAATGACCTTAGGTCAGCTAAACTTCCTGCCTTTTTTAGGCTATCAGTTGAGACTAATGGTCCAGTTCGGTAGTTCTGAACTCCGAATATACCTTCTGATGCTTCTCATATCTTTTGCACATATAAATGTACCTTTTGGCCTGAGACCTGGGGACAGGTCATGTTTTATACCAAATTTTCTGACCCGCGGCTGAATGTTATTTCACGACTTATAGTCTCGGGATGTTCAGTATTCGTTTATGTTTCAGAAGCGCTGGTACATGGCAAGAACTTCTTTTTCAAGACTGACTTAATCCCATTTGACCCAGACTGACCTAATCTGACATTTTGAAAAATGTTGTCTGTTTTCGGTGCTTACACACTATGCATGGCAAAAAGTGGTAAGAACCACGCCCATGCCTACTTTCTGTTTAGTGTCTGCTGCCCCACTTCTCTTATTTTTGGTCGCTAAAATAAAAACCTGGACCATCGCTGAAATGCCTTTCCGTCAGATATCGAGCTTTCACATTGCATCCATGCCCATCACCAAGTCTGTGACTTCGTAAAGAAAATAATTTGGGGTATGGGTTTCATCATCTAAAAGGGGTATTGCATGAGCCGATGTTGTATGATTTTATGCTGTGTCGTATATCATAAATGGCAACGCGGCAGATGATAGGCACCAGAAACTCCTGGCTTATGAGCGTCAAAAGTTCGGCCTAGGCTGACCTTGTTTGACCTTAATATGATGACTGCAAACCTGCTATGCATCCTGAACACGTCTGCGGCATGGGCTAGCCCAGACACAGTCTTTTGAAAGAAAAGCGCAATTCCTGCCTTTACAAACAGACGATATTTTTCCTCCAGTTTCAGTTTCGCTGAAATGGCCAAATATGATCTCAAGTGCTCTTTTCCTTCACCAGCTGGTAAATGAGGTCTTCTTTTTACGTCTTTGGAGCCATATCAACGACTTGATTCAGGGACGTAGCCTGGGGGGGAGCCATGGGGGTCATGCCACCCCCTGGGCCAAGCCACCCCTGCCACTAGATATCTGGCGATTTCTCACGAATACGAAATAATGGTATATATATATATATATATATATATATATATATATATATATGTGGCAAAACAATATATATAATATATGATATGGTAAATATATCACAATATATAGAGAAACATGTATAATATATGTGTGGCAAAAACAAGCATTATATGTTTTCCTGTGCGTTAAATATGAGGTGAATTGCGTAAAATTTTTCCTTTTCCTTGTAATTCTGTCATATGCCAGTGGTATGTGACAAAATCTGACATTCTTCCCCCCCCCGCAGGAAAATCCTGGCTACGTGCCGGACTTGATTATCAGAGTTTTCTGCCAAAAATGCCAACAGGTTATTTGACATAAGGTGGCCTTTGGTAGCCTCAATACTGACCTGAATAGACAAAATCTGGATGTTTTCCCCTAGTTTTGAAAAGGCCTTTCCAACGGTGTTTTTCCTTTTTCTGCACAACGTACAATTCTCGGAGATCCTGGGGGGGGGGATCTCATGAACCCCGGAACGGCAAAGGTGAATCCGGAGGACGATCAGACGAGGATTAGCAAAAAAATGTTCCAAAAACGGCAAAGTGCCGTTTTCTATTTGAAACAAAGGATCAAAAGACATATAGGCCTCCTTTTACAACGAAAGGGGGGCATAGCCCCAATGCCCCCGGCAGTGGGTCAGGCTCTGATTAAGGATAGATACGTAACCACAACAGCGACATACAGAGTTACAATCGAGGCCAAACTCGAAAGGTCAGATATCTGTCCTGACCCTGGAGGTTCTGGAAAACACAGCTGCATATGTCGTGAACAAGCTGAGCTAGGCCCGACCTGCGTTGTGTTGAAAGAAGCATTTATTTAGTGACGTCCTAAGGCAAATGGTGAATCGATAAAAGCCCGAGCGGACGACAGTCGTGGTTTCCAAACAGCGGATTACTCTTCACTAGATCCTGGACCCAGGCCTTGGCAATCAGTGCAGCCACAACAATGGGCAAACAAAGCGGGGATGAGAAGGACCTCGTGAAGCCAGTTGACCGGAATGTGGTAAATCATCAGCAGACGAGCGAGCGTCATAAATGACAGGTTGTCGTTTCAGGTAAGCACATGGTTCTCAGTAAATTAGCAGACGGTAAATGTTTGTGGTCCGACAGTGCCAAGCGGTACAGTCGACACAGAAGGATTACAAGATACAAAGTACAAACACATTTTAAAAATAATTTCCCGTTTTTTTCTGATGGGCCGCGAAAGATGTCATTTCCATGAAAACCCTCGCCGTGAAAGGATTGCAGACAAAAGCCAAACCGAATAAGTGTCGCCGACTCATTCACACGGTCGGTGTGGCTGCCGCTCACTGTTGCCGGCACCTTAATTACCTGTCCGGCCATTCCGCTCCGGCCCCAGCGCAGATAAACCCGCCCGGCAGCGCCGGCGTCGACCGCTAAACCGGCCGCCTCCGGGAGCCATTGCATCCACAATGAGCGAGGCGCAACTTCAAACACGGCCGAGCGCCGGAAATGACCGGTGCGGCGGCCCGTCTCTGCGGCGACTCAGTATTCTGCCGCCGCCGCCGCAGCAGCGGCAGCAGAAGCAGCGGCTCTAAACAGACCGGCGCCGCCCGACGGCGGCGGTCGGCCGCGCGCAGATAAGTGTGATTTACTGGGCGACTGCGTGTCTGCCGCCGCCGCCGCCGCCGCCGCCGCCGCCGCCGCGGCGAGCGAGGTGCGCGTCGCTGTCAGCACGGGCGACGAGCCGCCCCGCCGGCGGGGGCGGGGGCGGGGGCGGGGCGGCGGATCTGCCGACACGAGCCTGATCAGCAGGGTGGCAGCGGACAGTCGCCCCGTTGTCGACCGGTCAGCAGGTGACTGCACAGTTGTCAGCAGCCGGCACCGTCTCGCTGGCGGCCGGTCAGCAGGTGACGGAGTGCAGCAGACTGTGGGCACCCCATTGGCTGTCATACCGTGGACAGTGGACGGAGGACAGTGGACTGTGGACGGAGAACAGTGGATGGGGGACAGTAGGCGGTGTACAGTGGATGCTGCACAGTGGATGGAGGACAGTGGACGGCGTACAGAGGCCGTGATAAAGTGGATGTTGACAGTGAATGGAGGACAGCGGAGTACAGTGGACGTTGCACAGCAGACGTTGTGAAGTGGGTGGAGGACAGTGGACGGAGGACGGAGGACAGTGGACGGTGGACGGAGGACGTTGGGCGGAGGACAGTGGACGGAGGACGGAGGACAGTGGACGGAGGACAGTGGACGGTGGACGGAGGATGGAGGACAGTGGACGGAGGACAATGGACGATGGGCAGTGGACGGAGGGCGGTGGACGGAGAACGTTGGGCGGAGGACAGTGGACGGAGGACGGAGGACAGTGGACGGAGGACAGTGGACGGAGAACAGAGGACAATGGATGGAGGACAGTGGACGGTAGACAGAGGACGGAGGACGGTGGACGGTGGACGGTGGACGGTGGGCAGTGGACGAAGGACGGTGGACGGAGGACAGTGGACGGAGGACGGAGGACGGTGGACGGAGGACGGAGGACTGAGGACAGTGGCGGGTTCGGCCCGTTTTCCGCCCCAGCCCGCAGAAGCCGGGCGGCCCGCTCTCCGGTGACATTTCGCCGGCGATCCGACCGAGTTACGACGCCCCGGCGTGAGGCGGCCGGCTGTAAACCCAATTTGAGCGGCGCCTCACGAGCCGGCGCAATTGGCGAGACGCGCCCCATCGACCGGCTGCGTCCGCCGTGTTTGGAGCCGCCGCCGCCGCCGCCGCCGCCGCCGCCGGCAGGTGTCCGATGAAGACCTGATTATCGCCCGACACGCGGCCGCCGCTGCCTGACGGGAATGGTGTGCCGGCTTGAAATAGACGCCGGGCCCGGCAAAGTTACCGCCGCCGCGCGAATGATGACTTTGAATAGGTCGGACGGTTATTCAGAGGTGACGACCAAACAACTCGGGACGCAAAAAGTCCGACGGCGGTGCCACTCCGGGCCGCGGGTCGCAGTCGATACCGCCTCGTGCCGGCCGCCGACGCCGACGCGCCGAATCGCCCAACAAATGACCCGTGACCGGCTAATTGCCTGCGCAGCCGAACATTGGCATTATCAACACCGCGGCACTTTGTACAGCCGCAAACCGGTCGCAGCACGCGAGCCGCGCACGGAAGGGTCACGCATTAACGCGGCGCGGCGCGCCCGTGTCACGCGTGCCCACGCTCAAGAGGGCGGCGGTGATGGGAAGGCCGGTGCCGCCGGCGGTCGGCCGGTCCGCGCGCTGGTCCGTCTCCCTCCGTACCCGGGCAGGCTCGGGGCCCTGGCGGGCGGTCCTCGCGCAGGGAGCGGCGGACCGACCTGCGGCGACCCGCAGCGGCCTGCGACCAATCACCGGGCGCCCGCGTTCGGCGCCGCCCGGGACGGCGGGGACCACAGCGGAGGCGTCTGATCGCTGTTTTATGAAAGATGCGTCGCGGCCCGTTTTTGCCACGGCCGCCGCGGCCGCCGGTTTTTATCATGTCTCCGCGGTGGTGACAAATGTATTCAATTTGCGCCGGTGGGCGCGGACGCGTTGGAATGCCCTTTTGAGCCGAGTCATTCCGTCCCAGCCTTGCTACATCCTGTTCCAGATCGCCACCGATAACCCGTCCTCAATCTGTTTCCAGCATCCCATTCGGGATCGCTTGAAAGCACATCACATAGCTTTTCAGCGCTTCAAAGGTGCCATTTGTGCTTGTGCGTTTCTCAGCGTAGCACCCTATAACTATGAATGGTGGGAACATGCCCGGAGGTGTTGATGGGCCCAAGTGCTCGGCCTCGGCTCAAGCGCTGGGAAACATCCAGGTTTGCAAATGATGTTTCTCCGTGCAGAGCAACTGGCGCGCGTAATGATAAATTTTGTCGAAGTCGAGAGACGCCTCCCTCATGCCCCTGATGGATCCAACCATCACGTAACTACCTATCGAGCGAAGCACTATTGGCAACACAAACAAATGACCATGACCATACAGCCCAGGCCCTCATCCATCAAAGTATGCCATAAAACATATTACTGATTGCTGGGTATCGCATACCCTCAGTCACGAGCAATAAAGCATCAACATCTACGGATGTTGCGGGACCTGGCTTCATTTCACTAGCCATGCAACCGGCACGATTCGAGGAATCAAGATCGTTTCGGTTCCATGCTTCCGTTGCGACTGATTGACCCTGGCGCCCAGTCGGCTGCGGAACTGCACGTGCGCTACATGGGCCCACTCCACATCCCACTCCTCCGCTAAAATGTCGCACGCGGCCAGACAAGTTTCGTACACGATAAACAAACGGCAGAAGTTTTCGCTCATCCGTAATTCAAAGCCACGATGAGTACATCAGGCGGGGTTCTTTCGCGCCCAAAGAGCGACACTGTTGTAACAACGTCAAAGTACTCCTTAAAAACCAGCATCTCAGCATCAGCGCCTCCGGCGTCCTCCTCGACAGCGCTCCAGAATGGCCTCCTTAGCGAGCGTTTTCGCCGCAAAAACCGCGTCTCGCCGGCAGTGACGGACGACCTGACACGGCGTCGGTCAACATTCTGCCCGCGCTTCCGGCTGTCAGCGGGCGCTCGTGCCGGCGGCGGGCGATACGGCAGCCAGACCGCCCCGGCGTGCTCGGACCGGCGGCGGCGGCGGCCGGCCGGCCCGCGTCCGTCGGACAGGCGCCGGCCGGCCGCGGACGCGGCTATGCGGCGCGCCCGGCCCGGCTAATCAGCTGTCGCCCGAGTCGCGACCCGCGCCGCCGGTCCGGCGGTCGGCCGGCGGCGGGCCCGACCGACCGGCCGTGGCCCGGCGCCAGCGGCGCTCGGCTATTTTCGGCCCGATGGCCTCCCATGTCACGACAAGGCGATTTTAATTACGGCCGCGATGGGAGATAGCGCCGAACGGGTGAGGCCGCCTCATCGCGGGCGTCGGCGGCCGGTCGGAGCCGGCGCCGGCACGCGACAGTCGACTCACCTGAGGCCGTCGTTTTCGCCAGCACATCCTGCGGCACGCCCTTGGCCTCGAAGAGGGAGCGCGCGTCCCAGCAGTCGCTGTCCTGGAGGGAGGCGGCCCGCGCCGCCCCGCACACCAGCAGCACACCGATCGCCTGCAGTCCGCGTCGCCACATCGCCGCGTCCGACCTCTCGCGCCCGCCGCCGGCCCGCCACTGACCTGTCGTCCGGAGCCGGCCCGCCGGCCAGCTGAGCCGCCGACGCTGCTGACATCTAGCGGACCGACGCCGAACCGCCCGGCCCGGCGACGGCATAGGTGGCGACGATGCCGCCCGTCTGGACTAGAGAAGGGGAGGTATGTGGACGCGCCGGATGCCGAGGAACAGGACAAAAAATGTGCGACGACGTCGGCACGGGTAGCAGCCGAGGTAGGCTGTTTTGGTGGAGTGCAACGTCCGTCTTCTATTAAAATTCATAAAAGTTAGGTTTTTTCCTCTCCATTACTAAGCCTATGACTGAATGTGTCATGACAATGGCTTGTGACTCAGACGTATAAATTTTATCACGCAACAAGCAGACATGCAAATGGCCGGACTCCGAGACATACCATTCGTAAATGCAAAATTGGCATTGCTGGATCGCAACTCCGACAAACAGATGATTCAAGAGACTCGAGACAAATGAAAAAACTGGTGCTCAGGTAAAACCTCCATGATTATGTAGTGTTGAAAGCACTGGCATTTCCAACTGCTTCTTTTCGTGCGGCGCTAGAAGAGCTAGCGTCAACTTCCGCGTATTCGAAGGAACGTGCCCACGGCGTCACCGCCTCCGCCCGAGCCCACGGATTCCGCGCACGATTCCGTCAGCGAAGGCCGGCATCCGCGATCCCGAACAGTTGCAGCACGACGTTGTGACAGTTAGCCAATTTCGAGCCGCGGCCCCCGCCGGCCCGCTCAGCACGTGCAACAGGAGCGACAGCAGGCGGGGGGGGGGAAGTGGTCCGTGCCGCGGTCGGTGGCGGGGCTTGACTTCCCCGCAGCCGGGGCGGTGTTTTTCAGCGGCGGTTGAGCCTGCAGCTCGATGGAACGAGCTAGCACGCGGCATTTCCTGCCGCGGCCGCTGTGAACAGGCTCACTCAGCGGCACAGAGCTCTGCAGTATCCGGTCACAGGGGCGGAACCCTGCTCAATGGATGGGACGCCCTACAAAGGAGGAAAATGCCGCCCATAGTCTGCCGTCCAAAGCTCCGAGTATCGGCGATGTCTTCCCTGGCATGTTGGACGTGTCTTCTGACAGTGTTTAACGGATTACGCGACATTGATTTTGTACAGCCTATGAAATATCGTCGCAAAAAGTGTCTCATTTGTCGGATGATGTGATGCTGCAGACGCCAGACTGGAGCCACAAACAAAGCGACAAAGAAGTCAGTTGTGTGTGTATGGGGCCGGGGACGGGGGGGGGGAGGGGCGAGAGCCAGGTCAACAGTGGCGGATCCAGAGGGCGAGCAGGAGGGGAAGGACGACAGACGTCTCCGGACGTTTCCACTTCGCGACACTGAACTCCATTTTTCCGTATTAAAAAAAAACAACAAACAGCAGAATACCTCACGATGACTAGGCAGGAAAAGGTTTTCCCAACCCCTGCACAGAGCCAAACGTACCAACACGGTATGACGTCACCAGATCCACTGCCTACCAGTTATCGCCGGGTATGCCAAAACAGACGGGCTCTGACGCCACACAGCCGCGACTGATCGGACCGACCGCCGAACGATAACACCATCCGCGTCGCTCGGCCACGTCTCCGGCTCGCCCCAATCCACGGCAGTCCAGTGCCCGGGCGATCGTATACCGGGGCCTCCAGGCCACGTCCTTCACTCGGCTATGGATTTGTTCCGCCCAGGGGTCATGGTACATTCAGTCCCTGATTGCATCAGACTTGTGCTCGACATCTTTTGGGTGATCAGGATCAGGATCCGAAACACAATGACTTGCTCTGGAACAGCATTTGAATCGCAGCTACTTTTTTAGACCTTGATCCGAATCAAATGTGATTCACGAGTCTTCGCTGATTTGGATCAGCCACTGATTCAAAATATCAGTGATATATCAGCGTAATCGCATTTACTATAAAAAACTATCCACACATACGTGCCTTTACCATTTCATAACTATATAATATGGAACTTAACCCTATAAAATGGATGAGAAATGACAAAATTTATGCTTCACTATACAAGGATATGGAAGATTATATATCTGCACTGCACTGAATATTACGTACAACTGAGCAGGCTTAACTTTCTGAGTACTTCTTAGAGACAACAGACAGGATTGTAGCATAGTAAAAGTAAGTACCCAAAATTAAACCAAAACCACGGCACTCACAGCTTTGGGTGTTCGTACGTACTACAATGTTGGGGAGTTGACGTCAAAGAAATACCTAGAGGATTCCTGTGTTTATTATAAGGAAAAGAAGCACATACTTCATGAACACCCTAAAGTTACCTTCACTAAGTCGCGTATGCTCGATACTGGGAGGTACATTTCAAATAGCTGGGTGGTGGAACTTTGGACCTTTTGGGGACGTGAAAGAAAGCTGTCTGGCTCACTTGGCATCCTTTTTCATGTAGTTTGGTTTGGTGAAGCACAACCTGGATGTATTCTTCATGCGCATATTGCCATGCTATTTTGTCACCCTGCTTTACACATATAATTTAATCGCATGGAATCAGATCGTCTGGTCCAAATCAAATGCGATTCACGGCTGCATTTTCAAAACCGATCCGGATCTAACGCGGTCCACCCCAAAAAAATGCGATTCTTGATCCGGATCACAGCCGGGGCAGAATCAAACACAAGTCTGGAGTGCCTACAAGGATTCACGAAAATTACTGATGTCCGAAACGATTTCAGGCCCATTCCAACCACACTTCAACACTGGCACGACACTACCTCCGTCCCCCCATTATTGGAGCTGCATTGGGAGCATCAACAGAACAGATGCCTGCGCCCTGCACCCTCTGCCCAAGAGGGCGTTCCTCCTGTTTCTCAGTCCGGCCTAAAGGCGCCGGTCCATCCAGACAGCCCATATCGGGGACAGATCCCCAGTCGCATTCCGCGGCGTCTGCGCCGCATTCTGCCGCGGTGACTAATCCACCGCGGCAGAGCTCGGATCGGTCCTCTCATGGGCCACTAGCCAGACCGGGAGAGGAAGAGGGGAGGCCGCAAGTCAGTCTTTTCCGGAGAAACATACCGGTGACATGCAGCTGCACGTTTCACCGTACACGGGCCATCATGGTCAGGACAGCGGCGTTAGCTTACGCATGATGGCACCGCCAGATCGCCACGAAGTATCGCGGCAGTCTTCGTGAAGTTTCGTCTCCGTTCGCATGTGAGCGGTTTCTTGTGCCCATGGGTTTAATTGTGTTTGCTTTCAGAGTCTGCAGAACACTTAAACAGAGGAAACCAGCCTCAAACATCTCTATTTCCGCTCGGTCCCGCTTTGCACCGAATTCAGTTAGCCTGTGCCCTTTTCATGAGGCGGCAAAGACCACTGAAACCGGCATGAGGAAATGACATTGCCCCGCACTGCCGGGGCCAGCTGGTGGAAAATCTGCTGCGGCCGACTGCGGCAGAGCCAGCAGACAGCGGCCGGTGTACCGGCAGAACAATGTCCGCCGCGGCGCCATCAGTATGAGCCGAGACCGATAGAATTTCCAACGGAAACCACGTCACTGACCGCCACCCTGGCCACACCCGCCCGGGTTCACTGAATCCCGTATAACCATCCCACTCTACCGTAAACGAAACATGACGTTATATAACGTATGATATGTGATGTCATACATCACACTTCATGCATCATGGCGGACGTAGTGTGATGCTGAGCTGTGCGAAGTTGGAACAAACGGTACAATTTTTTTCCCATCGTCGATTTGTCTGCGGGGAGTATGACAACGTTCATAGACAATACAAACAGTGACACAAAACTCCACAGATGTCCCGTCCGGGCTGTATATTTACCACTGGAATACCACAACAACTTTTCCGCGACTGTAAAAAGCTCATGACCACAAACAGATGGCTGACGGGTCCGACGTCATAAGCAGTGCCTCCCAAAGCTGAACCTCAGGCTTCAGAGCGTCAGCTCTGAGCGGCGCCCTTCACCTGCACGTAGCCGACGGAGTTTGTAAGCCTCTGGACGGTCTCAGCCTGACCAAGCACGGCCATCATCTCGGCCACGCCTGGGCCCTCCTGCAACACGACGGGGGAGGGGGAAATTAGGTCACGATGAGTCGTTTACAGAACAAACTTGACGTAAAAAACAATGAAATAAAAGGTCGGACACCCCAACTCAGTAGTACAGCAAATGTTTGTTGAGTGATTGTGTTGCGCGTTGCGAAGAGGAACACGGGGCGATACGTCTTCACTTTGACGGCGTCCATTCGAAACGCGTGTGTTGGAGTTTTTACCTACATAAATCCTCTCCGACATACCGGCAAGTCTTACCATGAACACTGCAGTTTAGCTAATCTCTGGCAACACGAGACCCGTCAGTTACGGCACTCATTCCGCTTCAGATGATTACATAACTCTCTGTGCTATGCATGCTGCTGGTGACACACAAATAATTCCGTGTCATCATAAATCGTCAACAGCTAGACAGGAATGATGCCAAATTCTTCGGATTCTTGTGTTGAAATGTTTGGCAAAGGTATGGAAACATCGAAATACACGGCAGAGGGGCATCCCATGGATAATAATGGATGGCATTTCAAGAATACCTCAACGAAACGGAATGTCAGAATCTGTCGCTGCGACCGAAGATTGATCCCAACAGCTTTGTGCTAGGTCCAGCATCCCATTTCTCTCTCTCTCTCTCTCTCTCTCTCTCTCTCTCTCTCTCTCTCTCTCTCTCTCTCTCTCTCTCTCTCTCTCTCTCTCTCTCTCTCTCTCTCTCACCTCCACGCCACTGAGCGCCAGGCGCAGTAGCTTCATCAGCGAGCTAAACTTGAGCTGGCTCTCTTTGGAGACGGACCGGAACAGAGGCACCAGCTGGTCCTTATTCAGGTCCTCCTCTCTCCAGGAGGACAGCTCCCTGATCAGCAGGTTCAGGATGGCGGCTGTAACACACATTAACACGTTCAAGAGGTGTCACGACGTCGGGCCGACGGCAGAGCCAATGATAGGAATATCGCATTCCTAAAAATTTGGCTTCTCAAAACGACTACCCGCTCCCGATCCCGAACATTAGCTTCCACAGACACGCTACGCTGCCCTGGATCGTGATATAGGCAACAATTATTCTGGAAGGCGCCAAAAACTCTCAGGACCACTCCATGCTGGCTAGGACTTCAAACCTCCAAAACATCCCTCTTTCACCATGGCAGCCCGTGATCACCCCATCTTGGCCTAACAAGCTCTCAGCGCCGCCCCGTCCTGACCTGACCAGACCCCAGCACCACCGTCCTGACCAGGACATCTCCCAGCAGCGCCCAGTCCTGACCGACTCCCAGCATCACTTCACCCTGACCCGACCCCCAGCTCCACCCGTCCTGACCTGGGTCATCCACTCCGGACAGCTGGTCGGCCGGCAGGCGCTCCGGCACCGCCCAGAGGTAGGCGAAGTCCCGGCCCACCAGGTCCTGCACAGTGGCGATCCGGGCGTTGTCCAGCGCCCAGTCCAGCACCTTCTCCACGTAGCGGTCGCTGAGCACGTGGTCGGACACGCTCTGTTCGCTGCAGACAACGGCAACGGCGTCACACTCAGCCGGAGGAGAGGAGATGGGGACAGGGCATACGTCGGGGAGACCACGCGACTAGCGGGAGCCTTGGCGGACATCACACGGCACCGTCGGATGTAGCAACCCCGTATCAGATATGAACAGCACTGTACAATCCATACCAACAACTACTCACACTGTTCTACATTCGTATCGGCCAGGTCTTTTTTACGTTTCGGACTTGAAAACACGTATACGAGCCCAACGACAGCAATCTTACACAGATGTCATTTACGACCCGCATGACACAGGATTCCGATTCGAGAAAGCCTTCTCATCTATCTCCGTTTGCGAGCCGGTCTGCAGTTGAGTCGGCTGGCAGTCCCGGCCTGGAGCTGCAGGGACCGTATCACTGCACAGACACCAGATCCCGGCCCTCGGCTGCTGACTGACGGCACCGAGCCGGGGGCGTGTCACGGTAGCCCCCGCACCCGCCTCGGTCGCTGACCGGACGGGCCTGCTGGGACTGACCGGGCCTCGGTCACTGGCCAAACGGGCCTGTCGCTGACCACACCTCATTCACTGACCAGCCAAACCTAGGTCACTGACCGGACCTCCATCACTGACCAAACGGGCCTGCCATTGACTACACCTTAGGCACTGACCAGCCAGATCTCAGTCACTGTCCGGACCTCAGCCAATGACCGGCGAAAACTCGGTAACTGACCCGACCTCGATGTCACTGGATGGCAAAACCTGTCACTGATCAGATCCCGATCACTTGACGGCCAGACCTGTCAATGACCAGACCCCACGTCAATGGACGGTTAGACCTGTCAACGACCAGACCTCTGCCACCGACCTGCCAAACCTCGGTAAATGACCAGACCTCAGTCACCGGACAGCCAGACCTATCATTGACCAGACCTCGGTCACTGGGCAGCCAGATCCCAGTCACTGACTAGACCTCAGCCACTCAACAGCCAGACCCCAGCTACTGATCAGATCTCAGTAAGTGACCGGTCTGATCTCGGCCACTGACCAGCGAGGCCTAAGTTACTGACCGGACATCGGTCACTACCCGGCCAGACCTCGGTAACTGGCCAGACATCAGTCGGTGACCGGCCAGACCACTCACTGACCATATCTCGGTCACCAGCGTCCAGACCTTGGTCACTGCGTTCCCCGAGCCAGCCCTGGCTAGTCAGGCAGTTCTGATCCACGGCTGATCGGCCAGACAACGGCAGTGGCTTTGGGACAGACGGTGCCTCTCTTAACAAACGCTCGCACTGCGCCCGGTGCTCGGCCCCCGACAAAGCAGGCGTCGACGGGGTGCCCGCGGTCATCGCTATCCAGATCGGCGATTACTCGGAACTCCTGATACGGCGGACGCGGCGAAGGCCAACAAGGGCTTTCCATGGGAAATTCTGTCACCCCAGCTCGTCTTCCGGACGAGCGGAGCTGTGCATGACCATTGTACGAGGGCGAAAAGTAACGATTACCAGGATTACAGTCTCGACGACATTCCTCACCGCGATGTCTTCGAGAATCGTAATCCGCAATGATGTGTTTTGTAATGCCGTGTACGTACAGATAAAAGTCCGACTTGCGACCATTGCTGCCTGTCAAAAACAGCTATGTTCCTGCATACGACCGGTTCCACGGAATTACTAGGCGAGTGGGACGCTACGTTAAAGACGGATGGTGTTGGGACAAACGAACCATGCTTAACGAACGAAAACTGGTACTGAAATCAACGTACGGTATCACAGCATAAAAGAAATTAAAGTAATTAACGTATTATTAGTCGTTTCAAAGCTTCATTCAAACTTTCCGTAAAGAAACAAATGGAACCACTGATTAGGGTCGGCACGTGCCCTTTTGGACTAGACTGCACTGGAATACTTTCCAAGATATGTGGTACACAAAACAGCCTCTGAATAAAATATCGGAACAGAACGTTCAACTAACAAATCGACATCGATACAAAATGACGCAGGCATGCCGTTCGATTTCATGATGATTCTGATCAAACTGATACATGCAATCCGATATAAGCCACTCGAGGCCCCTTCAGACCACAGATTAATGGCAGATCCTGACATTTATTGTGCATACGAATTCAACTGCGGTTCTGATCCCGGGTAAACATGCTTTATTCCAGACCCAAAGTCGCTGGAATCTTACAAAATAAAACGCGACACAACTGCTCGATGATAAATGCAGCCACATTTGAAACCAAGGGCATGCAAAAACAGCCCACAGCCGTAATGCATTGTTCATGTGATACTGTACACTGTCATTCGAGAGGCTTGCAACGGTGAAATAACGCTTCAAGTGGCAACATAAACTGACCATATCCAAGCCCATGAGTTGTCCATGATACGTTCATAGCCGCCATTTGGGCCCATGAAAAGGTTGAAAGATGTAAAAATCCCCAATGCAAAAACAACCCGGAATACGACCAAAACTGACGACTGCAGAGGTCTCAAACGTTGCCGCACGGCCGCTGAAAGTCAAAAGCGTCTATGAAAACTGTTTCACTTCAGGAAAAATACCTGTGCAACTTGATTTCAAACGGATTCTGATCAAGTCCGAATTTTCACCGAGAAAGAACAGTTTTTATAGCCCAGCTACTTCTTTCACTCAGCTCAAGGAAGAGAAGACAGTCCTTAAACCAAAAGACATCGCGTCACAGAGACTAAAAGAGACCAAAAAGTTGAGCTACCACCTCTGAGCTAAACTCCTTAAAAACAGTGGCCAATCTACGGCCACTTCGGGACGATCACGTCATAAAAGCAAGGTATTTTGGTATCCTGAAGCATTTTACTAAATGGTCTGTTCCACAAGTGGGTCGATGATCAAGGTGAAAAACCGCCTTCACGAGCCAGCAAGAATGCAAAGGAAGAATCACGGCTCTAGAGGATGATCAAAGCCGAAATCCCACGTAACGCCCTTGTTCTGTTTGGTGTGATGCACAGTGAAGTTGGGAAGCCCAAGTCATTTTACCTGCACGCAAAACGTTGCTGGTAATGAATCTTTCCGTCAAGGCCAACGGCATATACTTTGTGAAACGGGCAGTCGAAACGTACGAGATACGCGCAAGTTCTCCGAATTACACACAACCGATGGGCGGGGAGGGAATATTTCACTCCCACACGCCAAATGTGCCATCCGGCTCACTTACTGCCGCAGAACTGGTCACCGAGCCTGCCGACATGACTGTTGCCACACTGCTCACGAAAGTCCTCAAGTCTCGAACAATCACCGCGTCCCAAATCCATGCATCCAAAGAAGACCACCAGCATATCCCCTTCATTCCCATCCCACACGTCCCGCCGGCGACCTTTGCGGCCGCGTCGGCCGTGGCGCAGGCGCACGCCAGACCTCCGCTCCAGCCGGCAGCCTGGGGGGGAGGGAGGGGGGACGCGGTGGGGCGGGGAGTCAGAAATGCCGCCGGCACCGCGCCGGCCGTCCGGAGTAACGGGACACGGGCCGAACTACCGGGAAATAAACGGCAGAGTATCCGGTGTTGCGACAGGTTTGCACGCCCGTTCCACTCGCCTGGAATTCCAGCGCGGGGGGGGGGGGGGCACCACAGAACAGGGCGAGAGAGTTTAAAACGCCGCCACACGAGACCCCCAGCAGACGAGATCTCACAGACAAGCCAAGTATGAGTCAGAATGAATGCCACAAAAATGGAGATTACAGACATTGCAGGCAGTCTCTACTCGCACAGGCCATTTTCAAAAGCCGTCAGGGCTAAGAGCACCCTACAATCACACGCGTTGATGAACATCTTTAGAACTCCAAGTCGCCAAAAGAATGCTTGTAACTTTGGGAAAAATGACGCATAAGTCCGAAAGTAAGCCACAACGTGAATACAACTATTATCGATCATAACCGCACTGGTATCGTCTATCTAAACTTCGCAGTGGCCAGAAATATCTTCCTGATCTCGATAACTAAATATATATATATATATATAATTAGTTATCGACATCAGGAAGATATATATATATATATATATATATATATATATATATATATATATATATATACAGATAACGGTAACTTTTGACGCTCTGGCCAGATCGTGGATGTTTCCAAGATTACACGTACCTTCTGCTGAACTTGTCGATGACCATCTGGCGGAGGGTGTGGCACGTTTCGGCGCGCCGTTCGGCACTGCCCTGGCGGCGGCGCAGAGCCAGCAGATTGAGCCGCCCCAGACGTTCCGGGTCCAGACGACACGAGTGGGTGTGTATCCGGCTCAGGTCAAACTGTCGGCACAACAAGGTAAGGGGTCATCTGGACACACGGGTGAGTGTGTATCCGGCTCAGGTCAAACTGTCGGCACAGCAAGGTCAGGGGTCATCAGGCGACACGGGTGAGTATGCACCCGGCTCAGGTCAAACTGTCGGCACAGCAAGGTCAGGGGCCATCTGGCGACACGGGTGGTTGTGTACCCGGCTCAGGTCAAACTGTCGGCACAGCGCGGTCAGGAGTATTAAGGTCATCAAAGGACACTAGCGTGTACCATAGCCAGGTCAAACTGTCAAAGACAGCAAGGTCAGGAGTACTGAGGTCGTAAGATGGCACCAATGTGAATCAGGGTCAGGTTTAACTGTCCACGCACTACATCGACGCAGAAGTAAGAGTATATCATTATCGATCCAGGTGCGCGTTGCTTGCAGAGTGCGTTTCGCTGACTGTTTCAGTAAACGTTCACTGCTGTTGTCCATACACGCTGCTCCTCGAGCAATATTTCTCCCTACGCTCGGCCTTGGAGGGCTGCTCTTACCCAACTAATCCACTCCTAAAGTAATCCTTGCGTCATGGCACGAGTTGAGGAAATAGCGAGGCTCCTCAGACATCAGCGACATTACTGTTGCGCAGAAAAATCGACTATAAGCAGTCCATTAGGTAACTCCATAAGGCGATCCTGATAACCCTAAACCCGCACAAACCGTGTTGGATCTAATAATTGGACCTAATTTCATCCTCTGTTAAAGTTCAATGACGAACACTCCATTCGAAGCGTACCCAGCCAACCACCAACCGAAACTGCTAACTGACGCATGTTTCGCACCTGTCGTGTGTCTCACCGGTCTGTACTTGCCGTGTGAGCGTGAGCCCCTCCCGTATCCGCCATGTGCGCCCCGTACCTGCCGCGTGAGCTCTTCCCGTACCTGCCGTGTGAGCTCTCCGTACCTGGCGCGTGAGCTCCTCCCGTACCCGCCGTGCTAGCTCCTCCCGTATACGCCGTGTGAGCTCTTCCCGCACCAGCCGTGTGAGCCCCCGTACCTGGCGCGTGAGCTCCTCGATATCGGTGAGCGCCGTCTGGTCCAGGTGGCGGAAGCCGCCGCCGGCCAGGCAGACGTAGTTGAGAAGCGCCTCGGGCGTGACGCCGCGCTGCAGGTGCGACTCCACGCTGGCGTCCGAGTGCCGCTTGCTCAGCTTGGTGCCGTCGGCGTTGGTGACCAGCGGCAGGTGCGCGAACTGGGGCGGCTCCCAGCCAAACGCCCTGCCGATATCATGAGTCTCATGATACAGCCCTGTCGATACCATACAGTCTGGTAATACAGCGCTGCCGACAACAGGGAATCTGGTAATGCAGCCCTGTCGACAGCACAATCTGGTAATACGGCCCTGCTGACAAGAGTCTGGTAATGCAATCTTGTCGACAACAGAGTCTGGTAATACAGCCTTGTCAACAACAGTCCGGTAATACAGCCCTGCCGACACCAGTCTGGTTACACAACGCTGCCGACACCAGAGACTGGTAATACAGGCCTGTCGACACTAGTCCGGTAATACAGCGTTGCAGAAAGCGGTACATCCGTCTGCATCACATAGTCGTCGTGGAAACGGACCAAGACGTGAAAGAACTAACGCAGGTACATGGTGTTCCAAGATGTCTTGTATATTTTCATACCATATTTAGCCGAACTGGTTGCGTACTCACATGCCAGTTTTTTTTTGGGGGGGGAATCTATTATTCACCAAGATGTAGTTTTTATCTTGGTAGTCGATTTTACAGTGTAGGTGGTACACGAAACGCTCGTAACAACCAGCATGTTTAGTTAGCACGACAATACAAAACCAAACCGGAAAAACTGTCACACGTCTTAAAATGACGCCAAGCGTCAATATAATACATATATCAATCATCAATATAAAACATTAAAATGCCTGCATTCAGACACGAATGATAGTGAAATCGGTATACGCCTGCCTTCCCAGTCTTAGACAGACTAGATCACTGCATACAAAAACTCAGCTTTCTAATGTAAAGGTCGCAGCCAGCAGCCGGAGTCTGACCTGTAGAGGGTGATATGTTTGGGCGTGGACACCTGCCACTCCACCCCACGCAGCACGTGCGTCACGCCCATCAGACGATCGTCCACCACGTTGGCCAGGTGGTAGGTGGGGAAGCCGTCTGCCTTCATGAGGACCGGGTCTCCCTCTTGGGCGGCCACGTCGAACGTCACCGGGCCGTACACCAGATCAGGGAACGGCTCCGACGTGTCCTCCAGCTGCGGAACGGCAGCAACGGGGTCAAGGCCACTGACAGGGCCGTGCGCCAGGTCAGAGAACGGTTCCGATATGTCCAGCTGCGGAACACGCTGCAACGGGGTCAAGGTTATTGACAGGGCCGTACGCCAGGTCAGAGAACAGCTCCGACGTGTCCTCCAGCTGCGGAACAGGCAGCAACGGGGTCAAAGTCCGTGGAACACGACAGGGCATACCACAGGCCCGACAACGGATATTCCTTTTCCACAGCAGGATGGGGTGTCAGTGTGGATGACAGCAAAACTACGGCAAGGCGAGTTGTCAAATGGGCAATTTCAGGGACGGTAGAAACAAAGTCCATGATGTGAAAGTATGGCAAAACCGAGACCTTAATGCAACCAGGCACTCGATTACCACTTGTTTAGTGCTGCAGGATGGCATGTGTGAAAATCAGATGTCTAATGTCACAACTTCAAAGATCAAGAATGATTTCCTTTGCTATCACAGATATAGACAAATAAGTTTCCACATAGAATGATCCCAAAGTCATACGAAGTGGATTACAAACCATGACACGATGCAGCGCTTCAACACTCTAAATTCAGCTAACAAAAATGCTTTGTCAAAGACCTTGTTAAAATCTGCCCTTAATGAAAAATGGGCAAAATCAACAGGCCATACACGATGATAAAATCGCATACACGCAAGACTGCGCCAGTAAGTCAGCCGCCATTGTTAATGCGCATGACAGCTTTTAAAAATGCAAACATGTTCACTGAGCGTGCGTCCCCGACTTGCAACCATCCATCCGCAGTCTGATAAAATAAGTCATAAGTCGTGCACGCCGGGTCGTTACCTGTTCATCGGACGGCCAGTGTAACCGGAACTGATTGCACCGATTTTGAGACATAGCGTCAGCATACATGGTTTTTCGCGATTTTCGAGACATTGAGACGCATGAATAAAAAACAGTAAATCCAGTTAAAACCCAGCACAGTCTGGGGTATTTTGGGCGGGAAGGCCAAGACGATTTCCTCGTATCTCAGGAATCAGAATCCGACCTGGAGAATTCTAATAATAATCGACCCGGTGTGTCCGTCGCATCATCGGATGCAAAACCTGTCCTCCCATGTTGACCCATGACGTCACATGCCAGGAAAGCGTTCACATTTATGGCTGAAAAATGTCTGCCATTCTTCCACCGAATAGACGTCAGATTGGTAACAGGTCTTTTGTACGACAGACAGGCGTTAACATCGGCTGAAAAACACGGACGCTACACATTTTATTTAATTTCTACTGCACATCTAAAAACACGCCACTGACGTAAGAACATCACTCAAATCGCAAATAAATGGCCCGGTCTCCGCGGAACCACGCGGCGATAACACGGCGGAAAAAGAGAGCCAAGCCAACACACGGAACAGCACAGGGTGGGTGCGCGTCATCACCGATGCGGTTGTGCAGAAACAGCCCTGCGTGGACTCAGGTGCAGCCTGCCCGACCTAATGCATGCTGAAGGTTAGAAAAACCAAGAACGACTTCCCCGTAACGCAGCGAGCTGCAAAAATAGACACATGCCACTTCCAAGGCATTGATCTGATATGAGGCATCGTCCCGGATCACAACTGAAGATCACAGATCTAAAAACGTGGAACATAGAGAAGAAATAGGATACCGACAAAAAGACGTCTGATACCTCCTATTCAGAAACGAATCGCAATAAAATCTGCGCCTTCGGACACATTACCTATCCCAACGATAACCAACGAACGAACGATGAGCTGAAATAATCAATTGCACCACGCATGTTTCGTTCCACGTACTTCATCTTTTGAGATTATGGAGCAGCCTTCGCTTCGGTAATGTGTGCGTCCATCCCGTACAAAAAAAGAAGAAACCATGCTCAGCTAGACTTCATCGACACCGAGCTCGAATAACACAAAACACTGCAGTTGGACCATGCGCCCACGTATGCCACAACGCAAACCATCTGCCGCACACCTACGGCACGTGCCCGAGTTCCGGACGCACCTTGAGTCGGACCACGTGCGGCGCGCGGCGCTCCAGCATGTGCTGCAGCTTCTCGTCGGCCAGACGGCGACAGCGGTTATCGTAGCGCGGCTTCTCGCCGCGGCTGGTCGCCTGGCGGCGCAGCATGTCCAGGCGGTGGCGCGTGCAGAAGCAGCGGTAGGCGGCGCCCGAGTCGAGCAGCCGCTGCACGTGCTCCCGGTACAGCTCGGTCCGCTCCGACTGGACATAGGGGCCGCACGAGCCGCCGACGCCCGGGCCCTCGTCCGGCGACAGGCCCATCTGGCGGGCACGCGGCGACCGAGTCAGGACGCAGGACGCTGCTGTGATGGCTGAGCTGTACATGTCATAGCAAAGAGAACGAACTCCGCCAAAACTGGGAGTTTCGACTGAGGGTTCCAGCAACAGAACACGGCTCACGCCCAAACTACGGCAAGAAACGTAAAGAAAGATAGGCAGTAAATCAAACGATTGATTTAAAACTTACGAGACCCCATCAATATGACTCCACAGGGAAAAAAGGAGTGTTTAAAAAATACTTTGAATGCCCAACTGATGGCAATACCATCTTCTGCCAAATGAGTTCTGACCAAAGAGACAATGAAACTATTCGAATGGCCCCAACATACTGTCATTTCCAGAAAGTGGCGAAGGAATAGCGTTCATGAGGTTCCAATTTCACAACATAAGTGAACAATCTAGCAACATTTGCAGGCGGCAGTTTCAGCTTTCAGGTCTCTTAGGCACCAAGAAACACAGGGAACACTCCACCCATGCCATAGAAACCTAGCTGAAACCTCTGTAATAGCACAACCAACATGCGAAGGCAGCAGAAATTGCGTCGCCTCCGCCGACAGATCCCTAATCGCTCCACCCGCCGGTGCGGACCGTGTCCAGAGTCTGCATGAGCCGGTCCATGGCGCCCGGCACCGTCCGCTTCTGGTCCGTGTCCTCCACGCGCAGCAGGAACGTGCCGCCGCGCGACCGGGCGAACAGAAAGTTGTAGAGCGCCGACCGCAGACTGCCAAGGTGCAGGTCGCCTGAGCAGCGGGCGGCAACACGAGTCAGTGACGATGTCTAACGAGTTCACGTCTTATACATTGCTAAATGTTGGTTTTGGCTTGCACTGGCGATTGACGTGTGGTTCAGTTGCTGGGATTTCTTCATAAAGGTGATGGTCAGGCAGTGAAAGACAGCAAGCAGTAGCTAGCATCAAGCTACAAACGAAATGGTGGTACTTGAATGGAAATGGCCAAAATGATAGTTCACTACAAAAATGGTATCACCAAAAGGGAGATTTAGGAGGGAGGGAAGGCGCCACTTCGGTCAACGAAATCATGTCAACTGATTCCGGCGCGTAAACATATGGATGTGACGTCATCTGCCCTGCTCTGTCTTATTTACTAGTGCCTGTGGATAGGCTGCCCTACTACAACTACCACTGTGGCCGCCAGCCTATCCACGGCAGTACCGCGAGTTGCTACCGTTTCAAGGGAAACACGAATGTGAAAAACGGAAACGTCATCGAATTCGACTCGCAGTTCCCGTCCTGTATTCGTTTTTTTCCGCGTCGTCGTAGCTGTCGCCAACGTACGACAATCCACAGACGACTAATTAACGGACCCACCTCTGGCCCCCAACATTTATCTCCTCCCTGCAGGTCAGATTGGCCTCTCAGAAAGTAGTTTGTTAGTTCCGTCCATGGCAGTTATGTGCATTGCAGCAGTTATGTTTATAATCTGGCCTGGGTCTGCATTACAAAGCATTCTGTACTGCTGTGGGTGCAGGGAAAGAAATGGTCCATGACATCACAGGAAAAACTTGGGCAAAACCAAAGAAAGCTGTGCATGACTTAACCTTACTTTGTGGCCTTGATCAGAGATCTCCAATGAAAATGCTATTAAGATGGCAGGAAAACTGGAGATACTTCAACTTTCTGAAACTGTTAATATCATATGATATAAATCTGATGAGCATTTAATCTCTCAATGACATTTCTCAGAAGAAATCTTGGTTTCCAAGCATTTATATCATAGTATATACTATATTATACCACATTGTTACATGTATTGGAGTTCCATGAGTGAAGTATTTTCTGAGTTTTTTTTTTGTAACAAGGCAACAACATACATTGCAACATCTAGAACACTAGAACTGTGGACAGCTTACCAACATTGTTTGTGAGTTGTCTACTCATTTGTCATATAAACTTATCACAGCTATTTGCAATATATAGCAGCTATTTGCATCAGCCAGTGGCAGAAACACAAGCATTTGTTGCTAACAAAAGGAACATGAAACTATGTCCTCTCACTGCTGCATAGTAAGCCAAAAAAACACAAAATTATGACTGGCCAAATGATACAAGTACAAATGGTATTTTGGGCACTTACCTCCAGAGCAATGACAGCTCATTTTGGCCATTATTAAATCACTAAAAAAAATCTGATCACTATTATTAAATCATTTTGATCACCATTGAACTATTAAATGCAAATGTACATGCAGCAATGTACATTTGCATGGAATTGCAGATATGCTAATAGGAGTCCATTTGCTTGGCAGTGCTAAAATTTTGCACCATTTCTTGACACACTAATGCAAAATTTTTGCACCCCAAAAGACCACAAAACATTTTTCCAAACTTGGTTGCACTGGCAGTGACATAACAAAAAGGTGACAAAAGATAACCTAGCCCATGCATTTCCAAAAATGATTAAGAGTCAAGTAAACATTTGTTCACCTGTTGGACTTGGTGCAAATCTTGTCCGGACTTCCTGCAGACAAGCGGTTTTGGCAAACTGTCTGACAGATGTATTTATTCTAGCCTGATGAGATGCTTGCCTCACTAAGCAGCTCTTCATGATGTGAGGAAATTTGAGAGGCACCTACCACACACAAAAAACAATCATAATAGGATGGCAAACAGTAACCACACAACCCTAATCAATCCTGAGGAGAGTCACAGAGACAAGGGAAATGAAAAGCAAACAACACACAGTATAACTGTCTTCCTTGAAATCTTCAGTGTTTCACCTCATTTACAATTTTGAACATTTATGTGTTCACATTTGAACATTTTACACAAACTCTGGCATTTAACCACAATGAAAAATGTCCCTCTGCCTTCTTCGGCTCATTGCACAGCCCCAATCACGTCAGTTCAACACAAAGCTCACTATTTCACCACGAACCCAAACATTCAACACCTCCTTTACAGCCTTGGAAGTTCAACAATGGTCATATTGGGAATCGACGATTCTTCGCCAGTTGGTTGGTTTGGGTTAGGGCGCACAGCCACTTGGACTCAAGCGCCCAGTGTCCAATCCACACCAAACGTGTCACCGAACGAGAGCTAGCGACGTCGAGATTGGAACCCACAACCTTGCGATTATGAATCCGAACCTCTGTTCACTAAACTATCGAGGACAATGAGTCGTCGGGACGACTAAACATGCGCCGAAATTTGTAACGAAAGCGTGAATTTTGCGACATTATTTAGCCTCCATATCGGTAACATACACCCAAACGAAGCAATACCTTTAAAGACACGGAGGTATTGGTAACCGCACAAATGCGGCATTCTACCCAGAATCGGCGAAAAAACTTCGCGTTTCATTAAAAATCCTTCGTATCCCGACCTTGATCTCTTACTCAGGATCATATGAGACCATCGCTGTGACAGAAAAGCCGGGACAGGGCATTGGCCGAGAGCCAAAGATTTACGGGTCGTGCGAAGCGATGCAGTTTTGATAAGACAAGCTTCGCTGACAGATTTGTCTCAGACTTTGGCCTGGGATACCTGACGTCCCCGTGGATTCGACGCTTCATTTGACACAGCTGAATTTCCCAAACCAGCTTCTCGAGGTACCTAGCCTAAGATTTGATCGCGTCGTCGCAATTGTTTGTTTCTGTGCTTCGTGTTGGGTTTCGTAGACGTTGCGCGGTGATGACTTGTGTTTTGTGCTTTGCCAGTCATAATTAAGCATTTTTGGCAAATTGTATTTTATAGATAGAAATGCAGTATACAAACATAGACTGCTGTGATTATCTGAAAGTGGTGGTTCCAGGATATTGTCGTATACTTTGCAGACCAGTTGAGCTCAATTGGCCAGCCTTGTTTTGCCTGTTATCAAGATATCAGCCCCAGGATGGTGTTAGTAAATTTGTCCTTTAATACCATTTGAATTGTGTCAATTATTGTGCTATCCAGACAAATCATGACTTCTGCTACAAGCACAATGCACATGTCTTAGGCATGGGCATGTTTTGGGTGATTGTTTACAATTTGATGGAAGTCACCATACTTCCAGACTTATGTGGGTACCCACTGAGGTAATTGTGAGGTGACTTGATGTGCCTATCAGGATGATGTGGGAGATATTACAGGTTGGTTTATGAATGCTGGAGGATTGGAATTTTGGCTTTTGATCTTGGTGTTGGAGTATAACTTTTGTTTTGTGGTGCTCTGTTTTGCAAACAGTGATACTGGCTTAAGTTAGCATTCTTGATGTAAGTCAGTTAAGACATCATACCTGCTTCATACTGAAAGGAGACAGTCATTTGCTTGCAGAGCTAGAAATTTGCCAACATGGTCATAATGTAGCTTTTTGATGAGACACAAGATCAGACTTCTTGCAAATAAAATGTTTTTGGAGCACATATCTTGTGGTGTTCTTCAACATAAAAACAACATATCTTCCCACCTTGGATTGCTGGGCAATCCTTTAGAAGCGCACGCCATAAACCAAGCACACTGGATGACATATACGGCGCGCGTGGCAAAAGGAGACGTCAGCTGTTGCAAGAAACAACAACATTATGCACTGGAGCTCCAGGTGGTAGATCACCTACTATTCGCTCTTGTTTTACACAGTAGGTTAGGTTAGGTTAGGTTAGGTTAGGTTAGGTTAGGTAAGGTAAGGTTAGGTTAGGTTAGGTTAGGTTAGGTTAGGTTAGGTTAGGTTAGGTTAGGTTAGGTTAGGTTAGGTTAGGTTAGGTTAGCGAATAGTAGGTGATCCACGACCCTGGAGCTCCAGTGCATAATGTTGTTGTTTCTTGCAACAGCTGACGTCTCCTTTTGCCACACACGCCGTATATGTGTCATCCAGTGTGCTTGGTTTATGGCGCGCGCTTCTAAAGGATTACCGGATTGCTGTGTGGCAGAATGTGCCGATCAGGGTAACCTAGTGTGTTTGTAGGTCAGTTTATCAATAGGACTCTGATGACTAAGGACAACAAACCAGTTCTTTGTTTTTTATGGGTCTTCATCTATATCAAGTTTGGCAAGATTCTTATCAGAATCTGTGGTGTTGAACCATATAGTGCATGGCAGTCCATGGTGGAATGTCCAAATTTAAGGGAGATATGGCCCATTTTTGGCTACTTCTTTATGTGAAACACAGTAAGGCTATTGTTTTGTTAAGTTTTGGTATTCAACAGTGGGGGTCTTGGCTCCCCAGCACCTTAATGATTCCACTGCCCCTGTGAGCAGGACTCCAGGCACACTAGTCCTCTGGCTCTTCAGAACAGACTGGCTGGATCTGATTCAAAAGATAGTCATGAGTCATAGAGTGCTGTCATCCAAGGATCCTAGACAGTGCTCTTAAATAGCTTTTAGCTTATGGGAACTACAGACCACCATTAAAAACTGTTCCAGAAGAATCCATCTGCTAGCCAGAATCAAACTTTTACCTCTTATTAGAACTATTTCAAGAGCTTGTGTCAGCAGCCACCAAAGATGCATTTATTTCTATGTTAGACAATGAGGCATGCAACTATTTAGTCTTCTTCAGACCTTCACAAAAGACCTTTTGTGAAATATGCAACATATTTTTCTCATATTTTTACCATTTACTTACCTTCCATCTCTTACTATTCATGTGTTCACATAATGTTAGTTGTATTCTCCCTAGCCTACTCATTATAAAATTTAAATAGGCCCCAAGAATGGGCATCATACAGACCTGATGTAAATCAGGACTGAATGCTGCCATCACCTCATAGGAGGCTATGTTTTAGAGCTGAATACTGTAACTGTTCTAGATTACACTGACACTGTATGTGAGCTCTGGACTGCTACCTCACTATTCTCCTTCAAAAGCTTACTTTGTGTCAGTCTGAGAATTGATATCTGCAGCAGGTCTCAGGACTGATGCCTGCTGCTCCCACTCATCCCTCAGGAGAGCACATCTGAAGAGTGATGGTTGGTTGGTTATTGGGGCTTAGGGGCACACCGACTGCAGGGTCATTCGGCGCCCATCTGAAGAGTGAGACATGGTACATTTAAGTATACTGGGTCATTCTGACATGTCAAACATTGTCTGGGAACTGACCTTTGGCATTATTCCACGTCCTCATGTCTAGGGACTGACCTTCAGTGTCCTTCTGCAGCAGATAGTCCATGTTTGAGGAGTGAGCACTGACCCGTGCTGTCTTCCCACAACAGATCATGTCTGGGGACTGACCCCTGCTGCATTCCCACATCAGACCATGTCTGAGAAACGACTGCTGTCCTCCCACAGCTGCCTGGACGTGCCCGAGGGGTGAGGACTGACCCCTGTTGTCCTCCCTCAGCTGCATGGCCATGTCTGAGGACGATGAGGTGCAGATCCAGCCGGCGGCGGCCCAGCCGACGGCGCCGCCGGCCGAGCCGGAGCTGACCGGCTGCGGCGCCTCCATCTGCTGCGACCCCCGCCGGCCCGTGCACCGCTTCGTCGTGCTGCCCTTCATCTGCTTCATCGGCTTCGGTGAGCCGGGTCGCCCGGCCGAAGTCGAAGGCGCCGTTCAGCTGTGGGATCTCAGTCACTGGCTGTGCCATGTGCTCTGCAGACTCCTGCTGCTTGCGGCCGTTTTTTGCAGCACGTGGTATTTTATCATGCTGGTCAAGCTTTTGACGATTGTGTGATGGCTGATGGTGTGGGTGTTTGATGCCATTTATGGACAGATAAAGTGCGTTTTCGTGAGATACTGAGCTCGTCTCGGCGGTCGAAGGCCTGCTTTGTCTCGCCCCTGACGCCGTGGGCCGGATAGGGTCCTACTTCTGCTACGACGGCCCGGGCGCGCTGCAGGACGATCTGAAGCGGGACATGAACGTCAACACGTCCCAGTACTCGAACCTGTACGCCTGGTACTCCTGGCCCAACGTGGTGCTCTCCATGGTCGGCGGCTTCCTCATCGACAGGCAAGCGACGCAGCATCAGAGCCGCTCCTTTTACAAGGACCTGCGTTTTTTTTGTGACGTGAAGTTGTCCTGGAAAGTGGCTGTTGGTGGTTCAGTGACCTAGCTCTACGTGTTTTCCCCGTTGTGCTCTGGCATTGACACATGCCGCCGTTTTTACAGGGTTTTTGGCATCCGGCTGGGCGCGATAGTGTTCGCCGGCTTCGTCTGCGTGGGTCAAGTCATTTTTGCGACGGGTGGCATCGTTGACCTGTTTTGGCTGATGGTCGCTGGTCGATTCGTCTTTGGGTAAGACAGTCTTCCTATTGATTTCTGGCACCCAGCAATGATCATTTTCCTCCACTGAAGGCATTATGCAAAACAAAGCCTTTGAGGTCTGCAAAATGGTTTCTTTTTGTGAGAAACTTGCTTCATTAACTGCTCTTGTAATTAAGTGTCTGCGATTCGTTTCGTAACTTCCGGGCATGCTTCCCTATCAGGCGCTCACATATGTGTGTAAATGCCTATAGCAGATACAAACATACATGTCATATGAAACACCACACGAGCAGACACGCATTAGCACACATCATTTTAGTAGTGCAGGTTTTCGTTGACTTACGCGTTCCTTCGGCTGCTCCAGTTCTGCTGACTTTCCTTCAACAACTCGAAGCTCACCCCGCCCTTCGGCGCTCCCCATCCAGCCCACGTCACCTACTTGGCAGCTCCTGGTTCCATCTCCTTCCCTGGTAGCTCCTGACGTCACCCTTTTCACGTCTCGCCTGTTATCCCTCCATGGCAGCTTGTTTTCCTCACTTCCTGCCTTTGCACCAGTTATTGACGCAGAACCCCCTGCTCTGGGCAGTATCGGCGGCGAGAGTCTGTGCGTGGCCGTCAACACGTACGCCGTGCAGTGGTACAAGGGCAAGGAGCTGAACATGGTGCTGGGCCTGACCCTGTCGGTGGCGCGCGCCGGCTCCACGGTCAACTTCAACGTCATGAAACCGCTCTACGACGCTGTCTCCGAGAGCTTCTCCGGCTACAAGGCCACCGGCATCACCCTGATGATCGGTGAGCAGGGCGCCAGCGGGCCGGGTCGTTAGTAAGCAGGATCGCCGGTAAACAGAATAGACGGTGAGCGGGATCGCTGGTGAGCAGGTTTCCGAGGAGCAAGGCTGCCGGTGAGCGGAGTCGCTGGTGAGCAGAGACGGCGGTGAGCAGAGTGGTTGGTGAGCAGGCTGACGGGCGGTTGAGCCATGAGCAGGACGGGGAATCGGATCGTCAGTGAGGGAGTGGCGGGCGCGCAAGTGAACCTGGGTGTTTGGTTGCGCCGACTTACGCGGTGGCCGTCTGGCCACTTGTGGGTTACGGCTTGGTCTGGCTGAATGTTTTTTTTTGTGGGCGAGCTGACCCCGGAGCACTTGTGTCGGTGGCCTTGTGGCTGCCCGGCGGCTGACGGCGCGTCTGTGTCCGGCAGCGGGCGCGGCCACCATCCTCTCGCTGGCCCTGGCCATCGTCATGTGGTACTTTGACCGCCGGGCGCAAGTCATCCTCCGCCGAGACGAGGGCAAGACCGGCGAGGAGGTGCACATCACGGACGTCAAGGACTTCCCCATCAGCTTCTGGATGCTCACGGCCATCTGTGTCTTCTACTATTCGGCCATCTTCCCCTTCGTCTCCTTCGGACAGTGAGGACGGACTACAAACTGATGACGTTGAGAATCGCTCCACGGATTGTCGTGCTTGCCCCCACTGCTTGGGAAATTTAGTTCCAAGATGCCAGTGCTTATTTTGTGTAGCAAAAACTTCATGTTGTGATAGGGTTTTTTTCAAGAGATCTGAAGGTTTTTTTGCCAGTCCAGGGGTTTGCGCTTGATGTGTAACAGCAACGTCTTGGGTTAGTCTCAATTTCACCACAACATCCGGGTTTTGCAATTCACTATGGACCCTCGTATGCGATTTGTCGCGGAATTCCACCGTTCACACTCCGAAACATCACTTGCCCACCGCCGCCTGCCTCAGGGTGTTCTTCATCCGCAAGTTCGAGATGACCCCTGCTGAAGCCAACTCCTGCACGGGCATCATTTACATCATCTCGCTGGTGGCATCGCCCATCATCGGGCTGTCGATCGATTTCACCGGCCGGAACATCCTCTGGGTGATGGTCTCCGTCCTGATGACGGTCGGCTGTCACGCCCTCATGGCCTTCAGCTTCATCAACCCCTGGGTGGCTATGGTGAGTGCAGGGCAGGATGCGTCGGTGGGACCAGGACCTCGTTTTGCGGTCAGAGTCCTACTCAGGGTGTAAATGCTTGTATGCTGGTGTTTCCTATCCATGGCAAAGACCATGCGGCGTTGCATTGTATACAGCCCTTCGACTCACTATGTTGCCCAACTGCACGCCAGACATGTAACCACTGCCGGCGTTTATGCAGCCTTTACGTCAATGTGTCAATGTTTGTAGCTGCAAAAACACTGGGCGCCGGATGCGGTTGCGACAGTATCACACTGGAGCGTTTACATCTGGACAGTGTCCGACCCTCGCTGCGCGCGCAATCACGCTCCTAGCTTCATCGTCGGCGCGATGTAAACGATCGGCACTTCTGGCGTGAAAGAAGCCAGAGCTCGGGTGTAGAAAATCCCGACTTCCAAGGTCTCGAGAATGACTTCCTGAGCCGGTGACCGGATACGGCTCGGTAATAACCTTTTTGGAAGAGCTGTGGAAAGAATGCAAAGTCAGCTATAACAACTTCTGGCGGGACGTTCGCCAGCGGTCTCAGAAAAACCTCGTGGGGCGGGAGGCAGCCGCCGCTCTCTTGCGGCGAGGGTTAACGGACCGTCTTCTAACGTCCCCGTCCGTACCGTGTTAACGGGCCGTCTCCTGGCGTCTCCGTCCGTGCCGCGTTAACGGACGGTCTCCTGGCGTTTCCGTCCGTGCCGTGTTAAGTGTCCGTCTCCTGGCGTCTCCGTCCGTGCCGTGTTAACTGTCCGTCTCCTGGCGTCTCCGTCGGTGCCGTGTTAACGGACGGCCCTCGTCCGCCGTGTTTCAGTCGATCCTGGGTATCGCGTTCTCGATGCTGGCGTCGGCGCTGTGGCCGATGGTGGCCCTGGTGATCCCCGAGCGGCAGTGTGGCACCGCCTACGGCATGTGAGTCCTTGCCTGGCGGTAACGGCCGCCGGACGTGGGCACTGACGACACGCGCAGTCGGCTACAGTGGAGGGAATGTGCACGAGGAGGATATGTTGGCCACATTTGGCACCTTGCCCAATGGCATTGTGGGGTGTAAATTAACGATAATGGGAACGTCCTAGCCCATTTTCGCATTGTGTTGGATTCTGTGGGCTTGCGGGGCTGGGATTCGAAAAACTAAGCGTATTTTAGATTTCGTTTGGGCAAATACATGGCAGCTATAAAAGGATGTAATGCTAACCGGTATGAGAAATGCTAGTGGACGCATCAGATTTGGTTGTAACATACCCATATCTGGGATAATCTGGTCCCGACCCAGTGGTTTCCTGCATGTCCATTTCGGAGGCTGCCGCCACGGCCGTTTCCGGCCTGTGTGCCCCCATCTGACCCGTCCTTACCGGCTTCCACCTCAGCATGCAGTCCGTGCAGAACCTGGGCCTGGCGCTTGTCAACATGCTGGGAGGCACCATCGTCGACAACAGCGGCTACCTGATCTTGGAGGTGTTCTTCCTGGCCTGCCTCTGCAGTGAGTGCCGCGTGACGAGGAGAGCCCACTCGCTGGGGCTGGAGTGCCGATCCGAGATCCGAGATTATCACAGTATTTGGCTGCAGTTCTAGTCTTTGTCGACCTCAGTATTAATAGTCGTCAAGCCGGTGCGGAACCGTCCTGTGGGTGCCGTTATTTCTGGGCGCTGCGATACGGGACGTTTTCTGTTCCGGTCGGAGAGTCCGTACCGTGGGAGATTGCTCCGGCGTTTTGCTCGCTGCCTTCAAGCTCGAGAGGCGAGCTGAAGACTCGCAGCGCGGCTCCTGTTTCGCTCACGTCATGCCCGTGCCGGCCGAGTGTCCCAGTGCCCCCGGCGCCGGCGCGTTGAGGTGTCGGCGCCTGGCTCTCGCTGTGCACGGCGCGCTCTAACGGTGCGGGCTGCCGCCGGCGCAGTCTCCATGGTATCCTGCATCATCATCTGGGTGATGGACGGCATTAAGCACGAGGGCTACCTGAACGGCAGCCGCCAGCGCAAGCAGGAGATCGAGCAGCGTCGCCGCGAGCGTAAGGCGGCCGTGTCGGTCGCGACGGCGGCCCAGGGGCGCCGTCACGACCTGGGCGGGTCGTCCGTCGGGGCGGATGGTCCGTCGGCTTCGTGTGGGCGGAGCGGGGCGGGGCCGCGCTCGAAGTTAACCACCGGACTTGACGGCATCCATCGGAGAGAACACGTCCCCTGAGGCGAACGTAAACCCGACGCTAATTTCGAAGCGTCATCTTTGGTATTGCGACCATTTCTAAACCGGTGTCTTGGAGAACGACGTCGTGTCCGGTGGTTTTCGGTCGCGCTCGGTCGCTGTCCGCGGCGGCCGCCCGCCATGTCCGGGTTCCATGTGTCCGCGGCGTGTGTCCACCGTGCGGGGTCGTGTCCGCTCGGTCCGCCGACACCGTCCGTGTCCGTCTGTGCCGGGCAGCCACCATGATGGCGGCCATCGTCATCCTGGTGCACGACGCGTCCAACGGCGGCTCGCTCAACATGACGCCGGCGCAGCGACTCCGCTTTGACGCCTGCTCCAAACGGTCAGTCGGGGGGGGGGAGGCTGCAAACTGTCAGTCGGGGAATGCTCCAAATGGTCAGTCGGGGGAGGGACGACCGTTTGGAGAGTTCCCCGCTCCAGTCAGTCGGGGAACGCTCCAAACGGTCATTGGGGGGGGGGGGACGTTCCAAGCAGTCGGTTGGGGGAGGGGAACTCTCCAAACGGTCAGTCGGGGGAACTCTGCAGATGATCGGACGGGGAGTGGACCTATCAGTTGGGGGTCGGGTGTCAGTGGGGGGGGGGGGGGCAGAGGAGACTCCAGACGGTCATATAGGGAGCGGGCCGCTCCAAACCCCAGCAGGTGTCGGTGGGAGAATGCGGCGGGACACGCTACACCTGTCGATGGGGGCCGAGCGCGGTGGCAGCTGCAAATGAGCATGGGGAGAGGGAGGGTTGGTAGAGGCGCCCAAGCGGTCGATCGAGAGAGCGTATTGGACGACTCATCCAGACGGGTCTGGGTCACTGTCAGCCGGGCACAGTCGACTTAGACAGCCAGGTGCGAGCAGCTGGGCTGGGTAGCGGCTGTCGCACTTGTCACCCTTGAGCCGTCTGAGCACATCCTGCTCTAGACCTTCACTGGTGGGAGGCCTCCTGTCACTGCCCAGTCGAGTGAGCCGATAAAGGGGTTAATGCATTGCACTCCACTACAGTGCTTGTCGGGGGCATCCGCGTGGTTCCATTCCGTCAAGGCATAGCTTAACTGTGTCTTAGACGGGAAAAAACCCCTCTCGCAAAGTACCCTGAAGGTGCTTTGTTGTGGCTATACAAACTATACGGGGGCCATATATGGGCCGGCGTGGCGTGGCCGACTCGTTTTATCCGAGCTGGCAGCCACGTGCATGGGCGACAGATAGGATAGCCTGTGGTACGAATCCCCGTCCCCACTTCAGATAATTATGACGGTTTCTTGTCGGCCCCTCGATCCACGTGAACTGATACCATATGCAGCGCTATCTGGCTGGATTGAAGTGCAGAGGATTGCAGAAACGATGCACTGATCCGAGGTATCGTGCGGTTTTCGTGGCGACCACAGGCCACTGGTTTTGTGTAAAGTCTTCACTGCCAATGTTTGCATTGGGTCATAAATAACTGTGTGATCCGCTCCTGCCATTGATATCTGTGTTGGGAGAAAGCGGGATGATAAGCCTGCATCTGTGGTTCCTCGCGCCGGCTGGGTAGAGCGATTTGACCTTGACGTCAAGCGTCCGGGTCGTTTCTGCGGCCATTTGTTTGGCAGTGAACAGGAATGAGGGGCTGCATTTCATTTTCTCACCAATAGGACCAGGCTATCGTTTAGGGAGTATGGCGCAGAACTTTGGTTGCATACCATTATCATGTCTCTTTGAAATGCATTGTTTTCCTGTTCTTTTCATGGATTGGAATGGGCAGTGCTCATCCCTGGATTTTGTCAGAAGCGAGTGAAGCGCTACCTACTTTTGTGGAACTTAATGGCGTCCACGCCTTCTGGTCTTTGCATGCGAGCGCTTTAAACCCCAGTCATGTACTACTGGCTGATCTCCTGTACTCTTCGCCAAATGAGTCCAAGTGGCCGTGTTCACTTGGTCTTCGCCGTCTTGTTGTGGTCGCACGGGCTGATGTGCTTACTGTCAGTTGTTTCGTGCCGTGCCGTCCTGTGGGGAACGCGTGCTGTGATGTCCCTGGCACTTGCAGTGCGCTGATTCAGAGCGACGACAGGCAGCGGCTGATTGACGCGGACGAGGACGAGCGGGACGCTGTTGACGGAGACGAAAGGTGCGTGAGGCGGCGGGGTCCAGGAGCCGCAGATGGGTACGGTCTCCCGCGCCTGGTGTGGATCGGGCTCTGCGCTCGTCCGCCCGACTCCATCCCGCAGATAAATCTTTCCGGTAGCTCGCCTACTTTTCGTCGCATTGTGAATGACCTTTTGGAGTTGGATCCGTGAACAATTTATGATTGCTTCGTATGTGTTCTAGATTGGTCTCTAGGAATCTGAGGTATTGCTTGGTCGGTAATGAGCTTGCATGCTACTGTTTAGATATGACCTTGCACCATTGCAAGGCTTTTCACGTCGTTTCGATGAGCGCCATTTATGCATAATAGCTAACTTAATGCGTGTATTTTACCGCAGTGCGCGTCTCGTCGTTTGACTAACATTTGAAACAGCTCGTCACACTCGCCCACAGGAAGCGTTTACGTCACGTTTCGGCCGCACGGCGTCAAGCGCCGAGAACGTGCGTCCTGTGCGTGCTCCCCATTGAGCGACGACTGTGTGCCGGTGAGGTCGTGCTGTGTTTCGGCTCTGACCTCGTCTGTGTGCCGCAGGCGAGGCGAAGGAGGAGGCCAAGTCAGCGGCTAGCCCGAAGGCGAAGCTGAGCCTCGAGTCCCCCGTGCCCGAGAAGCAGGGCTTCGACAACTGGGCAGCCGACCTGGGCGACCACTCCGCCAGCACCAAGCTGTAGGCGGCCGACGGTGGATCGTGGCGGTCCGGTCTCGGCTCGCCCGGGCGGATCTCACTTGTCCGGACTTGACCCGACCTGGGCGCGGTGAAACGTGGTCTGACCTACGGTTACCTGGCCAGACCTGATCTGACCCGACCTGACTTGACATGACCTGACCTGACCTGGCTTAACTTGACCTGACCTGACCTGGCCTGATTCAGTGTGAAATGGCCGGAAGCTCCGAACCGAGCTCGAACTGGTGGACTTGGCCCTGGGCCTGACATGACTGCCTGATGTCATTTGACCTGACTAAGTTCGTGACGCTACCCATTCTAACTTGGTCTTACCTAACCAAACCCGGCCTGGTTTGGCCTGACCTGGCCCAGCCTGACTTGACGCGCCTGACTTGACCTTACTTGACTCTGTGTGATCCGATCCGACTTTATGTGGCCTTCCTGACCTGACCTGACCTGACCTGACCTGACCTGACCTGACCTGACTTGACCTGGTGTGGCCGGACGTGGCTGGACACGGTCTCCTGACCCGTGATCTGTTCCGCTGGGGACACCTGAGCTGGTTTGGTTTGGTGGGGTGGAGGTGGCGGGACCACCAGCCTGGCTGTTGGAATTCTAGCCTGTCAAAGACAGGGAACACCACTCTGGTGTCACTGTACTCTCTCTTGGTCATGACAGAACAAAATGCAGGGGCGTACATTATGGCCACTGGGTAACAGAGGTTTTATCCGAATGAATTGGATTAAAATGCGGGAAAGAAACGTAATTTTATCGTGTTTCAAACCGATTTGGTTTGGATAAGGTCATTTGGTAATACCATCTCCGTGAAATTGGATGAATTTGAAGTGCTTTATGAGTCTGCTCATCTGATAAAGACATAGCAAACCTGTCTTTAATTATGCGCACTATACGGTGTCCTGATTTGCATCTCAGCTTGTATCTCAGACATTTACTGCAACGGCTGATATTAGCTTGTGTTTGGCGGCTTGGGTCAAGTGCCTTGGACACCGGTGTATCATAATAAGGAATGCCGGTTTCAGTTCATGCTGCTGAACTTTTATCGAGGGTGATGTGAATTGCATTCTGAGTTATGCAGTGCATCTTGACGTATGGTGATTTGTGTAGGAAATTTGTGTATGCTGACACTTGAATATGCATGCCATTGATATGGTAAATTGTGTGCACAAATACCTCATTATCCAGACATTATGTCATTTCGCTTTGGGGATGGGTCAGTGTTCTCGTGCCGCTAAGCCAAGTTTATTGGAGAGCTTTAGCGTGACCTGCGAACCTTCTGTTTGTCCTCCGGTTTTTCGCCGGATTCTACTCCAAATCGTGAACAGCTGGCCCCTGTCCTTCTTTGTGCGTGAAAATTTGCCTTTGTGGTATATGAAGGCAGCAAAGCATTTAAACAGTGGCGTGTTTTGACTTCGCGCGAAATAGCTGTTAAATTATTTAATAATTTAAAGCTTATCTGTTAAAGTGCTGGTCCGACGCACAACGCTTGTGCACCAGCGTAAGATGAACTTAAACCGACAGTATCCAGGTTACACTTAACTCGTGTCATTCATGCACTGCGAACGTGAAAAGCTGTAGCCGATCGCGGTTTAGCTGGATGATTTGACGGCCCTGACCTCCCCCACGACCAAAGCATTCCGCGCGCAGCGGCTGGCCGCCGTGGCCGGTGGCTGCCCTGCACCGGGCTGTGTATTGTTAGGACCGCCCGGTCTTAGGCGGGTCGCAGTATTAGCAGGAGTGCCAACAGAGTGCCGTAGCGTAGATCGTTTGTCACTGCGACTCGCGGCGAAGTCGGCGGTCGCCTGCGATGTGCAGATTTTCCAGAACCTCGGGAATGTAAGAGCGTGCACAGAGCGAACCATCAAAATGTGATTATTGAATAAAGCAAATCCATGGAAGCGCGTGCCTTTCAAAGGTGCTTGCATGATGAGAAGCGGTGCAGAAGCCGACGAAGCTAAGACCTCTCACCTTGTGGCGTACCTACATCTCCACGTTAACTGGCGAAATGGTGAGCTGCCAAAGTTAAATCAAAGGTGGCTGGACCATTCGGTTCCCACTGGATGTAACTAGCAACCTGACGGATCACGGAAATCGTGACCGGTTTATAAATGGTGGTTGATGCTGGGAAAAGCAACGATGCCAGATGAATTTAAGACGTCCACGGCATGACATACAAAAAAAAAACGCCGGTAAAGATAAGATGTTGACGAGGGGACCTGATTTCTCCACGTGCTTGCTTTAACCGGTGGCCCTGACCCATTCCAAGAAGCCATTCGTCTGAGAGAGCAGAACCTGGACTGACCGCAGCATCTGTGGTCTTGCAGTGCCTTGCCCATCGACCAACCTACAGCGCAAAGCACGCGGTGGGGTACAACGAACCAGTCAGTCATTCGACGGTCGACCTTGCTTCGAACAAATATGCGTACGATGAAAAATCTAGTAGCAGTGTCTCAAGACTATGAATCCCGGGGATGCACTGAAAAGGGGGGAACCGTTGCCCTGACCGATCGAAGTATTTTCCCCTCCCGAATGAGAGGGCAGTTCATCACCGACATTCCAAACGACTGTTGCGCACGGCATTACGGCAATGTCCTGTAATCTCAGGTACGCCGCTCCGTGGCTCGTATCCAGACGGCACACCTCTTTCCTTTTCGCTGAGGATCGCCTTCAGCCAGGGGAGGCAACGGGCGCAATCGCTCGATTACGCCATTTGGCGAAATCAGCGCCCCGTAGGCACGCCGTGGCCCACGCTTCCGTACCGAACCCTCGGTGTGTTCCTGTACGTGCCATCTGGCGATCCACCGAAATATTTCACTTAGTGAAGCATAAATCTCGGACGGGCCATTTCAGCGGCGGCTCGCACGCACTACGTCGGCCAGTCACGACAGCATGCCAGGTGGCCGGCCGGGCCGCGGCGGACTGGGGCGGGGGGGGGAGGGCAGGCGTGCGACGGCGGCCGTGGCAAACTGAGGGCAGAGGTCCGGCGGCGGCCGTCCGCAGACCGGCCGGTAATTACCCCCGCCACACTGCGTCAGACCACGCTCCGCAGAGTCCAGATTAGCGGCGAAGCAAACTGCTTGTCGCTCTTTTTGCGGCCTACTGCCGTCCAATTAGGGTGATTTCACGCACTTCGCTTCGCAGAGGCGCAGACGACGATCATCAAACATATATTCAGTATCAATGGCGCGAGGATACAAAACCGCCGCGCCGTCGCGACGCGCGTCCGTTGAACTAAATGCATGGCAGGCTTTGAGCGAACGCGGCAGGCGCGGCCGCCGGCGGGCTGGGCTGGGCGCACGGCCGGCGACCCGCCCCTGGCCGGGCCCTCGTTTGGCACAACACAGGTCAGCTCCGGCCCGCAAGCCGCGAAGAAGCGCGCCGCGCGAACTAAACATGCCACGGAACGCGTCTGGAGTAAAGCATGGTCTGACAGCGGCGTACCCCGTCCACATCAGCTGCGTCCAACAACAGGCCGGTATATAAATACATCATCTGACGCACGCTCTTGGTGACACTATTTACACGGAACACACCGGTATGCGTCTTGTGTACCCACTCGCCCAGCGATCGAGTGTCAAGGAGCGATGAAATCAGCAAACAAGCGCGAACCACGGTCGCAAATATAATAAAAAAAGTCGAAAGCTGGTGTCCGAAAACGTCGCCGCGCCGGAGGAAGGTAAAAACGCGAGGAGGGCGCCCTCCACAAGCTCGATGAACCGTCAGTCCCTGGCAGACGATGCGTGGAACCGCCTCGGTCGGAGTATTATCGACCTTATGGAGAAAGACGGGTCTGGCCTCTATTGCTCCACACGTGTCCCAATAGTATCTCGAATAAAAAAAAAAAAAAAAACGGGCAGCAAGCCCCGCCTAAAAGCGGTCAGATGTCTCGCTATCATGCCTTTAGTGAACGCCCGAAATACAGGGTTTTGAAAGGGTGGCAGCGTCGTGTCGGGTCAATCAATACGGGGTGGGTGATTTGGTACGGCCGTGAATGCCCGCAGGCGGACGTCGCCCGTGCGAAAACGAATCCGGACTCTCGTCCGTCCTCGGAAAAGATACAAACAGGTCACATGAAACGTACAAAAATACAACAAATCAAGCACTCGTGTCCGATTACGTAGATAAACCCTGCTAATTTGTGGAGGCGAGTGCCGGAGGTGGCGTCGCCAGCCTATCGCACTCTCTTGATTCTAATATCACCGGTGACCACAGCTCGCTCCACCGTGCACACACATACCCACCCACCCATCTACGCAGACACTCGGCGACCGATGACGCCCGCTCATACTTCCAGACTAGATCAGCCGTCCCGTCGCCTGTCGGCGGACGTCACACACCCCGCGGCGGCGCCCACGTCAGCTGGTGACGTCAGCCGTGACGTCACGCGCTCTCCGGCGGCGCCGGACGTCCATTCCGGCTTCGGCGGTGCTGGACTGACGTCGCAGGCCCCGCCGGCATGGATATGATGACGTCTAGACATCCAGGTCCGCCAGCGGCCGAGCCCACCGATGACGTCTGACACCCCGGTCCCGACGGCACCGATGTGATGACGAGGGGGGTCGAGACCCGGGGTCGACAGACTGGCGTCACACGTCCAGGCGCCGGACGCCCCTCGATGACGTCAGACGGCGAGCCTGATGCGGCGGTCCTCTCCAGTGGTTTGGCTGGTCCCGGGCGCGGCGGCCGGCTCCACCCGTCGCTGGCAGTGGCTTGATGCTCACGGCGCGCGCGGCCGCCCCGTCGCGAGTTCGCTGGCAGCGCCACCACACGTCCGACTCGCCAGCCAGCCGGCCGCCCTCTTGACTAACGCCAGGCCGTCGCGGTGCCGGCCGGCCGCACGCAGACACATTCGGGCGCGGCCGGCGCCGGGCAGGTCGGGCGGCTACGACGGCCGCGCCGTGGCTCCCGTCCACCCGCGTCCCGACGACCGCAGGACCGCGCCGCCGGGGTCGACGGCCGAGCACCGCGGCAGACACCGGCGCGTCCGCACCGAACACCGACAGCCGGCGGTCGGCCTGACCGGGCCGGGCGGCCGCCCGCCGCCGCCCCGCGTTCGGTCTCACACGGCGGCGGCGGCGGCGGCACTTGATAACCGAGCCTACGCCGGGCGGCCGCGCTAGACGAACGTGCCTATCCAGGCGACCAGGGTCGGGCAGACGAGCACGGTGACGGCGCGCGCCAGCGACATGCGCGGCTTGTGTGCGCCGCTGCCGACGCCGCCGGCGCCCAGCACCCGGTTCGTCTCGTCCGGCGGCTGGAAGTCGATGGCGTTGTCGAGGTTGTTGTGCTCGGTTCCGGGCCGGCCGGCGCCGGGCCCGGCCGGCGCCAGACCGGAACGGCCGTAGCCGTCGCCGTCGCCGTCGCCGTCGCCGTCGCCGTCGCCGCCGACGCCCGAGCCCTCGATCAGGTCATAGTCGTCGTCGTCGGTCTCCGCGTCCACGTCGAAGGCGGCACCGTCGCCGTCTCCGGAGCCGGAGCCGGCCTCCAGGTGTGTGGGAGTCTCGGCTGCCGGCACTGTGGAGGAGGCAAGAGTCAGTGAACGAGATAGGTTGACAAGGTCGGAGAAGTTTTTTCTTTTGGTGTTGAAGAACATCAAAAAACATGTGCACCAAACACATTTTATACTCCAAAAGCGACGATCAAAAAGCTACATTATAACCATCTTGAGAAATTTCTATCTCTGCCATCAAATGACTCCATTTCCATTCCAGTAAGAAGCAAGGATGGTGCCATAACTGACTTTTGCCAAGAACGCCAACTTAATCCAGTATTGCTCTCCGCAAAATTTTGTACTAGACAACAAAAATTGTACTTCGACGCCAAGAACAAAAAAAAAATTTCCAACATCGTCGACTGATGAGGACAGTAGCTAGTCAAAGTCAACCAGCATTTTAATAATCCCAAAACAACAATATCACAAAACAACGGAACTGAGGATCATGCCCGAGCAGTATACAAATGATCTGCTGGTTGACTGACATGTCCACAATGCTCTCTTTGCACGTTTCTTGTGTTGAAAGTTTGGGCCGCCACAGGCTTGCCATTACGTTGGCGGACCAATGTCCACCCAATCGAACAACAGACAGCATTCAAAGAACTGCACCCCGGCATTTTGGTTGGCCAGCGTCACACGCTTATAAAGCTTCATCGCGTCGCAATCAAAGGACATCACAGTCGGGCCGACGAAGGCCATCATGTCCGGGTCTCATTGCCCAGCTGAGGGCAATGAGACTGGGACACGAGGGTCCGGGTCGCCACCTCCGGGCGGCCAGCACTGACCGGGCTGCTCCCAGGTGACCGTCTGGCCGTTGTAGGCGTCGCGCAGCCGGACGGTGGCCCTCTTCAGCTCCAGGATGGCCTCGTTGACGTCCGAGTCGGTGTACAGCGAGTCGACCGGCACCTCCGGGTTCACCGCCTGCGCCTCCATGCCGTCCTTCATCAGCGGCTGCTCGTACCTGCGCGCGGATGCAGTGTCAGAGGCCGGACTGCTGCGTTTCGGAGGCGGGACGCTACGACCGGGGCCGAATTCCCAGAATGTATGAACAAGGGCACACAAAACCAACGCACTGACCAAATGTTAGTATTTCTCGGACTATCGTCCTCGCCATATGTTGCAAGGTACATAACCGTTTCGGCCAGTACAGTCTGCAGCCGCCATCGACGATAGCCCAAGAAAAACTCACATCAACCTTAACTGGTCAACAACGTTCCCGAGCAGCACCACACCGACCAGGTGGCAGCATCGCAACACCGACCGGGCACTTCACGGCCGTCACTGCCGCGGCCGCGGCCGGACGGTTGACGTCACCAGGGCGTCACGGGCGCGATCGCCGCCGCCGCCGCCGGCCGCGGGTGTCGACGCTACCGCGGCCTGCACGGTCGGAGCGTTTCGGCGCGACGCGCGGTCTGCGGCGCGTCTGTCGGCGGCGCCGGCCCTGTTTACCGTCCGGCGGCGACGCGTCCCCGCCGGTAGCCGGTCAGACGGAGCGCGCCGGGCCGCGCCGGACCGCCGGGCGCGGTCGAACGGTGACGTGGGGCAGGGAGACCAGGCCCGCCGCCGGCACGGAGCGAAACAGTGACCCCGGCGGCGCGGGGATTACCGCTACCACCGCCGTGTTTGGCCCTTCGACAAATTATCGACAGCACGCCGGACTCCGCCAGCGTCACAAGACGCCTACACCGTGCCACATACTGTTTCGTGTGTTCTGGCTCGGTGTCAGCGCCCATGTTCCCCGTACCCAAAACAAAGCGGCCAGTGGTAACGCCCGCATCCAACAGCGCCCGCGCCTGTACACAGCGACTCCGGCCGGTCTGTACCTGTTTTTGTCGGTGCCGTTCCAGCAGTTCATGATCCGTGACGGAGGGGCGGCCATCTCCCGGTCGTTGCACAGGTGGCTGGGCAGGTCGTACCAGAACGTCTTCAGCGGCCGGATCTGCCGGTGGCCGTGACGGCGGCGTCAGCTCACACCGCCATATGACGTCACGACTGACCGTCACGTGACTCAGGCGCCCACGGCGGCGGCGATCACGTGGGCGCGGCGTGCTCTGCACGAGGTGAGTCACCCTGGACCTGCTGTCCCGCATGCTTCAAATCGTAAACGATGAGTGGACGCGATGACACACTTCCTAACGGCCCAAATGGAACGTCCAGTCCCAAGTCCAGTCCAGTCCAGTCCAATCTCCACTTCGAGGGGCGGCAGGTTGTAGCACGTCCTTCCCCGGGCCTACTGGTCTCCACAACTTCAAACATTTCTGAACACAAAAGTACACTGGCGATGTTCAGAACACACTCGCCACGGCATCGGCCAGCCGTGCCATCTCTGGTCCTGCCGTCCCTCCCCGGCCATCTCCGGGTCTGCTCGTCACCCCTCGGCAGCCGCCCGCGGCCGGGCCGGCGCGTCAGACGCCGCTCCTGCACTGACCCGGCTGCGGATGTCGCCCAGCACGCGCAGCAGCGGCGACGGCTCGTGCTCGGCGTTGTCCGGGTGCATGCGGAACTTGACCCGCTTGAAGTCGGGCGTCTCGTAGGAGGGCGCGTTGCCGCCGGCCTGGCGCCGCCGCCGGAACTTGGGGTCGCCGCAGCCCTCGAAAATCTATGGACACGGACACGACGTGATTATGAAGATATCTTTCGTGCATCACCATGTGACAGTCGTTTTATCATTTCCAAGTCGGTATCGCTGCAAGATTTATGCCCAATGTTGGCAGTGGATAGCTGCCAAAAGAGATTTCCATCACTGATGAATAACGGAAAACCGTTGGTCTATTCTGTAGTTCCCTTAACGACATGGCCACAAGGGCACGGGAAAAAGGGGGAAGGGGAGACTGTCATCCTCCAACTTTTCTGAAATTTAACAATGACCCTATGGACGCTGACTGGAAAGAACTGACCCAAAACGCTTCTTCCCCGATTGCCCCCTCCCAACTGTGGAGGAGTTCCCGCGCCCATGCATGACCGCATCTCGAAAAGGCTGACAATAATCCACATTCACCCAGCTGATGACACGAGACATGAGACACGAGCAGACACAAACCTTTCGTGAGACGTCATGGCCGCTGTCCTGGAAGTTCATGATGGCGTACGATATTTTCACGTTGATGGGACTGACGACAGACTCAATGTTGAACGGCCCTTCCAATCGCGTCACCAAGTTGGTGATGCCATCTGTCGAGAGAACAAAGCAGTTCTGGTACCTAAATACTACAACAGGTGGTGGCATCAAACAGACGCGCAGCGATGATTTTCATTTCCAGGTGCGTGGCTGCCATGTTAGCTACTTTCTCATTCAGGAATGGATTCAGCAAGAAATAAAACCTCCTTTCGTTCCGCTGCTGGAATTCCACACTACCCCCCACACTGCCTGAGATCGAAGTTCAACAGAGGGGGCGGAATATCTATCAATACTGTATCTGAGGCTCGATCCTTACCGCCGGGGTTAATGCGCCCATATCCATACACGGAAACCCACTCAAGCATTCTTTCGCCGGCCGCCGCCGACCGGACGGCCTCTATTAACTACCCCGGGCTGACGTCAGAGGCCTTATGTTTGAGCTGCGCCGCCGGCCGGCTGCGCGCAGCTCCGGCCGACGGAGCGGGGGCGGGGGCAGGGGCGGGGCGGGTACACGGTGCGTCCGAGCCGCCCCCGATAGAGGGGGCGCCCATGATTCACCGCCAGCGCCGCCAGGACTCTGTTTGGGAAGCACGGAGAGTCACTTCCGGACGACCGCCGCCCGTCGCGCCTCGCCGGCGCCAAGTGACTTCGTTACCCGTTATCGACTTCACCGCTCGCACGCGGCGGCCGCCGGCGGCGCTGTGGAGCCACCAGCCGCTGAAGGGGGAGGGGGCTCGGCGCCGCTGCCGCGTCAGACGGGGAAGGGGACGATGGGACGGCGGCGGCGGCAGACGTCGCGCAGTCAGCGGCAGCTGAGTCACCGCCGCCGGCGCCGGCGCCGGCGGCGGCGGCGGGCGGGCGGGCCGCAGCACGGCCACCCCGTTCGGCCCGCGCACCGCCGCCGGCCGCCGCAATTGAGCCATTACGGCCCGACGCGGCGCGGCCACGCACCGGCCGAGAGCGGCCATCGCGGCGCACCAGAATTGAATTAACCTCCATAAACAGCGCGGCGGCCAGCCGGCGCGCGCCCGCCGTACCTCGGCCGGCAAAAACAGACCCTGCCCGGCCGGGCGGCGCGGCGGCGGCGGCGACGCGGCCGGCTCCGGCTCCGGTCCTCCCGGCGCCGGTGATTACAGCTCAGATAAACAGGCGCGCCATGTCCTCGCCCGATGTCAACTGTTTATCGGGCGGGCGCGGGCGGCGGCGTTTTTGCGGCGGCCAGGCGCGGCGCCGCCGCCGCCGGAACGGCTCGCGGGCACGCGTCGCCGCCGCCGGCCGCCGACCGGGCGGCGACCAGGACGCTCCGCCACCGCCGCCGCCGCCGCCGCCGCCGCGGTCGCGCATTCAGTCCGCCCACGGAGCGGGTTTTTGCCGCGCCGCCGGCCGTTCGATGGCCGAGATGCGGCCTCGGTGTCGCGCGATCCGGTGGCGATACGCGGCCGCCATTAATACCGCCGGCGCGGCGGCGGCCGCGGCGCCCTATCAGACAGTGTACACGCACCGGGCGCCGGCCGGGCGGCCGCCGCCGCCGCGCCGTGATCCGCCGGCCGGCGGCGCGCCGCCCGACAGCCAAACACGGCGGCGCACAGGCTTTCAGCGCGCCACTCCGGCGGCGACGGATCGCGGCCTTGACGGTGGCCGGGGCGGCCGAGCGGACGTTCCCGGCGCCAGGTGGTGATGTGACGCCCCGGCCGACTGATCCGAGTCCACCCTCCGCGAGGGCCCGCACGCCCGGCCCTCGCTGGGAGGGTGGACACGAAGACCAGCGCCGCTAACTTTGGTGACGTGGGTGGGTGTGAGTGGGCTCCGGGGCGTGGGTGGCGGACCAGCTGGGCAGAGCAGAAGTTCAGGTCGCTGCGGGAGTTCGGGCGGAGTTGGCCAGCGCGGACGTTCCCCTGGGGCGACGGCTGGGGTCGACAGGCGCATAAAAGAATTAAGCTGGTCACCTTCGTTGCATGCCGAAAACGAAGAGAGAACTTCAAATGACGCAGATGGCCACGGCCTCCCTCTCAGCGCACGGAAGCCTTCGCGAACGACCGGCACCGAGACCAGCCGTCCGCCAGAGCCTCCGTCGCGGCGAGCCCGCGACCTAATCCAAAGAAATCCCGTTTCCACGGAGCCAATAGGCCATCACGCAGCAGACTGCCAATCCATTCCCGCCGTGCCCGGGCCGCCAACTTTCAATGTGACCCCATTCCGACTAATTGCATCAACTCAGGGCCCAGCGCCGGCCGCGGCGCCACATCGTCCGACCTCCACCGCCAGCCAGGACCCCAGCCGGCGGCTGCCGCCGCGCCCCGCTCACCGATGAACTCGTGCCACTGGTCGTTGAGCCTGCTGTGGTGCGCCAGGCAGCCCTTGACCACGTTCAGGCAGAATCCGTGGCAGGCCTTGAGGCGCGGCATGCCGCGGCAGGTGGAGCACTGGCTCATCTTCATCAGGGCGCTGCCGCAGTTCGGCGTCACGTTCACCTGCGGGCGGCGGCGTCACGGTCACGTCACGGCCACGACCTCACAGCAGTGTCATGGCCACCACGTTCCGGAGACGTCACGATCAGGTCACGGAGCGGCGGTCGCTCCCGGCCGGGGTAGGACGGCGCGCCACTGTGGGAAGGAGGCGACTCGACTCCGCTACTGGGCGCGGCAACGGACTACTGTATGGGGCACGATTATAGGCAATAAAACGGCACTTGAGAGGAAGCGCAAGAAAGAAAAAAAGCCGAGAAAAAGTTAAGAGAAGACTGGAGATCGCGGTGCGCGGAAACGACAACAGTCCCGGAAGTCAGCAGGCGTGAGACAGAGAGATGAGGGAGAGGTCATCTGGGGGCGGCCAAGAGCCTACAGCACGGCCCACACCGCGACATCCGGAGCACTATCCGAGCCAGAACACGCAGCGCCGACCGCGGGCCGGGCCGAGGCGCCACGCTACAGGCATCGACCACCAGCCGGCCACACGATCGGCGCCGCCCCCGAACGCCGCGCCCGCCATCGGGCCGGCACCAAAACCGATCCGGCGATAGGGTTCCGGCCGACCGCCGACACACATACCGGCCGGCCCATAAACTGGCCGCTCATCACGACCCGCCGCCGGTGCCGCAATACATACCGAGCGGCCTCTAAAGCCGGCCTGTCCACAATGAATGTCGCCATGCATGCCAACAAAGCCCCGAACGGGTTGGCCGCCCGCTGACCATCTGCTGACGTCGCCGCCGGGCCGCGGCAGTTCTGCCGGCTCCTCGATCACGGGCCGATCGGGCCGACAGCTTAATAGACATGGGCCGGCATGTCCCGCCTTTAGTGCCCGTCCTGCTCCGAGCGGTTAAATCGGGGCGGCTGATCGTCCCCGGTCCCTAAAACTGTCGCGTCAGAGCCCCCGCAATCGATTTCCGAGCTTTCCCGAATCGCCGGGGCAACTCATTACGACAGCTTTCTAAAACGATCTTGGCGACAGGCTACAGCAATAAAAGCCTCGCCGCCAGGAACCACTAAGGCGATTGATTAACACTTGGAAGAACCAGTCCGGCTTCGACCCTCCGCTCGCAGCGCCATCGTCGCACAACCAGCCAACCGAAGGCGGCAGCGCCTTACAAACAGCAGGCCGCCGCCGTCAATGCACCAGTCCTCCGGACGCCAACACGACCGACGCCTACACGCCACAAGCCACTCCGACCGGAACGCGTTCACGCATTTACCCCGACAAAAGGCGCCCATCGACCGAGAAGTGCCCTCACTCCTCCAAAGACGTGCTACTCGGGAAACGCCCACGGCCGCGCACGGCCACCGGCCGCAGCGCCTGTCCCGCCTGCGTGCACGCGCATTAGCGGCAACGTCGCCGGCAGTTTCCGACGGTGAACAATCTGCCGGCGCGGCGGGCGGCCGCCGCCGCCGACACGCGGCCGGCGGCGGCCACTGCCGGCGGCCGGCCGGGCCGTGACCGGCTGAATGGCCGGCCGAGCAGCGCCGCCCCCGCCGCCGCCATCGATCCACGCCGTCCGGTTCCACGGCACGGTCCGCGCCGGTTCCGGGTCCGGCCGTCCGGTCCGCACCCGCCCCCGGGTGCGGCCGGCGGCCCGCGCCGACCGCCGTCGGCTGGACGCGGGTCCGGCTGGAGGGATGCCCGCAGTACACAGCACTCGTCACGGGACCTGCCGGACGGCCAGTGTCCGCGGGAAAAACGACTCGTCAGACAGATATCCGCGGGACTGACGTCGCACAGAGCGGCCGCAAGCGACCGAAGAAGTCCGCAGCACACCGGTCGCGGAAGAGCATTAGCTCCAAATCCTTCGCTTCGATCTACTGCTGGACAAGGCACGCGGGCATCCGGCGGAGACCGACAGGAGCCCCGCAGATGCCGGCAGGCGTCTAGCGGAGACCGACAGGAGCCCCGCAGATGCCGGCAGGCGTCTAGCGGACACCGACAGGAGCCCCGCAGATATCGACAGGCGTCTAGCGGACACCGACGGGAGCCCGGCGGACACCGACGGGAGCCCGGCGGACACCGACAGGAGGCCCGCAGATATCGACAGGCGTCTAGCGGACACCGACGGGAGCCCCGCAGATATCGACAGGCGTCTAGCGGACACCGACAGGAGCCCCGCAGATATCGACAGGCGTCTAGCGGACACCGACGGGAGCCCGGCGGACACCGACAGGAGCCCGGCGGACACCGACAGGAGTGCGACGGAGGCGCCCGGATGACTTCAGAGGTCGGCCGGACCTTCGCAGTTGGCCGACACACACATACACACAAATACATCGGGAGACACAAACCAGCGGCGGCTGACGGACGACAGAAGACGGCGAACAAAGGCCGCTGTCCGGCCTGTCGAGCACCGCCCGGCCGTCGGCTGCCGTCTATAAACACGGACACAAAGCCGCGGCTCTGGTCGCGCCGGTGCAGGGGAGCCATCCGCTCACTGCGCGCGTCAACAAACCGGATTACCGCCGGCCAGACGCGCCGAAGGCGGACGAGTCGGCTCGTCTCGGGCCGCGGACCGACTCAAACGTGACCGTCCGGGCACGGCACCCACGGCCGGACGGCGCTGATAAGTCGCGTCAATCACCGCGCGAGGCGGCGCTCCGTCCCGGGCCCGTCAGAGCCTGAGCGGAGCGACGTCCGCCGCGGCCGGCCGGCGCGCGGCGGCGGAGATATGATGGCCGGCTCGGCGGCCACTCGGGCCCGACAGACAGCCGTCATAATAGCCGGCCGGCGGCTGACGGGCGCCGTCCGGGCGCGGCCGGGCTGCGTCCGCGGCGGGGCCGAGCTCACAGCCGCAGGCCGACCGAACCCCAGCGGCCGGCTCCGGGCAGCCGCGACAGCAGCCAGACGAACGCAGAGACCGGCCGGTGCCTATCAATGCCGGTGCCTGAGCAGCCATGGGTGTGTTGTTCTGTTTCCGGTATTTCCTTTGTCGTGCGGGCGATTCAGACGTGCGCCGCCTGTTATGACAATGCCGTTTTAACGAATGAATGCGGTTCCGATGGTGATTTGTGTTTAAATGCGCGTCGATCAGCTGGTCACTTAGCTCCCAGACGAATGCGGTTCCAATCAATGACGGGGCGCCCAACTCCCCTGAGGACCTCTGAAGTTGACACCAGCGGATACGTTTCACCATCCAACAGACTGCCTGCCTGCAACAACCCCGGGCCCAAACAGCACGACGGACGGACCCACACCGTTTCTCCACAGCGTCGATCCCCTGAACCCGTCCAGTCGGTCGGCCTCCCGCCAGCCCGTCCATCTGCCCGCAGCAGGCGCCGGCCGGCCGCCGAGCGGGCCGCCTTCCCACGGCCGAGCCGGGCCGGCCGGCCGCCCCCAGTTCTGCAGCGGACCTCCCACCTGTCGCCGCCCCCGCCGACCTGCCCGCCTCCGCCGCGCCGATAAAAATACACACCGGCAAAAACAAAGAATGCCAAATCATGAATGCGGGAGAGCGGCGCCGCAAAAACGCCTAATTAATAGTCATTAATCGCGTACTCCCCGGCGGTGGGCGGCAGGCGGAATATTTCCGCCGCCATTCGAGATAAAAATCGCCGCGACTGGCGGCGGCGGCCGGCCGTCGGGCAATATGTCGGCCAGCGCCGCGAAAGAATGGCCGCCGTCATACCTGCGAGTAAAAACCGCCACCAGCCGAGAGCCGGGCGAGCCGGCTAATCCACCGCCGACGAGCGACGCGCGGAGGCGGCGACGGCCGGACAAAAACCGGCTCTCCGGCGGCCGGTCGCGGGGCAACAGCGCGCGAGACACCGCCCCCGGCCGGCTCCCCGATCGGCGCGTAATTGCGCCCGCGGGGCGCGCGTATCGAGCGCGGCCCGGCCGGCGACAGCGGCCGCCGCCGCATTGATTTCCCGGCGGCGCCGGCGGCCATTTGTCACCGTATCATAGTCGACATCGACGCAATCTGGCCGGCCGGCCGGCGGCGGCGACGCGCGCGTCGGACAGCCTCGACCTGCCGGCGCGCGGCTCCGGCTCGGCGACGGATGCGGCGACACCGGGAAATGCTGACGACGCCGCGCGCGCCGGCCGGAAGGCAACGCTGACTGTGACAGGAGAGAATTTCCACAGAGACGAGGGACGCCTTCCAGGCTTCGGTAGCCATTCGTCTCGGCCGCAGTCGGAGCTGAACGAAGCTTACACCTCATGGGCCAATGGAAACATCTTGGGTGGCCTTCAGAACGTCGCCACACAAGCGGCGCTGACGTCCAACCGCGGCCTGACATCGCGAGGAAATCCTTAACGACCATGCTGACCAGCTTCCACATTCCCATCAGGACACATACATCCTCAACCCAGACAAGCAGGCCGCCTCAGCCCGACACCGTCCCTGCGGGTCCCCTCCCGACCAGCCCATCCATCTCAGCTGGCCCGCACGGCGTCACAGGCGCCGCGACCGGGCCCGGAGACGATTGTGGCGCAGCCGGTTATCAGACGGGTCCAGCCGCCGCCGGCCGCCGGCGGCAAAGGCTGCCGGAGACAGGCTCAATTTGACACTGGCCGCCTCAGCCGCGCGTCTTCAATTTCAACCGTCTCCGCCATAATAAGGGGCAAGATCGCGGCAGGCGAAATTTCCGAAAAGAGTTCGGCGATGGCCGTATCGGCAGAGGCCGCCAATGGCTTCTATCAAGGCTCGCGAGGCCCAACTCCGGCCGGGTCTCGCCTCGCCGGCATGCCTGAGCTGGAAGGCACGTATCCCGGCCCGTTCCCGCCCGAGTCTTCCCTGATATAGTGGCGATACATTGCCGTAAATTCCTGATCCCGCAACAGAACGCGAGGCCTGGCACAACACGGCACCGGGCGAGGGCAATAAACTTGACACACAGACCACGCGCCGCCCATTTCATCGAAATTACACACGTACCAATGTGGCGGCCCTCCCCCGAGCGCCCCGAACACCGCCCTGACATCGCAACACGCTCGATGCACTCCAATCACGGGAGGCTGCTGCCTGACCAACAAGGTGGCCGGCACACCCGGCACCACACGTCGCCACGTACCGTCTTCAGCCGCTTCACCACGTCGTGTCCGGTGTGCAGGCCCTGGACGAGCGTGCGCGTGGCGACGAACGAGCGCTTCAGCTGCTGCGTCAGCTTGACCGGCACGTCGCGGAACGGCTTCAGGCCCTCCATGTGGGTGGCCACGCACTGCAGGTACCTGCCGGCGCGAGGGAATCGTCAGAAGGGAAGCAAGGGGCGCCGCGGCACGTCGGACCGACCGACGGACTTCGTGGCACGCCCCCGCCCCGGAATCAAACCCGGCCCGGCAGCAGAAAGCTCGCACCGACGACCGCAACCCTGATTCATTATTCAGTTCTTAGATACACAGAAGGCTTGCAAGGATCGCCTAAAATGTTTGAACAGATCTCGGGCAATTTCGGAAAGTTCAGCGTCGCCGGAGGGTTTCAAGCAGCGATGCAAAGCTCACAGCTCCCGGAGGGTTTAATAATGGAGCAAACAGGACGCCACACCGCCTCGTGTGTCGTCGGGGGACGAGCTGCCCGAGTTGGAAGGATCAAAACGTACGTCTGAATAATGTACCAACATGTACGATGGAAGACGTCTATCCAAAATGGTTTTTGTATGATGAAATATGCACCGGCCATGTCTGTCATTTACCAAAGCTCCCACGATCCTTTGATGTTGAACTTCACGAACATGACAGCTTCTGATTTAAGGCGCCTTGTGTCGTGCACGATATCTGTCGCCTGTCACGCTACCCCGAGCACCGCACTGTCATGAATTATCGTCGAAAAAGCCTTTGCTCGTCCCTGCTTGTTCACTGGGACTTCAATCACGACGGTTCAAGGTGTTTCTTACAATCTGATAATGCAGGTCAATGCAAAAACAAGTCGCAATAAAAACCGATTGAATTTCAAGACCCATTAAATGCAATGAACAGGGATGAAAACGCAGGGTAATGTTTCTTCTCGCCGTGTCATCCATTTCCAAACTTCGTCCCAGGTTGAGGATGGATCAGAGATGAGCTACGCCCCGCCTTAACCACTGACTGGTAAAAGGCCACGTCATGCCGGCCTGTCGTTAAACGTGAAGGTGAGAGTACCATGACAGGGTACAAGCGAATGCCTAGAGTTTCTTCGGCTCTCACTCTATGAAGCTTCTCCGTGACTCAACGGGTGCATTGTAGTTCACTGGCGCCGTTACGGACTTCTTCCCATTTAAGCATTAACTGCGAGGTTACCGGAAAACGGCAAGTGGTCGTTGCATACACACTAAAATGAGGGTACTGGAACCAAAGTGGCACGTTTCGGCTCAGCAGCCGCAATAGCTCGAGGCGCGGCCACACGGCGCTAATCGCAGCTGCCCCGCTCGCCGCACACGGCGCCTGGGAGGGTGTCGTGGGTGGGCCGGGCAGGTGCCGCCCTGTGCACACACTGCATAATCCCATTACCGCGGCGGCAAGCAGCTGCCGCGCGCCGTGAGAACGCGTGGGCGCCACCGCCGCCGCCACCGCGGTCTCCGACACCACCCAACTGCGGCCCGGGTCGCTCGGATAATTTGTGGATGCACATCGGCCGAATTTACGGACGCTGTTAATTCGGGCCAGTAAAAATTCCGGAATTTGAAGCCGCGGCGGCGGCCGCTGGCGGCGGCGGCGGCGGCGGGCCGGCCGCGGCGCCCCGACAACAGGCCGGGAACGCGGCCTCGCCGTATATCATTCACGGATTTTATATCGATTTTTCGTCCCGGCGGGCCGGTCGCAGCTGTATGGACCGGCGCGGCCCCGGGCGCGCTCCGCACGCCGCTGAATGGCAGCATGAAAGGCTGGAAAAATGGCCCGGCCCGCGCGTAATTGAGAAAGCCGAGACGCGGGAAGGCCGCGGGCCACGTTCGCGCAGCAGAGAGAAGTCCACTCGCCGGGGTGATTATTAAAACTGAAGGACGGCCGCGGGACAGCTCGAGAAGCGACGCATTAGCGTGGAGCGGGATGGAGATTAATACAAGGGGTTGATAATGATCTGAATTATACACACTGGCTGGGCAGCTGTCTACCGACGGGGTAGCTGAAACTGTTTACCGTCACGTTCGCTGGAGCGGCAATGGGAGCGCGCACTTTTTGCTCACTGTGATCGACGGAACAAAACAGCACGAACAGATACGACCAATGAGAAACAATAGTGCGTCAGCTACGATGAACAGCACTCAGCAGGCCGTATGAGACATGGTATGGCTGATCACGCGTCTACGCAACACGAAACGAAGCACATTTACGGTACGTTTTCACGAGATGATCGTTTCACACCCAAGAGAAGCCTCGGCAGTATCTGAGGGACGGATAAAATGATGGGGAAGGGGAGGGGGGGGGGGTAATCGCGTGGAGCGCCCGGAAACGTACCCACCTTTATGACACCCCTGGAATGCTGGTCGGCGGGCTCCGTCGGTTTTTTTACGGCGCCGGCCCGGCCCCCGATCCCCGGGCCGGCCGGGACCCGTCAATACCTGACGGCTTTATGTTCCCGGCCGCCGACAAGCCGCAGACCGGCGTCAACACGCACGGACAAGCCCGGCCCTCCATCCCGGAGAGGCGCCGGTCCTGACGGCCGTACAGACGGGCACGAGGCCGCGGTCCGCCTGCCGCCTGCGCCTGCCGCCCGGGCCGGCCCGGAGCGCGGGCGCACTGGCGGGCAGGCGCGCTGGGCGGGGGAAACAGACGGCGTCGGCAGACGGATGGAAGAGGACGAGAGAGCGGGCGACCCGACAAACAAGGCTGGCGCTGGGAACGGAAGAGGGGCGTACGAACACGACAGACCGACAAGACACATCGAAGGGCAAGAGCGAGGACAAGACGGCCCGACGGAACAGGACGGACAGGTCCGGGCGGACTCGGACAGACGGGAGACGCCGCGCCGCCCTCGGTCGTCCACGCGCCGGCGGCGGACGGGCGGCGCTGTCAGCCGCCGCCGGCCCGGTGAGAGCGCGCCCGTGTTCCAGTGTGTGCAGCCCGCCATTAGCCGCGCGGCCGGGCGGCCGGCCGACGGCCAAGGTCGGCCAAACAATGCGCCGGCGCCGCGCCGCGCTCCTGGGGGGTCCGCCGCCCGGCCTGGCCGGCCGACCGGCCGCGGCCGCCAATTAATATCAGACGCGGCGGCCGTCATACTTTACGGCGGCGCGCCGGCCGATAATTGGCGGCCTGGTAATACCTCTATTAGGAGCGGCCGGCCGGCCGGGCGTGGTCGGCGGCCGACGAAAGGGACGGCCTGTCGCCCGTCCGGCCGCGACGCTGCGACGCCGCCGCCGCCGCCTTCCGGCCGGCCACCCAGTGCCGGGCCGGAGTCCAGGAGCGGCGCACGGCTCGGGTTCCACGGCGCCGCTGCACTTTACCGGCCATTACCTCAGGGAGCGTGAGAGCTTGTGACACTTACGGCTGCAGCTGTTACGTGCGTGAAGGAAATTGCGCGACAGCCGCAGCTTTGCAGGAAACATGCAATTGACTTCGTGGTTTATGACGGTTACAAAATGCAAAAATGTAAATTTCTTATCTAGTGTATAAAAACATGTGGTGACGCAGGCATGGCAATTCGCTTTGTAGGCTTAATGTAAGACCACAAAAACTGACGAGCTTTCGACTATGATGTTCTTCGGTGTTCACCTGCCACCCCGCTGCTCTCGTTCCCTCCCCCACGAGGCAGGGCCGGGTCCCGACGTTCTTGCCGGCGTTTTTCGCCCGCCGGGCGGCCGGCGGTTCCGGTCTGTTTTTGCTCCCAAAGCCAACAGGGCGCGTCCGGGCCGGTCGCGGCCGCGCCGCGGCGCCGCCGGGCGCACTCACTTTTCGTCGAACGTGTGCTGCGAGTTCAGCACGGTGAACATCCGCTTGTAGAGCACGGTGAAGAACTCGTTCATGATGTCGACCATGTCGCGCGCGCCGGTGGCGTAGTACTGCTCCAGCTCCTTGAACAGGTCGGTGAAGACGTGCGCGTTGCGCTCGTACAGCACGCCGTACGTCTTCTTGAACATGGCGTCCAGGGCGGTGCGCGACTCGTTCATCAGCGTGCGGAAGAACTCTGGAAGGAGGCAGAGGGCGGCGCTCAGTCACCGCGCGGCCTCGACCGCGGCCGCCAGACGCCGGCCCCATTCAGGGCGCCATGCATAAGCATGAGCTCATCCCCCTCCCGCCGTCTGGCCGGCAATAAGGCGGCCCCGTCCGACCCTCGATGCCGGCGCCGGCCCGCTCTGCCCCGCATCAGAGCCCCGAACGACGGCCGTAACAATAAATAACCGGGCATTATAATTTCGCGATGGGCTGCATGACGATGATGCCAAGAGGCGGCCGGCCGCCGGCGGATTCTGCCGCCGCCGCCCATCATTTAGCGCAAACTGCCGGCTAACCGGCCGCTCGGCGGCGACCGGCGGCCGTTCGTGGGAGGACGGGCCGAAATGAAAACATTGCCGGCCGGCCGCGGTCCGGACAAAGCGGTGCAGCTCGTTCGGGCCGATTTATTCGCGGCCGCCGTGTAAGCGCTAGTGCGGCGCGGCACGAGAGGGCGCCGCTCGAGGTCGGCGCGCGGAACGCGGACGAGGGAGCCGACGGGCGGCGCTGAGTCACTGCGCGCGCCGCCGCCGACGGTCAACATTCCGCGCCGCGGCAGACAGTGACGCCCCGCAGCCCGACGGCCGAGTGGCCCGGCTGCAGACGAACACGGCGGACACGGAGACGCACAAAGGCCGACTCGGCAAACAGCCGCCGGATTCAGGGCCACAACCGGCCGTTCTCCGCGCACAGGCGGCCCACTGTCGTTGAACCGCTCCACGCTCGCCGCCTCCGCCACGGTCGCCCACGTGACCGCCGCGATCGGAGCGCACCGATCGTGAGCAGCCGAGCTACAGGTCGCCGCGCCGGCCGGCCCGCGCGCTGCCCCCTTCTCGTGCCGCCAGTCCCAGTCTCAGCCGCTCTCGTGACCGGGCCTGCATCTCGGTGCACGCTGAATTACCGCCCGTAATAACCCGATCTGCGTAATTATGAAATTACACAGTCGCGGTCGTGACGGCGGCCGCTCGCCGCGCTAAGCTAATAGAGCCGGGCGGGCGGGCGGCTGCCGCGGCCCGGCCGCCGCCGGAGCGGGAGCCGGCAGGGCGCGCGCGCCCACCGGCGCCGCCGGCCGGCATCTGCGTCGCCGGCAGTAGCTCCCAACCGCCGCCGGATCGAGTCGTAAAGAGCGAGCGCGGCCGGCGGCCCGCGGCGCCTTCCATTAGCCGCCGGGCCGCGGCCACCCGATCCGCAATTACGCTTTTTACCGGCGCATAATTCCCGATCGGGAGCTTTGTCGGTTTCTGGGCGGCGCCTCGGCCGGCCGGGCTTTGCGGCGCGTGAATCGATGCCGGCCAGACGGGCCGGCGGCGGCCGGGAGTGCGTTCGGACGATAATAGAGCCGCCCGGCTGCCGCTGAAAGCCCACCCGTCCCGCTTCCCACCGGCCGCCGGCGGGGTATCTTTTCTTCCGGCTGATAAGTTTCTCGGCCGCGCGGCGCGGCGGCGCCGTGTCGTCCGTCTTCATTCATCAGGCGGCGAGCGGGGCGGCGTCCGGCCGGCCGGCCGAGCGCGGCTAACCTCATCAGACGGCCGCCCCGGACGGCCAATCGGCCAATAGACGAGCGGCCGCGGCGCCGGCCGGCCGCGCGCACGTGAGGGAATCCGCTCGCCGCCCGGCCACGGAGAGAAAAAAGAGAAAGAATACCGAACGGTCAGCGCGCGGCCGCGCGAACAAACGCGGCGGCACACGGCGCGGACCAGCACCGGCCGGCCGGGAGCGCGCCGCTCGCCACGCGAGGGCACGTCGCCAGACGGCCGTCCGGGGTCGGCGAACGGGTCGGCGCCGCCTTGTTTGATCAGCGCTGGCCGCCCCGGCCCGCGCGCCTGGACCGGACTGAGGGAGGACAAGGAACCGGCCGACCCTCCCCCGGACCGGACGCCGAACTGGCCGGATGGTTCGGGTCCGGCTGCGGCAGGCCGAGTCAAGACATCGCATACCCCGGGCTGGCCCAAATCACGTCGCGTCAGACCGAGACGAGCCGGGAAGGATCAGGCTGGATTAGATCGTTGCAGGCCAAGGCGAGCAAGGTCGGGACAAACTAGGCCGGGTTCGGTCGTAGCAGACTGGGACGCGGCTGGGTTCGGAAGGGTCGGGTCAGGTCGGGTCGGGAAAGCTCAGGTCAGGCCGGCTCGCGGACACTCCCCCGCAGTCTAGCCCTGTCCGGCCAGCCGAGGCCCGGCCAGGTGAGGCCGGTGCTCGGCCGGCAGCCGGCGGCCGGCGGCGCCGTCCGGCCGCGGATTCCGCGAGCGCCGCTCGTCGGCGCGGCATCGGCGCCGGCCGCCGGCCGCTCCCACGATTCCCACGGGAGATAGATGGGCAAAAAGGCCGCCGGCGGCGCGGTATTTACGGCCGCGCCGCCGCCGGACGACGCGTGGTTTACGGGCCGCCTTTTGTCCGCCAGTCGCCGGCCGCGGCGCCCTTTGTTTGGCCGCGCCGGCGCCGCAATTAACACGCGGCGCGCGGCGCGCGGCGACCGCGCCGCGTTTGACGCGGGTCCCGACCCGGGCGGCGGCGGACCGGCGCGCCGCCGCCTCGGGCGGCTGCGACCGGCCACGATCTCGTGCGCCGCGGACAAAGGGGTTCTGGGTGGCGCGGCCCGCGAGCCGGCGCCGTGCAGGCCAATCAGGGCGAGCAGGACCGCCCCGGCCGCGGCGGCGGGCGGCCGGCACGTCCGCAAGACGCTTCGAGGCCATCCGCGGGTCCGTGACCGCCAGCAGACGCCGTCACGGGCGTCTTCATCGTGAGAAAGGCATGCCGAGACGCGTGACGACACGCCACCTGGCCAGACGCCCGGCCTCCTCCACGTCCACCCAGACACGAACACGCTGCTGGAGCGTGAAAGTGCTGATCTGGATGTTAACGAAGAGTTTTATTTTCTCGGCTGAGACAGTATATCCGTGCGGTGCTTTTCTCTCCGTACGCTGTCCTCACAGCTGGAGTACGGAGAGAAAAATATCACACGCGCGCTGATTTGACACAACGTTCCGCCGGCGACAGAGCCCGATCACTGTTTCGTCTGGCCGGGTGGTCTGAACGCCGTCCTGCAGACCCTCTGATCGACGCGGCCCGGACGACCGGCCGCGACAGGTTAATCAAGCGCCGCCGCCGCCGCCCCGCCAGCTGCCGCCAAAGTGTGTCACGCTGGGCGTTCGCCGGGGGGGGGGGGGGGCAAAAACAGCGGCACCACTCCAAAGAAAACGCCGACGACCTGGCGGCGAGCTGATCGACGGACCAGCAGCGGCCGTCCAGCGGACCAGCAGGTCGCTGATCCGTCGAGGCCGAGGGGTCGAGGCCGGCTGACGGGCAGCCATTCCGACAGGTCACGACTAATCTCCGGACATCATCACACACGGACGCATAGAGCACTGGTCACGGGAGATCATCCCAAGTCGCTGAAGATCATTCCGACATCAAACAGATAGCGCATACGTCTCGGAAGATTAGCAGCGGCCGGCCGGACAAGGGCACGAGAGAGAGAGAGAGAGAGAGAGAGAGAGAGAGAGAGAGAGAGAGAGAGAGAGAGAGAGAGAGAGAGAGAGAGAGAGAGAGAGAGAGAGAGAGAGAGAAAGAGAGAGAGAGAGAGAGAGAGAGAGAGAGAGAGAGAGAGAGAGAGAGAGAGAGAGAGAGAGAGAGAGAGAGAGAGAGAGAGAGAGAGAGAGAGAGAGAGAGAGAGAGAGAGAGAGAGAGAGAGAGAGAGAGAGAGAGAGAGAGAGGCGCAGTAAACGAAAGGAAAGGGAAGCAAAACATTTCGCCGACAAATAAAACTATCTACATAGTCCCAGAATGTTTCAACAACATAAAACAGTCTACACTGCTTTCGATACCACATAGAAGCTGGTTTCAATTTCTCTGGTCACACACATAAAAAAAACAGCCAATCAGTGTCCAGGAGCACAAAAACCTGCGATGGACCGCAGGGAGAGCGTCGGTTCGACCACAGCACGGCTGTACAAGGCCGCCGAGGTAACAAAACAATTATCGGCGGGTCAGTAAAACAATGGCACTGTTTTATCGCACCAGGAGCCGCGATGGAATCTGGCTTTAAAGAGCCAACAGCCAGCGCTGGATTTGGACGAGAAACGTCTTATGGACACACAGCGGGACGGCGCAGCACCATCAACATTCCTACAGCAACGACCAGCTGTGTGAAATCCTAGCCACTCGCCGTGTCTTTCGCTGTGGCAACACTCATGAAGGAATGTAAATCTGGTTACACAAGGTAATGACATTCCCCTCATCGTTGAAGACAACTGCGGTTCACGAGATTTCAGAAAGATGTCCAATGCTTGCGTGAAAATCAATCGAACATACATCCGAAAAGACAACGTACATAAAGCACGTACGCGAATGTACTAGCCTTACGACAAGATCCAGACGTGATTCCCAGATGGCCTGAGGTCGGTGATAACGCTAATGAATTCCTGAGCTCCCCGCAATCACCCAAGCCTTTCGAGGTTAGCCAGTCTCAGGCCTCGTGTTCACTGTCAAAACCGATGAGTGAAGGATGTCACCCAGCCATGAACATTCCTAAAGTGCTGCAGAACGACGAATTTAGTGTAAAGTTACAACGGAAAGCCGATTGGAACACAGCCCAACAACAAGACGAAATCCTGCCTATTGCATGCAGTGTTCTCGGCTTTTGCTTCTCGAATATCCCATGCTCAAGATGGTGAAGTAAGTTCGTAGTTTCGCGGCAGGAAACATACCAGGAAATTTTCGAGACTGACAAGCCAAGCTTAACTTGTAAGAATGCTTCATAAATCAAATGAAGGTGCTTATCGCAACAAAGTCCTTACAGCTCAAACATAATGTTCGAATGAAATACGGCACGTCGTACGCCAGGTGTTTGTAAGCGCCTAATCTTCCTTCAATCATCTCCCTTGAGTTAAACGTTCACTTATCCCGTCGAAACTATGCGGAATTCGAGAGGAATCCGATAAGAATCATACAGATGCACCGGGAACGAAGAATCCATTCCACATCTCGGAACGCCCAACAAGAACTAACAGGAACCTTGAGGCATGCAAACACTGCCGTCCGAACTGGCACGGATGGAATGCTGTGCATGCTGAAGGTATTTCAACCAGCTGCAGAGGTGAGGGTCCGGCGCACGTGGCGACTCAGGGGTCGCGCGCCGCAGAACACCGATACAATCTCGCTCGCAGCATTAAGCTGGGCTCATTCCACTCGGTGCGGCACCTCGCCGGCCGGGCCACGGCGATAATTCCAGTCTCCATCTGCGGCCGAATCTCCCTCCAGCTGTACTCGCCGTCCGGTATGGTCCCAGTTAAGAGGATTTAAATCCCATCGGACGGGTCAGGCGCGGCGGCCAATCCCCGCCGCGGCGCTCAACACCGAGCCGGCCCGAGATCGGCGTGTCGTCACCGGAAGCCGGCGGCCCCGGCGGCGGCGGCGGCCCGCAGCCGGCCGGGCCGGCGCGGCGGCAGCTGCGGCCGCCGGCCGGCCGCCCGAAATAGGCGTGCGCCGAGCAGAGCGCCGGCGGCGGCCCGGCGCGGCGACTGCGGCGGCGATCGGCCCGCGAGACGTGTCCCGGCGCGGCCGACCCGGCCGTCGACCGCGCCGGCCGCCCACGCAGGCGGCGCCGGCCCGTTTGCATAGCGACGCGGCGATCAATGGACGGCGGCGCTGTAACGCACGGCGGCGGCGGCGGCGGCGCCGCGGGCGGCCGCCGACCGCTCTCTGGCCGCCAGATGCTGCCCGCCGGCCGCCGGCCGACCGGCCAGGTGCCGGCCGCGCTCACAAAAACGCCGCCCGCCCGGCGGCCGGCCACACAGCGAGCGCGCCGGCCGCCGCCATCGCCGCCCCTCCGATCCGGTCGTTTCCAATTACGGGCGAAATTCTGGCGTGCCCAGATAACCGGGCCGACCTGCCGCCGGCTCTTCTCGACCGCGGTCCACGAGTGGTCGGCGGCGGGGAGGGGGGCGACAGGGGGGCCGGGGGTGTACCGGATCCAATGGCTGATGGCCAACCGATCGGAGACGAAAAACGCCCGGGAAAAACTGGTGAAACGGCCCGACATCTGTTGCGCCGCCGCAGCCGCAGAGCTTGTGTCGCGAGAAATCCACGACAGACCGGCTGGAAAGCCAAGGGCGCGGCGAGTGATTGCCAGATGCGGCCATCCGCGCCATCGCAAGGCTATCTCGGGACGGCCCGCCGTGCGCTGGACGCACCTGTCACCACAGTCAGCGGCAGTACACACCGGCGAGCAAACATCAGTACCGTGCACAGGCTGCAGTACCCAGACGCGGCGGCTGCGACGTACCCACCCCGGTGAGGCATTTCGATTCATGAGTGTGCATGCACGTCAAGCCACGACAGAAATCTAGCAAACAAGTCATCGCAGCATAACACCCCTCCTATCAGAGAACCCCATTTCTCACAATCAATAAACGAAAACAATGGAATTAGCCTTTCTGATGTGACCTCGTACCATCGGCTCAAGCATGAGACCGTTATCTAATACTCCAGTGCACCAGACCCACCCGCATCACACACCGCAATCCCCAAACACACATATGGGAGACGCCAGCTACCAGCCTGACGGTACCCGACCAACCCCCGGCCAACACCTACCGTCGAAGCTCGTGCCCTGCGAGCCGAGGTCCTCGGCCACCTCGTCGACCGCCTGCCGGACCGATCTGTCGAGCTGGTGGCGCGAGAACTCGCTCAGCCGCAGCTCCATGCCCTCGCTGCAGCAGGTCCGGTCTCCGGAGCAGATCTGCAGGTGGTCGCCTGCAACGGAGACGGCGCGCCGTCAGTCGGGCGCGTCGCCGGCGACGTCAGCACGTCACGCCACGTCACGGGCCGGCGCCGCCCGCCGGGCGTCACATCTGCCGAGGCGAGCGGCTAATCAAGAATCTGCTCCAGCGTAACGGTGACGCTCCGCTCGACGAGCCGGCGGGCCGTCACGGCCGCCGGGGGATCGTGAGAAGCCCGCGGCGCGGCCCGTCGCGTCGGCCGGGGCGGTCGGCCCGCCCCCTTACGCAGGCCCGCCGGCCGCCAGATGCCGCCGCTTCCCGGACGTTTGCCGCAGTTAACGAGCCCATCAGTGGGCGAAGACACCGCCGTTAATCTGAGCTCCATTCGACCGTCACAGCCCGCTGCCTCCTCCACCGCCGCCGCCGCGGGCCGCCAGAGCCGAGCCGTGAGGCCGTCCTGTGCCGTCCTCAGGCGCACCGCGCTGACCCTTTGTCTCCGGCCGGCGGCGACCCAGCGCGCCGCCGGCGGCGGGGGAGATGGGGGGGAGACTATTGTCGCCGCCGCGTTCCGGCCGGACCTGACGGAGCCAAGTTCGCTCCTCCTCCGCCGCCGCCGCCGCCGCCGCCGCCGCCGCCGCCGCCGCCGCCGCCGCCGCCGCCGCCGCCGCCGCCGCCGCCGCCGCCGCCGCCGCCGCCGGCCGGCGCCGGCCTCCCGCGGCTCACGTCCGGCCGCACGCGCAAAGTGTCACGTCCGCTGACACGGACAGTTACGGACAATGACCAGGGTCGGGCCATTGTCCGGACCGCTTGAAAGGGCCGCCGCCGCCGCCGCCGCGTCCCGCCGCGATCACGCCGCAGTGTCCCGTTCCGGCGCGTGGGGCACCGGGCGCCGGCAGCGCGAGGGAAGCTCGAGTGTCCTGTGCTCGTCTCAGAACGACGCGCCCGCCGGGCCGTCCGCGCGGCGACCGGCGGCCGGACAGAGCGGCGCCTCCGCGGCGCGCGGCGGCGGACCGAACCGGTGACAAGCGGCGCGATACGGCCGGCCGCGGCGCGGCGCGCGCGTCCGCGGCCGGCGGCCGCTGCAGCCTGAACGGGGCCGCTCACTCGTCGGCCGCGCCGGCTGGAAAACGAGGCGGGAGCGCCGCCGACGGACGCCGGCCAGGGCGACCCGCCGGAACCGGAAGCGGACCGCCGGCCCGGCGGGTCCACGCCTCTCGGCGGCCGACATCGATACGAGCTCCCGAAATGTGACGCCGCTAAAAATAGCGTCCCCGAGGCGCGTCGTGCTCGCCCCAGTAGCGCGGTCGGCACTCACACCCCGGCGCCGGACCGGCCAGTGGGAAGAGCCGGCACGACGGACCAGCCGCGGCGGCGCAGGAGGCGGCGCGCCGGGCAGGCCACGGGGTCCGTGACAGCGAAACGCGCCAGAGGAACGAGCTCGAGAACCGTGGAATGGCGACGAGTCAGGCCAGCAGACGTGAGAAGCCGCGGCCGGCCAGTCGCAGGCGCGTGAGAGCGCGCAGATGTCCCGGCGGCGGCAGACGAGCTAGCTCGTGAGTCACGCGGGCGCGAAGGCGTCCCCGGCCGCTGTCAGCGGACTCTCCCGGCCGTGTCGCCGCCAGCTGTCGCCGCCTGCTGGCCGGCGTATATCAGGGCCGACCGGCGGCCGACACGGCGCGCAGGCCGGGCGGCCGGCAGCCGCGTCCATCCAGCTCGGTAATTACGGCCGTCACAGCCTGCCGCGCTCCGGCCGACGGGCCGGGCGGCATGTTCCGACCGCCGCCGCGGCGCCACTCCGTCGACGGCGACGCAGACCGTCTGCGGAGACGTGTGCCCGCGGTGACACCTCTTCCTGTGAGGGAAAACGACGCAGGCCGTCTGGAAGTGTCGGCCGGTAACGCTGCCTCTCAGCCCGCTGCGGCCGGACAGACCCCTCCCCGCCCCCCGTGACGGGACACCGGACCGGCGGCGACGCGCCGGACGCCGCACCGTTCCATCATCATCCAGCGCCGCTTCCCCCGACTCCGCGGCAAGCCGGCCCTCGCTTCCGCCGGCGCTCCTGCGGCGCGGCCTATTTTCAACTGGCGCCGCCGGCACCGCGGCGCACCAGATACAGATCGCGGCGCACGTGCCCCGTCCGGGGTGTCGCGTCGCAACGACGGGCCAGGAGGGGTGAGCTGGGAGAGCGAGCAGGCAACCAAAACGGCGCGCCACCGGCGCTCCGCCGCCCGGGAACTCGACAAAAAACCACTGCCTCCCGTCCGACAACCCGCCGTCGGCAGCCTAACGGCACAACGCGCACAAGGGCAGTAAATGAATATCGCTTATCAGCAGTAAAAACAAACATCCTTCTTTCGGACCAGCGTCGACGCAGAGGCCCGACGTCGGCCGCTGTTCTCGGCCGTCGGCGGGCGCGGCTCGGCCGTCAGTCGCCGTCGATTCCGACGCCAGCTGCGGCGTGTTCCGGGCGCCGACAGGCGGCACGAACACGGCCTCCGGTTGCCGGCCGGCGCCGGGCCGCGCCGGCGCCGGCCGGTCGGCCGCCTCACGCACACGCGTGACAAATGACACGGCCGCCCGCTTTCTCCGGGCCGGGCCGGGCCGGCGGCGCGTGTCGAGCCTGAGCGATGACCCCCCACCACGCGGCGGGCCGACCCTGCCACGGCCAGACGGCCGGTCGCTGAGGTCACTGACGCCCGGAGACGAGGGCGACACGGGTCACTGAACGACACTCCGCCGACGCCGAACGCCGGCAGACGGCGACAGGGCGGTCCGAGACACAGCTGTGGCTTTGCCGCGGCATGGTGAACTCTGGTCATCTCCGCTCACCGCCAGACCAGACCAGACCAGAGGTCGTAATGGGCATCTATCGGGCCGTGACCTGCAGCCTGAGCAGTCATCGCCACTCACCGGCCGTGGGTTCGCCACGGGTCACCTCGGGCGGCGAGTCGCCTGCCCGGCGGACAGCCGAGGACCGTCCGCCATGCAGGCCGGGTCGCGTGCAGGCTGGCGCCCGCGCCGGACGTCGGCTGCACGGCACGTCGGCCGCACGCAGGCCCGCGCAAATGAGGTTACGAATAGCGCCCAGCACGGGCTCGGGCGAGCCAGGCGAAAGTGCAAGGACCGCGGGCGGGGCTCCGGAGAACGCGGTGAGGCTACGAGGTTCGGACGACCGGCATTCGTCACCAGACGGCGGGAGAGCTCGGGAAGACGGCGCCCGAGGCTGGTGGAATCTGAGCGGAGGGACGGCCGCGCACCCGCCCGTCCGGCCGGTCACCGGCGACGGTTCAGACGCCCACTAGAGCCGGCATTTTTCACCTGCCGACGCCGGCCGGCCGGCGGCCGCTCTCGCCTCTCCCCGCCTCCGTCCCTCTGCAGACCGCAGCCCGGTGCGTCGGCTCGCGCCGCTCCGGCGACTCGCCCGCCCGCCCGCCCGCGGCCGCCGCGCGTCCCTTGAGAGCCGGCGGCCGACGGTCACAGCCGGGTCGTGACACCCCGCCTCGGGGGCGGCAGAGCGAGCGCGAACACCGACCCGCCGCAGTCGAGAATGCCCAACCGAGCGGCGGCAGAGATGGCGCGGTCGAGCCCAATTTGGCCGCCGCCGAACGACCGCCCCGATGCAAAACTGGCTGAAATGGATTCTGCAACGACTTATTGCTAATGGGAATGCGCCTCCAAACGGCCGCCGCGAAATTGGAGGAGACCGAGATAACCAGCCGCTACCCGGCAGGCGCATTCCGTTCGGCGCTGTTGCCCACCACTGGCAAGGTCGGCACACAGGGCGCCATCCGGAGAGCGCCGGGGCCCAGCCGGTAACGAAAACAAACTGGACACATCCGGCTCCTACAAACAGGGCGCGCTCGGCGGCCCTGTGCCGACGGCGCGCGGCGGCCGCGGCGGCCTGCGCCGGGCAGCGCGCGGCGCCCGACCGACCTTCGGATCAACGCGAGCCGACATTCCGACCGGGCGCGTCTGATCTGTATTAATGCAGCGCTTCCTGCAGGCGGGCCGGTCGCGGCGGGTCGGCCGGACGGTCGCAGGACCCGGCCGATCCGGTTTCCGGGTTGGCCGGCGCGCCGGCGACGGCATCCGCGTCGCACAAAGGCGGCGCGCCGGCGTGGGCGTCGGAAGAGGAGCGGCGGCCGGCCGCGGTCGCCGCCGCCCCTGTAACGACTCCGACCCTGCCGCGGCGGCCGGCGCCGGCCGCGCCCGGCCGGCCGGGTCGCATTCCGTGCAGCGGCCGGCCGGCGCCTGCATAGCAATGCGAGTGCAGGGCGGCGCGATCGGCCGCCCGGCCCGACTAATGGCCAGATTAATATGCACCGTACAGGGGATACGCCAATAAAGTGCGGCGCCGGCCGGGCGCCGGCGACCGGAGCCGGCCGGCCGACGCCGACGGGAGGCCGTGCGCGCCGCGGCGCCGTCGGCCCGCCCGGGTCGCCGGGTCGCGGGACGCGACCGGCCGGGGTCGGAGGTCGGCCGCCCCCCGCCGGGCGCCGCTGACGGCCGACGATAGAGTGCAGCGCCGCGGCCGGCCTGACTGTTTAATCGTGGCTAGCTGCGCCCGCCCGGCGGGGACACGCTCGTGATTCATCCCGGTCGCCGCCGGCGGACAGGCCGGCGGACGGGCATGATTCAGGACGCCACGGGACGCCGCAGACGGCACATAGTGAACAGGAGTCGCACGGGAACAGGTGAAACACCATGCGAGACTGTAGGACGCTGCTTGTGGGACTGGGGAATTGTCTAGAACCACGCTTTCACATTTCATTTCGGTCCCGTCTCGCCCGGTTTCTTCATTCCACGCCAGTGAGGCGTGGCAATGGACTGAGTACAGACGTCAGCATTGTCCATTTGTTACTAATAAGCCTATTCACTCTCCCGGTCCCGCTCAACACTAATCCCATGATCCCATCGCCGCCAAGCCGTGTCCACCAGCAGCGGTACCGTGGGAGGCGGCCGCAGACCACACAGAGCCGGGCCGGTCGGCGCCGGCAGCCCTCGCCGTCCTCCCCGCCGGCCGGCGGCGCGGCGGCAGCGGCAGGAATGCGCCGGCCAGGCGCGCAGGAGCGTGTCCAGACTGGTTCCGACCTGACCCGCGACGGCCGCCGCCGCCGCCGCCGCCGCCTCCGCCGCCCGCCGGCCGGACGCTCGGCGCCCATCGCCGCGGCCAGCGGGCCACCTGCTGCCGAGAGCCAGCCGGCCGGCCGGCTGGCTCTCGGCAGCGACATGGCACCTCCTCCTGAGACAGGCCGCCGGGGCGTCTCCCCGGAGACCAGTCGGCAGGAGCGCGGCAGACCGGGACCGGCCGGCCGGGCGCCGTCCGCCGGAGGGCGCCGGAACCCGTCCGGGGAACGCCTCCGACGTCCGCGGCTCCAGCGGCGGCCGAGGAGGGGACGGACCAGCCTCGGGCGCCGGCGGCGCCGAGCGCATCCGGCGCGGCGCCGCCGCCAGCTGAATGGAAGGGGTGCCGCCGGCCGGCCGGGCGCGCTCCCCTCGCGCCGACCCCGGCGCTGTGAATGGAATTCGGGGACGGGCCGCCTTACCTGCAGGACGCGGCTGATTTATGGATTAGCGCGGCCACTTCAAACGACCTATCGGCCGCCATCGGCCAAAAATGCATCGTTTTCCCCAGCGCCGCGCGGGCCCAATGAGGTGCCTGTCAATAGGCCGGCCAGCGGATTTATTTGGAAACAGCATAATCCAGGCGGGCAGCCGGCCGGTGTTGTCCGCTTTTTAACGACCGGAAGGCCCCTGCGGTTCACCTGCGGTGAGCCCGTGTGTGCGCGTCCACCCAGGCGCAAATGGACCGGCCTGACACGTTAAATGCCGGCCGTGCGCGCTCGGCTGCCCGGCAACAGAGGCGGCCGGCCGCTTGGCGGCCGTTCACCGTGTCGCCGATGCAGCGCAGAAAGGAATGCTCCGGCCGGTCGGCAGACGGGCCGTTCGCCGCGCCGCCCGCCGACAGTGCGGCGGAGCGTCTCAATCTGGGCGTGTACCGGGGCCGGGGCCGGGGCCGGGCGCGGCGGCTGGCGCTCCCACGGCGCGACACCGGCGGAATAAACAGGCGGCCATTACCGCCGGCCCCGGAGCAGCCGGCTAATGACGGCCGGGTGACGCTCCGCGCCGGCGGCCCGGCCCGGACAAATCGCACGCCCGTGTCAGCACGGCCCGGCGCCGCGCGCAACAGAGGTCGGCCGAGGGACAGGCCGCCCAGTACGCATAACACTGCTACACGGTGGCAAAAATGCCATCTAAAACATCAAACGTGCAGACAAGTAAAAAGTGCACAAAAGGTGTGAGCATCTAACAAATTTAAAAGGAAAATGCATAGAAACACCCCAAGAAATGATTATCCAAAAAGCAATTTTGTGTACATGAAATTAGCTGCATCACAGCCTTTGTCACTTCCAACTAGCCATAAAATTACCTAAATAACACAAAAGCCCAAGGCCACTCTCATACAACATCAATCTCCACAAGCTAGAGTGCTCTACCCAAAACCAAGTCTGAAAATCCCCTGCTTGGTCATTCAAGCCATTTATGGGAACAAATAAATACACTCTTCAGGATTTCATCCGATTTCTTAGTAATCAGCCTATAAGACCATATCTCTGGATTTAAAAAGGATAAAAAAAAACAGAACTGCATAACATAATGTGTGAGCTGATAATGATAGTTATTTTATAGGTATGTACAGATAACTATCTGCTGCAGTCAAATTCCTCATTTCAGGAATAAATGAAACCATACAGAATACCTACAATATCTGTTTGAATGAATCTACACTTTTATGAGGTACTGATTAATTGTACACAATATGTATCATAGGTAACCATATTTCCACAACACATTTTTAACAGAGTCTTAAACACTAATGCTATGTGGGTGGGTGTGCAATTAACATCTTGTTACAAAAGCTTTGCTATTTTGTCACAATGAACAATACCGCACACAGTATTTCTGCGGAAAGATTTGCCTGTAGTCTGTTAAGAAACATTGTAAGCCTTCTATTATTCATTCCATTTATCATTTATCATGAGCTGTGTATGTTTCCAGAAATGTCAAGCTTTGGAATGGAAATGCTTAAATATAGAACTTGTAACATAAAACCAGTGAAAGGAAGTTTAAACATGTCCATATCTTTCTGTTGTTATGCTGTGCCATCCATTATAATGCAGATGTGTAGCAACCATGTTGCAGAATAGAGGTTATGTTCGATTCTGTTTGATACTGAATGCAAGAGGTCATGTTCTAGTATAAAAAATGCACACTAATAATCAATGTACCAGTGCTTGTTTTCAATATAAAAAACTTACCTGCAATATCTTCCCGAGGAATATCATATGCTGCCAATTTATAGCTGCTGAAAGCTTTTGCTGTCCTGTCACAGCCGAGTCCAGCTCCCTGTACTATAGTAGCCGACCAACATAACATGTTCAGTACCATCAACCAGCTTGTCTGAGTCCTACCCAGTCTGACGGGAGAACTGAAATCCTCCATTTTATTCTGTTCTTTCAAGACTTCACGCTCTTTGGAGGAAATGTCCACTGCAACTGCTAAGTAGCTTCTGCAACACGACAGTTCCTGAATGGGCTCTTGAACTGCCCTCTCCGTATGCGACAAGAATGGCGCAGGCTATTCCGGTTTACTCACTTCATACAGTCCACAACAGCGTCCGGAATGTAACTTTTAACTCGTTACCGGTCTTACATAGAAAACGCTGTAGCCATCAGCAAGAATTGCGATAAGAAAACTCCTGCATACAGAAGTACACCACACAAGGACCGAGCACTATCACCCCTCCCTCGCTCGGCGCAAGACTGCCAGCTATGTTGCCACTTTCGTGGAGGTTTCAGTAGAAGCAGAAAAGTCGTCAACAATGAAGGTATACTAAAAAGTCTTTAGATAATTCAATTGCACCGTTGATAAGTTCCAGTAGACTGGGGTTCTAATGAGGACTTCATACACAGCTTTCTTCGCTTAAATAATCGAAAAATAAATATTGGTAAAAACATAGTTTTCGGGTTGCTCGAATATGATGAGATTTCCATGCCAATTTCGGAAGTGATTTATTGTATTTTATTCTGAGTAATTTTAATAATTCGCCTCAAATTTCGTTATGTCAAGCACGGCATAAGCTTTGCTTAAGAGTCGCAAAACCTACGCTTTGCTCCCCAAACATCAGAGACTAGGAAGCCAGCAACCATATACAACTGGCAAGTTTCTCAATCTCTATCACGTTCTGCTACTGACAGATGGCGTCACTTCCCAGAGGCTATGTAGGAATTATAAAAAATGAGCACATCCAGAAATTTTTCGGCAATGCTTTCCGTCCAGTACCGTGCGGCTGTATTCAAGTGCAGAAAGTGTTTGTGCAGGAGGAAAGAGCAAGCGATGGGCCCCTGGCACCCCAAGCTGTTTAGCCTTATGGCTCTGCTTGTACCCATTTCTGGTGTCGAGGGCGCAGTGCTATGTAAAAAGCACGCAGAGAGAGCCGTTGAAGAAACAGACTATTCGACGAAGACGACTGTAGCGTGATGTCAGACGCCGTCGCCATGGTAGCACCAGCGGAGACTGCCGTGTTGCCATGGCGACCGCAGGACTGCTGCACGGTCGCGGCGCGAGGCGTGGTGGTGGCGAGAGGGTGAAGCGTTGCGTGAAGGGAGTTTGTGGCGTTTTGGCCTAGTGGTGTTATATAGGGAAGTCAGCAAATGCCTGAGATCCAGAAGGAATTGCGATAAAACTGTTTCTTTGCACTAACAACGACACCAGGAGCTTTAGCCCTAACGGTGGCATGTTCTTGTTCTAAATGATTTGATACTAAACAATTAAAACAACAGCAAATATTCGTCAGCCAGGGACGTAGCCAAGGGGAGGACATGGGGGACATGGCCTGCCTGTGATCATGTATATGTTACAAGGGCAAACATTTTATGTATTCCTGACGGTTGAATATGAGGTCAGTTACATAAAATTTCTGCTTTTTTCCTATAAACTTTGTCATATGCCAGCGGCATACTACAAAATTTGACATTTGCCGCCCCCCGGGGACAATCCAGGCTACGTGCCTTTCGTCAGCCATGATTGTTACAATGCGCTCGCTATGTAACTTGCATTTTTATTTCAAAACGTTCGTAAGGACTGCAGCCTAGGAATTAGACAACGGCTTTTATTTCGGATAAGCAGCGATCAAATTTGTCTTTCTGTGTAAAGATAACCGGTATTTTCGCACCACGTGCTTCCTTCATCGTACATCTCTGTCACCTAAGCAGAGTAAAATAAAATGCAAAAAAGATCTGTTTGTTTACTCGATCTTAGTTTTCTCCCCCTTAACCATATTCCCGGTAGGGGGTTGGGCTGAATTCGTCCCCCTCGGGTTTTTTGCTTGCCAATTCTAGGGTTTTTGACGCAGCTTTACGAAACATGGTCATTTTTCCTAGCTTACTCTCTCTACATACCGTGACAGAATTTCGAAATTCTGTTTTGTCCAGGGGCGGAGCCAGATAACGTTTTTGAGAGTGCATTGAGATAACGTTCATGAGAGTGCATGAGAAAAATGCATTCAAGCCATTTTCGGCCCTGCTGAGGGTAAAAGGAAAATGACTGCCAAAACTATCGTTTTAAGATAAAACTTTATATGGATGTATAGCTAAATAGTTGGACAACGTGCAACTACAGTTTTGTTCATCTGAGATCACTTTACAAGGTCAGGTCAAGGTCAAAACTTAAAATTTAATTTTGCAATAATAATTTTGGCGCCATTTTTTGAAATGCTGAACTCGAAATATAGATGACGTAAAAGGGTGCCCTCTACTTGCGTATCAAGTTTCAGCTTGATATCAGGTCGGATCCCGGAGTTATGACCTAAAATGTCGGTGCGCGTACCCTACATCACAATAGTCGTAAAATGGAATTTTTGAAACAGAGTGAATTCAAATGACTGAAAACGTTTACAGATAATACTGAATGCACACGAGATCATTCCAAGTGATTCCAAGGCCACCGGAGGTCATTTAAGGTCAAAGGACAAGAGGTGATATGAAGAACATGTGACGATGACGGTTCCCCCTTTCTCATGTCCCTGGCACCGCCATGCTAACATTACATAAGGATTGTAGTACGATTTGCACTTCTTTAGCATAACATGATTAGCAGAAGCCAAAAAAGTGCTTTTACCCTTTTTTGTCCATTCAGTTGTTAAAAAAACGAATCCTCCTATTTTTGAAACCCTGTGAACGCCTACGAATTTTCTGAAAATTTCAAATGTGTGTGCAAATGGTAAAAACCCCATCCATAATCTCTCGATTCATACCAATTACATCGAAATCGGTCAATAAATAGCGGAATCGAAAAATACCCCCATTTTCATATTTTTCCCCCTTGTATCTACGTCTTTGAAAATTTTGAAACGTTTTTTAAAAGCGGCAAATCCATTGTCGTTCGTTGCGATGAAATTGGACATGTAGTTCTCGATATCTCGGGGGGGGAGCAGAATCCGCCCCCCCCCCTGCCGGGAATCGGCCATACCGTCTAGCCCTCCGGGAATAGGGTTAAGTTTGCTGAGCAGATTAAAGCAGATCGCTTCAACCTGAAATACATGCCTTGCAAACCGTATCAATATTTCATTTCTTTCGTATGTGTTCAGGAACACAACCACACTTGAGCTCATGCCTCCAGGCTTGTACGGTCCAGAGATGTCCCCAGTCATTGAAATGTTTCCCTCGAATTATCATAAATCGTTCTATTTGTGTGACAAATGGATTCTTCAAATCCGTCGGAGAGTCGCTGAAATTTTAACTTTCGAATGTCCCGTTTCACGTCCGTTTTACGGCCGTAATCCTTGTTAAACGGTTTGACGTGTGGCTTAGCCCTAACGCACCGGGACCGTAACTGTAACAAGTGGTACACCTCTGCCTCGGGCCACGCGTCGACCGTTGTCGCAGCTTCATAAGGCGGTTTCCAAAATGTAACCGTCTCATCACCAGCCAGAGAGAGTAGATCGCCTCCTTCAGGTTCTAAATGCCATATCTATCACTAAAATCAAGTACGAGGATTAGTTAAAGGTAGAGGAACGTTGGCCATGAAAAGATATCCGTGATTAATAAATGACGCCGTCGAATTTCTTTCGTTTATTGTCTACGTGCCGTTTTTTTATTCATTTGTATTTTATTACGAAGGCATCGAAGGAAAATCGAAGGTATTAGGGCCAATGAAGCGGAAATAATACTGAACGCGACAATAACAACACTCAGTTCACATTTTCATCAATCCTCAGTCGTGGTTTCGTGGCGTTACCGTGCTCCCACATGACAGACCGTAAAAACATCGCTGTACCTGGACAAACACCAAACCGAAGTCCATTTGGCCGTAAAATGGCCTTACCTTCAATAACGCTTACATTTGAAAGCTGGAATAGCCAATGCTGGTGATAGCATACAGTCAAAATAACTACGAGAAGTTAAACAAACAATTAAAAATAATCTAGACGTTTTCAAAAACTGGTTATAATCCATTCCATACATCTTCGGTACAGCCATTCTCATGCGCTTCGTTTTGAAACTCATCCATTCTTGCATGAGGTACACGCCCGTGCACTTAGAATTAGACGTGCGCTACATCGGTTACTCATGGACTTCGTTCACTTAGTCTATTCGATAACTGAGAAGCTCATGCATTTTTTCCTCCTCTCATGGCTGACGAAATGGCAGCCAATTTGACATCATTCCTCACCGACATCATAATAGTGACGTGGCGAGTCGCTAAGCTATGTTCAAATTACCATTTCGTTTGTCTCGCAAAGTTTTTGCTGCATTTTTTTCCTAGACAACGTAGCTGTAAAAGCCATTGTGTGAAAGACCCACAACTGTTACATAAACATTAGGTTGTGACTCTGATTTCGATGAAAAGCATTTACGTTCTGAATGGTTTCCATATACCTCAGAGATACCAAACTGTCATTCTGTTAGCTCAACTCCTAGGCCCAGGATATGTTCATGCACTATATTCTGACACACAGTGTTAAAAGAAGCCTTCGTAGTTAAAGCACATGTATATACATACCACGTCATCTTGGTGAAGCCAGACTTGTGCATCATTCCTCTAAAGAGAATCAATCCATTTTCGGATTTCCGGAGCGGAGAATCGATTCTGATTCAGATTCATCGTATTTTTGACAAAGTAAATCTATTTAATTTTGAACCAGTTTAAAGTCATATCGATGCCACATATATTATAGGCCTATATATCATACTTGCGCATAATATACATCTTTTATCAAATTCTGAAATGCAAATAACACCAAAATATGTAAAAGAGAAATGTAGAGATATAATCTGTTTAATTGGCATCGTGTTCTGCGAACTTTTTGGTAAATCGATTCGTGGCTGATTCTTCGGGCAAGTATGTTATTCAGTTCTGATTCTAATTCACTGCAGTTTTTGGCTCGGTCAATTCATATTCCAATTCGTGATAAAAGCCCAAACTCCTGAATCGATTCAGTGCTGGTTCGATTCGACTCAGAATCAGACGCAAGGCTGGGTCATGCAAATGCTTCCCAACGCCATCCGACCCCTGTCCCAGCTCCGGTCCTCCGATCAGTGCTCTCCGTGTTCTCCCTGTCCGTGGTCGGTCATCGGCCCTCGGCGCCGCCGGTCCGCTCGGCCGCCCGGCGCCGTCGACTGGCGCCGCCAACTGGCGCCGTCGATTGGCGCCGCTACTTGGCGCCAGGGGCCTGGCGGGTGCGTGCTCCCGTGTTCTCGTACAGCGGCTCGTCGCCCTGCTCCTCGCTGATGGGCGCAACCGGGACACGAGTGCGTGGCGCCGCCTCTGGCCGCCTGATGGTGGCCTTCTGCAGGCTGGGCAGGTAGCTACGCCGCTTCAGGACGTGGATCACCTCCTGCTCCTCCTCCTCCTCCTCCTCCTCCTGAAACGACGGGCTCATCAGCACCTCCGGAGAGAGCGGAATGCTCAGCTCGCAAGTGAGGCGGAAAACATGCAACAAACGCGCATGCAAGGAAAAGAAAGAGAGGGTGTATGTGACAAATGTAAGATACGTCTTGTTACGTTTGTGCGATACGATTTGTACACCAAGAATGCGAGAGCATCGTCAACGTTTTTAACAACAAAAATAAGTAGCCTGGATGTCCATCGACTGCATGCTGCGCAGGCACGTAGCCAGGATTGCCCTGGTGGAAAAGTCAATTTTTTCATATGCCGCCGGTATATGGTAAATTTTACATGAAAAAGCAGCAATTTTATGTACTTTACCTCATATTTAGCGCACAGGAAAACATATAACGTTTGCTATTGTAACATATATATGATCAATGTTTCATTTTCCTGCGAAATCGCTTTATATCTAGTGTAGACCGCTTGGCTCGGGGGGCATGGCCCCATGGACCCCCTGGCTACGTCCCTGACGCTGCGGCATTTCGTACCGTAGGTTTTTCTGCCGAGTTTGTTGTGGAAGATGGTATTTCGCCCATTTCAACGCTGCCGGGTTTGACGTCCTTTTTCCCCTTTGCTGCTTCACCCATCAACTCCTCTGCAGCTGGAACAAGAGTAAAAGGTGGCCTTAACTTGGCAGCACTGGAAAGAGGGAGCTGTAGGCGACGCGAATCAATCCAGCCGATGATCTTGGCAGGGACCAAACGGCAGAGATGAGAGAGAAAGTTGAAATGTTGGACTGGGCATGGCCATATCGATATGTTGTTTTGCTCATTTTTAGGCATAAAAACCAATATGGCGACAAAGCTTCCGTTTTTTGGAATGGCTTCAAAGAGTCTCGTTAAGCACACACACACACACACACACATATATATATATATATATATATATATATATATATATATATATATATATATATATATATTAAGGGCGTTCCGTAAGTTTTGGAAATACATTTATTTTGCACACAGGAAAATTTAGCTTGACCCTCAACATATTCACCATCAAACCGTACACATTTAGGAAGCTGTTCTATTCATCTCCAAAATGCCGAACCGAGCTCTTCTTTACTGGTACCTCCGAGCACGCGGCACACGACTTATTCCAGCTCCTCGGTTTCGAGGAACTGCTATCCACACAGTTCTTTCTAGAGTTTCGGGAAGAGGAGAAAGTCGACAGGGGCCAGGTCAGGCGAACAGGGTGGGTGCTTGACCGTGGAGATTCCACATCTTTTAAAAAACACCGCCGTCTCGCGCGACGTGCCAGGTCGGGCGTTGTCTTGGTGAAGCTTGAATTTCTGGCCTCGCTTGGACGGTCGTTTCTTGGTCACGGCCCCCATCATCTTCTTCAGTGGTGACACGTACCTTGCGGAATTGATCGTCTCACCCCTGGGAAGGAAGGCGATGCTGACGACGACGCCCGTGTCGAAGAAAACCGTGCACATGGCCTTCCTCCTATGCACTCAAGTTTTAGCTGAGCTGGGGTCCTTTCGCTGGCCTTCTTCCATTCCTTGTTCTCGCTTTTGGTCACAGGGTCGTAGACATTGACCCCAGCCTCACCAGCAGTGATTACTGAGTCCAGGAGCTGTTGGCAGCCAGACTCGGACTGACCGAGGACCTTCTACGTAGCATCCACGCACGCATTCTTCTGCTACTGCGTGAAACGGTGCGACTCCCATCGGCAGCACACCTTTGAATAGCCAAGCTGTTTCACGACCAGTCTTACTGTCGTCTGGGGGCGGCGTAGTGTAGTGGTTACCGTGCTCAGATTGTGACCGTAAGGTCCCCGGTTCGAGTCGCGACAACCGGCGTGACAGGTTGCGACGCGAAATGACCCTGGCAGTCAAGAGCGTCGTGGAATAACCTAATAACCACCCTTGCCGTGGCCTTGCTGACGTTCAGTTGCTGATGTCCTGAAGGCTACAACGTCGATTTTCCGAGATCATTTCATCTATTCGGCGCTCGTCGTCAGCCGTGCGTGCGCGCCTTGGCGCCCCTGTATGTTTTTCCAGGGTGCTGGTTTATCTCCCCTTAAATCGGCTTATGATCCGCAGAGACGCGGTACTTTGTCCATACGCTTTTCTTCAAGAACTGGTGCACCTTAACGGGTGCTTCCCCCGCCATGAAATGAGCGCGAATGGTCGGGCGTGGAGAAGGGGCGCAGCGTGGCATCTGCTGTGCTGATAGCCGTGCGCCAGTCTTTCTGAGGTGTAAATGGTGAATGTTCAATAAAATATCGGCTTTTGCGTTTCGGGTGCGATGAATTGTACCATAAAATAAGAATTTAGCCGTGTTTTCGAAAATAACTATTTTTTATTAGTCATGCGCAGACAAACCAAAATAAACAGACACAATGCTCACCACAAGTTACACTGTTTTTCAAGAAATTACATTTCCTCGAGAGATTTTCACCTTTTTCATATCGAACGACGACCCATACACAGATGAAACTACGGGAATATATGTACATGTATATGTTTATACTTATTGTAAGTATATATTAGTACATATAAGTGGCGCCATCTTTTCGCCATGGAGCCTCATCTTCACAGATTACTCGGATATGAAGATGAAAGTTGGAATTAAATGTATCTTGAAGCCTTACAGAAAGCAGCTAAACGTACGAGGACAACACCATGGCTGTTTCGTAGTCCACATGGGACAAAAACGGAGATCTGCGTGATTTATTTTGTACTTTCCTAGAGGCAGTGCAGTTCATTTGTAGCACGGTGCTGATCTGGAATTCCAAATCTTCGCGTCGTATTGCAATGGGTCTCCCATTCTCCGTTCAGTTAGGTATACAGAACACAAAATGAGCGGAAGCTGTTTAACTAGAGGGAACAAAGAGCACGTCACTCTTTACAATATTTCTTATCGGTTCTTAGCGGGCTTTTTCCACTACGTATTTGGTCGTCCAGTACCTTAGCTGTCCAATGCAATGCATGAAAACTTCCGGTACAGTGAGACTTACTATAGTAGTGCTCTTCGTAATCTTGCAGCGGATCTACACCGAAAAAGCTGGCTAACTCCTTTGGGTACCGGATACTCATGAAGCCCAACAGCAGGCCAATGAAGGTGCAAACCAGACCTGAAACGACACGGCCCGCCGGAGAATGATGTATGTACCTTCGACACACTTAAGCGGTCAGCCTCGTATCAATACATCTTGCAACGTTTCTCGCAATAACGTCGAAACAGTAAGCAAATGTAGTTTTCGGAACAGCAAACGGTATCCTCAGAAGTTTCGAAAAAGCAACAAAACTAGCGAGAACCGTAACCCAGGATTGTTCCAGCTGTAAAATGAACATCGTTGTGCAGGAGTCGGGCGCGAGGATTCAAGGACCCCGGTGAGCTAGCCGCGAGGAGACGCCAGGACCCCAGTGAGCCGGCCGCGAGGAGGACATGAGGACGTGCGTGAGTCGCGCGCGAGCCGCGGGAACCGCCAGAGCTCACCGTTGACCAGACACAGCCAAAAGTGGACGCCGTAGCTGGTCTCGAGCTTGTCCTCCTCGAACGGGATCACCAAGGGTACCGGGTTCCGGACTTCGGCCCAGATCACGCAGCCGATGATTTGCAGCAGGCCCGTCATCAGCGTGAAGAAGGCACCGTACCGCAGCACCATGAAGAAGCAGATGTTCGCCAGCAGATAGGTAGGAAACGCCGCCCTGATGGGGCGAGGCGGCGGCGTCAATGTGTGAAGGGACGTGATGTCGCACTGCCCTGACGGTACCCAGAAACGGCAGCGGCCGATGGAGAGCACGGCGTCTCTGGGTCTGATGGGAGCTCTTGACGTCATCAGTCGTAGAGGAAGCATCAACACGAGTGGTCTGACAGATTTGACGACGCCACTAGGCTGACGGACATCGATGCATTAACAGACTGTCAGCATCGCTTGGAAGTCCGTCAGCGAGCAGACAGACGTAACAAAAACTTCAAGCAAAGTAAAACAATGGGGGCCGAAAACATGAGCATCTGTCAACAGCAGTTCGAAGAACTCGCTGCGCCGAGTGACTGAGACGAGCTGAGTCCACAGGCCCGCCCAGTCGCAGGACGACTCACCAGATGACAATGTGCGCGTACCAGCCCGCCCTCATGTAGTGGCGGCCGAAGCGGATGCCCTCGCCGTCGAAGGTGAAGTACTCGGCGATCCAGAGGATGGGCAGTGGGGCGCCTCGGAACTGGGCACGGCGAAACTCGCGCTGAATCTCGCCGGCTGAAACGGCGCACATTGTCGGCAGGTGTCGGTCGGCGCAGCAGCCAGCGTTTGGTTTTCAGACGGCCGTCGCTGTAATGATCTCCTCGCTGAAGGATGCGTCATAGCAGACAATGCCTGCTGTGAAAACAGCCGCACGACAAGAATTTTCTGGCGCAAAGGCTGTGGGATATGCTGATGCCACATATTTTTCATATGCGGGTGGCGCTGGGATCAGCGTCCATGCTACGATAAGCTCATTGTTGGACCCTGACCCCGCCACCCAGACGATCTCAAATATGAAGTGTTTTGCTCCTGGTGCCGAAGCAGATAGACTGGACGATCTTCATCGTGCTGTGCAACTCATCGACAAGGGACAAACATAGGTGGCTGTCCTGAGGCTCAAACCCAGTGCCTGCCACTCACCCGATTCTACTGTCCCTCTCTTTAACGACCAGACCACGGCGACGGCACGCAAACATCACACACGTTTGTTTTCCGCTAAAATCAGCAGATGGCTTCGCCTGCATTGTTCCGCTGTTTCAGATCCCACGACGGATTCCTTTACCGAACGGCCCAAAGCCAAGGCGACCCTGTCCCCAGCTCCACCAGAAGCGCTCGTTGTAGTTGATGGTTTCTCCCTCCAACTCCTTCGGCAAGTGGTTTCCCTCGGGCACTGAGAAAACAGGTTGCGATTAGAGAAACTCCCTTTCACCAGATTTTTTTTTATCCCCTCCTGTTCTTTCTCTCTTCCCCGGTTCACATCAGATCCTCCACGTGCTCTGTAGACGAACAGGAATCGTGGTCGGGTTGCAGTGAACTAAAATTGAGCTCACCGGCAATTTGGTGCTTCGGACATCTGTGCTGATTTAGAGGATAATGTATTCCCGCGCATGAATAATTACTTCCTCCCCACATGACGGGTTATGAAAATGAAATCCTCAAATAGCTAAACGTCGAGGGAAGCGGTAATTCATCGTTTAATTTCCGCGGAGCGCTGTGCTTTTCCACCGTGACGCAAACGGATGTAAATTCTCAACTACGAACCAGGTCAACTTTTACAAAACCTTAAACTGGTATCATTCCCACTGTCCACCGCGATCCGGTATCATTAACGCCGCAGTTCGGGGTATCGTAACTGTGCTCTGAAGTGATGTTCTCACCGTACAGAGTGATGTTGACTCCCCGCAGTCCGATTTTCATGCCCAGCTCGGCGTTCTCCAGTTCGGCGCTCGAATACGCCTTGTACGGCGTCCTTGTGGTCACCTTGGCCACATCCCACTCCATGCCGAAGTTGCACACTGACCGAAAAGCGCAGTGATAATATTCTCAGCATCGTTTCGAAAAGGTACGAATTCACTCAGTCTCCAATGAACATTTAGAAAGTTTGGTCGTGGTGTACGCATACTTTTCAAGTATTGCATGGCACGACACAATGAATTCAGTACGCAATTCAGTCAAGATTTACAGATGTGGAACGATTCACGTTCATACAGCGCGATTCTTCATGTGGAAATTAAAAGATACACGTAACTTAAGCATGTGCACAGTTTTATTATTAAAGACATTACGTGCATCTTCATCCATCCGAACCATACAGACGGCTGTGGACTGAACAGTTAAGACCAGATCCTTTAAACGATAAACGCGGAATGTGCTTTCCTTATCTTGGTTTTTCGTTGCAGCTGTGACAATGACGAAATGCCTAAAAACCTTAACCCTATTCCCGGCAGGACGGCTAAATCCGCCCTCCCCTCAGGTGTTTTGCTCGCCAATTCCAGGCTTTTTGGCGAAGCTTTACGAAATTTGGTGACAGTTCGTAGCTATTCTTTTTTCGTGTCGTGACAAAATTTCAAAATTCTATTTTGCACAGGGGCGGAGCCAAACAACGTTTTTTGGGAGGCACGTCAGACCATTTTTGACGCTGTTGAGGGTAAAAGGAAAGTGACTGCCAAAAATAGCATTTTTAAGGTAAAAATTAAAACTTTATATGGATGTATAGCAAAATATTTGGGCAACATGCACATGCGATTTTGTTCATGTGAAATCATTTTACAATGTCAGGTCAAAGTCAAAGGTCAAAATTTGGTTTTATAGCATTAATTTGGCGTTGTTGTTTTCAAATGTCAAAACCCAGAGTACATATGACGTAGAAAGGTCCCCTCTACTTGTATATCAAGTTTCAGCTTGATATCAGGTCGGGTCACGGAGCTATGATCTAAAATGTCAGTGCGCTTACGCTATATCGCGATAGCCATGAAATGAAATTTTGGTAATAAAGCGAATTCAAATGATTGAAAACGTTTACAGATAATATTACGTGCATACGAAATCATTCCAAGTGGCTTCAAAGTCACTGGAGGTCATTTTAGGCTCTAGGTCACAAGTTGGTCTGAAGAACGTGTGACCATGGCAGTTCCCCTTTTTCCATGTCCCTGGCACCGCTTATGCTAACATTTTACAAACAATGTAATGCGAATTGTATTTCTTTAGCAGAACATGACTAGAAGAAGCCAAAAAAGCGTTTTTGCGTTTTTTGTTCATTCAGTTGTCAAAAAACTAATCCTCCTATTTTTGAAACCCTGTGAACGCTCATGAGTTTTCTCAAAATTCCAGATGTATGTACCAACAGTAAAAGTTCTGTCCTTAATCTCTCGATTCATGCCAGTTTCATCGAAATCGGTCCATAAACAACGGAGTTATAAGAAATCCAAAAATATCCCTAATTTTGACGTTTATGCCCCCCTGTATCCACCCCTTTCAAAATTTTTGAGAATTTCTTGTTATAAAAATGTAGTTGACGTCATGGCAAATCGATTGCTGTTTGTTGCGATGAAATCGGATGTGCAGTTCTCGAGATCGGGGGGGGGCGAATCCGCCCCCTGCCGGGAATCGACCATACCGTCTAGCCCTCCGGGAATAGGGTTAAGGCATGTGGTCATTATAAGATGAAATAATGTTATATATTCTAGTAATATTACAAAGAAATCCCCGATGCAATCCTGAACACTACGATGACGAAGCATTTATGAGCGATAAGTCGGCGTTACTCTTATTGTGCCAAATTCGCACATTGCATGTCAATATCGGATGTGTTGATGTGCCCAGTGTAAGAGGACCAATGCGTCATAACAGATTATTTATATCCTCACTCTCCAAGATCTCAACAAACGCTTTTGCTTTTCACCTTTGCTTTTTAGTCCAGAAAGGGTGAACTTGATGTCAGTAAGGGCGAATCAACAGCATCCGGCAATGCCGGGAGATGGATGAAGGTACCAGCGTACCCGCGGCGAAATGGTGGGCAACAGTCGGTACAGAGAGACACGGGACGAGTTGGCCTGATCGACTTACACATTAGGATCAGACCGATCAGGCAGCTGCATGTAATCCGAATGAGGATGAACCACTTCTGCGAACAGAGGAGAATGGGCCGTTCTGAAGACATTTAGGTGAAATTCGCAAATATCGCCGTGCGGACTCGCGTCACTAAAGTACATCTTATTCCTTTTACCGAAACGCAACAACGCCACACACGCATTTAATTCCCTAAGGCGAAACTGCCAAGTTGGGAGGGTTGAAGTCACTTCAAACTTGACGATGAGCTATCTCGAAGCCTTTCGGCGGGGCGTGTAGTAGGCAGCCACCTTGCGCTTGATGGCGAGAGCACGCGTCACAGAAAATGTAAATCCCGTTCAAGACACATTTGACCACAATATCCCTAGTGCCTATCTCACCCGTTTGCCCTTGAATCCCGGGACCATGATCAGGAGGCTGACGAAGAGGATGGCAAAGGCGTAGATCCAGCCAGCCTCGACCACGTCGGCCGTCACCGGCGTCTTGTTGGGCGGGAACGTCGAGGGGAACCCCTCGATGCGACTGGCGCCGTACAGCGACATGGCGGCACTCCGCGCTCAGTGCGCAGCCGAGCTTTCGTCAGATCTCTCCGGCGCCGCTGCAAATCAACTGAATAGGTCAACACTCATGCTCTCTAATCAGTTTCGCCCTTGGCGTTGGTCATTTGGTCCGCCAGACTAGAATCAGAGGGATCAGCTGGTCCGTTAAACATCATTTTTTTGCCAGTTAGACACGCTGTTGGGGCGTACGACGAGCGCAGCCCACTGCGTGTTCTTAACACGCGCACTGGCAGTGGGGGGTCTTTTTGTGCCCCTCCCCCACCTGTTTTTCTCGAAAGTCTCGAGAACGGATTGGAGCTGGTTGCTGTTACTTTGTGATATTAATGGCAATTGGATAACTCGTTGATTGACGCAGAAAAATCGAAAATCGTCCGAGAAATTTTTGAGGTTTCAAGCATTTCAGCTCAGACGAACATAACGAAAACAACGGCTGTCACTGGCAAATGGGAACTTTGTGAAAGGACTAGCGTTCTACTTGAAATTACCGTTTGAACACAGTCACGCGACGTCATTCAGGCATAAGCGATGGATGTACCAATACCAAAGCCAGGTTCAGGAAGGGTCAAGGTTATCAAAGGTCAAGGTCAATCAGCTCACAGCCTGATCCAGAGTTGCTTTGCAACTCATGTCGGTTTGTATGACATATGCATTCGAAGACCCTAATAAAAACACGTGTGCGCGCACCGATACGCTTACATATACCAGGGTCAGTGAAGGTCAAGACCATCAAAGGTCAAGATCAAATATTTTGTGACCTGGCCCATATTTGTTTTGCGACATGTCGATTTGCATGAAATATGCATTCAAAGACCCTAATCAGAACACGTGTGCCCACATGGATACGCTTATATATACCAGGGTCATTTCAGGTCAAGGTCATCGGAGGCCAAGGGCAACTGTTTTGCGCCCTGGTACAAATTTGCTTTGCAATATGTCGATTTGTATGAAATATGCATTCAAAGGTCCTACTAAAAACACATTGAGCACATTGATACTCACATGTATATACATATATACATATGCATACATTCCTAAATATAAACGGTGGAAATGATCAAATGTACCGATGTTGGCTACCTTCACTGAAAATACGCCAAAAAATCCATGTAGCGCCCTTATTTACGACCAAGCTATCCCGCGTTGCTCGAAATCTGATCTGCAAAAGACGAAAAAAATTGCGCCATAGGTCGATGACCTGACATGGCTTCGGCCCGAAACCCTCAGTCAAGAAGCAAAATGAATGGAAATTGTCGTTTTCCACGTTTTAACGCTCAAACAAACACCCTTTTCCCGTTTCGTTTGAAAAGTCGTACGGAATGGCCTGTACGGGCCGAGAAAGTGTCCAAAGTTGATTTTTGCGACCCCATTTGACCTTAAAAATATTGAAGTAGGGTCATGAAAATTGCACGCAATGTAAATCGTTATAATCTCACCCTGTCCATGAAATTTCACGTCTATAGCTCTTTCTGTTTTTGAGATCGGAGGGGGGCACTTTTGGGCCCCCCTTCCAGTACGCGTTGGCGTGAAAACGAATTTTACAACTGAGTCAAATAATTATCGATTAGTTTCCGTCTTTCGCACCTGGGGAACTGCAAGTGTCATCGTAACGCGCCACGCAAGCCCGTGGTATTGTTCGCTGTCATTATGGGGCGATTCAAAAACACATGTGAAATACGTGTAAGAGCGAAATTATCATTCCCGAAATAATGCTGTAGACAAGGAAGCTTGCAAGATAACGCATTGTAAGTTATGATTCAGTGCCTACTGGCAGCGAAATCATTGGCGTGCAAGAAGCGTACTAGCCGGGCCAGGCCGTTCAATTTTATTTTTTTACCGCCATTTCAAATAAGACTTATTTAGACTGCGGCCTCGCTCATAATCATCAGCTAGTTTCGCAGCACCGTTTCGAACCTTTCAAACACTATGTTGTATGCCATTAATGGCTACGTGTCTATAATGATGCCAGTTTCTTTTTGTCTGGTATCTGGTTTCTTCAGGAATCTTACCCAACACCGTGATAATGTCCTGTTGTTTTACGGATTATGATGATGGGTAAAACTGACTCTTTTTAACGCCTTACGATAAAGTTTGTGCATCTTGGAACAAGCCTGAATCAGCTTGATGGTTTGCGTTGGGTGCGCTTTTCGCCTGACGTATTTTTTGAGCGAACAAAACGAATATTTAAATGGGGTTAACCGTTAAATGTGGGTGCCGCACCTTGGTTGAGCTTTCGTAAGATCCTTGTTAGTCTGAAAATGTCGCTTATCACATTTTAATTAATCGTTCCTTTGAAAAGTGTATTGAAATTAAAAAATGCACATAATGGAAAACGATATTCTGTCGCTCATGACATCACGCAACAGCTGAAATAGGACACATCAGAATAGGGCACGAGAGACAATTGTCTGAAAAGGCTTCCAGCCTCCGTAAGTGTGATATTTTTAGGCATCATGTGTATTACAAATTGGCATCTGAGACTGCAGCTGCACGATACAGCTTGTCTACATTAGGTTAAAACACGCATTAAGGTGGAATATTCAAAGACACAAAGCGAACGGAAACGTTTTCCTAATTTAAACGGTACAATTACAAAATATTCCCAAAGGACATAAGCCACTAAACCAATATCTACGAGGCTACAAAGGACGCAGGATTTACTGACTTTTCATGCTTCCTCAGATCAGCTCTGGATAAACCCCAGCACATTTTCGCGGGTAAAAAAACACAAATCCACAACTTTGAATGACTCGTCTGTTTCCGTTCTGTCTGTGACGTACTGTATACTTCTACGACGGCGCAACATGACAACCGATAAGGCGTCGACGACTTATCACTCAGTAGGACAAACTTACTCTGTTGTCACCTTCAGCTCCCGCTTAGCCAATTCAAATAATAATACATGATTGACATTTAGCAGTGTAGAAAAAAATACTACGTAAAACATAATATCAAAATAAGAACCACGTTGAGTATCACAAGAAACAGCAACATTAATGTAATGAGTATGAAATTTTCAAATACACAAAAATTGCTTTTCTGTTAGAGATGCAAATTATCCTTAATATATTTTGGTATGCCTCCAAAAGTCAGACAATGAAACATCCTGGTCCATCAACATTTTGCACGTTCCAACTTTCGTAAAACCATTATAGACCCGAAAAAAGTTTGGGATTATTTAGAATACTAATCGATTTGTCAACGCAGCGCTGAACAACTCCAGGGCACATGTTTCTACGTCAGTTTCTCCCCGTGCTTCCCGATTGGCCCAAAAATGACAAACCCAGACAAAGGGATGGCCGGGCGTGTTGGACCCACATCCCAAGGTGAATCCGGACCATGCGCTAAGGGGAGTGGGCAAGTCTCTATCCGTGTAACCTCTTCTCGAACTTTGGACACTTGGTTTAATCATTCCGAAAATTCAACATGTGCGAAAAATGTTTCGACAATGTGCACTTTTCCGTACGGAAGGAAAGAGGGTGGGGCCAAATGGCATGATGGCTTCCTTTTTTACCCGCGCCCGGTCGGGCCTCAAAAGGTCCTTCGCCGGGCGAGGGGGGGGGGGGGTGCGAACGGATATCCGACCCACAGGATTTCAAGGCTCCATGCGTCGCACAGAACAAAATGAAATGTCAGCAAAGAGAACTTATCAAGGTGAGTCGGACGAGCTTAATATTTTTCTTTTTTAACATGGCTCAATATTGAGGTCATCAGAGGTCATCATAGGTCAGACTGAGGTGGGGTCGAAGAGAGATCGAAGATGTGATCTTCGTTTTGGTGGGATGCTGAGGTCATTATTAACATGTTGAACACATTCATGCCACCAATGACACGATTAATCAATAAGGTTGGGTCAAACCACGACTTAATTTCATGTATGTTTGTAGCGCCATTACGCTATTTCGTGCCTCGAATTAACCGGTGGTTTGGTAACGAGTGGGATTGCAGATGACGCCTGTAGCATAGTAAAACACCTTGATAAGTTTTTGTGACTGTCCCTGAAGGTCAACTCTGGGCCAAGTGGCGCCGCGAGAGACCATTGACCTTTGGCGATCTTTGCTTTTTGACATTTAACATTCACATGACATGACATGACAAACATTTTGACGACCTTATTTTGACCTAGGGTGTGAGATGGGCCTATTTTTGCGCTAAGTTTGATTCCATTGTCTATTTCTGCCATAAAAAAACCGTAGATTATTATTCCTGGGCAGACAGTTTTGGCTTCGGGTGCTACTGGTAACAGGCACCCGTATCGGGGGTCGAACCTGAGTCAAGGTCAGGTACGTTCTGGTAATATGATGGTAGCAGCTGTCACTGATGATGTTTTTGAAAATAGCTGACCATGAAAACCCGGCACAAATTTGCCAACATTTAAGCGAAATCTCAAAAGGTAACCTGACGTAAGCTCACTGACCTTCGATTTTCCGAAAAATTCTGAATATCCAAATTGTTTTGTTTAGTACATTCTGCTACTCTTGTAGGTTTCATAAAAAATCCGTCCAACCGTAAAAAGGTTATGAGGGTTCCAGTTTTGTTAGGAGGATGACCTCTTTTACTTGACCTTAGTCAGTGATCTGACCTGCTTGGAACTTAAGCCGCGCCCGACTGGTAGTCGGCCCCGATCACGCTCGACTGGGGGAAGGCGGTTGACTGTCCCCCCTCCGACTCACGAACGGCTGGCCAGACAACAAAAATAAGCACGCCGTTGGAAAGCTTATGACAAACAAAGCTGGAAACTGGTCTATAATATGTAAGCCAGTGACGTTCTATCTATGATTTCTCACAGCCGACTGCATGACACCGAGAAGCGGCCTGGATCTCAAAGGCTGGGATTAATAAAGTCTAGGTAAATGCACCGACGAACAGGTAAAAGTTCGCAGATGGCGATACATGTCTAATTTCTCTGATTTGTTAAATATATACACCGAAACGTTGAGTTAAAAACACGGCGATTTTTGCGCTGACTGCCGGCGAGCACCGTAGCCGAACGCGGTGTCACTTAACGGAAACTAATTTTAGCGTTTCTTTATTTTCGCAACATAGTCCTTTTCATGTTTTTGATCCTAGTGGTTCTGTGATGGTTTCTCATGTTTCAATTTTGGGAAACTGCAGCAATTATCAATCTGCACAATGGGCAGAGCTTTATTGGCGATAATCTGTTTATTTCCAAAGTTTTAAACTTTTTGAGCTTCTTGGTATTACTCGCAGATGTGCGAACCAGTTCTGCCGTTTTCCACCCGTTCTGAGAAATTCATTGCCGATTTCGAAGGAGATGCATTTTGGCTCATAACACTTATTTGTGACCTGACTCAGGTCAATGGTTGGAAATCATTGATGCTTTGTCGATTAACGGGAAATGGATGTCTGCATCACTCCACATTACAAATGTTTTAACAAACCCCGTCAAATTCCAAAAAAACAGCGACATGTTTTGAAAGTAGGGTTGTCCTTGAGGTCAATGACCCGGAGAATTCCAGAAAAATCCGAGATAGCAGATTTGTTGCATTTATTTAGGTCTATAATTCCTGAAAGTTTTATTGTGATATATGTTTTCAAAAAAGTTCTAGGACGCTCAACTTTTTTGGACATAGGTGCATTTGCCCTGATTTAGGTCAGACGTCTGACTTGACCTAAAGTCAGGACTTTGTAACAAAGTATAAAAATGATCAGCAAAAGAAAGTTTTGTGCCGATGCGTTTGTGCGTTCTCTTGCGATCTTGGAAAAACCTCAGCGGCGGTTAACCTTCCCCTCCTCAGTCGGGACGGGTTAATATTTGCACACTCGGTGCGAAATGAATAAGAAAAAAAGCCGAAAACTTCCGCGGCGGCGTTGCATTCCTTCCCCTTCTGCCGGGCGAGAGCTTAACGAGCGGAGGGCATCCCCCCTGGATCCGCCAGTGCCCGCGAGAAGGAGGACGAAATGCCGGAACTCAGACGAAGAAAACAAGAACAAAAGAAAACGGCTAGATCTAGATCTATGTAACGAAACAAGAAAAACAGTGTGACACGGACACGGTCCACTGTCCGTTCAGCTGTCCGTACTCCGCTCAGCTGTCCCCCTGGATCAGCACAGGGGCCGGGGGCGGGGACTCAAGCGCCGCGATCCGCCCGATCTCCACACAGCGCGGCTGCCGGGGAGGACCTCACCTGGTCGGCGGCGGCTGGTCGGCTGGCTGCCGGCGCCGGCTCGGCCCCTCTGCAGGAAGGAGGGCGGCCGCTGAGGCGGACGCCCGGGCCGGCGGCGGCTCCTATCTGCGGCCGACGCCAGCGCTCCCCGCCGGGCCCAGTCGCGGCCGCAGCCGGCCGGACGGTCGTCCCCGGAGGGTGGCGCGGTCGGCCGCAGGATCCGGTTCGGTCGGCGCGGCGCCGACAGGGAGACAGACGCCAGCGAGACGTCCGCGATGCTCCCGCGCGAGCAGCGGTCGATGTCGCGTCGAAGCCCTCACTCGCAGCACGTTCGCAGTGGGCATCTCACGCCGGAGAAGTTCTGTGGTGTGCTGAGCCGCCGCAGGGCAAGGAATGCGATTTGTTGGTTCCACTTCAACGATTCGTGATACACGTCCAGTTCAGCCGTCCTTCGTCCTCGTAGTGCCCGTTTCTGAATCTCTGTTGCTGTTATTTTACGTTCGCAGATGACGTTATCAAATGCTCGAATTTCACCTTGTTTGTTCATCTCAAAAAACATTAGGTTGGGGGGATAAATCTGAACGCAGTTTTTCTGTTTGTGCAGCAACGCAGCAGCCTAAGTTCGGGGCAGCGGAGGATTGCCATCCAATGAAGCAGCACTCAGAAACCTCGTTTGAAGGTTTGGGGGATTTCGGAAATGCAAACGGAGATTGTGAAATTTTGTTAATCACAGGATACTTTACATTATGTTCTTCTGCATAGTATGAGGAAAAATAATCGTAGAAGCTTAATTCAACTTTCGCGAATCCAGGTTTCCATGGCCATAGGGAACACAGATGACGCCTCTTCGGGCAACGCAAAGTTTCAGCAAGCCTTTAAGGCCACTGAGGAGGATGATGCTCGGATTTAAGTATAGAAACATCGATCTGCTCACACTTCTTACTCTTCGTGGGCCTAAACCCAGAAATCAGAGGTTTCAGACTTGCACCAACTTGCCCCGACAGCACTGGACTGTCTAGAGGTCCAATCAACTGGGAAAGACGGTCCCAGGCCGTCTTTCCCAGTTGAAGACATCAGAAGAAAGACATCCCCGCGCGCAGTCCACCGCCGTACTCGGCCCAGCCCGGCGGCCCCCCCCCCCCGCGACGCTGCCGGCTGTCCGGCGGCGTCCGGCCGGCCGCGGATGTGGCCGGCGGCGCTTCCGGCCCAGAATACCCGGCGCTGCCTCGGCCGGCGTCGGCTATCGCGGCCACATCCCGTGCCGACGGGCGTTTGCCGCCGCCGCCGCCGTCCGAGGCCACAGCGTCGGCCGGCGCCCCGCGACGCTGACGGCGACCGGACAAGCCGCTCCGACGGCCGGACGCTCGACCGACGACGGCGCCGTGCGCGGCAGGCGGCCGCTGCCGAGCTGAACCCGCGCGAGGCCGCAACAGGTGAGGCCCTCCCGAGCCAAAGCCACGCCAACGCCGCGACAGGTGAGGTCCTCCCGAGCCAAAGCCACGCCAACGCCGCGACAGGTGAGGTCCTCCCGAGCCAAAGCCACGCCAACGCCGCGACAGGTGAGGTCCTCCCGAGCCAAAGCCACGCCAACGCCGCGACAGGTGAGGTCCTCCCGAGCCAAAGCCACGCCAACGCCGCGACGGGTGAGGTCCTCCCGAGCCAAAGCCATGCCAACGCCGCGACAGGTGAGGTCCTCCCGAGCCAAAGCCACGCCAACGCCGCAACAGGTGAGGTCCTCCCGAGCCAAAGCCACGCCAATGCCAGGACAGGCGAGGTCCTCCGGAGCCAAAGCCGCACAGAATCGGGACAGGTTAGTGCCTCCTGAGTTGAGTCCACTGAAGTCCCGGGACAGCCGAGGGCCTTCTGTGCTGAACCTGCACAAAACCGAGACAGGCAAGAACTTTTTGTGCTGAACCCGATAAAAAACGGGACAAGTGAGGACTTACTAGACCACATTTGCTCACGTTCTGGAACTGGTGAGAGTCTCTTGAGCTAAACTCGCTAGAATTGTGAGCAGGGGCGCAGTCAGAATTTTGTTAAAGGGGGGGGAGGGCAGAGCTCAGTGTGAACTGGAATCATACGAAAACCGTCTGCCGGGAAGGCGTTGTACAATGGTTTTCACAAAAATGCGACCCTAAAGGGGGCGGGGGTGCAACGGCCCCCGTGCCCCCTTGGCTGCGTTCATGATTGTGAGACAGGCGAGAGCCTCCTAAGCAAAACCCTTTCAAATTCCGGGGCGAAGGAGACCTTACTGAGCTGATTATGCCAAGATTTGGAATAGCTCGGGGCTTTCTGAGTGACTCGATCGATGGCGCCAGGGACAGGTAAGACCTTACTTAAGACAACATTCATGGTCGGCATGAGCAAGAACTTGCTGAGCTAACCTCGTTCGAGGGCGCCAGGGTTCGGCGACTAAATGTTGAACTAAACTCATCCGGAGTCAACACATACAAGTGAGGGCTAACAGAGCTGAGTTTGTCAACGGTAATCCCCGCAACTCGCGAGGCTCATTAACCACTAAACTGAATGCCCAGGCACATTACGTTTTAGTGCAGAGCACAAGATGAAAAACGAGAAAACAGCAAAGCACAAATTTGCAATTTTTCATGGATTATCTATAATTACATACACCCATTCTCTGAATGGCAATATGAGGCTATGACCTACAGTTGGCGTTTATTTTTCATTTCCCCGTATAAAATGTCGCATGAGGCTAATACGGGGCACATAACTAATAACTAAAATCAGCCACACCGGTATTGCAAGTCAATCGCTACGTCAGCTTGTCAAGTGGCTTGCCAAGCAAACTTGCGGTCAGTTACGCTCATGGATCCTGAACTGTACAATTTCGCCCACGAGTTGACTTCGATCATTAGCTCATGTCACTGTTCCAGCAGATACGCCCGAAGGAGCGAGCCCTCACCGGTGAGCGGCCATGCTGCTGTGGCTGCTGTTGACGGCGGTAGCCCCTCTTGCCGGGGGGCAAAGGACGCGAGGCCTTCCACCACAGTGCCGCCACCCACCACCTCTGCGGAGGCGGTAAACACCACGAATCCGACCGCACCAGGTACTCTCACTCGACTGACGGCCAGAAGCCGGAGGCCCGCCTGAAACGACGCACTCACCTTATCAAATGTCAAATTTTATTGCGAGGTCACAGTGTTTCAACGAATGGTCGGCGGTTTCTCCATGTAATATCTGCTCACTGCTTGATTTGTTTTCTTCTGCAGCCCTTCTCTTTTAACCTGCGCACGACCGTCGGTCGGTTACGATCATGCCCGACTGGGGGGGGGGGGCAGTTGGCCGCCCCCCTCTAACTCACGAACGGTTGGTCGCACGATAAAAACTAAGCTCACCGTTCGAAAGCTTGTGACGAGTAGAGCTGGAAACTGGTCCCATTTTTGGTTTTAGATAATACGTAAGCAATTTGCGTCCTATATGTTTTCTCATAGCCCTCTGCATGATACCGAGAAATGGCCTGAATCTCAAGGGCTGTGACTAATAACGCATAGGTAAAGGCACCTGCGCACATGTGAAGGTCCGCAAATGCCGATACAGATCTAATTTCTCGAATTTATTCAATATATACGCCGAAACGTTGAGTTAAAGACACGGCAATTTTCGCGTCGGCTGTCGGCGTGCGCCGCAGCTGCATGCAGTAAGAAACTGACGGGAACTAATTTTAACTTTCCTTTGTTTTTGCGGACAAAAGCCTATCCATGTTAATTTTATTAATCTTAGTGGTTCTTGTGATGGTTTCTCATGCTTAAATTTTGGAAAAAATCATTAGTTACCAATTTTCACGAGTTGGCGGGGCTTTATTCGCGAGATCCCATTTATTCCCAAAGTATGCAGTTTCTTAAAACTTTTTGAGGTTCTTGGTATTACTTACGTCTGTGCAAGCCAGTTCTGCCATTTTCTACCCATTCTGAGTAATTCGTCGCTGATTTTGACGATGCTACATTTTGGCTCACTATAGTTGTTCGTGACCTGACCTAAGGCCAATGGCTGGAAGTTATTGGTACTTTGCCCAATGACGGTAACTACATGTCTGCTTTACTTCACACTAAAAATGTTAGGAAAAATTTCGTGAATTTCCGAAAAAACGACGACGTGTCTTGAAAATTGGCTTGACCTTAGGCCAATGACCCGGAAAATTCCAAAAAAATCTGAGATAGTAAATTTGTGGCATCTATGAGGATCACTAATCCCTGAAAGTATTATTGTGATATCTTATTTTCCGAAAAGGTTGGAGGGCGCTAAACTTTTTTGGACATAGGTCTGTTTGACCTTGACCTAGGTCAGGCACCCGACCTGACCTAAGGTCAAAACTTTGACACAAGGTGTAAAAATGATGAAGCATAAAGGTACACAAAGTTTCGTGTCTCTGTATTTGTTTCGTTCTCTCGCAATCCCAGAAAAACCCCATGGGGGCGATCAAATGCCCCCCATGTCGGGGGCGGGTTAAAACATGAATTATAATAAACGATTATCGTTTGTTTTGTCTTCTTTGAACAATCCCGTATACCTTGAATCCTGGAGTAACTGAATCGTCCCTGAAACTAAGTAAAAAACCCTGAGAAACCCTGAGACTAAAAAACTCACTGCAAAGTACAGATTTTGTTTTACAATTGCATGTGCCTTACATCAGATAGTTCTGAACATCGCAAGGCGGTCCCCAGCTTTCTGATTGGCTGAGAGGACATCGTGCGATCTTCCTCCGACGCCGTGTAAAGACAAGGACATTGGTAAAACTATCGGCAGACAGTGTCGGAGGGAGAATGTGTGACTGCACCCTGTTCATTGGTGTGCCTCCTTCGCTTCCTGCTCTCGAAACATACCCGTCCATAAACATTTGGTCTCGTGATTTAGGCAACCCCGTTCAGAACGCTGTCTTCGGGAACGGGTTCTGAACCTTCGAGCGAGCCTGGTGCCTGGTTCCTGGTGTGGATTCCGACGCCCGGCAAAGCTGGCGCAGTACTTTAAGTTACTTCAATTCATGCCAACCGCACTCTGCGCTCCGACATTTTACATTTGGAACATCGGGCAGCCGTCCCAGTAGAAAAGCACTGTTGTCATATCTGACAGTGCATTTCCAATCGCGGAAAGCAATTCCGCAGGAACATGCGGATGGCACCAGGGCACCACGCTTTGGCTCAGCAGAGGCCGTTTGACGGGAGCAAGAGGAAGCAAATACTGCCACATCCTGCTCCTCCGTTTCCGGCTCATTCACCCACATACAGGCAGCCAGGATTTTGCTCAAGAGGAGGTCAAACGTCAAACTTTGCCATGGGCTGCTGGCACATGACGAAATTCATACGAAAAGGAGCAATTTTATGTACCTTATATTTAACGCGCAGGAAAACGTTTGCTTTTGCAGCATACATGTGACTATTATTCCATATTCTTTCGAGATCACCAGATATCCAGGGTAGACCGCTTGGCTCAAAGGAGGTATGGCTCACTTACCCCCCCCCCCTGGCTACGTCCCTGCTCTCCCTGGTTACGTCGCGTCGGTCCGGGTGAAGGAGGGCAAGAAGAGGCAATGTGACGTCGATGAGGACCACAGTGATGCTTCTTGGCTTTCATCCTCTAATTAAAGTAGCATTTTCCGTAGCCAAATAAAGTGGCCCCAGTGCTTCTTCATAAGGCATCCGATGTTAAGCAGGGGAAACGCTTTCTCCACAGTGACGAAGCCGACGGACTGGGTCAAAGGGACTGAGCGACACCAGAAGATTGGTTTGCTCCTATGGCTCATAGATGGCTGTAGTGGCGACACCGAGGGCCCATGCCCGAGCCCCGAGTACCGCCATGTGGAGTACGAGGGCTACGACGGCTGGTACAACAACTTCGCCCACCCGGAGCTGGGGGCGTCAGGTATGCCGTGTCTTTACCGACGGTGCACTGATGAACTTGTTGAATGCTGGTGACGACCAGTGACGTTCACCGGCCTCTCAAAAGACTTGGAACGCGTCGGTCACAGCAGCGCATCTGGTGAAAGAGGTCACTAGCGCTGCTTCGGCTCGGCCCATTAACGCAACAGCATGGGGCAAACGTGTAGGCACACCGAATTCGAGAACGCCAGGTGGATTTGGCAGTGCCTGGTCCCGATTTAGTGCTCGAAACGCCGTGTTAAATTGTGTTAAACCGGGTAAAATTGTGTTAAACTCGACCGCACCGCTCAACACTGGCGATAAGTTTCGGCCAGCTAAGCTCAGCGTCTCCATGGAGAGCCACGAGCCGTCGGCGCAGCAAGCCATCAAAGCAGAGAGACGAGGTGGGCTGACGCCACCTCGCTCCCACACCAGAGCGGCCCCTGCTCCGCAAGCTGCCGCCGGCCTACGCCGACGGCGTGTACGAGCCGGCCGGCGCCACGCGGCCGAACCCGCTGGCCATCTCGGAGGCGCTGATGAGTGGCAAGAACGGCATGCACTCCAAGACGGGCAAGTCGGCGCTGCTCGTCTTCTTCGGTGAGTCCTCCGGGCGGGCGCTGGGGTCGGCTGCCGTCCAGTCGGCGGCAGACTCCGCTGAGGCAGGTTTGGGACCAAGTTATGTTCTTGCTCGCATGGGAATGCGTGTTCGATGATAGAAAGAATGTTTGGACCTTACGATCGGATGTTTACCACTACTTTCCAAGGGAAGGAAATTGCCTTGAATGTCCGTGATATGTCCGCGAGCAGAGAAACGTCGTTGTGATTCGGATATCCATTGGTAAGAAGGAAGAATAGAAAATAATTGGATCACAGACAGATATTCGAAAGTCTTTTAGCCGAACGCTGTTTTGCCGTGTATGAAAAGGCCGAATGATTTTCTGCTAACATGTTATTTTGCAAACGTTTGAAAAAGACGAATATGCAAAAAGTCGGACGCCAAATTGAGGAGACGTTTTTTGTCGATAAGTCAGTTTGTGTACTGCCAACAAGTCGAATGTCAATGCCGGACATGTGCATAAGTGGAATGTCAGTTTTACGAATATCAATTAGTCGAATGTCAATCTGACGACGTATCAAGTTGCCGAAAGTGAACAAGTTGAACGGAATCTGATGGAAATGTGAATCAGTCGAACGGGTGTCGAAATTTGATCGAAATGTGGATAAGTCGAACGGGATAACTGGAATGTCCATATGTCAAATGCAAGTTGATCGGAATGTGGAATCAGTCGAGCGGTGGTACGTCTCATGCAAATCAATCGGAGACAGATTTGGCGAATGCTTCATAATTAATTCCTGCTAGGAAAAAAATGTTTTCCGTTTCACTGTCAGCTCGAAAGAGAAACTTCGAATCTTTTTGAGAAAGGGAGGGAGAGAGAGACCACCATGTCTAAAGCAAGTTCATGCTGTTAACAGGCTAGCGGATGGCCCTTTATCGGGACATGGGCTCATGCTAGGGGTGTAGGATGGGTCAGCCCTGGGTCGATCAGCCCGAGGTGCCCCCAGGGACTGATTTCTCTCCGGATTTGGGTCATTTTATTTTGTTTTTTTGAAAAAGCTGTGGATAGCTGGTTGCCAGGTTGAGGGAGGAGGAATGGAGCTTCCCTCCAACTGTATAGGATCCTGCATCCTTGGTCACTGCACTGCCAGGAGGATGCCACTTTCCGGGATAGCATAGTCTCCTTCACAGGCCAGGAACTGCAAGGGCTCGTTCACAGTTATGCAGGGGCCTCTTCAGGGGCATGCTTGCAGACCTCGTTACTGGGAACCTCTACACCTCTACAGGCCCGTAGGGATCCCTCATGGGCCATCAGAGGGTCCATTCTGGGCCGGCATGTTACCCATCTACAAATCAACGGGGCGGCAACCCGTTGGCGTGTAGAATTGGCGATAGACGGCCCCTCAAGAGGTCAGTGACCATCTAATGGCCCATAGACGGCCCTCTGCCGACTAGCAAAGCTCTATATGGGCCAACAGGTCACCCTTTTCAGACCTCCAGGGGTCCTTTACAAGTCGGTAGAGGGCCTGTCTACAGGTCTGTAGGCTGGCTGTTTACAGGTAAGCGTGGTGCACCTTTGCAGGTCAACAGGAAACCCCTTACAGCCCAGCATGGGATGCATAGAGTCCTTCTACAGACCCGCACGGAACCGTCTGCAGGATGACATAGGACCCCTTTGCAGGGTGGTAGAGGTCCCTTGTCAGGTTTGCAGGAACCCATCTGCAGACTCTTAGCAGTGCCTTTCATAATCCCAGGGGGACCCTTTACAAACCGGCAGGGGCTCCTGTACAGGCGTGCAAGAGACCTATCTAAAGGCCCGCGACGTTCCAACGCCTGCAAATGCTTAACCCCCTGTGCCTCCTATATCAGATATGAAAACGGCAGAAACAGTGAATGTCAATCTCATGCCAAACGACCATTGCTTTTTACCTCCTTTACCAAACACCGGCACTGAATATGTGGACGATCAACGTAAGACACTTCGATCAAATTTTGTTTGTCTGATTTTCATATCTCGATTTTAATGCGGCCGTATAAGCAGGCACGTAGCCAAGTTTTTTCTCAAGGGGGGCCAAATGTCAAAGTTTGTCATATGCCACTGGCATATGGTGAAATTTATAGGAAAAAGCAACAATTATATGCAATTTACTTCATATTTAATGCACAAGAACAAATATAATGTTTTCTTTTGCAACATATATGATCACTATCAGTATTCGTACAAAATCGCCATATATCTAGTGAGGACCGCTTGGCTCAATGGGGAGGACCATGGCCCCCATGGTCTCCCCCTTGGCTTCGTCCATACGCATGGGGAAAGTTAGTCTCGCATTAAAAAGTACGCCTTTTTTCTTTTACAGAATGACGGCTCTGTGGAACAAAGTTGGGCCCATCACCCTACATAGAAATTCTGGCGGAAATTCTTTCTTATAGTTATGTGACAGCAAAGATCTTTCGATTGTACCAGTGCCTGACGCCTCCCCTCCCCTTCTCCTATCCATTTACTGGTCCTTTTATATGTCAAGCCATGTCGCTGTGATTATATACGCGTACTTGACACCTTACTGGTCGTTAAAACAGGATTCGTCTATTTGTTTTCGGCAAAATAAAATTTCCGTTCTTTGTCCGGTCGATGGGTTGCATTCAGCCAGCTGTCAGTCGGCAAATTTAGATTAGATTGATCGACATTGGACTAATTAGCAATCGCCAAATTATGGGCATTCCACTAATTTACAATTGGCAAATTCTCATTCTGAATTTGACAACTGTCTTTCACTAATTAACAGTCAGTAAATTTACATTCGATTAACTGACATTTGATTTTTTGATGCTGGACTATTGGCATTCGGCACTTTGACACGCCGGCAAAACGCAGTCATCATTTTGCCATTCGCCTTTTTGCGTTCGGCTTTTTCATGGTGAATGAAATAACATTCACCAAAATATCATTCGTCTATCGCATTGGGCAAAAAGACATCAGGCAAACAGACATTTTGACTGCTCACCTGGATACCAAAAAAAAACGCATTCGAAAGATTAGCCCGACGTCGTTGAAACTGTTCGACTTCCGTGCTCTCGAGCATCACTGGAGTCTTACCAGCGTCTTCCTCGTGTCCCCTCAGGCCAGCAGGTGGTGGAGGAGATCCTGGACGCGCAGAGGGCCGGCTGCCCGCCGGAGTATTTCAACATCAAAGTGCCGGAGGGTCACCGGTACCGGACGGAGCCGGGGCACAGCGAGCTGCCGTTCCTCCGGTCCCGATACGACATGGGATCCACTGGGTTCGCCCCTAACTCGCCTCGCCAGCAGGTGCGGCGAGACGATGCGCGCCGACACTGTTTCCTGGACTGCACTGAACTGATTGATTATTCGGGCTCAGGGGTGCACCGGCTTCAAGGTCATTCGGCGCCCAGAATTCAAGCGAATTGAACTGACTTGCCCGAACTGACCGGACCGAACTCACCGAACTGACTGCCCTTGGTTGGCTTGCCTGGCCTGACTGCTGGAACCGACGGATCTGAGCTTACTGATTCTGAACTGACCGACCCGAACTGTCTGGCCCGAACTGGCCAAACCGAGCTGACTGAACCGAACTTACTGACCTAAACTGACTGGCCTGGACTGACAGACCTAAACCCCCTGCCTGAACTGACCGAGCCAAACTGACAGAGTTGGACTGACTGACCCGAACTTACCAAACAGAGCTTACTGGTCTAAAATTGCTTGCCTGAACTGACTGAACTGAGCTTACTAGTCTGAACTGACCGAATCCAACTGCCAGGCCGGGACTGACTGAGCAAATCTGGCCGATCAGAGCATACTGACCTGGACCGACTGAACTAAACTTACTGGTCTGAACTGACTGACTTGAAATGACAGACCTGAACAGACCGATGTGAACGACTTGACCATTCCTCGTGGGATAACGGATCTTTGTGCAATGCTTTCTTTAGTGCGGAACCGAGCTAACGTTATTGGCCAGATGTTCCGTGGAAGTTTACTATTCTGGAAACAAAACTTCAAAAGACCGTTTTAAATGTTTCTGAAGTACGAATTTCAATTTCGCAATACTTCGCCTGCATTATGTTGTTGACCTCTCTCACCCTCTCCATCCCTGTTCTACTCGTCTTACTCTACCTATCATTGCGTCTGCGTACCTGCCTGCTTACTACACATCCGTTTTTCGCTCCAGCTTTCTCCTCACCTGCCCACGTCGTTTTCGCCCTCGCAACCACATCTGACCGGACGACCGCCGCCAGCTGAACGAGATCACGCCCTGGCTGGACGGCGGCCTGACGTACGGCACCACCAAGGCCTGGGCCGACGTGCTGCGGACGTTCGCCAACGGCACGCAGGCGCCGCGCGGCCTGCTCGCCTGGAGCGGCGATCCGTTTCGCGGCTTCCCCGAGCGCAACGCGGTCCGCCTGCCCATGGCCAACCCGCCGCCGCCGACGCAACACGAGCTCTTCACGCGCCGCCACCGGACGGCGCCGGTCGACCGGTTTTGGAGTGAGTCTGCCGCGGCCGGCGGCGGCGAGCGACAGTAGCGCAGCTGCGGGGCCGGGGGGGGACATCAGAGCGGCTGCTTGACCCTCCACCATTATGATCAGAGGCTTCCAAAAATCGGCGGTTACGGAAACTGCGTTGTTTGAAAGACAAAACTCTTTTGAAGCTTAAAAACAATGCACTTTTGTTTTCCGTTTTAATCTCCAGCTGAGCGTTATTTAACAAGGCCAATTTTGCCGTGTTTGTAGCAAAATGGTATGAGGTTGAGCCTTTTTATCTAGTGTTGTGCACACACACGAAAGTGCTCGCTAAGCCACCGGTGACGAGGTCGACTTGTTCGCGGTCGGCCCACCACTGAGGCGCGGGCATGCTCAGAGGCGGCCGACGCTTCTAGCGCTCCACCGGCAATGGTTGCAACAGTGTCGGAAACGACAGAGCCCCACTGTGCGACTTCGTGCCTCACAGCGGACCTCGCGCCGACACTATTTCTTCTGCGTGCCGTGATTCCTTCTGTTCGTCAAAAACGTTGATACTTACTTTTACTTGGGACCAGTAAATGATGGAAGTGTGTTTTTTCTTTTTTAGGATTTTTTAGGGAGTAAAACTGAAGTATCTGAGTGGTCGGAATATCTTAAGTTGGATTGTTTGCAAGGTACATCTCCAGTTAATTTCGTCCTCAGGAAGGACGCTACAGATTTTATTTTTGTCAAACCTTAGAACATTTTTGACGGAATCCATGAACACGATTTCGTGCACTTTGTCACGCTGGTCTTCAAACGGCTTGAGGAAATGGATGACCATCGTTTATCCTGATGTTCCGTGCCATGCTGATTTCTTACGTCGTCCTGTCAGCAGATGAGGTACTGACATTACGAAAAACTGAAACATTACAACACGTTTCCGTTCAATTAGACGCTGGTAATGATCGTCTAAAATTAACTATGGGAAACGGCTGCCCTTCAGTCGTGTATGACAGGCTTACTCCACTCTGCAGTGCTCGGAAACCCCCGCGGGAACGAGAATCCTTTCCTGCTGACATTTGGCGTCCTGTGGATGCGATGGCACAACCACGTGGCTGCGTTTCTTGCTGTGCGCCATCCGGACTGGTCAGGTGAGCTTGAAAAGCTGCAACTGGGAGGATAGCTGGGCTTATCGCGCGTGATCGCGGCGAAAATGATCGCTCTTGGGACGAACTGCGCATTGGGGCTTCACGTCCATTTTGCATGTCTATGGATAATTTCCTTGAGCCGAACTTTGTCATGATGGTGCAACGGGTCTGTGCAACCCTTGCGGAAGAATAGTTGCTGCTGAGTTTTCCGTGTCTGTTTTGCTTCTGTTTTTGTTCGGGAAACTTAAGGGAAAGGAGAGCAGAAACAACTTGAAAGCCTGCGTTAAACACGACGGGGCTGCGAAAATAATCCACTCGACGTCTCAAAAGGATATGAAGCATTCAAATCATCACTTCATGGAAAAGATGTTCGATGGTACGCGCAGTTCTCAGTGACGCAGCCGCAGGCCAGAGGCCATTGTTCGTCACCTTTCCTATGTGCGCCAGATGAACGTGTGTTCAACGAGGCACGCAAATGGACCATCGCCACACACCAGCACATAGTAGTCAACGAGTGGCTGCCGCGCTGGCTGGGTCAGCCGCTTGACTCGTACAAGGGTGAGTGCTTTACGAAGTTCGAAAACTTTTCTACATCGATGGCTCAAGAGGCTGTAGCGACAGCTGTCGCACCGTCCTTTCCCTTTAATAAAGAGAACTCTTGCTTGCTTGCTTGTTAATCGTGCTGGCAATGGTTTCCTCGGACCGCAAACTGCGTTTGCAATACATACGACGAGATGCTCTCTCTAAAACGCAGATGGCCGTCCGCTGCGACGTGGCCCTCGCTAGCAGTACGTGCCGCCGCTATGCAGTCAACATTCTTCTGAGTCTAGCGTCCTGCGATGCGTACACACGCACCGCTGTCCGCTCGCTCCACGCAGCGAAGAATGTAGATTGTGAGTCGGCGTATATTATCCCGCGCAGAGCTGAGTTTAACTCGACTGGACTGAGCTCAAGTCGCCTGGCCGTCCCCGCCTCCAGCGCCTTAAACAGAAATGGCTTCCAGAGCCTTCCGATGGGCTCTTCACTCCCAGCCGTTTTAGACGTCCTCGTCCTGGTCTAGCAGGGCTAACGCAGCCGCTTGACGTTTGCTTCTCGCGGACTTCTTTGTCGTATCTGGCGTCACCTGCCTTTGATTGGCCGGTGGCATATGATGTCACACACAAGGCCACAGGCACCGGCGGCCGCACTACGCAGCGCGTGGGAAGACACCGAGTGCGGCCCAGTGTAACAGTATGTTCGTCCTTTCCTCCCTCCCTCCTTCTGACCATCCCTTCCATTTCCCTATCTTCGTCCTCTCCCATTCTTTCTATCGTTCTCTCCTTTCTTTCTTTCTTTCCTTTTCGCCGTCCCTCTCTGCGCCTTACTCGATCTGGCGTCTTCCTTGGCCAGCAGGGACGTGTTTAGAAATTGGCCAACGTGGATGTCATCATGTTACAGGGTTGTCGCCAATTTTAGGGACGCCAATGCATGTGGTGGGGACGGGGAAGGCAGCTGAAGTTCTAAGAAATGTCGTCATGTACCTATTTTTTATATTTCAACGTGTAAAGATTGTGCAGAGAAATCACCCCGCGTCGCCCGGGCTGGCAGGCAGACACTTTCCGTCATTACACTATGCCTTAGCTTATTTTTAGCTCCCAGGGCACATGATACTGCGGTGGCAGTGGCACGATCTCAACCACCAAACTGCCGACATGCATGACCAAACGCGACACAGGGGAGCCAATCGTTGCATGCGCGTGGTTCGCGACGTTACATAAGTGCAGCACCTAGATGAGAATTTCAGCCTTCCCTGCATCTAATTTCCCTAGTGATACTAAGTGCTGCAGGTTCCCTAATTCTACACATTTGGCGCTCTACATTTCAAACAGATTAAAGCGGTACCCGGTAACCATTAATCGTCCTTGCTCAAATGACACCATTACATTGGGCACCCAGGCTAACAAACCATGCCGCTCTACTTCGACGCATCAATCATCCAGCGCAGAAACAGATGCTGATAGTGGTGCTCGACGGTGATCATATATATATATATATATATATATATATATATATATATATATATATATATATATATATTTCACAAAGTTATAATGTATAGATTATATAATTATATTATATACATTAAATATGCATATATATACTACGTAGGCATGGCTGCATTGCAAATCACAGCTCCCTAGGGGTAGCCCCTCAAGAGTTTCGGGGCGCCTTTTGGCTCCATAGGGGTCCATCCAACCATCGGGACACATTTTCGGACCCCATCTGCGCCGTTGGAAGCTTCGTGGGCGACCTTCGGGGAGTTCTGGAGCCCTTCTGTTCATAAGGGCTTTCTTTGAACCCTCGGGACAGGTTTTCATGTGTCAGTGGCGCCGTTTGAGTCACTGGGGGCGCCCCACCAGGTTTTGGGACGCCAAGACTCTTTAGGGCGTCCTTCTAGCTATCAAAACATATTTTCAGACGATGTGGACACCATTCGAGTCCCCTGGTCTGAGACGACCTTTACCTTTCAGTAAGTTCTTCTAGACATCGGAAAATGATTTCAGACCACAGGGACACCCCCTGAGCCCTCTGGGACGCTCCCTTTGTGTTTAAGGCGTCCTTTTATTTTATTTTATTTTTTTTAGAAGATCCTTCTGGACCTGGGACATATTTTAGACGCCGGCAACGGCCTTTGGGCCGTCGGAGTGCCCTCCAGGGTTTGACACGACCTTTTATTCCAAGGAATAAAACTGAGTCAAGCTAAAATTTAGACGTCCTTTTTGCCATAGGGACGTATCTCCAAACCTCAGGCGCACTCTTTGGACATATCGGAGCGGCCTGAACCATCGGGGACGCCCCTCCAGTGGTTGGGACGCCCTTTTATTATTCAGGGCGCCTTTCTATCCCAGGGTCATAGACTACAGGGGTGCTCAAATGAGCCCTCGGAAAGTACCCTTCCAGTCAGAGGGTTTGGGACGCTCTTCTCTTCTTCGTGGTGACCTTCTAGACATCGGGACATATTTTCAGTTCACAGAGGCGCCTTTTCAACCCCCCCGCCGGACACCCGCTAGGGTTTAAGGCGCCCTTTGGAGCTGAACATGCCATCGGGACGTGTTCGGACCTCAGGGGCCTTCTTTGAGCTCTCGGGAGGGGGAGACCATACGGGATTTGGGACGCCCATGGGTCTTCATGATCTTAGTTGTGTTTAGTTGTTGATTTTCTTCCCATCCCCGGGATATTTTTAGACCTCTTGACCTTGACCTTAGACTTAGACCTTGACCTTGAAAAATATTTTTAGACCTATTTTTGGCCCTTCGAGCCCCCGAGATCATAATTCCAGGTTCTGCGCCCTATTCTCCAGCAAACAGTGTTCCTGTCAGGAGCGCCTCGGGCTCTCAAGCGGGCGCCATGGCCTGATGGCATCCCCCTGTTTGACGACTGACGGCACGCCCCTGCTTGAGTAAATTAAATTATATTATTGAATACGATTTAATCCACATATAATTTACTTAATTTCAATCCCAATATAATTTACTGTGATCTCTATTCACACAGGATACGACGACTCCGTGGATCCTCAGATCACGCACGTCTTCCAGTCGGCTGCTATGCGTTTCGGCCATACGCTGGTGACATCTGGCGTCTACTTGAGAAACTACAGCCGCGATGGGTGCGGTCTCGAGTCTTACGGCTTTCTGTCAGGAGCTAACCACTCGGACATCAATGGAGTTCGGACATGCAACTCCTTTTGGAGACCGCAGGTATGGTGCCGAGACTTCGGGTTTGGTGTTCATCAGTGAGAAGATCTTAATCGGACCGCGTATGGTATTAATGAAGCTCGGTTTGAGATGCCGGCTTCGTGCTGCACGCAGGCTTTATGTGATCCGCTCCCAAATACTCACAAAATTCACGATCACGGTTCTGAGGTGCCGAAGGTTCTGAACTCCAAATCAAAGTGAGGCGAAAGCTCTTGTTGGGTTGGTTGCATAGATGATATTTGTTCCAGGTGCTCTGATATGAGACGGTCATAACTTTATGCATAAATGACTTTGAGGCTGGAATAATATTAACGAATGTTTACCGGTCGCGACGCCCGAAGAGACGTAAAATACTGCCGTAGACCTAGAAATGTGGTCAAAATGAGGTCCTAACATAGATAGTGCTATTAGCCCTGATCAACTGTTGCTCGTTTCAGCAACTTTAGTTTCACAAGCGTTTAAAACGTCTGTGAGTCGACTGCGTGGGAATCCCTTGCCCTCGCCGGCGCCGCGTATGCCGCTTAGGTCAGCGACAGCGGATCCTCTCCGGAGATAGAGGGACAAGGCAGTTTTTTAACTCGTTCCTTCCCATGCAACGCCACACGGTTAATGTAAGGTTCTGACCGGAGATGGGGAGAAGGGCAGCTGCTCCCTCTGTCCCCAAATCCGCCGTCCTGGCTTTGGTCTCAACCCACTTCACCAACGACTGATCGCAGACAAATTTATGGCTTTTCAGCAGACCTCAGGCCGCCGGAACGGCCGACAGTATTTCTTGACTCAGTAGTGCCGGAACCATCCTATTTTGTGACGTGAGACATGAAAATGACATGCCGTTGCCACTGAATGACTGCGCTTTAATTAAATAGACTGCATTGCATGCTGCCATCAGTTAACTGTCGGAGAACGTGAAAAGATTCATAACGAATTGGACCGGTATCGAAGTGGAAATTGTTGCGAAGCACATAGCAGCACAATAGGTACGGTGGGTACGGGGCACTAGTTCCTTCCACAAATTGTCTGGGCATCCCGGCAGGCACGTTGCTTGCGTTGATACGGCCTTTTGAAGTTTCGGACGAAATTCCTCGTGGGTCCTCTCCTCTGTTTACCTCAAGTCCTTGAAAATGAATATCCAATAATCTGGTGTTTGAAGGGGTTGCTGAGTGGAAAACGGAAAAAACTCTGGTAGCGCCGCTGGACCTGGTGGTGTGGTTGTTGACATGCTGAAAGTTTACGCCGCAATGTATGCGGAGCTTGAGCCCCGGGATTCTCTTCCTCCTTTCCCGGCGGTCTTTAGGGGTAAACTGTGATCCAACTGTTATCATTGTTGGCAGCGCTCTGTCACCTGCTAACAACGCGTAACACTTGGCCAGAAAATGATTTTTCGCAACATTTTGGAGACGATATCCATAGACTTTGCCGTCGCTCCCTGGTCACGGCCCGCGCTCATGACCGCGTCATTTGCCAACAACGGTCAGAACTCGCCCTCCCCCCCATGGGTCACTGGGAGGGAAGGAGGGGAGAATTTTTGGACAGTCGAAATGCAAACTCCGCCCATGGTCTTGACAGACAGAAGAGTTCGCAACTTTATTATCAGTAAAGTGATTTTTTTACTTTCCCACTCGATATTTTGTTATGCGGAAACTTTCTTTCGATACCAGCCTGTACCATGTTCCTCGGTCATTTGGGGGTATTTTGTTTTCCGATAATGTACCATATCTATGTTGATCGGGACCGATGTTTCTCCGGTTCGATATTTTGCGCTTGTTGCTTTTCGTTCGATATTTTATCCAACGATATTTTCCCATTTCGATAAATATCCCCATTCTATATTCATCCATGTTGCATTTTCCTTTGGTATTTTTCCAGTTCGGTATCTGTCTCCGCACTTATTTATCCTTATCGGTATTCTGCTTTCAACATATTGCTTTCGATATTTTTCCATTCGATATCTTACTATATGCTTTTTGTCTAGCAGCCATTTAATTCCACACGGAACCAGAATCAGGTCAACATTCATAACTGGTTATGTAATTTGCTTTCTTCAGCGCGTTGAATTAAATTCCCGTGACAAAACATGAGCATCAGAACGACTGAAAACTGAGGATTGAAAGTTCTCTCGTGCACATCTCGGCATTGGATTACTCAAGATTTGCGCGCGATCAAATCCACCGTCGTGGTGGCCGCGTCCCTACACCCCGGCGTCTGACTTTGCGACCCCTTAACCTTGTGGCCTTGACGTCCGACACAAGACCTGTGAGCCGGCGTCTGCGCCTTTCCCCGACGGGACCCCTTCAGCAGTGCCTGCTGCGTCTGACCTGCAACCTCGAATGTCGCAGGAACCGCTGGCAAAGTACGACATCGACCGCATGCTGATGGGCATGTCCCTGCAGTCGACGGAGAGCGAGGACAACATCATCGTCAACGACCTACGAGGTCAGCGACCCGTCATTTGCGTGAAATCAATCTGAAGGGGCCTCAGACTTTGATGGCCATGTATTTTGGAATTTTGGAACTGTGCTTAAGAAGTGTCAGCTGATTTTTGTATACAAGCCCATCTCTGGAATTGTCTTGCGTCCCATGGTGTAGGAAACCAGAAACCGTAGGTAGTATGCTGCGATGATGGAGGGCCTGCCACATTTTGAAGCAGTTCGTTTCCCGCAGCATAAAAGCTCTAAAATTAAAAAAGATAAAAAGCAGAAAAAGTGGAGAGGAAAGGCGTGGTTCCATGCCCCCTATTACTCCGTTGCATACAGGGGTGTAGAATTGGGGCAATTTTCGTCGTGAAAAAATAGATTCATCAAGCCCTAAATTGTGGCAATGATCACGTATTTAGCGCAATTTGCTTTATAAAGCAGGGGAACATATGAACGCGTCAAGATATTGGTAGGGAAGTCCATACCAATAATTTCCTTTGGTATGGAAAGTTCCATATCAGAGGTATACAAAGTTACGCCCCTAGTTGCATGGATCTACAAATTAGCCTGTGAGTCGCTCCGACTGCGATCCGCCTTGAAAACCCAAAACATTTCGACTCCCTGTCCGCACATTGTTCCCACTCAACCCGAACTTTTCCGCGCGAAAGGCGGCGCGCGCCTGGCCTGTTGTGCCGGCTGCCGCCGCCAGATGGCCGGCGGCCGGACCGGTGAGCCCTGCCCGCCCCCAGGCGACGTGTTCGGCCCGCTGGACTTTTCGCGACGCGACCTGATGGCGGTCAACATCCAGCGCGGCCGCGACCACGGCCTGCCCGACTACCTGACAGCGCGGCGCGAGTACGGCCTGCCCCCGGTCGACTTCGACAACTTCATCGACGTCACCGGCTCCCAGGTGGAGCCGGAGGTGAGCGGGAGGCGCCGGCGGCCCCGCAGCGCCGGTGCCGGTGTCCGCGCCGCGCAGCGCTGCTCTGCGACGAGCTGAGGTTGTGAATGGCCTCGGGAACGGGCTGGTGCTTGGTTCGTCTGAAGTGAATCGGTCTGCCGCGTGATTCAGTGGGCTGGGAGTCGATTCTGATTTTGTTTCTTAGTAGCGTTTAAGAAGATGGATGCATTCAGTTCTGGTTCAGGGATGATTAAATGACAACAGTACTGTGACTCGATTCTGATTCGCATTCACTGCCCTTCCAAGTGAACAGATTCTGGCTACGATTCACGGCAAGTGCGAAGTTTCCAAATCGATCCGAAATCGATTCGAATCGATTCAGGATGGAGCACAAGCCTGTTCTGGATCTCGGGCGAGCGGTGGAAACCGAACCCGCCACGGCCGGTCAGGGAGGCCAGCTGACCAGCTCGCCGGGGCGGCCCCAGGTGATCGCCCGGCTGAAGGAGGTGTACGGAGGATCGATGGCAGAGGTGGACATCTGGGCCGGCGGCCTGCTGGAGACTTCCGACCGCCCCGGCCAGCTGTTCAGCGCCGTCATCCGGGACCAGTTCGAACGGATCCGCAACGCCGACCGCTTCTGGTTCGAAAACGTCCGCAACGGGTGAGCGCCGGCCGCGCCATCCCGCGGGCGGGAAGTGAGAGCGACGTGTGTGCCGGGAAAGCGGATCTGCGTTACCGGGGAATCGATTTCGAACTCGACTCGTGGTCTGCTCAGTCGATTCTGATTCTGATCCAGCGCGGTTGTACAAAACTGAATCGATTTCGACACCGATTCAAAGCGAGATGAGTCGATTCCGGGATCGATTCCACTTAGGTTTATTGGATTGGAATAAGCCATTGTAATCAATTTCAGGTCCTATTCCGCAACTATTCAGCTTGTGACTTAACTTCTACTCTAATTCCGGCAGCTATCAGTGGAATCGATTTCGATTCGGACTCCGACCGAAACGGAATGGATTCCGGATTAGATTCTGATCCCGATGGAATCGAACACAAATCTGCAGAAAAATCGTTTCAGGAAAAGCAAAACGAGAGAATAAACTGAAGAAAAGCAGATGAATTAAGATTCTCGTCGTTGGCAGCTTTAACATTGACCCAGTGGAAGTACACCCGTTTGCCGAACACGTGCCGTAAATACAGAGGTATCGATTTACATTCTTTTGCGGGGACCATCTCCCATTTGGATCTCGGCCCCTGCAGATCACTGGGGTTTTCGGCGCCAGGGGGGCCCAATCAGCCGTCATGGGGCCCACCTGGCCTCCAAAGGGATCTTAGCCCATTTCCCCTACCCCCTTGGCTACGCCACGGTGTCCATGCAAGGTGCTCTGGTCACTCCCTATCTCAGAGGACGCAAAACCACACCACTGTGATCGGCAACGCAGTTGGTGCAGCATTGGCCTCCCCGTCCTGGCAAGACGGATTTGAATAGTCTCGGCGTTCGATATTCGGCCCAATGGTCAGCTGGCCGTTGGGCAAAAGAAGGTCAAGCTGACAGCCACACGGGCCCCTTGGCGGCACGTTAAACTTTTGCCACAAAATCAGCCTTTACCTCGAACTGCTCGATCGGATGTAGGGGTCGAGTCTGCGCAACGAGCTATGCTTAGCATGGGCTCCGATTCCTAGCCTCACTCCAACAACCATTCGAATGAAATTTATAAAAAATGGAAGAATGGTTCATCGGTTTGCCCGCGTCTTGTTTCCTACGGCTGCCCACGGGCCGCCCTCGATTCACCGCCAAAACGATGGCTTCTAGATTAGTGCAGCCAGATACGAAACAAGAAGGCCAATTTGGGACGTGATTCCGATGGTGCCGCAAGGCGTCACCCAGAGGGCAAAAACGTCATGCAAGAGAGATGACTTCTCTTCGCAGACCTGCCACACCTGAAGATATTGGTTTGTGTCGGCAGGACGAACCATTTTAAGAGAAACTTGTTTTTTTTTTTTAATATGGACCGTGAGCAGAACCAATATGTGTTAGGTAATCTGCGGGCAAAAAGCATGGGGGGGCCGAGCTCAACATTGAGAGGGGGCCGAAGGCCCATCCAAAAGCATATAAATCGACAATTATGCTTAGGGGAACGTGAAGAACGACGGAGTTGGTTATGGGATTGTCTGTTTCCTTGTATCTTGGACATTGTTCAGGCTGCGGAAGGAGCTTATGCCGATAAAGAATAAACTAAAATAAAACAAAATAAACAGTGTCTGTTCTTCTTGCTCCCAGGCGATTTACCGAAAAAGAAATCAACCATATCAAGCAACTCACCATGTATGACATCATCATGTCGGTTACTTCCATGGAAGAACAAGACATTCTTCCGGACCCGTTCTTGGTCATGATGGAAGGTAAGAAGCGAGAATGGTGGGCTGTAATAGCTTAGCCAGTGAGGAGGTCGGAGGGGACAGTTGACTCCCTTTGGGGTCAGAGGTACAAAAAATGGTTAGCATCATAAATTATTTGTCTACCGAAATGACGAAATCGTTTTAAATTAAAAAAAGTGATGTTCTTGTATGTACAACAGAGGTATCAAGGTGTGCCTTTTGATCAGGTCAGTCTCCCCTTTGGAATAAAATGGCAAGAACAGTACCTGTTAGGGTTTTTTTATTTTAGCCTTGACCCCCGTAGGAAAATCCTGCCTACGCTCCAAGTGGGCTGTCTTGAAGGGGGTTGTAAGTCCTGCTGTCTCTCTCGCTGTTAGATCCGTAGTTGGCGACGTGCCCCTGCGTGCATCATTGAATGGACATGCATTTGTCGAGAAAGTTTTGATATATGCAGAATTATCGGTGGGAAGCTTGTCGGAATTCTCCTACCACGTTAAAGAGAGCGGGCTGGCGGCAGGACGGGATGGTGGTCAGTAAGTTTCCCGAAGAAGACATTGAAAGATGCTTCTTTTTTACGACGGCCAAAATTTAACGACGGATGTTTTAAAATGCGAAAAATATTCAGAGCACCACAGTTTGTTAATTCAGCAGGTACATAGCGGAATGCGATAACTCTGGGCTTCTGAACGACGTTTCTGGTTTTCACCATTTCATTCTGTCTTGCTGTAAAGCGTTTACTCAGTTTTTACAATTTAGGCATCGCTTGAATGTAACTGTCTTAGCTGGCGTTTCAAAGTGACGGTCATTCAAACCGTCACGTTAAATACAGCATGGCTAGGAGCAATGGAGCATGTCAACGTGCTGTTCCAGACATCGGGGAAATGTCATGGCACCGGAACAACACCCATCGTTTCTTCGCCCTCTTCAGTGCGGCATCGCGCGTAGCGCCCGTGTCCCGGCCTCTCACACCATCCGCCCGCTTCGCAGGCAACAACGATCTCTCCGCCACCTGCCGGAGATACCTGTCATACAGCGGCCACCTGCGCACCACAGAGTGCACGCGAGACGGCCGGAACGTCAGCTGCGAGTTCCTCCACCCGCTGGGCTCGCTGGACGCGCCACTGGAGCCTTGCTCGCCGCCGCGCACCTACGACTATTTCTCCGGCAGCGAGATCTCCTTCCCGCTCACGTTCCTGGCCGCCTTCCTGGCCGTCTGCGGTGAGCGCCCAACTGTTCTGTGCGAGCCGGATGGATGGTGCTAGCCGGGAGTGGACGCGAGGGTACGGTGGACTGAGAGCTGCCTGGTGGACGAGATGATTTTGTTCGGTAAGGTAGGCGCAGCCTTTTTGCACTACACAGTGTACGTGGCCACAGGAGTGTAACTTTATGTCAGTTTGTGAGTGCACATGCGCCCACAAACCAAAAAACAGTTTATGACCCCAAAAAACAGTGGTTGGACGCTTTCTATATGTGTATATATATATATATATATATATATATATATACCATATATATATATATATATATATATGGTACTACATAGCTAAAAGAAAATGCGGCGCAGAAAGGCATCTAAGGGGCACCAATCGCTGTTATGCTCCTAAACTTTGCGTTTTTCCAAAAAAGTCTCGAATTTTAGGTACCTGAAATTAAAGTGGTCAAAATCCGAGGAGTTCCCAATGTCTAGGAGGGCAAAGGTTGGTACGGCCTCTCCTGTACAAAAATCCTGGCGCCTGAGTGCTCCCACAAAGGATTCTGGAAAATAACATTCTTGCGTGGCCATTTTCAGCCGTGTGGCGGACGCGGCCATTTTGTCCGGCGTGGTAGAAGTAGTTATTTTGTCCGCGTTTCGGGCAGAAGTTCGTCGAACTTCAAGTTCGTAGGACAATAGCTAGTCGGGCAATGGGCAAAGGAGGAATGGTTCGTAAGGACAAAAGCTTGTCTAGGGCAAAAGTTCGTCTCGCGAAAGTTCGTATGGACAAAGTTTGTACAGGACAAAGTTCGTCTAGGACAAAAGTTCATTTCGCTAAGTCCGTGTAGGACAAAAGTTCGTTCAGAATAAAAATTTTCCAACAGAACTTCGTATAGATCATAACTTTGACTAGGACAAGAGTTCGTCCAGGACAAAAGTTTGTCTGGTAGAAATCCTTTTAGGCCAAAAGTTCAGCTGGGGCAGAATTTCGTCTGGGGCAAAGGTTCGTCCAGGAAAAAGGCTGTCCGGTCATATGGTTCTCGCACGAAAGTCTTTAGGGCAATGCATTTGTATCCAAGAAAAAGTGCCAACTGTCAGACGACAGCTAGTGGAATCATGCTCATTAATTGGGCTCTGATTCAGAATGGTCGGATCCGGAATCGACCTGATTTCAACCCGTGCACATCCAACTTTAGCCGCTGTGTACCGTATTGACCTGCCCAGTTTGTATGGGAAAAAGTTCGTAGCCAAAGGTTTGTACACACAAGGTTTGTATGGTGAAAGGTTGGTATGGTAAAAGACTTTTACCGGAATAGGTTCGTGACGTGAAAAGTTTGAACTGCAAAAGTTTCATATGGAGAAGGTTCGTAGGAAAAGGTTCGTAAGGGAAAACATTTGTAAGGAAAAATGTTCGTAGCCAAAGGTTCGTAAGCAGGTTCGTATCAGAAAGGAATCGTTTCGGGTCTGTGCCGAAGGCGCGGTATAGGGTACTAGAGGCCGCAGGCCGATAAAGGGTGCGATTGGACTTGGTTCGGTCCAACAAAGAGGTTATGTTGCGTTAGGTTAGATTAGGTTAGGTTAGGTTTAGTTAGGTTAGGTTAGGTTTGGTTAGGTTAGGCTAGGTTAGGTTAGGTTTGGCTAGATTGCAATTTGAGTTCCGTTCTTTTTCCGATACGAACCTTAAGTTTACTAACCTTTGGTTACGATCTTTTTCTTTACGAACCTTTTCCCTTACGAACCTTTCTCCTACGACCCTTTTCTATATAAACCTTTTGCAATACGGACCTTTTCCATTAGCGAGACAAACTTGTCCTGAAGGAAATTTGCCCTTGACGAACTCTTGTTCTAGACAAACTTCTATGATGATGATGATGGTGATTCAAAATGACTGACTTTTGTCTTAGACAAACTTGCTCCATAGAAGCTTTTGCCTTATACGAAATTTTGTCCTAGACGAACTTCTGCGAGAAAAACTTTTGTCCCACACGAACCTTTGTCCTAGACGAATTTTGCCCGAGACCAACTTCTACAAGACGAACTTTTGTCGCAGACGAAGTTCTGTCCTCGACAAACTTTTACCCTCGACAGACTTTTGCCTTAGACAAGCCTTTTCACGACAAACTTCGGCACGACGAGCTTTTGTCCTGGATGAACTTTTGCCCGAGACGAACTTCTCACCACGAACTTTTGCACGATGAACTTTTGTCCGGGGAACTTTAATCCCACGAACTTTTGTCCGACGAACCTCTGCGATGCGAACTTTTACCCTGAATCATTTTGCCCACATAACAGCGTGGACTTGTCTAAAACACCGGGATTTCCCACGTCCTGCAGACTCAGTTTTCCTCTTCACCTGTGCAGATGTTTACAGGTCTGTTTTTGCTCCTGTACGTGCTGGGCCAGAGGCGTCTGAGTCAGAACAGAACGGTGAAGTCTGTCAACATTGCGCCCATCGAAGACAAGGGAGAGGGAACGACAATACCCGGTGAGCTGCTGCGAAAGAACAAGGTCTTTGATCACCGATGTGTCTGGATTTACAGTGTCTGGATTTACACTGGCTGGATGTGCTTCGATATGCTTGGATATGCAATGTTTAGCTGGTAAAGAATATAAATATGAAGATAGAAAGGTAAATGTTTGGTCCATAAAACTAAGGTGACTATAAAACGGTTGGAGATGTACTGCCTTGAGTAATGCACAATCGCATTCCTACTTATCTTCTACATTTTTGACTGCTCTACACACGACCAGTTACTTTGAACTAGAACTTGTACGAGATTTCCTGTTCTGTTACAGGTAAACCGCACTAATTTAACAGAGAGAAGGTTTTCTGTAGTTTTCCGTTTGACGTAGAAGCTTCTTGCATCTACAATGGAAAGGCTCATTGGTTCGAACGTCATTCGCCAAGCACTATATCCTCTCGCATTACAATGTATCTTTCGCGCAGAGGTTAGCGATCAAAGTACATGTCGTCTCTGCTTTTCCTTTTCTTGTTAGGGGGGACCGGGGTCAAATGTTACATTTTTTACATTTTCGATCCTGGAACGAAAATATTTCGGGTTGGGGAACATTTTCTCGGGATTTCACAAACCCTGATGTTTTGCCTTTGTAGCGGATATGAAACGATCCCGAAATAACGACTTTAAGGTATCGAAATTACTGTTTCAAAAAGTCGCTTCAGCTGTTACAATTAACCCCAGGTACGGGGTAAATTGTAACAGCACCTAGGGTCAAATGTAACATGTTAGCGAATGGTGTAGTGTTGTAGTGAAAGCCACTTTTGTCGAAAACAGCCTTTATTGAACAACATTGTCTCTTACATCCTGAGCCTTTCCTGGATTAAAATCACAGCTCCAATACAAAAATACCATTACCAACGGCGTAAAGCTCAAGTACTCCAGCAGCTTTTCCTGAGTTAAATAACAGCTCTACCTTTCTCAGGCCAAGAACCGACGCCTTATCACACAAAATGCGATTTCACAACAAAACAAAGCTCTTCCTGGAAAGAACATCACAGCCATCTCGGGCTTAGAAATTCAGTAACGGGACCTCTGAAGTCCAAAACATGCCTTGAGTATTTGTGCTGAAGTAGAGGAAACACGACACCTCTAATATCTCTGACGCTCGCTCTATCTCTGTCTCTATCTATGTCTATCATCGCCTAATCGGTGTCTGGTTCACATTTTTTGCATATGTAAGCCCCATACTTTTCGATTGCGGTAAACGCCTCGTGGGCCCACATTGCGCACATTTGGCACCGGATCAACCTTTCTTTGGATCGACTGTTTTTGAAGCTTTCAACGCACACAAGGCAGAAGACGTCTTCTTCATCATCACTGCTGCTTTCCCTGCGTGCTGTCTTCCGAGCCTTCTTCCCACCAGCCTTCATCTTCTCTTCATGCTTGTCCTTGTCAAGATTTAGCTTCTTCGATGCTTGTTTGCAATCCTTTCGACTCTCTTCTAGCTTTATCGCTCTCTTTTCTGGAGTGTCAGTCAGAATTGCGGCCTTTCTCTTTCGACCCGCACTGCTGTTTTTTCTTGTCAGGGGTGAGCTGCTTCGAGGCGATCCCCGATGGACGAGACTGTTCGATCCCCGATGAACCAAGCTTGTCGATCCCCAATGTATCAGCCTCTCCAGGAATGATGCATGGTATATATCATCCATGATGCAAGGATATAATAAGTGTTTTCAATGTAACATTCAGAGGAAGACAAATTAAACTATATACAAATGTCCCATACTTCCCCCAGAAATATCCAAATGGAGTAAAACTAGAATTATTTAATCAATAGAATAATAAATAAATCAAATAATAAAATATCTTAATAAATCCGGTGTGATGGTAAAACATCTACGGTAAGACCACGGTCACTAGCCGCCAAGAATGTAACCACGTCTTAAAATTAAAATTGACAAAACAGTACCTAAGAGATAGATCAGGGACTGGTGACAATAATACCGTAAGTATGATTTTTGAATGATAATGATATTGAATTTGGGTACAAAATTGCATGTTGATTATTTGGACGGGGCATGTTTCCATAGCCACCGCCCCCAGTGGTTACATTTATGTCAAGTGCATTGATATTTTACATAAATGTAGGTTTAATGGTCTGGCCATAGGGGTCAATTGCAACACTGTTACATTTGACCCCAGCAAAAATGTTACAATTGTCCCCGTCACGCCACGCCATCTTTGAGTCAAAACCGACGCAAAACAAGGCGGCGTGGGCGGCCACTGATGCACTCATTGTTTGACCAGTTCCCCCAACCCACCCCACACAAACTCTTAAACCTGTGTCTAGTAAGATACGTGAATGAGCTGATCATATTAAAAAACAAACAAAGTTACAGCACACTCTAAAAAACACAATTGTGAACAGCACAATCGACTCACCCGCCGCACCGGCCTGAAACCCCGTGAGGAAAAGGAACAGCTTACTGCGCATGTCCAGTAGTTCCTCCAGCGTCATCCATCTGTAAGTTTCGAAGTTAAAGCTTCTGTTACAATTGCCCCGTGTTACATTTGACCCCGGTCTCCCCTAAGCTGATTGCAGAATTCCAGGCTTATGCTTAATTTGCCTTAAGTGAATTGATTCGTAGCGTGGTTTACTGAGTTGGGTATCTGACTCCGATTCAAAGCGACTTATTAAGAAAATGTATCGGTTCAGTCCTGATTTGATGACAATGACTGCTTAACCCTATTCCCGGCAGGGGGGGGGGCGGAATCCGCCCCCCCTCGGGTTTTTTGCTTGCCAATTCCAGGTTTTTTAACGCAGCTTCACGAAACTTGGTGACTTTTCCTAGTTATTCCTTCTACGCGCCGTGACAAAATTTCGAAATTCTATTTTGCTCAGGGGCGGAGCCAGGCAACGTTTTTGGGAGGCACCTCAGGTCATTTTTGGCCATGTTGAGGGTAAAAGGAAAATGTTTGCCAAAAACAGAGTTTTTAAGATAGAACTTAAAACTTTATATGAATGTATAGTTAAATAGTTGGGCAATGTGCGTATGTAATTTTGTTTATCTGAGGTCACTTTACAAGGTCAGGTCAAGGTCAAAAGTCAAAATTTGTTTTTTTCGCAATAATTTCGGCGCCGTTTTTTCAAATGCTAAACCCGGAATATATATGACGTAGAAAGGTGTCCTCTACTTGTGTACCAAGTTTCAGCTTGATATCAGGTCGAGTCACGGAGCTATGACCTGAAATGTCAGTGCGCGTACCCTATATCGCAAAAGCCAAAAAATGAATTTTTTGGAATAGAGTGAATTCAATCGATTAAAAACGTTTGCAGATGATATTGAATGCACACGACATCATTCCAGGTGACCCCAAGGTCACTGGAGGTCATTTAAGGTCAAAGGTCACAAGTTGATCTGAAGAACGTGTGACCATGACAGTTCCCCCTTTTTTATGTCCCTGGCACCGCCTATGCTAACATTATACAAACATTGTAATGCGATTTGTACTTCTTTCGCATAACATGACTCGCAGAAGCTAAAAAAGTGTTTTGGCCTCTTGTTCATTCCGTTATTAGAAAACTAATCCCCCTATTTTTGAAACCCAGTGAACGCCCATGAATTTTCTCAAAATTTCAAATTTGCATACCCATGGTAAAAGCCCTATTCATAATCTCTCGATTCATGCCAGTTTCATCGAAATCGGTCCATAAACAACGGAGTTATAAGAAATCAAAAAGTACCCCCATTTTGACATTTTTGCCCCCCTGTATCCATAAATTTCAAAATTTTGAAAATTTCTTTTTATAAAAATGTAGTTCACGTCACGGCAAATCGATTGCCGTTTGTTGCGATGAAATCGGATAAGTAGTTCTCGAGATCTCAGGGGGGGGGCCGAATCCGCCCCCCCTGCCGGGAATCGGCCATACCGTCTAGCCCTCCAGGAATAGGGTTAAACAGCAGCATGTACCTGATTCGACTCTAATTTTGATCCACTGCGTTTTTTAAGTGAATCGATTGTAATTCTGATCCACATGAAAAGAGTAGAATTACTAGGCTTTTTTTACTAGATTTCAGAATTACTAGAATTCAGAATCGATTCGCATTGATTCGGAACCAAATGCAAACCTGCAGCTTTTACGATCTGTACTTTTTCTTTTATTCACACATGGAACGAATGGCGCAAGACTTTTTCAACTGACATGACACTTGAGCAGCCCGCATTGTTTCCCATCACTCTCTCAATCAGTCGGACCTGGCTGAAGTAGCGACTATTGGTAAACATCACATAACTATGTGCTGTTTTTCTGGATAAAAAGACAAAATATAACATAATATCTGGGCTTGGCAAAAAACTTACTGAAAATGAGAATTTTGTTCTAGCCCAGCAGAAATTACGCTATTTCCAGAAGGTTTTGTCAACAACAAGAAACGTCAAAGGCGCCATGGAGTCAGCTGACCCAAATTGATAACAGAGCCCATGATGTCGCAAATGTATGCAGCTCGCTACATCTTTCTTCGGAACGTTATGAAAGGGCTTGCGTCTGCGCCGAGCGTATCAATGAGACGCCCGTGCTGCTCCCTGCCGGTAGCCTTGGAGCGGGTCGACAAGAACAATTCGCGGCAGGTGGCCGTGCGGTTTAACAAGATGACCCGCGTTCTGGAGGTGCGCACGATGAAAGGCGCCATGCTCCGCGCCATCGACCTCACTCGCACGCCCCAGCTGGACCTCATCACGTCCACCGACGGCACCCACATCGTCATCAAAGTGCCCAAGGAGTACGACCTGGTAGGTCAGCCTCAGACGGCCGGCAGCGACACTACGGCAAACTGCCGATAACAACGCGCCAGTCGCAAGGGAGGAATCCTGGAATAGCCTCTGAGGTCCCGAAGGGTCGATTCGAATAGCTGTCGTTAATGTGACTGTTTGCCTCAATACGGGCACACAACATTGCACTACGCAGCACTAGGCGAAAGGATTAATGACATTGCAGTTTCCGTTTACCGTCAGTGGGTTTCACAACGTTGACGATATAGCCGTGGCCCGATATTACCGCTAAGAATATTTCACGTACCCGTCACTGAGTTGTCGCGTATGACTTTCCGAGCAACGTTGTAATTTTGCCTGGTTCGGCTGCCTTCCCCCCAAATGGTGTCCTTTAGACGGTAAAAGATGAATTTCACCATCTGAAAAGCGCAACTGACAAGTGACAGGGTGACAAGTGACAAGCCGTCGTCAAGTGACACGCCTAACGATGACTGCATCCCTTCGGCAGAAACGTAGCGCGAACTCCTGACGAGAGCAGCAGGCCGAGAATCATAGCGCCGTCTGAAAGTGTTGTCGCTTTACAGTTTCAGGGTTAGTGTGACGTTGATTGGAGATGGGACTTTAAGATTTGAGGAGTCAGTCCATGCCACATGCTGGGAAGACTTGTTCTTGATTCAGCTTAAGGAAACTGTATATGCCATAATATGCCATCTGCCATATGACGCAGATGGCATTTAGCACAGGTCTGATGTGCGGTAACACTGATATCTTCAACGTTGCAAAAACTGTTACAAGGTATCATACAAAGTAATAAGTACGCACGAGTAAACGGCGATGGTTTGTTCAGCAGCTTTGTAAGGTAAACGTGATCTTTTTATGTCTGAAAATGAAGTTTTTCATGGTACGTGAGACCCTTTTTTGGAGCTTAAGGTCCTTCATTAAGCATTTGCTATTTTTGGCGGAATGGGTATACCATTTTCTGCCAGGCAAGCACTTCCGTAGCAAGCACGGTGAAGAATGATGATGTGAGGCAAATTATGTGAGAAAAATCAAAGCATTGCCACAACAAACCATGCATGTGAAAAAAACTTGCCATTTCAAAGGGTTATATCCTTCAAGATTGTCTATTCAGTAGCAAACCTAGATATTTTTGTTTGAAAAAGAACATGGCGTAAAGTGGCTGTCATAGTTTTTGAGAGGCCAGACAGCATAAGCCGCAGTTCTGTTTCCCCACGTGGAACGGGAATGGCGTAGATGGCGAATGAATTATGGCTTTTTAATTAATCAATTTCATTGGTAGCAAAAATTATCAATTAAAAAAGGGTGTGAGGTTCACTAGTTTTCTTTGATTGCTTTTTTTATTGACGACTCGCATTTAAAAATGGGAGACTTGGAAACCTCCCTGAATGTCGCAAAGCAGTCCAGTTTTAGGGACCGGGTAAATGTGTCAACGACTGGGATTTTTTAATGACTCTCCAGTGACCATCACAGTGGCTCCCACTGGCGTTAAAGACGATAATACGCACCCGTTTCACGTAACTGTCTGGTTTTGTGCTCTGATCCCGCCCATTCCGTCCTACGCGTGGTGAAACCGTTCGTTTTGCCGCAGATTCTCTTTCAGATTGAGAGACATTCAAATGAGGCTTTCTTCATTTTTTTCTGGAGTTCGCACGTCATGCTAGTGGGGACTTCGGATTAATGGGGTCGCGGCGTGATATGAGTCTTAATTCGTATCGGAAAAATCATGTCGTTGTGATAGCAAACCACTGTTTACAGATTGTTCTAATTCGTGCCTGTAGCTGATATTGCATGACCCATAAGCACCATGCCATTTGCCAAAGGCGCGATATCGCGTGATGCGTTCTGTTGTGACGGATATGCCGTTGCGTTATTTATACTGGCGATATATGCCTATAAATACTTGTAAATACGTCTGGGGGTACGAACAGAAATCGAGGTACATCTAGAATACAGGGATAACGCAATGTGTCCCTGCACATGACTGCGTAACATAAAATCCAACGTGGAGCATTTCAAGCAATGGGCAGCTACTGAGTGGAATCGTCCCGTTTCGAAAATCGCTGCTGCGATTAGTTCCTGCGATCAGCCCCGACTTTTCTTCCGCATCTCGACACTGCAGCGCCACTGTTCAAGAACCACGTCGCAACCGCGTGTTCCGGTCGGCAGGTTCTGATCTTCAACGGCCCGTTCCTGCTGAAACAGTTCCAGAACACGCTGCAGAGCTTCATCAGTGAATGTGGCGCGTTAAAGAGCGTTACGACAATGTCGCTGAAGCATGCATTGGATAACGTGGTCACCAAGATGCACCGTCAGCAACAGCTAGAGAGCTTTTTCAGGGTCCTTTTCGCGCAGGTATGTACCTGCAGTGACCAATGGGTGTATGGCTCCGGCAAGTTTGCGGCCGATTTATAGCATTGTACTCACTGGATAAGAAAGCCTGCTTAATGGAACGATGTAATAACCTTTCCCATAAGGAACTAGCTAACTGGCTTTAGTGCAAATGTGGAATTGCACTCAAATGTAGTATTAGAACTTCCATTTAATAGATAAAAATGTATTGCTTTTGCACGTGTCGACCTTGAGCAAGAAAATCCACTACTAGCCTAGAAGCGCCATGACAAATTCGTGTCAGTGAAAACATCATTCGCATCATCCGCCGACTTCATAGTCAAACTACTGGCGAAGGAAAAAAGGCGAAGCGCGACATGCCTTGCCGTTTTTGTCTAATGCTGTAGAAGAGTCAGACCAGAGCGCTTCCGATAATGACGCTATCTGCAGGCCTTCAACATCAGCCACGACAAGAACGAGCTGCTGAACGTCGACGCAGCCGGCATCCGTGACGTCATTCACACGGAGCTGACGTTGGCCGAGTTCGCCGAGGCGCTGAGCGTCTCCAGCAAGTCCACCTTTGTGACCAAGGTAGGCCGCCGGTCGGCATTGTGCCGGCACAAATGATGGTGTGCGAGAGAGAACAGAGAGAGAAAAGGAGAGAGAGAGGGGAGAAAAGAGGAGAGAGAGGGAGAGATAGACAGACAGACAGACAGAGGAAGGGAAAGAGAGAGAATGAAAGAATGAGAGAGAGAGAGAGAGAGAGAGAGAGAGAGAGAGAGAGAGAGAGAGAGAGAGAGAGAGAGAGAAGAGAGTCAGAGTCGCTGCACCACAACGAGTTGCTCCCACGTGGTCTGTCCCAGATGTTCACTGTGGTGGACCAGGACCGCAACGGCTACATCTCATTCCGTGAGTTCCTGGACATGATGGTGGTGTTCGCCAAAGGCTCGGCCGAAGACAAGGTGCGCCTGATGTTCGACATGTACGACATCGACCAAGTCGGCAAGCTCAGCCGTCAGGACTTCGTCGAGATGATCAAGTAGGACTGAGCGGCGCTGACGTGGGTTCCTGTTCGTTGCTTTGTTTTGGTGTAATAGGAGGCCGCCCTCAGAGGAGCGATATCCAGCTTTTGACCGACTGGCTAGCGTTCAATTTATTTCAATTTTCATTGGTCTTCATGTAGTTTCATCCGCATATTTTCACGACGTAGATGGTCGACTTCAGCGCTTCTTTGTTTTATTTTGACAGTTTTCATCTTATTTTTTTCCAATATTGTTGAATCAAAGTCGACATGGAGAGAAAACTGCCCTAGTTGTCGTGTCCACACAAAGAAACTGACACTAAGATGGTCATCATTACAGTTTTTCTTATACTTCAAAGCTACTTCTGATGCAAATCGAAGAGGAGACGCCATTGGAAAATGACGTTAAGCCGTCGTGATCTGTCTTCCACAGATCTTTGCTCGAGCTCTCTAGCGCCTCGCTTGACAAAGATCATCTGAACAAAGCAGTAGAGACCATGTTCGCCTCGGTTGGACTCAACAACAAGGACGAAATCACCTTGGACGACTTCCAGCAGCTGTTCGGGAAACACCGGGACGCACTTGGCTACGCTCAGCTGCACGTGGCAGGTAACAGTCCCTCAACATCTTTTTATTTGTTCAAAACCTATTACTACCGTTCACAATCCACTACATGTAACCTACGTCGTACTTCCAGCAGTCCTTGCGGATTCTAGTCGAAATGTATAAATTCGGTAAATAGTCGCGGAAATCAATAGGCGCCAGATGTAAGTTCTAAGTTATGTCAACGGTTTGTGACAGAATGCATTAAAATAATACTGCGAAATTAAAAAAAATACTGCATCGAAATAATTACTGCGACTACGGTGCATAAAACTTCTGAATTGGTATTGATAATGGACCGCCATAAATAATGTTTCCTAATTTTGTTCAGGTACGAATGCAACACCAAAGCCGTTTCAAATTACATTAATCGAGGAGAACCTCGTTTTGGCCGAGACGTACCAAGAGTCTTAGCCGGTCAACAGTAAGATTTTGACCGAGCGCTTACTTCCAGGGAAAATAATGGTAGTAGTGGTTGCATGGCGTTTCAAATGCAATATTGATAGCTACTACTTACGATTTCAGCCGGAAAAACCTGAAACACACATTATTTCCCCCGAAACAGATTGCGTCGTCACTGGTATGGTAACCGCCTGACGCTCGCGTAGGAATTTTTGACGTTTCTGCGTTAAATAGTTTGTTTACGTGACATCTCGACGCTGATTGGTCGTCAATCGGACTCAAGGTCCAATGAAGAGTAATAAAAAAGGTTGGGGAAATAATTAATGCGATATAAATTATCTTTAAAATAAAAAAATTAGTTAGAATAATAATAATAATAATAAAAATAATAATAATGAAACAGTAATAATAATAACAAACAACAATAATAATAAAGAAGTAAAAATATTACAAAGATGGAAAAATGAAGTTGCAATTTGAAAAATAAAAAAAAATTAATTAAAAGCAGTGAAATAAAATATCTGAAGAAGAAATCACCGAACAAAACTGGAAAATATTAGGAAGCGAAATAAAACAATAAATAAAAATTTACCCTAACCTAACATAGTAACCTAACCTAATCTAGCCTAACCTAACCTAACCTAACCTAGCCTAGCCTAGCCTAGCCTAGCCTAACCTAACCTAATCTAACCTAACCTAACCCAACCTTATCCAACCTAGCCCAGCACAACCCAACCTAGGAACCTAATGTAATCTAACGAGTATTAAATGTAATAATGTAATAATACTGATGTTAGATATCCCTACAATTATCTAATACAATAATATAATGGCGTAATAATTCAGCAGTTCCTCCAAGTTCAGTCTGTGGCAACGGAATAGAATTTTCATATATATGACGTCATTAATCGCTTGAAGATGCATGAAGGGTCTACACACCTTGATGCCAATAACCTTAACCTTGGCGGCACTACATTTTCCGCCGCGGAATAATGTTGTTCTCCGCCAGTCGACTGCAGCACGGTATTATTGTGTGGTACGTTATCGTTACGATTTTGTTGTTATTTTTTAGAAAATCAAGCAGTGGAAAGTATGGTTAGAAACAGGATGATACATTCTTTACATTGGTGGCAACTATACAAAGGATTGTTTGCGATTTCGTCGGGCAGCAACTTACCTTTAGCTGTTTAGCCAGTTCACACGAGCGGCGGAAATGCATGGTTCTGCCGCTAGAATGCTCCGCCTGTCTCGCGACTGCCACATCTCACCCTTTTGCGACGTTCCATGACGTATTGAAACGCCTTCATTGACCACTGGCGATCAGCGATCGCATTCGCCAATCGGAGATGCGGAGGGTAGGAAGTCTTTTCAGCGACATCCGCCCACGCTAGACCCTCGCAGGTACGTTGTACCCCTGCATAGTGCAGTAGTCAGCATCCTGGGCTCCGCATCTGAAGGTGCTTGGTTCGAGTCCGAAAATACTGCAGGATTTTCGAAGCTGTAACATATACATGGCCTTCGCTATGACAAAACATGACGTAAGCAAACATTTGACGACCATTGTCAGCCGCAGCAGAGCGCAGCCGCACTGCTACCGCGGCAGGCCAAACTGCTCGTGTAAACTGGCCCTAAAACGCCGTCTCAGTATAATAGTAGGCTGCTTGAAGCAAACCACCGTCGTGCTGGAAGGCGTGTTTTGGATTTTTTCCGTTGCCTACGAGCGTTGTTCGCGTTACCCAAGACAATCCACACCAAAGACACACTCATGGACACGTCAGTCACGACTGCGAAGAATCAGAACGCGCGCTTATCGCCCAAAGCGAGCCTGTGGCCTGCTGAAGATGCGGCGACGCGCCCCCGGAGCGTCGCACGTCATACGGCAGAGATTTTCGTGGAGGAGGTGGTGATAGGACGGCTGCTGGGTCGTGCTCAGCCGGTACCTGCGGCCGCTAGTTCATAGGTGTGCGCACAGTGGGAAAAGGGGTAGTAGCCCCGACCACTGAGAATTCTCGCGCTGCGCCTGTCCCGTTGCTGGGAGTGGGCGGTTTCGATGTATTTGACAGCCGTCCCGGCCGCGCTTTTCGGGAGCGGCGCGCCTGCGAGCCGCTCCCACACCTCTCACGCTCTTGTGCTGGGTTCAGCGCGACCGGGATATGTTTCAGGGTCGACCGTGCAGCCGGTCAAGGACAAGCGGCAGTCGGCGTTCGGGCGAACCCGGGACACGGTGCTCTCCATTTACGGGTGCGTACCGCCTCGGAGGGTGCCCGGTGCGGCGGGCCGGCGCGGCCGATTGCGCGGCCGTCTGCGGCTCTTGATGTGCACAGTGGCATCCCACGAGGAGAACCAGCTAAAATTCTGATATCCCCTAGCAGCCTGTAGGAAGAAATGGGCTGGCATGTTCACTTGCTGGTCATCTAGTCCCATGCAGAAAAGGAGCAGTACCGTCGTATTTGGCAAGCAACATGTCAAAAGTCCTGTCACGTCATTTAATTTTCGGTATTCACAGTCCGGAACGAGTAAAAATCCTTGCACAGCTTCCATGCTGGCTTTCATAATAGGCGTGCTGAACATGTAAAACAAGACAACATTCCAACCAGTCAAGCGTCGTGCAGCGTCGCAGGAGCTGACCCATCCGGTCGTGTTGCGCGCCGCCCCAGGTCGCTGGAGGATGCCGAGGACCGGCGACTGAGCAGCCGTCCGGAGGCCGACATTGAGGTCATCGAAGAGTCGGACGGCGCGGGCGCGGCGCAGGTGTCGGGCTGGCTCGACCAGGCGGCCCGCTGGCTGGAGAACAACCGGCTGCAGGTGTTCTGGGCCACGCTGTACACGCTCGTCCTGATAGGAATCTTCGCCGAGCGCGCCTACTGTGAGTGTCTCAGAGTGAAGGAGTGCCAGACGAGGCATGGAGAGGGCGACGGTAGCAGGGGGATGGGGAAAAAGGGAGAGGAAAGAGAATGGGAAAAGAAGGAAGGTTATGGCTGTGAAATACTTCTTTCTTACACAAAGTTCACCTCGTTGCTATATTGGCATAATACCATGATAGTCTCAAGCAATCGGGGGCTGGCATTCGAGTGTGTTCAGCCTTCCTGCAGTGAACGTGACCCGGCTGATCCCAAATCACAGCCGTCTCCGATGGGGAGTTTACCGCTCGGTGTGCAGTCCTGCCCGTCAGAGGCCATTGCTGTCTCGACACCTGACGACGTTGCTCGGCGGAACTGACGGTCGCGGCTCGGACGACGGCCGACTCGGCTCTGCGGCCGCTGCCGCCCTTGCCGGACCGCCCCCGCCCTGACCGGCCGCCGCCGCCCGGGCCGCCCCCGCTTTGACCGGACCCCCCCTTGACCGGCCGCCGCTGCCCGTGCCGGCAGACTACTCCGTCGAGCGCGAGCACGCCGGTCTGCGGCGGATCGCCGGCTATGGCGTGACGGTGACGCGCGGCGCCGCTTCGGCGATGATGTTCACCTACTCCACGCTGCTGGTCACCATGTGCAGGAACACCATCACCTTCTGCCGCGAGACGTTCCTGCACCGCTTCGTGCCGTTCGACTCGGCCATCTTCCTACACAAGTACATCGCCGCCTGGGCGCTCATCTGGTCACGTGAGTGGGGCACGACCGCGCCGTGGTTGTCGTGGGGGCCGAAGGACCGAGACGATTTCAGCGCGCAGGCGACGGACGTTGGCGTCGTCAAACAGGTTCGAAGAGCGCGCACGATGCAGTGCGAGGCGGCGGTTACAGCAGAGCCCGTAAGGGATAGATAACCTCTGGAAAAAAAGGAAACCCGACAGCTCCAAAAATCGCATAGTCACTATCGCGAGGTGACTAGGTTGCCATTTCTGAAAACGCCGTCCTTCGCTGCATAACGTTTGACTCTGCTCTGTTTCCAGTGGTCCACACAGTCGGGCACGGCATCAACTTCTACCACATTTCCACCCAGCCGCCGGGTGACCTCACCTGCCTGTTCCGGGACTACTTCAGATCGTGCGTGACACGTCCGCTATCACTTTTTGGCGGGGAAATTAGGCCCAGTTTGCAATTTGCTGCGATGCAACCTCGTGATGTGGTCGACAGATGTCGATATATGAGTCGCATAAATAGCAGAATGCCTTAGACTTACAAAAATTACGCACAGTTGTTTCCAGTTGTTTTTCTTATTGCTGCAGAACATTTCGCTTCTACTCTGGTGCACTGCTGTTTGCCGCGATTTCGGCGATTATCCGTGAAATGCGTGCTGGTCTGTCCTATGCAGTCATTTTAAGTGATTACAAATTTCGAAAAATGGATGACCTAACGCCTCTCAAGTATTTATACATACCTTTAAGTCTTCTTTAACACCGCTTTAGGCCGGCCCGCCGATCTCAGCGCATATTTCCCATGCGAATATACCCGCGCATCGCGACCGAACGATAAAGCAGCCAGCCGCTAGTCAGCTGAGCGCCCCCGGCCCTCCGGCAGGACGGACGTGCTGCCCAAGTTCCACTACTGGTGCTGGGAGACCATCACCGGCTTCACCGGCGTGCTGCTGCTGCTCAACATGGCCGTCATCTACGTGTTCGCGCTGCAGTACGCGCGCCGGCTCGTCTTCAAGGGCTTCTGGAAAACGCACAACACGTACCCACTCTTCTACATCCTGACCGTGCTGCACGGCTCTGGCCGGCTGGTTCAGGTGGGCAGGCGCGGGCGCCGGCTGGAGCTGAACTCTCGGCCGTCCCAGTGTCTCCGCAGGCTTAGATATCGGCTGGAGCTGGACTCTCGGCCGACCCAGTGTCTCCGCAGGCTGGAGCTGGACTCTCGGCCGTCCCAATGTCTCCCCAGGCTCAGGTACCGGCTGGAGCTGGACTCTCGGCCGTCCCAGTGTCTCCGCAGGCTTAGATATCGGCTGGGGCTGGAGCTGGGCTCCCGGCCGTCTCAGCAGCTCCACAGCCTTAGGTGCCGACGGGGGCTGAAGCTGGCTGCTCGGCCCGTGGTGCGATCGCGCGACTGCTCGAAGTGTTCGCTGCCGTTGCTCGGTCCCGCTTTGGGCCGGCGGCGGTCCACCGCGAGCGCGCTCCAGCCGTCCTATCGACCCGTGTCCAGCACGTCATGTGCACCATGCGCTGCGTCGCACAACCCCGTGTGCTGCCCCACGACGTGGCCGATCGGAAAATTTCCAGGTGGCCAAAACGTTATCTACTGTTCATCTAGCACACCGCACCAAGTTTGCGCGAACCATTTTGAGTGAGGAAAAGCTAAAAAACGTTATTTATTTTAGATAAATGTTCCACTGACGGTGGTCCAGTCGCCATTGCTGATCTGGATCCCCGCTGTTTTCAGGAGCCATTCTTCTACTACTTCTTCCTGGGCCCGTGCGTGCTATTTGCGTTGGATCGACTCGTCTCTCTCAGCAGGAAGAAGGTCGAGATTGCCGTGATCAAGGCTGAGCTGCTGCCGTCAGGTAGGTCGCGATCTGCACGGACTGTGAAAATCTTTGGATCCTGAGAGCCGCTCTCTATAATGGGATATTTTATGAATCATCGTTTATGTGCAGGGGGTTGCGTGCCGTCTACCGTTGGCTCGCAAAGCATTGTCGACAGATCTCCATGCTTGCTGTCTCCGTTCGCCCTTCCCTTCCATTTCTGCCATGACCTGTATTTGGTGTCGATTCTTATCCCTCTGCTGTGTGTATGTGGCATTAATTGCACGTGCACATGCCTGTTTGTCCCACATATTCCGGGTGCTTTTTGACGTCCCAGAGGACGTTATGTTCCCTGGCGTCCAACCATGACGCTCTGGCTTCCTCCTGTCTTTCTGGTGTTCATGATGATGGCTCTCCGCTAACGGCGACCATCGATCTTCCGTTCTGCCATCTGGGGCGGGCCTCCGACTTCCGAAAACCGCAGACACATCTGGAACACTGCGCGCCGCGTGCCAGCGCCACCTGACGTCCCGACTGTCGCCGTCTTTCCAGACGTGACCGCGCTGCACTTCAAGCGGCCCAACAACTTCGAGTACAAGTCCGGGCAGTGGGTGCGCATCGCCTGCCTGCCGCTCAACGACAACGAGTACCACCCGTTCACGCTGAGCTCAGCTCCGCACGAGAAGCACCTGAGCCTGCACATCCGCGCCGTGGGGCCGTGGACGCGCAACCTGCGCCATCTCTACGATCCGACCGTGATCAGGGGCCACCCGCTGCCCAAGGTGAGTCATCCCGGGCCGCCTGCGGACTGAGGTGGGTCATGCAAGGGCCACCCGCTGCCCAGGGTGAGTCATCCCGGGCCGCCTGCGGACTGGGGTGGGTTATGCGAGCCACCCGCAGTGAGTCGCCTGAAGTGAGTCGGCTGCCTGAAGTGAGTCGGCTGCGCTCACACAGAATTGTATTTTGGGACTGGTAGTGGAACTCGCATCGAAATTTGTCACGGGCTGTGCGTCTGGTGCTCGATAAGTGCGACTTCAGCCGGATTGTAGCAGCATCAAAGAACTGGTTAGCGTTGGTAAACCAATTCTGTGTGCCTTTTTCAAAAGCACGTAACGATATGTGCGCCATTTCTGTACGTGCCAAACGTTTAAAGCTTGCATCTTATCAACTCCCCAGATTCACTGGGATTATAAACACGTCATCCGCTGTTTATCTGGACACTTCTTTCCATGTTTACCATTCATTTAAGCAGGTCGTAATACAGGCATAGGCATGGTCAAAATAAAAATGATGACAGCGCGGATCACACCGAAAAGTTTCATTGTTTTAATGTTGGCACAAAGATTACTTTAGCCGTACAGGGTTGAAATAAGCGTCCCCTCTTCAGGCTTCCCTAACGAGCCGAGTGGAAAGCTGTCCCCCTCGGCGGGCGCCGTCGCCGTCTTTGTTTCTTTTGACGTCACCGCGTCACGCAATGATGACACTATATGTTTGAGAAGGCCTGGGAGCTGTATTGACGCTCGCTCTGTAAAGGGCACGGATCCCGTCGACGGCGGCTGGGCCGCTTGTAATCCTGTCGGCACGGGTCAGAGAGCTGGGGTTAATTCGCGCCGCCGCCGCAACATCAGACAGGTCGTCTGGACGGTCAGGTGCTGTATAAACCTGTGTGGAACTGCATTCGATTCTCAGCTTAGCATTCGAGGAAGCTGTTGATCCATGGTATCAGCCTTTGGATGTTGTCGGTCTTGGTCATTTGAGTCATGACCGTCTTTTGAACTTTCGAATAGTGTTTATGTAATGTGTCTTTTTTTGTCACGCTCGATGATCTTGCTTTTATACCTCGGAAAACGCGGAAGTGAAATCATAGTTGCAATGTCTTTTTACCGAAAACTTCCATTTTCAGGGAGCTTCCAGAGCCTTAAACTAATGCCTAATGCCACTGGAAACCATGTTTGGTCTTTGCATTAAAATTCAGCTCTCTGTGGGGTGTACGATGATCATAGTACGTACAGCCATCAGACGCCAGGATTTTGACAGATAAGAGCCCGAACCACGGCTGTATGTAAGGGTGGAAATTCGTGCCAGGGAATAATATGAGGTCACACGTAGTTATGGCGTTCATTTTTATTGCCGATCTGTTCCATCTAGCTGTATGTTCTTTTGCGTAAGTACAATGGTTCCATTGGCATATCATGTACTGTATCATGCGGTAGAGACTGCGGCTACGTGCGGAGAGAAGTTGAGAAGGCACTTCGAAAGCTCCTTTCAGGCAGGAACGTTGTCTGACATGAAAACCGATCTTCAGGTTCAAAGTATCAGGAGCTTATCAGTAACTTCACTAGATTTCTTAAACCAAGATGAGTATCTGAGAAAAATTGTAACGTTGCATCCAAGAAAACATTGAAACAGTATTGTACAATGCTGATGCATGTGACGACTAATACAAAATCACTCATATCAATTCAAAGAATGCAGTTAGCACACTGACTGCGAGTTTGTAAAAACAGTCATCGAAAATAGCTTGTGCCTATGAGTAACAATGGCAACTGACAAAAACACTGCTCACTAATCCTACCGTTTTGACACCTGCCATTCTTCTGCAGTGTTTGCACACTTTATATCACTCCAGCACTGCTTGCTTGAACAGCGTCTTTCTTCAACTGTTTTATCACATTCGAGACAGCACCTCTTGTGTTCCGATGACCGATGTTAAACACCACGTCACCACCTGTCTGAAGCGTTCTCTTCAGTGCGTTTGTACACATTTGCTTTCGTTTTCCTCCTTTGACTTGCGTTTACTTGTTCTCCCAAATTGCGAACAGCACCAAAGTGTATGTAAGTAATGAGGAAAATGCCTGAAAACAGTCCAAATATTAACTTTACTTGCAACATTTCCGAAGTTTCTCGTACAACGGACAACAATGATATCGTTTCTATTGTCATCAACCTTTGGCAATGGTTTTCCTTCGCCTGCTTGGTTAAAATGAGTTTGCAATGTGACGAAGACTTATAATGGACAGAATGATGCCGAGAAAATAGAAAAGATTTAAGCGTAATGGTGATGGACATTTATAGCAAAATAATATTTTTGAGTCCTATTACACAGAGGCCGAGCTACGTGTACGTGTCTAGTATTGCTAATGCAACATCGAGAATCTTGAAGTCTTAATTTAGCGCTATGCTAGTGAAAAAAGGAATGGACCTAAACTGCCCTTGGCAACATTAATTAGTTTGAACGTGATTCCATGACTGCCATAACATATGCATGCTTGGTATGCTCTGTGACATAGGTCAGTTCAAAATTATAATGTACACTAAAACGCTTGAAAAAGGGGAAACTGTATCCACAACCTTTTAGTCCATCTTGGGTCTGCATTCCATTGGGGTGACCACATGCTGACGTTGAAGAATAACTTGAATCAGGAAAAAGCAGAAACCTGGCCGCAACAGATTCTGACGCCTGGTCTTGGCATTTCGCGGCAGACCGACGTCCAGTCTGTCTAGCCTTATAGCTCCCGCACCTCTGCCGTTCTACACGGAGGACCCTGTCCCCTCGTCACCGGCCCGTCCCCAGCCTCTGGTCGCCCGCCCACCCCGCTCTTCAGCCCTCCGCCGCACTGACCGATATCAGTGCCGGCCGGCCCAGCTTGAAGTAGCCGACGTTCACCAGCGCCACGTCCCGGGTGATCTGCTGCTGGTAGCGCGAGATCTGCCGGCGCAGGTGCCACGCGTCAGAGGCTGCCGCAGCCGGCTCTTCCCGGCAGGCAACAATCCACTCTTTCCAACTGATATGTTTGGACAGCTTAACGTGTATTGAGCTCTGCTCCAGTTTCTATCATTCGCCCTTCGTCAGTTTCTAAGTCTCTCTCTCTCTCTCTCTCTCTCTCTCTCTCTCTCTCTCTCTCTCTCTCTCTCTCTCTCTCTCTCTCTCTCTCTCTCCGGCCGTCGGAGAAACGGCTCTCGCCGTACTCACCGCCTTCTCCAGCGACGAGTCGTCGTTGGTCTCGATCTGCGCCAGCAGGTTGATGATCTCGCAGAACTGGTCGCGGGCCATGTCCGACACGTAGCACGGGATGTACAGGTGCATCCAGGAGACGAGCAGCATCCAGACGTGCGGCACCACCACCGGCAGGGCCACCAGCACCGGCGGGTGGTGCGCCAGCAGCTCGTACACCTCCACCGAGTGGAACACCACGTAGATGACGACCACGGCCGCGAAGCCCATGCTGATAAGCACGTGCGTGCCGAAAATGTTGAGCAAGAGCCGCTGCGCAGTGACGATCTGCACGTGCATCCGGTGAAGATGTCTAACCTGGTGCGCGGAGACGATGCCCTCCAGCCTCCGGATCGCCTCCCCAATGCAGACGACGTAGCGCGCGATGAGCATGCCGAAGAAGAGGTAGAAGGTGAAGGAGAAGGTCTCCAGAGCGAGATTGGACATCATGACCGGTATGTACACGTACGACCACCAGGGGTTGAAGATCTCCAGGTCGGTCGTCTTCTTGTCGTTGAAGACGGCGAGCGCAGCGCAGACGCACCACAGGATCATGAACGGCAACAGGATGACGATGGTGACCAGAGCCAGGCGACGCTGCGCGCGCAGCACGCCGTTGGTCGTCGGCAGGCTGGACAGCTCCGTCACCGTCTCCTGGATGTGGTTGAAGAACTTGGGGAAGGCGCGCATGTGGTACATGGTGATGAGCGACGTGAACACCGTGATGAGGTGCACGGTGCCGGCCAGGTGCGTGTGCACCATCGCGTCGAACAGCGTGTGCCCGTCGCGGTTCACGTCCTGGATGCACTCCATCATGCCCTTGACGAAGTGCAAGAAGCCCGACATGTGGATCGCGAAGTAGAGGACGTACACCAGCGTCGAGGAGGCCGTGATCTCGAACACCTCGTCGTCGCCGACCGCGATGTTGAGCAGGCCCAGGCAGCGGTAGTACCAGAGCAGCGGCGAGAAGGCGCGCGCGAACGTGCCGGCCGTGCCGTAGCCGCTCTGGCTCTCCATGTTCGTCGGCGGGTACATCGGGTGCAGGCCCTCGAACAGCGTCTCGACGCTGAACTTGGAGCTGTTGAGCGGGTTCTTGGCCGACTCGGTCGTGGCGGGCCGCACGCGCACCACGCTGTGCCGCCGGCCGGATGCATTGTGAGGCATTCCTGAAACACGAGCCGACGCCGCCATCTCACACTGTCTCAACGCCGCACTGTCAAAGGTTTGTGCAGTGTTATAACGCGTTTGCAGCTGTCGCCACCGCCGTTTTATTGCTATTGCCATTGGATTGCAGGCTTATGGATGTTCACTTTCGCGTTTATTATTATTCGTGACGCTATGACTGACAGTGTAAACTTATGGACAGGAAATTGGTGCAAGTTGCATCCTCCGCAATGGCGTAAGATAACGGTTTCAGAAAACTCTGATACACACCCATTCTCCGATACGATGCGGCATTCAAGACAGCTTACCAAACAAAACAGTTTAATGTACAACGTCACGCCGTAGACTGTCGCATAACTTGTCACCGGTTTCCATTTAGTGGCTTATGGGGGGCGAGATTTATGGGACCATAAAAATGAAATTGACAAACATCAAAAACTAACGGCAGTTCTGACAGAGCAACGATAACTTGTCTAACGTTAGTCATAACATGCAAAGCCACAACGTTTAGTAAAATCGACAGCATCCCGATAGCGTAAACAAATGAATGAAGTCTCGAAAATTCGGCAATCTTTCTTTTGCTCAGCGATTTGACGGACTATTGAATATTCGGACAACTGGACAGACGAATGCTTTATGTGCCTGCAACGCTGATATTTGATGCAAGGGATCACAAGTACTCCCCAAGTATTTGACGCTTAGATTGGTTCTAAATTTGGAGAAGCATGTGTTCGAAACTGCGATATTAAGGCATCGCGTGTTGGTGTATTTAACGTCGTTTTTTGTGCAAACTCTCGCGTTGTTTGCCGTGGCTGGATACATTTATATCCACAGTCGGCTTACATCGAACTCGATATTTAACTGTCAAGACACAGACTCCTTCACCGCACACACTGACACGGGCACGTCAAGAGTGCGTGTCTGCACGTTTTATGCACATCTTGTTACACGTCCGAACGCTCCTCTGTAGCGATGTTTGGGATCAGGGGCCGAGTAAGCAGACCCGTTGCACGGGGTCTAAACTTCACACCCGGTCTGTTAAGTCCAAGACAACGGCTGGTCATGTGACACTGTCACATGATCAGCCGTTGCGTTGTCTTGTGTCACAATTTGACAACAGTCTGAGACATGACGAGTGCCGACGTGAACAGCGCGGCCGTGCGGCGGGGTGCGAGATAACTAGACGAACGTGGGAAGTAAGTGCGACCATGTACTGGCCGATTACCGGCTGACCTAGAAACGTGTGCCGAGCGATCAAGCGTCTCGAATCTACTTGGCTACGGTGGCGAAGGCATGCGTTCTACCATCTGAGCTGCTGAACACACTTGGCTGTTGCAGGTTGGCCAGGCGGTCATGTACAGGTGGTTTCAAGGTTACATGTATGTACAAGGTTGCGTACTCATGATTTTTGTTAAAAAAAATAAGAAAAATGAATTTCGACGGAAAACAGACTGGACGTTTGTTACGCGATGTCTTCACTTATAAGAATGCGTTTCCTATGTCTGGAGAACAATGTAATGATGCAATTCTTAGTGGCATCATTCGCTTATATTTGTTTTATACAGGAACTTGCTTAAAAGATAAGAAGCTTTTCCACGTGGTAAAGCATGCTGTGTAACGTGAAACAATCTGGTCCATCGTTTGAACACATTGGCTAGTGTTGTTCAAAGGTGTCTCCATCATTCGACTTGCTACTTGCAGTACATTTCTATGCGATCACCACTAGAGAAAAAGCCTTTTCGCTTAGAAACATTGTCGGCCGCGGGCAAATCCTGCGGTTGTGAGGGGCTGCGGTGCCCGCCGCACGGAATACCTCCGGTAGCGTCGAGCGCGGCCGGATCGAGTGGCTGCTCCTCCAGCACGGGCGAGAGGGGTGGCTCGGCGCGGCCGCCGGCCGCCGACGGCTTCCGGCTGCTGGGCGCCGCCTGCTCGCCGGCCGTCGGCGTCGACTGGCGGAGCGGCGCCGAGCCCGCTGCCCGGCCCGACGAGTCGCGGGCGATCACCGCCGACGGACGCCGCGTCGGCTTCGGCGGTCGGCGGCCGCTCCTGGGACGACGAGTTTCGTTCGGGCGCTGACGGCGGCGGACTGTCGGGGCCCGGCTGCTGCTGGCCGTGCGCCGCCGGTGGCTGCCGGAGCTCTGCTGAGGGTCGGGAGTCGGTCGGCGGACGGTGGTGCGCTGCGGCGGCCTCGATGGACGCCGCGTGGTACCGCGGCAGGTTATCGAGGCTGGCGCGGCGGCGCCGGCCGGCGGCGGGCTCTGCAGCGATGTCCGGCAGCACGTTCAGCTTGCGCAGCGGCGGCGAGACGATCAGCGGCCGCAGGAACAGCGGCGGCCGGCCGTCGCTGGTTCGCACTAGCAGCGGCCGCAGCGGGGGCGTCGGCCGTCGCGAAGCGCCCGCCGCCCGGCGGAGGTCTAGCGGCGGCGGCGGCGCGGCTCGGTGTCTGTCGGCCAGCGCCGCGGCCCGGCCCGCCCCCGCCGGCTGCGACGGCGTCTCGGGCGTCCGGAACCGGGACCGGGACCGGGACCGGGACCGCGGCCGGGAGCGGGACCAGGACCGCGGCCGGGAGCGGGACCAGGACCGCGGCCGGGGCTGCAGCCGGCCGCGCGACCTGGGCCTCGGCTGGGACCGGGACCGAGGCCGGGAGCGCGGCCGCGAGCGGGACCGGGACCGGGACCGGGACTGGCCGCCGCGCCGGCCGGGGCTCAGCCGGGTGCCGGGCGCCGGCCGCCGCGGCCGCGGCCGGGCCGGCTCGCGCCGGTGGCCCCTCTCCGGCGAGTACTGGCCGGACATGGCGGCCGGCTCCGCTCTGCCGGAGGAGCGGCGCGTCAGCCGGCGCTCTGTCTCACCGATCAGGTCCACCGCGGGCGTCGCCAAGGGGTTACAGGGGGACGTGCTCCCCAGTTTGTACAGTGTTAACAGAATGCCTATGACGCCACATCAAAAGAAAATAATGAAGGGAGTGCTCCATCTTAAACATGTCTTAAATCTCATAACCGAACGGCAATCCTTGGTGTTAGTTCATTTGCTTCATTGCGTCTCAGAACTAATTTTAGGGTTAAAAGCAGCTTTGTATGGCATCCATTTGGCCCTATTTTGAGTTCTTTATTTTGGATTATGTCCTTTTCGTTACAGCGTGAGTCCAGTCCACTCAAACAAGCAAACGTTAAAAAATCGCAAAATGCGTAGGTATTTAGGTAAATTGGATGACTGTGTATGTTTTTCTTTATGAGAATTAAGTGAAGATATTTATTGCAGCCTTTTAAATTGTTCTCGAGAAACTGCGAGAACTACGTCGCGTCATGCATGTCATTAAGCGTTGCACAGTTTTACCTGTCACTTTATAAGGAAAAGTTTACTTTTAGATTTTAACGCATATCTGATATTTTCTTTGAAAAATGAATGCTGAATGCTGGAGAATGTCCGGTTATGACGTTTGGTTGTGACGTTATGACGGGGTATGGGATAACGCGTCATAACCAAACAAGTTTTCTGATTTTTAAAATCCAATTCAAATTCAAATTTAAACTCCGATTCAAAATAAAAAAAAAATTCAAATTCGGACTCAAAGACTGATCAAGGTGAACATTCCCTTGAAAAACCTCTTAAGACCTCAAAGTCCTCCCCTGTTTTCGTCCCCGGCGACGCCCCGTGCCGCCCGACTGTGACCAGCGATCACCCCGACCCTCCCGGCGAGACCCGGTCTTCACTGCTGCGCCGGTGACGAGGCCTGGTCCGTCCGGGGGGACCGCTGCCACACCAGACGTCCCTCCGAAGCCAGGCCAACGTAGCCATGCTGGTCAGCAGCCTTGCCCGGTCGGCCAGCCGCGCGGCCGCGAGCCAAGCGGGTGGAAAGCGGTGATCGGGCAGCGGCGACAGAACTCCGGCCGGTGGCGTTGTCACGTCTGTGCGCTCCGCAAGGACGCACGCACGGACGATGAGGGGATTTGGGTGCACATTTGACATGGTCTCGAGTAAATAAGACTGTCGGATCCGGGTGGAGTAGTCATGTAGGTGTGGACAGATATGCAACACATTCATGTGTTTAATGCTTTGTGATGTCGTTACGCGATTTATTGTGGAATTTTTCGGTCATTTCGATTTTAGTTAAAACCAGGACAGAGGAAAAATGATTTTCTTTCGGTGCTGATTTGACGTAAATGCGTGTGAGAGTCAGCCGATCAGCTGCAGGGACCATTTTTCCATCAGATGTTGCGGTATAGATTCCCAGACGGCAACAGCTAACAAGACATTTTTACCTGGCCCTGATGAACACTACATCGCCTTCTAAACTACAATAGGTAGTCAGATTATCCTAGTTTAGGCCATTGCAGCCACTATAACTTGACTCGTCGTGACTGAGATGACTGACACGAGATGCGAGTCGTGACGTCGAGATTGAGGAAGAGAAAATCAAGGGCAGGTTTTGCTGGTTTGTCCCTGGTCCATTTACGACTTAATGAACCGCGCAGCTTCCGTCACTGACCGTTCCGCTGAAAACGACATGATGCAGTGAGGGCTGAACCACACGGCAACGCAGCCATTGCACCACGTACCATCTGGTGGTGATACCAATAATTTCGTTTTCGGAATGCAATATTTTTAAGGCGTTTTTATTGTCTCTATAATTCATTTTCTACTTTTTAAGAAGCCTAAACTATCATTTCATGCTGCGTTTAGGAACATGTACTCAACTGTTTCTCCATGCAAGAATTCATTCGAATGCATGTTACAGACAGCTATTGACAAACATCGCCAAAAGCTTTTCACTGCTTTTCATATCAAGCTTCTTAGCAACATGCCCCGAACGAGCTGCTCTAGTCAGTTTCATGTCAGCGACTGGTCTGAAGGCGCTAGTTCGGGCACTAAGGATCTTTTGTTTTTAATAACGATCGGTGAGTAATAAGCGTGCTGAAGCACGAACAACTAGTTCACAACTTCCGCGTTATTGATTCCCACTGTGTGTTCCGGACAGGTGGCTGTAGCCACTATTGTCAGGCCGAACAATGCGAAGGCAATGTCTTGTGTCAGGTCAAGATGAGTCGCACAAGCAGCAGCGTACCAACACGCATGCACATGCGTGCATGTCCTGGCCGTGCAACACTAAACACAGCCAAGCCCATTTCACATTCTGAAGCGGAAAAAAACTAATGCACGGCTTCTCTACACTAGCTTGCGCCGAAGTCATGCGCGGAGAAGAGACTTCGCTGGCCCCTCCTCAGTGCCGCTTACCTCTTCCTAGCCCTGCTGTCCGGATGTGACGCGACGCCGGTCTGCCCGGCTCATACTCCGTGACGGCCAGCTCCGCAGCCGCCGCCAATTCGGACGGGGCGGCGCTGGCGGCTCGCCGGTGCCGCGGCCGCCCCTCCAGCGCCGACGCGGTTCCTCGCGCGGCGTCCTCGCCGGTCGTCCTCCGGCGCCCGGCCGTCCTCCTGCGCCGTAACACGGCGGCGGGCGGCGTGCTCGAGTCCTCGCGCGCTGTCGGGCGCCGGCGGCGCTCAGGCGACTCGGGCAGCGCCGGCGGCCGGCCGGCGGTCCAGGGCGCTGCTGCCGAGTCTCGGCCGAGGAGCGTCGCCGCCAGCCACGTGACGCCCGTCGTCGCCGCCGCCACCTCGCCGCCGTCACGCCGCCGCCACTGGCCGGCCGGCTGGCCTGCCGCGCCCGCCGTCGTCACCGGGACGACTGGACAACAGCACCCCCGGCCCGTGCCCATAGCTACCTGTCGACAATCGATCCGGCGCTCATTAGAGCCGGCCGGCGCCGGCCGGCGCCTACCCATGGACCTCGCGGCGCCGCACCCCCGCAGCAGCCAATCGACGACGTCCCGCGCCAGCCACGTGCCGTCCGGCCTCGCGCACTGGCGCCAGAAATTGCCAATCCAGCTGAGTGTGTTTTCAAGAGCTGTCCCGCCACATGATAACATCTTATTGCCCCAAATCGACACGCGATTAGGGGTTGACCAACGGCCTGCGACAGTGTCGCTGACAACTGCTGCTGAGAGGCGGACTCAGCGGGCAAGGAGTATTCTAAATGACAAATTTTCTAAGCGTGTCGGGGCTGGCCCCTGCCCCGTTACTCCGCTTCCCTCGTCTCTAGTCGTACTCTACCTCGGTTTTCAATTTGCTGGTGCTGTTCATTGTTAACAAGCTTCCGAAAAAAACGGCATTAGGTATTTATCAGGGATCACCAAATGTCGATTATATTCTATGTATGAGGAAACTGTTAGTTTTAGGTCACGACTCCCTTATGCCACGCTTTTGCTTTTTATGTAATTCGCTTCTGTATGCTTCGATGCATGCCTAGTGTACTGGCACAACTCTCACTTTATTGCCCAAGATTTAAGAAGGAAAACGATGAGCTGCAGCAATAATGGAAACATTCGGATGAATATGCAGAGTTCGCCCTTTGTTGTTTGCTCTGTCTGTTTGACGTAGACCCGTGCCTCGCTCAGGGTAACGTTAACGAACGACATCCGTTGTCCGGAGGGACTCGCGTAAAGAGAAATGGTTAGCTTCATGAGCCTGACCAACAGAGACCAATCGGGAAATGTAATCGGTGGCGATGTAAGTTCAATAAGACTTGACTTGCGCTGGAAAGAATGCGTGTGGCGTCAAGTTGGCTCACTCAGTCTCGACATCTAGTTCATGCACAGGAGATCCTCCTGTAACAGGTAAGTTTATAAGTATGTAGTTACTGCGTCCTTAACCATCAGGTTGCAGTGAGAGAAACCGGTGAATGTTATGCATTGGGTCGCTTTAGGACAGTGCTGTCGCCGGAAGGCTTCTTTTATGGGTGTCCTTGTTTGTTTTTCACAGCATTGTTGCTTCAGAACTACGATGTAGTTCAAACGGCTAGTGGAGACGCTGTTGATTAATATGCCGGACTCGAGAGCGAAATTTCATTTGTGATCTCTCAGGCCACTGCCGAGCAAAATGAAATCCCAGCAAAAATACGTTTTCCTCGTGATTATTGGCGACGTTGGTCTCCATCTGCTTCCATTAGAAGCCAGCTTTTGTGACTCCGAAGCTCGGGAATTTGGTTACAGAATTCACGCTCGAACTATTCGCGTGTGACACAAAAGCCACAGCGCCTCCGTCGTGCGTACTCGGGTGCGTGACCGATCGCAGTTGCAGCGACGTCGGCGTGGTTACCGTGGAAACGACACGCACCCAACGCCCAGCGGTCGCACGCTCTTCCAGTCGTGGCACGGAGCGGGGCCTGGGGTGCCAAAGGTCACTGCAGGCGGGCTCGATCCGTGATTAGCTGATTTGTTGCCAACCGTCCGCGTTAGGCTAAGTACTGTTATCGAATCTTAGGCAATTGATGGCTTAAAGGGCAGCCATAACGAGGGGCGTTTTCATTCAGTCTCGTGGAGGTCTGCGAAAATAATGGTGGAATCGAAGGGAAACTGGTCACTCAACGCTGCCCTTTGCGACGACTGATGAGACTAGTCTGGCAAGATTAGCGGCGTTTAGGGCAAAATGATGCTACGAATGAATAACGAATGCTGATGCCGACGGCGATAAGCGATAAGTGATCACCAGATCGTAACTCATGTGGCAGATTTACCTGGACGGGCCGTACGGCGAAGGCCACCAAGACTGGTACCGATTCAAGGTATCTGTCCTGGTCGGCGGCGGCATCGGCGTGACGCCTTTTGCCTCCATCCTCAAGAACATCGTCGTGCGCTCCAACAGGCCCTCCGGCATCACCTGCAAGAAGGTCAGGCTCTGGTGCGGGCTGCACTTGTCGGACGTTGGCCTGGAGACAGTGTTCAATATGTTTGTTGAAGTGAACAGCCACAGCTGTCTTCTCACCATAGCCATTGCATAAAGATTCTTTTCGCTACGAAGGCTTTGCGTGGAATACGTTTTTGTGTTCCTCATATAAAACGCACAAACCTTGAAGGCAGTGCTTACAAAACATCCACATAGCGAAATTGTAGAAAAGGACCACTGTTTGAAATCATGCAGTTGTTTATATTCCCATAGTTAATAGTATTCCAGTAATTTGATCATGTGACGTGAGATAACGCTTTATGGAAGGAAGCAGGCTGTTCGTGTCTGCGCCTGTCCTGATCTGGCACTGGACGAGGCTTTGGTCCTCAGGTGTACTTCCTTTGGGTGACCCGCACCCAGAAGCACTTCGAGTGGATGGTGGACATAATCCGTGACGTGGAGAACAAAGACCCCACACACCTGGTGTCCACACACATCTTCATCACCCAGTTCTACTCCAAGTTCGACCTGCGCACTACCATGCTGGTGAGAGGTTCAGCGTGCAGTCCCAGGGGCGCTATCAGGGTCTTACGGAGTCACGAAGCCAAGGCAACGGCACAACACTGGAAGCAAATTGGCAGGAGCCGCAGTGCAAACGTCATGTCAATATTGAGGCCAAGACAACCTATTTTTTCGTTTCTATGCAGACTCATGCTCCTTTAACCAGAAGGTTATTTGTGAAACCAGCTTTATTTCCTGTTGAAAGGTCTCGGGTGTTTCCATCTAAAAACTGGCTGAAAGCACATTTCCATTGCCCTTTGAAATGTAGTAAATAGGACTTGTTGCGTGGATTCTGGTCCTTTACCCAAACGTTTTTATGTGGCGTAATTTTGTCTCTGGCGTTGAGCCGGATAGCGGTCGGTAATGTTAATCAAGCCTTGCGACTGCACTCTCAGGCTCGAGACAAGCATTACCATTTTGAGCTGGATCCTCTTGCGTACCGCACTCTGGATTCGCCGTCTGGCCCCATGTCCACCCGGCCACTTCATGGATAATCCGCAGGACCTTCCGGGAAGCAAAACAATCCCGTCTTGTTAATGCCATGTCCACGGCCCGTCTTTCAGTACATCTGCGAGCGCCACTTCCAGAAAGTCAGCCAGAGGTCGCTGTTCACCGGTCTGAGGTCCATCACCCACTTCGGCCGCCCGAACCTGCCGTCCATTTTCAAGTCGCTGAAACGCGTCCATCCGGAGGTGAGGCTGGCCGGAGCGTTTCAGGCGAGGCTGGTCGGGGAAAATGTGTGTTTTTTTTTTACTGATATATGTGTTTCGGTTTAATGAACTGAAACCGATTTCCACAGTCTGGCACGTTACGTTATCGTGAAGCACGGTCCTGCACGCCACGCTAGCGTCAGGGGTGTAGGGCCCAGTACAGTTAGGGGCTCCAGCCCCCTCCCCCACCTTGCAGCTCAGCCTCCCAACCTGGCAGCCAGCCCCAAAAATTCTTCGAAATAGCAAAACAAAATGACCCAAATGCGGGGAAAAATCAGTGTTTGAGGTACTCCAGGTTGATCTACCCAACACTGGGCTCTCCCGTCTGATTTTGCGATGCGATCCTGCACCCCTGGCTGGCGTGACTCTCATACTTGCAAATTTCGACAATAAATAAAGACTAGTTATGTGAGGTGTTTTATGTCTGTAGGGTAAAACTCTGTTTATCAAGAAATGAAAGGGCATTTTCAGAATGCTTGAAGTCCAAATATTTTGAAGTGCCGCCTCGTTCTGAGGCTTGCCTGACCGGGTAGGCTGCGCCGCATTCCCCGACACTCTTGCGGTACAGTCGCGATCAGGCGGTGCCAACTCAGCCACCATTGGACTATGATAATCGACAGCGGAAAGATCGTAAGATGATAAGAATTTAGGACGCCATGAGCGGATCCAGACCCTGTGTTAAATGGGGGCCGACATACCCTCGACATTTCTGCTTGCATCCGTATAACCTTATTTACCCCGAGGTGTTAATTTCACCCCGGGTTTCGGCCACTCTGCCATCCGTGTAACCAAGCCTACCCTGAAATGTTGATTTCACCCAAGGTTTCGGCCACTTCGCCATTTTCGAAAATAAGCATGTTTTTGTATTTCAGAAAGTACGCCTTGCTCCCCAAAAAGGGGGCCAATATGTTGGATCCCCTTTTGCGACGAAAGGGGGGCTATAGTCCGGATGTCCCCTCCCTGAACCAGCCAAGGATGCTTGTTTGCCAAGCAGGCTTTGCCAGATGGCACCAGGGGCGTAGTCAAAGGGGGGTGGGGGAAGGAAGCGAACCATGACTCGTGTCTTGGGTTGAAAATGTAACGTTTTTTTTAAGCGCCAAAAATGAAGGCGAATAAGATTTCCGGAGCTGGGAAACAAAGTGGCCCGTAACCGCGGAGATTTCGGTTTTGAGGGGGTTAGGTTTGTCATGGTTCCTTTTTTGGCGAAATCCTGACCGCACCTCTGGGTGGTAAAGAGCATTAATGGGAGGTCAGGGGCAAACGCAGACATATGAGTAAACAAGTACCACTATTGTAAGTAGACGAATACTTAGTGGTGTGGTAACATGATTGAATGTGTCCAGTATCGTGTGTAGTTACTTTACGCTTGCTTTGTGATGACGAAGAGCCCATTCGGACGACGTGAAAAAGCCCTGTTCCATAATGCCAACCAGTTCGATTTTTGGAAAGTCTGTCAAAGCCATCACAGTGCATATGCAGTAGACGGATGTCTGCAGGCAGCTGACGAGGAAAGACTGGGCATGTATTCAGTCCTTTTCGTGAGCAAGGATGTAGGCAGTCGCCTTCGTGCTCTTTCATGAGCTGCGTCCTTCATTTTCGTCACAAATCTTCCAGTAGTACATTGTTGTACCTTCTCTTTTATAACAGCAACAACAAGAACAATAGTAACAATAGTAATACTAATACTGATACTAATACCAATACTAATACTAACACTACTACTACTACTACTACTACTACTACTACTACTACTACTACTACTACTACTACTACTACTACTACTACTAATCATAATCATAATCATCATCAACATCATCATCATCAGTATCATTATCATGTTTATGTTAAACGCATGTGGTGCCGTACCATGGAGATACCATACCGTAGAGACACGTGTTCCCACTCTGCCTGAATATGACTTAGGCATTACCTTATCATACATACGGACACTTACCATACATACATCCATCTATCCATCAGAAGTGTCATGTTTGGTGGGGTGGAAGGGCTGGCGCCGCACGATCAAGGCTAGGGTGTGTCAAGTCTTGACTCCAAAAAAGCTCCAGTTACGTGCATATGGATGTTGCCAGGCAAAAAAAAAAAAACGAGACCGCTTCGATGAGAATGACACGCAGTCGCTGGGTGGACCTTTTCCTTACTGCGGTGTTCGGTCTCGCCGCCGGCCAGGTGGAGGAGTTCGGCGTGTTCTCGTGCGGCCCACCGCCGATGACCCGGTCTGTGGAGGAGGCGGCGCAGGCCATGAACCGGGCCCAGGGGGCCACCTTCCACCACCACTTCGAGAACTTCTGAGGCCGGCCAGCGACCGGCCCTCTGCAGCGCCGAGACCGTCGCACGCCCGTGAAGCCGTGCAGTTTTCCATGTGGCGGTCTTTGGGAGACGCCGTTGTCGGCCTAGCCGGCGTGATGCCAAGTGGTTTCGGTGCGATCGGTTTGGTCCGCTAGCCATCACCGTCCAGTCAATAGGTCTGTGCTGCCTGGTCACGCCTCATGTTCTGTAGCGCTCTGTATCGAACCACTGAGAGGTGATGGTAAGCCCATGATAAAAATTATGGTTTCCGTTGTGCTGGCCTTTGTTTTGCGTGTTATACTCAGTGAAGGGTTGGGAGCTGTGAGGAATGTTTGTAAACACTGCTTGCAGGAAAAGAATTGAAAAGGATGCGTCAAAAACTGTCCGCTGAAAACCGTGCTGATGTTAACGTCTCTGAGCATTATGGCGTTGAAACGTGATAGTGGCCTGTTTGTGTGGCGATGCACTGAGGATGCACTGAACGCTAGGGACAGCATGCTCGATAATGCGCTTTTGCTTGGTGCCGCTAACCGTATGCTGCGCTCGAAAACCAAATGGATGACAGCATTAATATGGTCCTTTTTTGTTTAGATGTTATTCAGATGGCTTTATGCGACAGTCATTGATATTAATCTCATTTATCATGCCTGACAAAAGAGATGCAACCGCATATTTAGACTGTTAGCAGTGCCCCGCGTTTCTCCTGTTAAGCCAAACGAGGGGCTCAAGAAGCGTCCCATCACCGGAACTGACTCGTCAAGGCGGCTTGACGGTCCTCCGCTTCCGAAAAACGGCGTGGAACTGTCTCGGTTATCTGACGCTAAAAACGGAATACATGGCGAAAAGTGATTGCACTTGCTCACGCTTTGAGCACATTGATTTCTGCTTTCCACGCTGCATTATCCATGTCTTGCCCGTTTGGTGCTGGACATGATGCTGCATGCTTTCGTTTGCTTTGCTATTTGTCACACATTTTCGTGGCGTTGAATACAATGTCCTCGGCTCCGCCTTCGTGAGTTTTCTGGCCTGCCACAGCAAAGCGGCACGAACCCGTCCGACGGTGGCTTTGTGCTGTGCCCGGTTCGGCCAGCGGCCTGCCAGCCGCCCCGGGCGTCTATGGCAGGCCAATGCACGCCGTTCCATGTCGTGCGGCGACCGCCCGAATGTCAAGGCTGTTGTGTTGCAGGCGGATCAATAATTTGGCCGCCTTGCACCGGTGGCCGGGACCCTTTCGAGCAAACTTCGCGTGGGCAGCGGCCATCGGCAGGAGGTGGGCGCAGGTGCCAGGACAAAGGCCGCCGGGCCGGACGCGGGGGGCCTCGTTGCGCCCGCTCGGCCGGCTGCACTTTGCCGGCCTGTCGTGCGCCTCGACATTACCCGGGCCCGACCGCACTGGCAGCGGTGCGGCGGCGATGTTGGTTGGTTGCGCGGGAGTGTCGGCCGCCGGCGAGTCCATTGCCAGATTGCCTGCTGGCTCCGAAATGGCCCATGGGGCTGTCGTTTGGGGACTGAAGGCTCGAACGGATCCATTAGCCGGGCGCCGTGCTGACTTTGGCGGAAAACGGTCCCCTCCGCGGCTGTCCAGCGCCTGCCCTCAGGGGCACGTGTTGTCCGGTGTGGAACAGCGTTGCCCCTCTGCCCTCAAGGGCACGTGCGCGTGTGGTGACGATACTGTCCCCGGAGCAGCCCTGCAGCCACGCGACGCACGTGTTTAGACCAGGCCAAGTCCAACTGTCCCGACTACTTTGCACGTTGTCGAACAGTGTGGGCACATTGCGGTTAAAACATCGCACAAAGAAATAAAGCGCACAGCACATATTGGATCACGCGGCAAGATGCACGGAACTACACCGTTTACCCGCGCGTGGTAGGACATATCTGGCACGCAGGCATGCGCTCACACACGCAGCTCTGCCGAATGGTGCCCGAACCGAGTACGCGGAGTCCTCGTGTGTGGGTCAGGATAGCCTGGGTCGTTGACCTCTACGAAGCTGGTAGAATTTGGCTCTTCATTGCTCTGTGTTGCATTTAGTAATTCATCCTTATCGGTCATGTGTCAGCACGCAAACGTTCGGGTTTGAAATGAAGACAGTTGTACGATATAAAACATTACGCCGAAAGTGTGGAAGTGATAAATTAACCGCAGGATCGTGTATTACAACGCAAAAGGCCCCGGTGTCAGATCACTGGGTTTAAACTGGTCAGAGCGGTTCCTCTTATCTCAGTCTGATCGAAGAACATAAATGTTGTGGGTTTAAAAAAATCCGTTGGAAGCTAAATAATACCAAATGTACCATGTTTGAAAAGATTCAGTGCGGTGATTTCGTAAAACTCCTAGGAATATTCTAATGTATTATGTCGTTAAACTGCCCAGTACGGCATAATGACTTTCAGAAACCCCTAATGAAAAATGGTGGAATGTTTGACAAAATTCGTTGTAGTCATTTGGCCCAATGCTTGTGAACGTCAGCATTGTGAGCGTCAGCAATGCCGGTCGCAGTATGACATTAATAGCATTGCCCCCGAAAATCCCAGCTTGGGCTTGGTAATGAGACAAATGCACTATGCAACAACACATTTGGTCTTACGAACGGAAGCGCATGAAATCATTTCATCCATTCTGCGGAACTCCTAAGCACGATTTACTTGGACGCCTTTCTGAAAGCAATTTTATGAGCGGAGAGCAGCCAGGCTGTAAACCGGATTATTTCTTACTGGATGACGCCTGCCCTTCTGGAACGAAAGTGTCGAAAGCCCTTGGTTTGGGACCTGCAAACACGCCATGCTGCAATTATCGCCGAATGACATCGATTTCTCGACTATTAAAGTTGTTTTGAGACCGCTGACAGCCTATTAAGTCCCACGTTTGAAGTACGATATTAGGGTATTCTGGAATGGGCGTTATTATTTGTACCTCATGTAACCGTCGACAGTTTCCTGCCGATGAGATGAATATCCCAAGAAGAAGTGCTCCTGGACCCTATGAAATGAGTTTTGCTCCTTCTTGGCGTCTGCGATTTTTGAATTTGAGATCAATGGGGCAAACGTTTGATAACCTGGGCACCACTTCGCTCTGTCGACACACGGCAGTTTCTGAACTGATGCAATGACACGCCAAGGTCAACGAATAGTTCAATGCAGAACAGGGATGAATAGCCTGTATGTGAGGACCCAGGCACCTAACAGGTCTCAAGGCAGTCGTGGTTTTCTTTACAGCTTAAAACTAGCCAAGCACTACTCAGATGACGTTCAGTGATTCAGGGCAAAGCAACAGACATAATGTTGACAAGGAGCCAGACGTTTAGTGGGTGGGTACCACCCTGTCATCGAGAACTGTTTTCCAGAGACAGATGAAACGCTGTCCACTCCTGACCTGGTGTTCGCCTAAACGTTTCTGCCGGAGGCCTGGCCTGCTGAAAACCAGATAGCCGGAGCTTTTATTTCAAACACGCGTATGGTTTCTCGGTATATTTTCTCATGTGACAGGCGCATGCTGATTCCAAATGGTTGATTTGTTAAAAAAAAAATATTGGAGACTACCAAAAGGCAGTTTACAACTGATTCACGACCTTCCACAGCAACATTAAAACAGACACCAACAATACCTTGCGATCTTATTGAAGAACCAAGAACCAATGGCAGTTTTCGGCACAATTTGGATCATAAGGAAAAAGGGAACAAACGGTGCGTCAACCGGCAATCAGGAGCATGGCCCAAAAAGCTGTAGATACCCTCTGGACACATGAAAGAACGTGGCATCGGGATCACAGAAACTACACCACTGATTGCATAGCCACAATAATGCTCTGATGCTATACGAGGTATTCTATTCAGCGGCGTTTTCAAGTGAAACGCCGTTTGTTTTGCGAACGACAAGTGCAGCATGCATACGTATCACTTTATGTCAACTTTAAAATCATAAATCGAGTAAAGTGGTTAAGAAGCATCATGTACACGTGAGTTCCCAAAACGTCGCCATAACCCGCCCATAATCTTTGATTATCGACAACTGATTATTACGCAAGCTGAGTTCGGCAATGAAAAGTCTCAGAGGTTGGCACAACTAATGGCCTGATCTTCCTCATACGGCCCCCGGCACGGGGCCATGTCAGGGATAAGGCCGCGATACAACTCGGGCCACAGTAAGTACCCGCGCACCTCTCGCGCCGACGCACACAGACACGCGCTCCACAGCGTCTCTGTAAGAAAATAGTCTCTCCGCCGCGGCGAGGTCGCCGCAGACAGGCACTGGCTCAGGCCGCGGCCGCGCGCGGCCGCTCGCGCCAGGCGCGCCCCTCCCCACGTCAGGTACAGTTGGGCGGCGCCGCTGCTGCCACCTGTCGGCGGGCGCCTCAGGCGGCCGGCTCGGCCAGCCGGCTGGCGGCCCGCTGGCGGCGCACTTCGGCCGGCGCACAGCGACGCACGCACGGGATCAGGAAGAGCATCATGCCGCTCAGCGCCACCATCGAGCCGGCCACGTAGAAGCCCGGGTCGTACGAGCTGGTGGCGTCGAACAGGGCGCCTGCGGGCACGCCCAGGTCGGGTCAGGGGTCCGACCGGTAGCTGTTCCACAGCGGGTCAAAGCTACTGACACGAGAGCGCAGAGAGGCGGCCGCATGCGCGGGCCCATTAACTGTTAAAGGGTTGCTTCGCTGCTGTCATCAGATTGTTTAAGCATCATATGACGATTTGAAAACGCTAAATGGTTGCGCAATTTTAGCATAAGTTGACTTGCAGTGTACAATGAGGTAACGAGATAATTTCTGCCCAACCGACGTATTACTTCAGTGTGAATTTTTAATTGGCCAACCGGCGTGCACCCATAATATTTAAGGGTCTCGGAAAAGGTTAGTCAACTACCAAGGAAAAGACAGAAGGGCCATGACCATCATTGCCTGCCCCTTTCCTCCAGGATAAGACCCAGTGTGACCTTCCAGTGCGACCCAGGTGACATTCCAGTAAAATGGCTTCCGGACCAAGCAGGACTGGCCTGTTGTAACCCGAGCCCACGGGCCACCAGTCTTGGCTGTTGTAACAGAGCGGATCCCGGCCATCCTACCAGCAATGGGAGGTCCGATGAGCGAAGCCACGCCCTGGAACAGCAGCAGCAGCCCGAACGCGTTGGTCAGCTTGTCCAGACCGAGCAGGTCAACCAGGATAACGGTCGTGAGGCCGACATAGGCGCCGATGGTGAAGCCGAAGACAGCGGCGTAGATGGCCAGCGTGATGAAGTCCAGACAGAAGGCGCTGAACGCCGTCGCTGAGGGGCAGTCGGCAGACGTGGATAAACGACCGACCGGATGTGAACACAGAACGGTGAAAACAGAGCCACAAGTGATCTTCAGTACATAAGCTGCCTTTATCTCGTTCACAAGCGTTGTGTTTAGCCTGACGTTATAAATGACAGCAACAAAACAACTAACGATATCGCCTTCTCGGACCATGAGCCTTAAAACAGCAGTTATGAGCATGGCCTTTGGATAGGAAAGGCGTCACATACCTATGTCGTAACCATACGGCCTAGCATGATATAACATGACGCACCAAGTCCTGAGACGGTGAGGGCGATGTTGTACACCCAGAGGCGGTTGACGCACGGACGGTCGGAAATGTAGCCGAGGATGATCCTGGACAGGGTGTTGCTGATGCCGACTATCGACAGCAGGAAGCTGGCGCTGTCCCTGTCTATTCCGGCCTGGATGGCTTTGTCCTGCGAGATCGCGTGACTTATCAACTCAGCACGTCGTCATGCACGCAAAAGGCTTCAAGTCTAACACACTGAAAGGTCGACTCGTTTCCTGAACATACCGATTTTCCTACTAATAAGATAATTAGAAGTCGGCAATGGAAAGTGTGTGGAGCCACATGACATATCAGCCCAGCTGTTGTGGTGCTCGGGAACAAAAGCTTGGCGTCAAACAAAATATTGGGCTAGCGGACGCGCATAAACCTTTAGACCACCAAAACGGTCAAAAGTCAGGGAGAACTCTTGATGTCGACTCAGTGTGGCACCGGCCGTCCATCGTCCGGCGCACTCACCACGATGTAGATGTAGGGCACGTTGAAGCCGATGCTGGTCAGGAAGTTGGAGATTGCGAACGTGAGGAAGACGGGGTCCCTGAGCAGTGTCAGGCCAATCATGTCGTGCAGGGTGTCGGCCACGTCGGCTGGACACTGGATACAGCCGCAGACGATGGCGCGCGAGTGGGGGTCCGCTGGCGGCGGCGACACCTCGTGCTCGTAGCCCTCCTGGTTCGTCCTGGCGGCCGGGGTGTTCATGGTCAGTCGGCGGAGGAACAGCGGACATGTCGGCACGCAGGGACCGGGTAGTAGCTGCGGCGATCAGGCAAGTTAAGTTCTGACCATCTCGGGAATAGCGTCACCTTAAATACCCCCACCCCGCGCTGAGTCGTGACATATTGAACCGACATAGCTCTTAACTTTGTGACGATGCGCCCTGCGCACGCCTCGCACATCGCGGGCATCTCACATCCGCCAGTGTGACCCCAGGTCAAGTGGTTTCTGAATTTTTTCCATATCGCTTTTCGAAGGTCTCTGTGGGAAGCGCAACGCTTATTCACCCATAGCCATAACCGTAGTCATGCCCGGTTTCACAGTCATAAGCCGGCATATCTTCTAAGCCCGCGTCTTCTGTCCACAGAGTGCAGAACTAATCCGAGTCCTGGTATGTGATCTGATGCGATGTGCGCTTAATTACCCTACACCTACCATGAGTGTCTAGACATAGTGCTTGCTATTTACGGGAAAGGATATCGGAGGCGAACAACAATGAGAACCGCGTCCGTGACGCCAGCCACGGCTCGTTCCAATCACAGCGCAGGTTTGGCCAACCGCTGCACCGTCTCGCCAACAGCAGCGGACGCCTCGGAGGAGGTCCAGGAGGGTGCCGCCTGTCCACGACGCATGCCCTGGCAACAGCCGCACCGTCTCGACGACAGCGGCCGGCGCTATGGAGAACTAGAAGGGTGCTCTCTAACTTGTACTGAGGAATGTTGAGCAGGCTGCCGCTGTAGAAGATGTCCTTGCGCCGCATGACCTCCAGGTGGGCGGAGGGCCGTCGACTGCCTGTGCCGCTGCCGGTCGGCTGGTACAGGTGCATGACGTCATGCGACCCGAACGGCTGCCCTCCAGCCGGAGAGCGCGCCAGAACTGCCGACGCAGATCAGCAGGGTCAAGGTCACGCGCCACGGGAGCCATGGTACAGATGGACGTCTGAGTATATGTGCATCTTTTTATCTGTCTGCGTGGTACGCAGTAACTTCGTTCACATCAGGTCACCTCTGTCAAAGTCAGGCATCACGGTAAGAACGGTACAGTCAGAGGTGTCAGAGAGTCTGAGCGGTTACCCTGAGTATGAACTGATGGGCTGTTTGATGCCATAATATTATGGAAGAGAATGGCAATGCCCATGGGCAGCCATACAAGAACTGCGCTATTTCCCACAAGCCGACAACTTTACTACTGTAAGGTAATGACTGCTGCCCTCAATAATGAAATAGCGAGGTCAGCACTTTTGCACGGACAGCGTCCAGAAATAAGATCCACTCACGTGGCTGAGACGTGGCCATCCGGCCAACCTCAGATTTGCCCGAAGTCGTCACCAGGGGCGCTGGTGTCGGCTGTTCCGGCAGGTTGCTGTCCGTGAGGTTTCTGGGCACCGGCCGCTTGGTGGCAGCACCGTTCACCATCAGGTCCTCGGCAGCTACCCGTAGTACGGGCTTGTTGAGCACACCGTTGGTGGCCCTGCCGAGGTCAGGCAGTGCAGCTATCAGAGAGACAGCCTCTTGCATGTGATACTCCTACACTCCCGCCCTTGTCCCCATTCTTCCTATATGTGCTAGCAGCAGACGCATCGCGGAGTGAAGCCAGAGCAACATGGCGTCTTTTTGGAGAAAATGATCGATGCAGCTACGTTTACTGATTTGTTGCGTCCTTAAGAGGAGCCAACATAAATTCAGCCCGAGAGTGTCACGCCTTGCTGCCACCTCTTGACTGCGAACGAGCACAGATCAGTGGATAAGTCCACCTCCTGAGCCCGACCCGTCTGAAAGCTGGACGGCGTCACAGGAGGCTCCAGTGGAGAATTCCCGTTCGCGCTAAAAAGAACCTCCTCGGCCGCGGAGTTCCAATAACTCAAACAAGTTGACGGCGCTGTCCGTCAAATCACTATCATCAACTACAATCAACGACAGCAGCACGTCCAGGCCCCGGGGGAGATCGGGTGGGGCGGGACGTGGCGCTGCCAAATAGCCACTGTTGAGGTTCCAGCACACGGGGCGATAAGGTCGGCCGTACGGCGGCCGGACACCGCCATAACCTCGCGCAATTCCCCGTAACGGGCGGCAGCGGGCCGGCGCGTGACCGACGGGGGTGTGTGTGGCGGGGGGGGGTAGGACGGCACCGGCAGCGGTCTAGCCGCCGGCGGAATCCAGCAGGCCGGACCGGGCCACGCGCCCATCCGGCTACCGTGCGGTAGCCGATTCTGCTTGCGTGAAATGATTCCAGCCTGACCTACATCAAGATCTTTGTGACGCGGCATTTTGATTCTGAGCACTGAGCAAAAGGAAATAAAGTGCGTTTATATAATATAGACAATATATTATATGGTAATTATACAGATTTGTTATATAGAATTTATATGTAATATATAATCATGTATGATAAGTGATAATTTATGTAATATAAATAAATGAAGGCTCTTGAGCGATGATGGAGATGGAGGTCCATAATCTTTTCTGATGCTCTCGGCTTAAGACAGCACGGCGACGGCATGGCCTGAGCCCCTTAGCGGAGCCGAACGTGCCTCTGAGCCCGACGCGCGCTCGGGTAGACACGCCACTGGACGTCGGGGTCGTGCTTAAGTGGTCTGTTGCCGACGGCGAGCTGGGGGGGGGGCTACTCAGGAGGAGGGCAGCTCGCGGCAGGGGGCGCTGTTTTTGCTCCTCGGGCGTGTCGGACGCTGTTCGAGTGACATTGGAAAGCCTGGAGGAATTTTGTAAGGATTTTCGCGGTCTGGCTGAATGATGGCCCTTTGTGTGGATGCGCTTCCGCGGTCCGTACTCTTTACACAGCGTTCAACACTATACATGACGGACAGGTCGGAATATTGCGCCCAGGTCAAAAGCAAACATCCCCACTCCGACCCCACCCCACCATTTTCCAAACGACCAAAATACACCTGACACAAGGCATAATATTGAGCGCTCGCACTGACTTTGTCTGTCCGCGTCGGCGTGCGGACCGGCTCCAGCGGCCGGAAAAGCACGCCGAAGAAGGAGCAGGCGCAGAGCACGGCCGCCAGGATCAGCATGGCGTTCTTCCAGCCGTACTGGCTCACCAAGCTCTCCGTCAGGGGCGCGAATATGAACGTCCCTGCCGGAGGGGAGGAAGTCAGCAGAGTGAACATGAGCGTCCCTGTCGGAGGGAAGGAACTCAGTGATACGAATATGAACGTCTCAGCCGAAGGGAGGGACGTCGGCAGTGTCAATATGAACGTCCCTGCTGTAAGGGACGAGAGGTGAGATGTCAGTAGCAGAACAGAGCAAGACGTCCGTTGCTTCAACTCGTATGCTGATCGATGGTAATGAAATGGAGATTACTGGACATTACGGGGACGAGGTGTGGTGAACCACATCGCGAACACACGTAACGGAGACATGTGATGAACCACATCGCGGATACACGTAACGGAGACAATCAGTGCAGGCAACGCAACGCTCACAAGACAGCGCGAAACACACGGGCCACCGGTTACAGATACTGTCATCTGAAAATGTTGCCGGAAATTCTTCTATTTTCCGTGAAAATAAGAAAAAAATGTCATTGATTAAAACATAAGTGCCTCGGTCGTATCCTGAGATCTTCCCGCATAATGTCCAACACATTTCCATTCTGGAAAAAACAAACACCGTGAAGGTCGCCTGACTGAAAACGACTCATGCGGCCTTGGAGTTTATTGGCATCAGCGACGTAAAATCCCTTCACACTTTCTTTTCCTTTTTCGGAATACTTATCAGTGCTTCAAAACTCTGGAGCACGGTTTGCTGAAAATAACACGAAATATGACGAAACAAAAACACGCAAAAACAACACGCAACGGAACATCGCAGTCAGCGCAACAACGCATGTTTCTGTTTCAGTTTTGTCGCTGGGGTTGTGCACGCAGTGGCTTAGACTGCAGTTCTCTTCGCATCGACTGACCCTGGAAGAATTGACCCATGCCTTGCATAATACATGACACTCTGGAAGGTTCCCTGTTAGTGGATTCTGTTGGTGGATTACGACGGCTTGTCTTTGTCCACTCTGACTGCAGAAGTGTGTGATCGAAGGAGGCGAGCCGTGAAGGTGGTGGATTATTCATATTTCTTGTGGAAATAATACAAATATAATGATGCGGAAGGAGCGGCCGTTACATACGCAGTCTGCGATAAGCAGATATCTATGCTGTTTGAGAGCACCGCAGGACGCTATCCTCGTTACGTCGTGTTCAAGGGTGAAGCCATCCGCTGCGCCAGCCATGTGCGAGACCGGCTCGGCTCGGCTCCGTGCTGGTTCAATAACCCGCCCGGCGCTGGACGGCCGCCAGCGGGCGGCGCCGAAAACCAGCAACAACCTGGCGCCGGCGCCACCCCGCCGCCCGTGCACAGCATTCGGACAAAGGTCGCGACGACCACGCCGGGACCGAGCCCTCCCGCCGAGACACCGCCGCCAACGGCGGCCGACGCGTCCGACGCGCCGGCGGCGGAGGAGCCGGCCGCCGCCGGTTCAGATCGCCGGGGTGGCTTGACGCGCCGTAAACAGCGAGGGCATCTAGAACAAGCCGTCAAAGTCGACCATCTGCTGAGGATAGCGAGCGCTGACGCGCCGCGCCGCGTGCCAGGAGGCAGTGCGTATTCAGGCAATGACGTCACGCCGACGAACGGCGCGTGGCCGGATTCGAGCGTCGGCAAAGTCCCCCGTGGCGCCACGCCTCTGGTGCTGGCCAGCTATGACTGTGTTGTGGTGGGTTTGCCAAGTTGGCAAGAGCGGGAAGTCGGTTTGGTACGAACGCATTGCCAAATGTGTTGCCCTAATGTAAAGTCGTCAAGGCTAACGGGTCTGCGGCGACGGAAGCGATAAATTCTGCTTCTCTCGCGATATTTGGCAGATGTAATGACCGGTTCACGCTCCCTCCTTCCCTCCACCGCCCGGCCAGGGATGACGCACTTGGACCCAATCCCAGGCCCCTGACGGCATGTCGACGGAATGACGTCCGGCACAGAAATAGAGGAAAACGCAAATGTGCCTCATGCGGAGCCGCTCTAACCTCACTGCTCGCCCAAAAGTCTGTAACCCTGCTAAAAAAAAAACAAAAACAAAAAACAAGATGAGTTCGATCGGCCTGGCATTTGATCCTGCTTTTGAAGGACTGTAAATGCGAGGAAGAAAACAGTATGTGTATCGACGTAAGATGATTTGCACACCTTGACAACGGTAAAGGAACATTTGCAGACTTAGAAGGGCCAGAACTGCTGTTGGGTTCCTGTTTTTTATGCTATATTATACAGCTAATGTTACAATTATCGAAAGCTCGTAGGGCTGCCGTTAATGCATAACTGCGGTATGCTACATCTCTTGACACAGTGCAAGGAATTGTAATGCAAGGACCTCATGTCTGATCCATGGTTCATTCTCATCTCATTTGTCCCATTCGTGCATTTCCCGCTTTTAATCCGACAGCAACGCAAAAGCGGCATTGTTGCAGTTGACCCCAAAAGGATTACATTTGAGCGGAGGTCTGTTTTGAGGAAACATTATTTGCTGACGTCATACTGCAGTACATCTAAAATGACAGAAAGTCGCTCCCCGATATATGCATGCAGGGGATTTAGAGCTCTTGGCTATTAATCTGGCGAGCACGAGTAAGAGTTCCGGAGCTGGCGCTCCGACTGTTCACATCGATCACACTGACGCGTACCACAATAACCATGAGCAAATGGAACACCGCTCCCGGGGTTATTCACAGCTCCCCAAGCTATTCATGCGGTTGGCAAAGCTGTCCGGCCCGCTAATTTCCCAGACCTCCGGCTCAGCGGAGCATAGCTATTCCGATGGCACGAGCCGCGTCCGAACATTTCAAAACTGCCTTCGCTTTGACGTCTGAACTGTCGTCATCGGAGAGCGAGCCACTTGCCAAGGCTCCGTGGAAACCGCTTTTTTACATGACATAATTACTCTGACCTTGACAGAGGGCGGCGATACCCTGGCCCATTCGGCGTCCATTAGCCTATTAACAGGCAGCTGTCGGCAGCCGCGGCGGGGAAGGGGGAGGGGGTACGGAGCGGCGTCCGGCCCCCCCCCCGCCGCCAGGCCGGCGGCTCCGTTGCAGGGGTCAGAGGGCACCGATAACCGGCGTATCGGCGCGCCCCCGGAGGCGCTGTACCTCGGCGGAGCGCACGATACCGCTTGAGTGGTGCTTGGCTGGGCTGTCTACCGCGGCGCCGGCCCAAGGCGCTGTGTACTGCCGCCGTGGAGACGGAACGGTGCCAGCGACTGCCGCTGCTGAGGGGGCTGAGGCGCGAGGGGTGTGGTGCCCCGGCAACAGTCGGAACTGTTTGCGATCGGTACGGGGCACTCGAACAAAGGCTACCTGTTGCCAATGTTTGCCATTGGCCATGTTTGGTAGTCCTTGCTCATGAGAGGCTCATAATTTACGTCGCAGTGGCTCATGAACAACCAAAATCCTGCTGTTGATCGTCAGTGTGGGCGTTTCATGGACGGACGTACGAATATAACATCATAACGTCTCTTTGTTATCCCAAACCTGCCATGATATCACAGCAGATAGACCAAACAGGTCCCGCGCGAAACCAGCTTGGGACGTCTCATCGCACTGAGCCTATGACTTCCACTCTTAACCCGCCCACGACTGGGGGAGGAAGTTGGCCGCCCCCCTGAGGTTTTTCTAGGATTGCGAGAGAACAAACACAGCGCCACGAAACTTCGCCTTTCACTTCATCATTTTTGCACCTTATGTCAAAGTTTTGACCTCAAGTCGAGTCAGACGCCTGACCTAGGTCAGGTCAAACGGACGTATGTCCAAAAACGTCTAGGGTCCTGTGACTTTTTCGCAAAACAAGATATCACAGCAATACTTTCAGGGATTAGTAATCGTGATAGATGCAACAAATACGCTATCTGAGATTTTTCGGAACTTTCCGGGTCACTGACCTCAGGCCAAGCCCATTTTTAACACATGTCGTCTTTTTTCGGAAATTGACGGAATTTTTCATGACATTTTTAGTGTGGAGTGAAGCAGACATCTAGTTATCGTCACTGGGCAAAGTATCAATGACTTCCAGCCATTGACCTGAGGCAAGGTCACGCATAACTGTTATGAGCCAAAATGTACCACCGTCAAAATCAGCGATGAATTACTCAGAATAAGTAGATAATGGCAGAACTGGCTAGCACAGACAGAAGTAATACCAAGAACCTCAAAAAGTTCTAAAAACTTGCATATCTTAGAAATAAACAGGCTCTCGCGAATAAAGCTCCCCCATTTGTGTAGATTGGTACCTAATGAATTTTTTCCAGAATTTAAGCATGGGAAACCATCACAAGAACCCGCTAAAATTAGTTCCCGTTAATTTCTTACAGCGTACGGCGCCGGCGTCCGCCAACAGCCAGCGTGAAAATTGCCGTGTCTTTAACTCAACGTTTCGGCGTGTGCATTGAACAAATCTGAGAAATTAGACGTGTACCGGCAACTGCGGACCTTTACTTGTGCGCTGGTGCCTTTGCCTATGGGTTATTATCCACAGCCCTTGAGATTCAGGCCGTTTCTCGGTCTCATGCAGTCGGCTATGGGAAAACATATACGGGGCGTAAATTGCTTACATATTACCTAGAACTAAAAATAAGGCCAGTTTCGAGCTCTACTCGTCACAAGCGTTCCAACAATGTGCTTATTTTTATCGTGCGACCAACTGTTCGTGAGGACGGTTGGGCGCGGGTTAAGACGCTATTCTTACTCCACTTTGAAGTTTTTTTTGGTTTTCGCTATTTTAATTTTAGCGTTTTTTTAATGAATGTCGCCATGACGAACGTCATGAATTTAATTCATGACATTCGCCCGAACATGCACCAGGCAGAGTGCCATTTTCACACCTACGAGTACGTGTGTGTTCGTGCGACACAATTAAATACATGAAACTCACCTCTCTTCAGGGAACTATTCGTCTAAACGAAATCGTTCTGCTCCAGCAGGGGGGGGGCAGGTGGCAGGCGAATCAAACAGCTGAGCTGGCTGATCTTCTCTCGATACTCAGGAGTTTCCCAATTACAGTGCGGGCGGGATTCCGAGGCAAGGTTCTCCCGCACGCTCAGAACAAAGCCCGCAAGCCGGCACGCCAACCTGGGCAACAGCTGATGAAAATCACCGGGCTTCTCCGGGCTTAATTCCGTAACTAGGAAGGCACATTAGACTGGCCTGGCCGACAATCTGCGTTCTCTCTCCACCTCCCCTTCTTGTCATCTTTTCACTTGCTTCTCCTTTTTCCTCACGGCATCCTTTTTTCTGCACGCTTTCGCTAACCTCATCTCTCACTTCAACTGCCTCTCAACACTCAACTCTTTCCATATTGCTGCGTTTCGTCTCGGTCCTTTCGTTTCGGTCAGCTGTTCTGCCGGTCGATCCGGCAGCCGGCAGCTCTCGCGAACATCGCTGGCCCCAACAATCGCCCGGGGCCCTTGGGGACGCCGCCGGCAAACAGTATCTCATCATGGCCGCGGCGGCAGTCGTGTCTGGGGTGAGTCATGCCCGCATGAGGGCCGTCTTCCCGAGCACGTGTCTCCACCTGGCCGGTGTCAGTCGCGCTGACAACGCGCCACCGCCGCTGCTGCGCCACAACGCCGTGTAGCGGAGTTCGACGGTGTCCTCGGCAGCGGACGCGAATAAAGCCCAACTATTGATTGCCGGTGCCCTTTTCGAATCCGTTTACGGGCCCGCATGGTCCTCACATCGATGCCCACAGACGTCGGATCGTCGATGGAGCGTTCGAGGTGAAAGCGTGATGGAAAAACGTTCTGCCCGGCAGCCGTGTAACGACCCGAACGCGGGTCGATCAGAATGCCACGACGATCACCAAGATCTGGCCACTCAAAGCTATTTCCAACGGGCACAGGGTCTTCGTCCAAGAGCCTTGTTCCCTTGGTCGGTGATCCCGCGCTGACTTCGCAGCCATTGTCGTCCCGACATGCGTGCCTCGCCACTGGACTGGCAGCCATCCCCAGACGGCATAACTTCGTCTGGGTCCACCTGACCGGACCATAACCTAATCCGTCGGCAGCTGGCGCGGATCGGCAGCCGACTGACGAGCGAACTTCTCCGTCGCGCTGTTGGCCAGCAAGGTTTCGTGGCCAGCGACCTTCCCGCCGTCTGCGGAGACGACAGTCTGCTCTCGGACGTCCTGCTGACTTTTCGACTGATCGGACGCATGCCCATGATAACAACAACCCGAAAAATGTCTTCATAACGTTTGCTTTTTGGAAGCGTCATTTTAAATTGGCAAATTTGTTTTTGGTGGGTTTGGTTTCACGATTGATGATGTTTTCGGTACGCATTCTTTACATTCCAAAAAGAAATGCAGGGCCTTCCGCAAGGTCCCAATGGGGACATTTCATAACGGAACAAGAAAGGCAGAGGAAAGGAACTGGACATCCCAAATGTCCTCCACAATCAGTCCAACATTGAATCAGTACGCTTTTGGTGAATTTCGTTTTCAATAGCTCAACCTTCACAAGGTCATGCCCGTTGTCCGGAAAAGTTTTACTGTTGCAAGGCGACGACAAAACTCCAATGGCCCGCCACCTGAAAGCCGGTGACGTGTTGTGTCACGAAAATTGACTGCAATCAGCAAGCCATGTGCATCATACGAGCGCTGAATGGCATGTAATCTGGCCGAAACTTGGCGAAAGTTTCACATCAGCCAGCTTCTGTTAACGTCGAATTACAGCACCAGCCGAAAATCGGGGTCAGCGTCGAGTACTGGGCACTCCTTTCAAACGGGAACTCCTCATTCCACTAGTCCTTGCTGGATTAGAAGCTGTGAGCCGCCCAGCAGTAGCCCCGATCAAAAACTACTTTCCACTGTCGGCACCAACCACTACCTTCTACACTGGCATGCTGATGAAGCATGTGGACGACAAGGGCGCAGGATATCCAAAGGACAAATCAACTCACAATGTTAGACACACTACGATAACAGACAGGACACCAGCAGCCATGGTCCTGCTCCAATTCGACCCGGTCCCCACTCACCGAGCCCAGAGCCGCAGACGGCGATGCCGGTGGCGAAGGAGCGCTTCTTCTCGAAGTAACAGGTCACGCTGACGATGGCGGGCAGGTAGATCAGCCCCAGGCCGATACCTGAGGGGAAACGCCCCGGGTTACCAGTTGAGAAGTTTGCCGCGACGGTAATTAGCCCTTCAGATCGACAAAAACGTTTCCAAGTGAAATAAGGGATTTATGAGAGCAATAATCTGGTCTATCATTCATTTTAAGCCTGCCTGGGAACGAACTGTTGAAACGATCATCCTGTTTTCAGTTTTGTGACGTAAGATCCGCGAGACATTCTGTTTGTTATCAGAAGGCCAGCATTCGTTCCGTTTCCTGATAAGCGGCCGTTTTATCAACGGCCGATCACGGCGGTAAAACAATGGACGCGTGCTCCTAATCTGCGCGGTTCCTTTGACATCTGCGCCCTTCGAAATGAGCGAGTGCGATACCGGCACAGATCAGAGCTCGATAACAGCACGTTTAACGCAGGTTCAAGGCACTCCTCATGGAGCGGTCAGACTAATCTCACTTTCCTTTTAATAAGCCCTAATTAATTATTTCTGCTGAGATGGACAAAGTAAAGACCAACAAAGCCTAGTTCATCCGTCAAAGACGTTCAAACAAACCACAATATGGAAATGAAAGTATATCAGCTGTTGCCACGGTCCCCACAGCAAAAAGAAACCCTTTGCCAGAGTAACGGTCGATGATGGCCTACGGAGGCAAGTCGCCCGAATGAAACCAGACACCGACAAGACCCAGACCGCCGACAGTGCCCTGAAAGGCCGCGCTGTCCCGTCAGCCCATCTCGGCGACTCGCGCCTATCGTAGTAGGTCACGGTCAGGACGCGGGGCTCAGATCGGGGGACGGGAGGCGGGCACGCCTCCCCGGCACCCATCAGGAAGGATGTGATTGGACGACGTGACCGACAGAGAGGCCAGGGCGGATCAGCTGACACTCCTCCTTCAGACGGTGGGATTAACAGGAGTGGCGAGCGAGAGGCCCGATAGCACCGCCAATGGCGTCTGTGCTGAAGAGGCGAGCGGAAACATGAACCGTGGACTGGCAATCGAGATGTGGAACTTTCCACGTTGACATTTCTCACCAGTGATCTGATTTAAAGGGAAAAAGTCCGAGTCATACCCATTCCAAAGCAATCAAGTCTGCCTGTCAATCCTCCACCGGTTCTAGGAAGACAGTGAGTATATTTATGTAAAAAAACATGTGAAAGAACGAGGTTTACGGTAAAACGTGGGCACTTACCGAGGATGAGACCGATGGTGACGTACATGGTCTCCACGTTGGGCGCCCACGTGCTGAGCACGAAGCCAGCGGCGCCGACGAAGGCGCCTGCGATGCACACTGCTCGGCAGCCGTACCTGTTCACCAGACCGCTGACCAGGGGACCTGACGGACAGAGGGACCGTGAGCGGCCTGTTCACCAGACCGCTGACCAGGGGACCTAACGGATAGAGGGGCCGTGAGCGGCCTGTTCACCAGACCGCTGACCAGGGGACCTGGCGGAGAGAGGGACCGTATCAGGACGGGAACGAGCACCGGGAATCCAAGAACCTGGACTACAGTGAGCAGCATGCAGCCATAAACGCGATCGTGTAAAACAGACCGAAACCGTGGACGGAGAGGGAACGAGCGGCAGCAGACCGTGAACGGGCGGGATCTGGGCGGTGGCGGACAACAGGAAGCTGTGGATACTCGGCAGAGTGGAGAGAGCAGTGCGCGAGCATGACTGCGGCGAAAGCGTACAGCTATAGGTCACCATTCGTTATGTCCGTATTTCACACAAAACGTCACATGACACGTTCGTGCGTTGGAAGCAAAAGAGCTATCCGCAGAACAGCTAACGTAAACCAGCAACCCATTTGGGAAGAAAGGAAATATGAACAACACGTCAACACCTTTCCAAGGCTTCCAATTTCCTTTCCTTCATTACTGCGTAGATACTGCCGCAGGCGCCCCCCCCCCCTCCGGCGATTCTCCGCCGCTGGGGCGGGCAGGCTGACCAATCAGAAGCGTTCCCGGCCGCCGGAGACTCATCCGAGACGCGGCGGCCGAGGGCCGGCGGCTGCCAACTCAGCCGCTGCCCCTGACCTCGCCGGCAGCTCCCGGGCCGGGCGAGACAGACCGAGACGCTGTTTTGGCCAAGTCCGGGGCGGCTCTGAGTGATGGGTTGCCCCTGACGGCTTGCAAACACGCCACGCCCAGGGGTTCAGTGGCATCGCCGCGCGTGCTTGGTGGCCTCTGATGTAACTGGTGCGTGTGTTTGATTTGGAGAAGTGCGAATGTTGACGAGGCCTGATCTGACATCGGTCTTGGCGCCGCAGGTGGCTTCGGTGAACGTCGATGCACCCCACGCATTTTATTTTAAGTTCGTACCTGCTGACGTTATTAGGACTTGATATAATTAATGAGTGCGGCAAGCAATCTTTTAGAATCATAATATTTTTTTCAATTAAAGTGCAATTTTAGAAGTGCTAAAAACGAAGCTTAACCAGACAAAAAAGTGTTCCCAAACGTAGCTAAGAATGCCTTTTATCCTGGGTGTCACGCGTTGTCTTATCACAGAGCTTCTACTTTATTCAAAAATAGCTGAAAGCAATGTTCACCAAAATGTCACGCGGCCATAAGAAAGTGCGTTAAGGAAGTCGCATGCAACGATTGTTTAACTCATGTGTCATGTGCGGAACAGCCAAACTGAAGCATATGATGTAAAACGTCGTTAAAAAAGTCCGTAAAATCTTCATTCCATTTCGGGATTGAGCATCTTGATACATGGCCTGAGACTGCTGCAAAATTATTGGAGGGAAAGAGGTTCACATAGGACTTCCGGCCGTTTCTTTCTCGTCATTGCCGTAGGCCTGATGTTAAAATCCCAGGATCCTGGGTATCGGATCGGACCCCTCATCCCTTCGTCCCGGCATGGCCAGCAGTGACTTAATGTAAGAGAAATGTGGCTAATAATAGAAGATATCTTACCTCAGACATCAAAAGTGACTTGCCACCTCAAACGCGCCCTAATATCCACGAAAAATGCCAAAAGATAGACCAGCTGCGGCCATTTCTGGGAGCTGGCCTGAAATCCGACTATTAATCAGCTGAGATTGGTCGGGCCCGATGGTTTTGTTTGACGTGGTGGACGGGCGCCGAGCTGAACGTTACTGCTGAGAAGTGTGGCCGCCGGGTGCTAAACGAAGGCTACTGCCAGCTCAGACTCGACTATAGCCGCAGATTGCATACCAGACGGAAGAAGCCAAAGCCAGCTCAGGACGCCTGCCCATACCGATTTCACCATGTTTTTATTTTGAGGCCAGTCCATAAACTACAGTGATTACATGGCACCAAGCCAAATCCAAGCTTTAAATGTGAGCCGTTTGGACTCGTTTCTTTCGTAGAAGTTTTAACGACCATCAGGAACGAAGCTATTACAGTGAAAAACTACTTTCTCCAATTGTGGCTAAAATAAGAAAACCTATGGTGCCTTGAGACCTCGTAAATTGTTTGTGGGAAAAAACAACCGCGACGACTTTTATTTCTTTTACGAAGCCAGGTAGTGCTAGGCTGCAAATATTGAGCCGGGACACAACAGCCATGCGTATAGAATATTCTGGACGCACAGCACGGGCTTTCTCGGTGATGAAATGGACATATTGATTGCAAGAGGGACGGGGACTGGTTGACGGACCCTACGCAGTCCAGTCCTCAGTTTCGATTCGCCGAACTGCTGCACGACTCCCTCGCAAGCGTTCATTGCGTGACTTTACTTGGCTTTCTTAAAGCGAAATAAAGCCACGATGCCTTACGAAACCTTTCTCGGCTTCCGCGCTGCCGAAGCTGTTGATCAAAGAAAAGGCAGCCAGGGACCGTATCGCGGTGGCCTTGGCGCGACGCCCACCGTGCAGACGAAGCGCTGCTCGCCCGAAGTCCATGCTAGGACGAGATCAAAACCCTCCACCGTCCAGACGCGAGAACGGCGCCACAGGGTCGCCTCATCCACCATCGCAAAGATCTACTGAACAGCGGCAATTGAGTCTCCTCGTGATACCGCATCGGGACTCAAAACGAGATGAGTGCAGAGGAACAAGTTCTATCTAGTGAAAAAATCCACTCATTTAGGTTACCGACTGAAGTGAGACTAAGTGCGCTGTAAAATCCTCCTACTCACCGTGAAATTACTTGGCATCGCTTTGCTTCTGTTTTGAACGCATACAGATATTGAAGTTCCGAGCAGGATCATGCGCCCTAAAATTATCCAGCACTTCTCTCTGAATGCAGCCCCGGACCCCTGGACGTTTGTCCCGGCCAAGCCCTTCTGAGTGGTCCCCTTCATGGCTGCCCCCTCCTTCCCAGGGTCGGAGGCCCGCAGTGCGACTTCCACATCGATTGTCCGCGCAATGGGTCGCGAGCTGGCGCCTCGTCGGCTGCTTCTCGTAAATCGACCGCAGGACCGAACGGCGAGCAGCCCAGGCCGCGGGCGAACGTACTGCCAGCCTCGTGCGCCTCCGTTGGGAGGAGAACGGGGAGGGGCCCGGGAATCGCTCCGTACAGAACCTGGGGAAAACCTACGTACAGGCTGGGCCACAGTGAGAAGAAGAGCGGAGAGACAGGCTCGTGAAGAGCGCTGCGAAGGCTCGCTGCCGTTAAACGTTAGTGAGCCAGTTCCCCAGGTTCACCCTGGGGCGTGGTGGCGTGGAGAGGAAGCCACTCGCTGCATTACTCTACACCTGCCGTCGTCATTATAACGATAACGAACGTTATAACATGGTGGTGTGTTGTACGAATCGCCCAAGATCGGCCCATGGTCTTCTGTCCAACCTTTTGCAGACTACCTAGGCATGGGGAATGTTTAGCAGGCTCATGTGAGAGGTTTTTCCTGAGCCAGCCGTGCGCAGCAACAGGCAGCAGAATGACCACCCAAAAGGGTAGGACGTGAATACGGCCCTTTGTGGGAAGCCAAAGGGACAACGGGGAGCCCTTTGGCGACAATACGCATCATCCCTTACAACTTGAAATAATCCTCGTAACTCCCATCCATTGGTATGTAAGGATAGGGAACTGTCACCATGCATATGTCTTCCCCCTCTCTGACGAAAATCCTGAGGGCGACCGTGATCTGCAAAACTTTAATTAGAACCACGAAGTTTTTTAATCACTGGATACCAAAATCCGGGCATTTAAGTTCGACACTGTTCTTTTTTCTTTTTCATGCTACTCGGTTCATCATCCCTTTGTTGCACTTATGGCGTAATAATATCACCATTGTGATGTGCCGCCGTCCAAACCGTCTGCTTCCATTTTGCATCTGGACCGTGATCGCTTTATCTGTGATTCAGCTGCCACAGTTGTATGGCGAGTGCAGAGCGAGTTCCGAATTACACTGCAGCAGAGTCAGCCACGCGTTCAGGCACACTGCGCTGCTTGCTGCATCGCGCTTGATTGCGCCGAAAAATACCCAATCATCTCCGCATTTGTTCCAACATCCTGAGCAAAAAAACACAAGCGCTCACGTGATAGTGTCTGTGCGCGAACAATTACAAAGGCTGTGACGCAAAATAAAAGCGTTTGCAGGGCGCAATTTAGGTCCAACAGATGCTGGTATAAATTACGTTGTCAAAAACAGACTAACACCAATTAGCCTGTCCCCAACACGCGCAACGGTCAGGGCAAAAAGCACCTGCAAACGTGAGGTCGCTAGGGAAACAACACGTAAAAAATCAACGGATGTGCTAGAACCATGGCACACGGACATTTTCTTTGTCAGCCAGTGTGGTCACCAATCTGGCAGACCCACCAAAACGAAGAAAGCTATAGCATAATCTCCGACGCTTACGATTCTTTGCCTTCCCACCTTGACCAACGCCTGTCAAATATTGCATAAAGAGAACCAAGGAAAATATGCAGGGGACTCGGAATTCTTGCATTATCCTTATCCGGACTTAAAACACGCCATAACCAAATTTATCGTCAGTTAAATAGAACTTCCTTTGCTGATCTTTGAAGTCTGCATTGGCGCTAGCAAATGTCGAATGACGACATGCCTAAGCACTTCCTTAAGCCTAACGAAAAATACGGTTTGGACTGGGAGTTTGTGACTCATTAACCTGAAATTGGAGAGGAATTCAACTGTGCAGACATAGCGGCTTCAAAGTTACTTCAGGAGTCCGATCAATCCCCAGCCGTACTATTCACTTGGTTACCAAAAGCTACATCATTTTTGCGAGTGACGGTGATTTTTGTGTCGGCATAATTTCAGCAAGCATGTAATCCATTTCACAGATCATTTTGTTGTTTCGTTCCTGGTACAACAGCGTCAAAAATGTTGGACTAGGTTATATGTAACATCAAAGCGTGGTGTCTCTAAGGCATTCAACAGCACTGGCTGACCTTCTCCAGAGGACAGGAGGGGCAATATATGGTATTGAACATAGGCAGGATACGAAGACAAACAGTCGACATCAACAAGAGAACTCCATCAATTCATTAAATGTTCGATGTGCAGCGAATGACCTTTTTCCAGAAAGTGCTTGGCACTTCACCTTCACATTCTCTTGAAATCCGATTTAGCACCCTAAGCGCCTCAAGACAATTCTAGACCTCCAAAACATTAACTCCCCTCGTTTGTTTGCCGTTCTGGCTTACGATCCTCTCTCGGAACTCAGCTACCATAAAGGCTCGAGTTTGCAGAGGAAACCTACCAGCCTTGCACACAGCCAACGGCAAGACATGTTGGGAAACCCTCCACTGCAATCAGTGCCTCTGTTTTGATACCTTAGGATGGCGTGGTACCACGGTTTCACTCACCGGCTCCAAAGGTGACGCCGACCATGATGGACGCGATCCACGAGGTCTCGGCCTTGCTGGAGCCGTAGTGGCTGCTGATGTCCACGTAGAAGATGCCGAACGTGTACATGACGCCGTCGGCTGTTGGCAGAAACAGATGAAACAGGCTTAGATATCATGCATGGGAGGATTTGGCTACTTTAAAACCCAAACAGTGCAGAAAACAGGCCTTGCGTATCTAAGAGGTAAATAACTGGAATATACATGGGATGGCTGCAGATTGCAAACGGAAACCTCATCTGAAGTACTCTGGTATGATAACCTGCTGTCTGTGGATAAGTCAAAGCAGTGAAAATAAGCAGTGCCGGTTAGAAGACAGAGGGAAAAGTTTCAGTGATTTACAGTTTAAAATAGAAGAGACAACGATTAGATCAAAATAAAGCATTTTGACATTCGCTTTTACTTCCTGTTCTTCTACTCAACCTCTTGCTGGACTAAATCACAAAGGTCCAAGAAATCAGAGGAAAACTTTCAGTGGCGGTCTGAGAACAGTCCCGTCTATGAATCACCCTCTGAAGGCCCAGGACCTGTGTTCCTTCTCCGTCAACACGTAACTGGGTCGGAGCATGACCTGGTTTTTCCTCGGCCCGGCGTGCAGGCGGCGCCCGGGGCGGTTGACGTTCCCTGTTTGTGTACGCAGCGCGGGGAGCCGCAGCCGACCCTGCCTCGGCTCGTGCGCGCCCAGACGCGGCGGCCCCCAGGCACGGTCGCTGCCCGCGGGATAAACTCCACTACTGCAGGCAGACGCACGGCTCTCGGCTCGCTGACCCAGATCCCTCGGCCGTGGTCAATGCGGTGCCCCGCAGAACGGTATGGATGGAAAAGAAAGCTAGGAGGACATATGAAGATATTTGGTGGAAATATGACGGACAAAGAATGATCACAGGGAGGTGAATTCACACATTTGTCCAAGCGTTCGATACCAACCCTCCATGGAAGGAAAATTTACCAATGTAAGGCAAAACTTGCCTGAAACTACACAAAAAAACTTAGTGGTTAGCAACGTCAGACTAACCAAGCGTTTCTTGTTTGACTAAGCCTATGCGAAATCATCTCATTACTGGGTCGATAAACAACGAAAAATTCAGTCGATACCATAGACCGACTATCGTAGGATGTAGATCGCCAGGAGAGTATATTGATCGGCGCCATGCAGCGGAGGGGCGCGGGGCCGGCAGCGAGCGCGTGGGAGAGAGGCGCGGACGCCGACACCGCCAGCTAGAGGGTCCCATCTGGGTCCCTCTGCCCTCACAAATTGTCACTGAGAAGTCCTATATCCTGTCCAAGCAAATGAAGCGACTTAACGAGACAAATCAAATTAAATGGTTGTCTACGTTCTGTTCGGAGAACGTGCGTGTCTTTCCCTGAACGTTTCAGCCAGCGCCGGAATCGGACACTGTGACGGATTTTCTCGGGGAACAGCCACTGGAAATGTTTCGCACACAGGCGTGGGCAGATCTAAGGAGAGTTCAAGCGGTCTCTGACCATTTCCAACATGACTAGCTTTAGTACAATGATCAAATTTCCGATTGTCAGAAAAATACTGCTTATGCCACACAAACATCTTTCAAGTACATCGGAAGTAAATGTATACCACACTATATTTCCTAAAAAGTATCGTTAAGCCCAGTGCGTGTACGGCATATCATTAATGGGACCAAATACATCTGAACTACGGTATGGTAGTCGTATGCCACATAATCCGACGATACACAAGCTCTGGAAACCTCGAACGATTTATCGTGATATCCAGCAACGTGGGGTAGGCAAGAAGCCAGGAATCGGCCAAGGGGGGCGGGGGCGGGGCGAATGCTCAGAAGGGACCTCCCTACCCCAAAGGGACCCACTCAGCCCAAGGGGGAGGTCTCCCATGGCCTAAAAATGGATCTTGTCATCTGCAGGAGACTCCTTTAGCACAAGGGGCCTCCTTTAGATTCAAGGGGCCTCCTATGGCATCAAGGGACCTCTTATAGCCTCACGGAATTTCCAAGGGGTCTCTGATGGCAACATGGAGGGCCCGCCGTGGGCTCGGAGACCATATTTGAGAATCCGAGGAGCTCTAAGGTGTCAGAGGGGGTCCTAGCTTTCTCTTAGGGAGAGGGTGACAGCCTCCTTCTCCACCTTCTCCCCTCTGGCTATGTCCCTGACGCGGAATGATTTATGATAGCCTATAACCGGCTCTACTTGTTTTTGTTGAACAGTGCCAATCCAAAAGATGATCGTATTGGGAGGTTCTTTCTCGATTAAATTTGCCGCACCTTTCTTACAGCCGCAGTCGGTCGGGAATATACCTACAAGGTCCAACTACCACTATTCAAATATCAGTTAATCCAAGTCAAAAGTAAGCCGATCAAAGACGGTCTGGATTGTCAACGTGGGCGCAAGGGTCTATCTTGCTAAGCTAGAAAGTAAAGTCACGCAAGTGCTATGAAACATTGAAAGTTGAGTGATGTGTAGTGGCCGAGAGGGCCAGCTGGGATTGACTAAGCTAGCAGGAATTCCATTTTGTAGCATTTGGCTGGGGACAACGCATAGGCTGACCGGGAATGTTTAATTTTTTGACAGGCCCGCTCGGGGGGGGGGGGAGAAATGAAAAACAGCACATTTTGGAGTTTTTTGCAAACCTCACAGGAGGTCAACCTCGCCAAAAGTATCCAAACCGCGGCTTTGTCAGCAAAAAGCACGTCCACGTTCGAATTCATTAACAGGCAGCCATGCTCGGAGAAACGAGCGACAAGCGCTGACCTGGGACCATTGGAAAATGCTCGGTCCGCCTGCCAATTCTAACGGCACATCGACCCACTCTGAAGCCCGAGACGCGTAGCCCATCCTTCGGTCGGGGACGCGGCCTGGAGGGACCCAGAAGCGACGAGTCTTCACCTCGTCGCTCCGCGCGGCGAGCGACGAGCACTAGTCTCACAGCATTCGGGGACTCCCGGCTGGCGCGCCAGTTGCACGGCATGTCGACCGTCTCAGTCGGAGAGCCAAGATGCGCTCCCCGTCCCTGGAGACGGGGCCTCCCTTCAGACCGGACCACGCCTGCCGCAGGCTGCTCCTCCCGGCGACATCGCGCTCGGTTGCTCAGCGAGCCGCCGGAGGCTGCCAGTCCGGCCCGCCCGGCGTGCCGGCGATACCCGCCGCGCCCGCGCCGGCGGGTATTGCACCGACTCGCATTACCGGCCTTTGTCCGAGGTCAGTCACGAGGCCGGCGTCATCGACCCGCAGGCGGGGGGGGAGTGTCATCACCGGACACATTCGTCTGTGTCTCGGAGCGGCGCAGGGCAACGGAACGCGAGCCATCGAGAACTGGGAGCCCGGGTTCGGCCGGGGTGCAGCAGAGCGTTGATGAAATGAACCACGAGCGCGGCCTCGGGGGTCCGACCCTCTGTCGCGTTCATCGCGGCTGCGGGCGTCCACTGCTCCTCGCGCTGTGCATCCTGCACGTGTCGGCGAAAACGCTTCAAAGAATGTTCGGTTGACATTGGGGACGCTCTGCCTCGTTCGATAGCGCTGGTCGTGCGAGTTTGGGGCGCTCAGCTTCGGGCTGCAGCAGCAGGCGTTCGTGCCGTGATAATGTCACATTTCGTGCAATATTAATCCTGGCCTACTTTACGCCTTGGTGTCCCGACACTGGGCTAAGTCTACGTCCGACGTGGCCTACAAAGTAGCGTTTAACATCCATGTTCCCTATGAACTCCACGGAACTCCATGGTGATGAACTAGACCGTCGGAGACCGACGTGGTGATAGCTGGCTACGTTTACAAACGTGCATGTCGCATTTTTTCGGGTCTGATTCGAACGCCTGACTTCGATGTACCCTTTTAAAACGTATTTTACACTCGTATCCCAATCTCAGCCAGAGTCATGTCCTGGTTTCACTTCTTGAAAACAACACGCCATCTTGGTATGTCCTACATTAACTTCCCGGATCTCGATGAAAGTTAACATCAGACAGTGGAGTGCACGGAAGAGCATTTTCGCATGCTTTTAACCGTCTCATAATGCGGCCTCTCATCAAGCAGCAAACTACGCTGGAACAGCTTCAAAGCGACGGCGAACACACAGTTACAGTTGAAGACATTCGGGGTTATCAGGACAGCCCTCAGCCTACTCGGCGAAGGCATGGCCGTCCCAGTCGTGAACCCATGGTGTCCTGTTTTCTCCACTGACATCATTATGTAGGTTCAGCTGTTCACTGAAATGCACTGTATATCTTTGTTTAACCTGAAGGTGTTATCGTGAGCCAAAGTCTTGTTTTTTGTCATGGAATTAAGAAGTACAAGGAGTATTTGCCCTTCTCATCTGTAAAGATCTATTTCAGGGCAAACACAACGTTGTATCCTACTTCACAAACATTTACAAAATGTGGCCACGAACACGCAATCAAGCAATAGGTTTGTTAATACTTGAGATATACGCCATAACTTAAGCAAAGGAAACTGCTCCGTTCTTTCCATCTGGAATGATACTCAGGCCTCATGAGGCCAGTGCTTGATTCGCATTCAAGTGATTCCGGTCCACTGCCTGACTCACTGAGCAGGGAATCGACTCTGACTCTGATAAATAGCGCGACTTTCAGGAAATCGATTCGATTCTGATTTAGTGATGACTGAATGACAAGCCGGGCGACTCGATTCTTATCCTGATTTTGATTTATTACGGATTTTAAGTTCATTGATTCTTTTTCTGATTCACGGCAAAAGTATGACGTTCACGAATCTTTCAGGGTCGATTCCAGTCCATTCAGACAAAACAGTCCAACAGGGGCGTCGATTTCTGCGATTAATTGGGGGGGGGGGCGAGCCGAGAACCCGACGACCTAACCTCCCCCAAATGTGGGTTTCTCGACGGATTTCGCCCATTTTATTTTGACCAACCGAAACTTATAAGTTATTTTTTACTATTTACCAAATTAAGGATTGCTTTTATCCCATGTATACAGGTATATACAGAGATAGAAGATAGAATGATAGATGGATATATTGCTTTAGACCGTATCATTTATTTTTTGCCTTATCTCTTCTCTATTTCGGCCGTTCTTTTCCTTCATATCACTCATTTCCCTTTAAAACCGGCAGAAAATATTGGGTGGGCCCAAACCAACATTATGTGAGGCCCAGATCAACATTGGGTGGGCCAGGGCCCCCTAAAAAGAATACAAATCGACGCCACTGCAGTCCAAGCACATTGATGCCTCCTCTCCAACAATCAACTATTGACAGCGCTTCCCGGCCCATATGACAAGTGAAAGTCATGTTCTCATCAGACAGAATTCCGGGCCTGAGCATAACATGTCTTCATCAATGTGTTCAGTGAAAATAAGACAGCGAGTTAATACTTCCGCTGTCACAACACCTGTTATCTTCGCAAATCCCTGTCACATCCCCCACTATACAGACGTCGTATTCGTCTGCCTACAAAGCTGGCGCCGGACAACTACGATCACTAACAACTACGGATAATTTACTTAAGCCCTTGGGTGGAAACTGTATTAATGACTCCGACCGTAGAGACTTTAACAGCGCTCCCGCACCGATGACTGCGCAGCTTTTCCAGCCCTGAGACATGACCAGCACCACGGCCAACCAACCCGTCTCATCCAAACATACGACCTGACGTCGCCGCTTCTCGGGTTCGTTTAACGTGCCGCCGGTCCCCGCCACCGCGGCCTGACAAGTACAATCCTCACCCCCGACCGCGCCAGCTGGATCGAATCGCCCTCGTCGCGAGACAAAGACGGCGCAGGCGCGGCGAAGGCGCACCGACGGCGCGCCGCTTTGGCCGCCGAGCGCGCCGCCTTTGTCGGCGCGGCGCCAGGGCTGCGGCGCGACCCACTGACACGGCCGGGACTCTCTTTGTCGGCGCGGCGGCCGCGCCGTGACTCACGTCGCCGCCACGGCCCGAGCACGGCCTCAGCACGGCCGTCGGCACAGGGCGGCAGCGTGCTCCGGCTCGGGGGCGGCGCCAGCGGCCGGCGCCGCCGCTCACGTAACCGCGGTGTAACGTTCGCCGCCCGCGAGGCGTTGCGTAACCGGCGGTCGATGGGTCCGCCCGGCCGGGAGGTGGACAGGCGGAGAGGGTCCCCGCGTAGTGGGTCTGCCGCAGACCGGTGCCGCGCGGACCGCGTCCACCCGGGCATTCTGCCCCGTTGGTTTGCCAGGAAACCAGCTCTGTCTGACAGCGATGTAATATTTGTTGCTACTGCCTGCCGCTGCCGGTCGCCGGGGCTGCGGGAGTTTTGCTTGGCGGCTCTGCTCGTGATGACGGCGTAAGGTCAATGCCATGGCAGTTGTTTGTACAAGAGATGGCGACCCTTGCATATTTACAGGTTTGCCCTCAAACAACGAAGTTCCAGACGCTGCCTGGATAAAAATAATATTCCCTGATGAAACGATATGAACGAAAATGCGAAGAACAATATCGATCTGGCCAAAGGAGCTCGAACGATTAATAAAGACCCATGTGTAGACGCAGTTAACAAATATGGATGACATACCGGTGCACGCAGTTCACTTCCTCCCATGACAAAGCAAGTGGTATTAACATAAAAGAGCCATTGCTGGGTCAAGTTTGGCGAGACCATCCCAAATAAATGCATTAACTATACCATTGATAAAACAGTCGAGTTCCGAAAGCGTGTGCAGGGGTTCCTTGCCTGCTGCAGTCAGTATGCTGTGAGAAATATATGAAGGAAATCTGAATATGAATGTTTATGGTCAACCCGAAAGTTGGTGCCCTTCACTAGATCAGATTTCTTTCTGAACAACATGGTGGCCGGCAAGCCAGCGATGCCGACAACAGATAACGCACCGTACTCAAAGGTTCCACTCCACGGGACCACGTCAGACGACGATATTTTGCGGTGAACACAGGACAAATCGCAAACCCAAAGGACCAGAACGTTTAGTGATGTTTGCGGTCCCGTCCCTTCCTCGGCGTCATTGGCGTTGAATAGCCATATATTTCCCGTCGCTATGACTTAGGGTCACAGGAGAGGACATTCGAATATAAAACCTTCCTGAACTGATCAGGGTGATGTGGTCGGAGGTTATGGATTGTGCTGCCAAAGTTCGTCTAAAAAACGTTGAATGGCCAAAGGGCTGATATGCTTTCAGTACCATTTCCACAATCTCTAGTCATCATATCTGTATGTAAAGTACAAATCAATGGGCGCATCGTGTTACGGGTGGGAATCCCGAATAGTCGTGTCCTGAGCACTAAGATTACTCGGATTCGGATCAGTCTTCGGCCATCACTTAACAAAGATTTGATGAGAAGTTTCCGCCGCTGTCTAACACCGTCTTTGTTCTTTGGCCTGCGGCCCCATTTTTTCTGCTCCCGCAAGCAATGCAAAAACTTGACCCCGACTGAACGTGGACGACGCGGCCAACCACACTCACCTATCACGTGGATCATGAAGGAAGCGAAGACGACCATCCAGCCCCAGCCGCCGTCGGGCGGCACGGGCATGTCCCAGGCTTCCTCCTCTTCCTCCGCGCCCTCATCCTCGGGCCGCCGCGCCACGGCGCCGGCCGCCGCTGGCGCGCCGTTCTTGGCCTCCATGCTGGCGCGTCGCGGACGACACTCAGACGGCGCCGCGCCTGGTCGGCATCTGAGCGGTAGCCGTCGGCCGCCGACCAGCTGACCGCGGGCGACGCGCAGCCGCACTGCGGCGCGCCGCCGCCGCCGCCGCCGCGCCGCGCCGGCCGATAGCCGGGCTTCGATCCGCCGTCAGCTGGCGGCGGCGTGCGGCGGCCGCGCTCTGGCCGGCCGAACAGTACGCACTGCGGGGCATTGATCCCTGCACGTGCCAGCCGCCGCCGATCGCGCCGCTCTTCGCCGGCGACCGGGCGACCGTCTGCTCCTGAGCCTTCGGCGGCTGCGGCGAGGGTCCGGCTGGCTGGGTCGACGGAGTATCAGTGGACACCGGCCCGCGCGGCCGTCTCCCCGACTATCAGTGCGTAGTTCATGGGGTCCGGGCAGGTGAGGGTATCAGGACGAGACGCAGCAAGCAGATTTCTTGCGTGGTTTGTAGCATTGATGTCTATGATGGTTCCAGGTTTCTGTGATGTTATCGTTGATGATTACCTAGGAAATGATGATGCCGTGCAGTGCTGAACCGGTTTCTGTAACACAGGACTTCAGTGCTGTCTTGCCTGTCTGTCTTGCGAAAATAAAAATAAATCAAAGGAAGAAAGAGTTGCTTTTTGTCCTCTGTTAGAACACGTGATCTTTCAATGAGCTACCTTCCTTAGAGAAAATCCCTCCTGATTAGTTCGAAGCAGCTTATTGCGGTTTATCGGTTGATCGGAACCATCGTAGTTTCCCCAGTCGTCAAGCTCCCTTATTGTGGAATAGTGATTATTTCCGCTACTCGTCAAGATGATGTTAGTGGTTTGTTTCAACAGTGTGTTGTTTTTTCTTGGATGGCCTAGGTGACGTCGAAATCCTAAGATGGAAAACTGATGCTCAAGGAGGTCGTTATCTTTGCGTTTCGAATTATACCAGAGTTGCGTTTTTTCAAAACAGTTTAGGTCCTATTGCGGTTTCGTCTTTGTTGGTGTGTGAACCGCATACCACCGAAGCAGAAACTGGAGTAGGCCTCAAAATACGTAGAAAATACTAAAATCATAACTCTTGTGTGCTCCGAAAGGCGAAAACTATCATTACATTAACTTGAATTATGAACTTCAATATGACGTTAAAAAGTCGTGTCCCTCAGGAAGGTATTATCACGTTCGTTACGAGTAAATGCAACAGCTGTCATAAATGTGTCTTGGAGAGCGAATACTAGTTGTTTGGACCGAAAGGGCACAGACGTTCTGTACTGTCTGTGCATGTGTCTGCAAACCATAGGAATTCCGATGACATTGGACGGTTAAATACAACAAACAAACTTTGTCAAGCAATCTCGATGGTGTGTGGGAGCATTTTTGTATTGATGGGTCGTAGATTGGATTGCTGTTCGACGACCGGATGTTGTTCAGCAGGCAGCACTCCGCTACTCCGCTACCAAACTCAGTGCCGAGTTTGGTCGTTTTCTCACAACAGCCCAAGTGAGAGCAGTCTCGACCTTTGCACACGGCCGCAGGACAGTCCCCCGAGGGACCTTGACCTGGCAGACTCTTTAGAACTTCTGTTGGCACGGCAACAAGAAGCTCACAATGAAACAGGGCCGAGCTCCGACAAAGAAACCGGGGCAGGCTGGAACGGTGCAGTGTGAGAGCGTGTTCCGGAACTGAGCGAAATCCTATCCGACGCTCGTGCGACTCGTAACCACAGGGCCTGCATGAAAAAAAGTATGGAAACCGCCGCAGGGTTTCATACTGGGGAAATTCAGAAGGGGTCAAAACGGACAGGGACAGGGCTTGGTCGGTCGTTACGTGGTCCATTACGTAATAGACGACTTGGGTGGGAGTTTCGTTGAACACGCTGAGATCTTGTTCACGTTAGCATAAACAATGTATAAGGCAAGAATCGGATGTCGTTTTGACACAGAGCTCCAGCCCTGGAGCTCTGTATTCAGGACACATGGATCCTCAGCAATGTTTAGGTAGAATTAATCCGTTCGCTCCATTACAGGACTGGCGTCATTAATTCCAGGACGATCATATAGCCAGTGCCAATCATACCTACCGCAGAAATCACCATATCGCCCTCTGTGAAGTACACCTGATACGTTCTGTCCGAAAACTGCGTCAAAGTAATAGAAATAACGTGGAAATAACTAGAGCAGTCAGTCAAACGTTTATAGCCAAAGCTGGGCTTGCGTTTAATGTATACATGACCAGATTTATTCCGTTTTGACTCTTCAAAAACCGACGGTTAGAGACGGACGTTGCGGGGAACTCATGTATGTACCATACGTAATGAATTCATAAACTATCGCGTCGTCAGACTGAGGCTTTACGGCCTTGAGAACAATCCGATATCAGGAGGAGCTCGCTGTTCGGCTCTGCGCCACTTCCGGCCGGACAGAGCACGGCTAGAGGAAGAAAGGTAGTCAGATAACCTGCCGCTACAGAACTAGATCAAAGCCCAACGGTTGATGCAGCTCACGGCACTCATGAGAACTGGCCAACGCGCAATTTCGCCTGCTTGAATGTTCACGGAGAAGCCGATCAACACTGATCTCACGCTGATGTCTGATGGTTTGCAGGGCTGTCGATAGAAATAATCTTAGTTACGCGCTCACCGAAACGACAGAGTACTAGGATCTTACTCAGACTCAGATTTTTAATTGAGATCATCCGCCATTTACGGTGGCTTTTAAAACCCACTGTCAGTATCTAAAACAAGGAAAAATAGGGGAAAGGTCATCCCAGGCGAACGCAAGAGGAGCAGCCACATTGTCAGTCAACACTGCTTGCTCGTCTCCAGCGCTTTTAACCTAAATCGTGGCGCCGCCGTGGTTGGAGCGAATTGTTTGCCAGGCCGCTGTTTGGTTATCGATTCGGCCCGAGGTCTCGATTTCATCTCGGCATATGTCTGATCTAATGTTATGGACTGAAGAAAAGCCGGGGCCAAAAAATGCGACCCGCCCTCGCAACGGACAGGAATGGTGAAACATAAACGCGAATATGTAGACCACTGTTCCCACGATAACAGCCCCGAGCAACTCATACGCTGCCTATTTGCAGCGAAGCTGTTCAGGTTATCAATATGCTATAGTGTAACAAGCCGTGTTTTGCTGAGGTCTGTAAATTTACATCAGGGTCGGAGCTAGGAGAAACGCAGTTCGGAAGTGACTTATCCATGCAGCGATGTCAATGCTACCATGTCGTCTAACGAAGGTTCGCTCTCCTCGTACGGTCGGCCCGGCCCGCTCCTGTGCCGTGCTTCTGCTTTCTCCTCTCTCCGATCTTGGAGGGCTTCGTCAATCGCCGACCTCCCAGTCACGGCTTTGGAGGGTGCTCCCCACTCTGTCCCCGATACTCAGCTGTCCATCTCTTGCCATCGTCGCTGAAACGGGCGAAACACATCAAGAAAACACCACGGTGCATTTTTGCATGCGTCTCATTCGTTTCTTTGGCGTTTTCTAACGTTCGAAAGCGCGAACTATCATTAGCAAATAGGTTAGCCATCGTAGTTACGTAATGAGATAAGTTGTATGACAAAGTGTTTCGTGACGAGTGAAGAAAGAACCACGCTCATTGGATATTCGCTCATTCGTTTGTCCCTGCGCCTCACCCTCTGGCAGTCTTTGCGCAACAGCAATGGGTCTGTTCATTAAATTAAAGAGTTTCCCGCCTGAAATTTAATTTTCACTGGCATACTTAATCCTTTTAAGCACACCCTGTATATTTCCTGCAATGCATTCATCCACTTCCCATTAAATCTGTCTCTTCATATTCTTCCAAGGCACCAAGTCCCCAAGACACCCAAAGAAAAAAAAATAGGATTCCTCGCACTCTGCTTTTAAGCGTCTATCCGTAACGTCACTTCCCATTAACCTAACTTCCTCACACAGCTGAAACGGCTTCTTCCGACGTCTGGGGTCTTCTCGGCCGGTCCCGCGGGGCCGGCCGGGCTGTCTTATTCCGTTTCCTCCCTGTCCAGTGCCGCCCCACTCCGGAGTCATGTTGACGCTAAAGAGCTGGCCACATAAATCCCGAGAGGAGCGTGACAGCGCGCCTGGCGCTCCGCTGGACTCTGGCGCTGTGCTGTTAGCGGGCGCGGCCGGCCGCGGCAGCACGGCGCCCGCAGGCGTCACGGAAACAGGGGCCAGACGCCCCGCACAGACGCGGCCGCCGCCAGGTCGTTAGTGACGTCACGACCAGGCGGCGAAAAAAAAACACGAAAATGGCCCGGAGCGGGACGAAGACCGGGGCGGCTGGCCGGAGGAGGCGGCTCAACATGTCGTGGTACGGAGAGGGCCGGGGGGTTGCGCTTGGGTCACTCCAAAATAAATGAATGAATATTATTGAGTTTTAAGGCAAGCCAGGTCATAAAGGTCCTTTGGCTACACTTTTGAGGGTTTCGCACGAGTTATATTACACTGTGTAGTGGGACCCACGACAGGCATGTATAATGTCTACGTTATTATAGGAAAGTGCAGATAATGCAAATTCACATTTACCATAGAGTTTGCAAGTGTGTGCAAGTGTGCAAGCAATAGACCCAACGCAGGAAGATGACGGATGAGTCCAAGCCTGACTACGTGTGGATGTGCCGAAATATCTTTTTTAGTCCTCCAACAATTTCAATTTAAGGAGGAGTGACATTTTGCCAAGGTGCCGGCACGCGGCCTAATCCCCACGGAAACATCAAGAATCTGTATTGTGCGGGTTAGGGAGATATTCCCTACAGTGTCTCACACGCCGGCTGTCACGTTCCGCAACGTCTGCGCTCTTCCAGGGTAACACTGGGGGGGGGGGGGGTGTCACGCCGGGGTCGCAGCGCCCGGAAGTGCGGTGATTCCGGCTGGAGGTAATGTCGGAGTTTGCGCCGGAGCGGCCTGCTGTTGTCGCCGGAGTCTATCGACCGCTGGTCGGCCGGCTGTCAGGAGCTTGTTGCCAGGCAGGCGATCGGATTAGTGCGTGAGGTCGGAACGGATCAATGGACGCAGAGGGAGAGAGAGAGGGCAAAAAAAGCTGAAGGAGGAGAGAGCGGGGAGGGAGGGAGAGAGCTGGAGAAGGCAGGTAGAAGCGAAAGATGAGAAGTAAAACAGAAAAGAGACAAAACGGAAGAAGGAAAAAGGGAGGAAGAGGAAGACACAGAAAGAATTGCAGTAGGTGCAGTGAGAGGGAACGAGAGGTGGGGAGGAGAGGAAGCGTAGAGGGGACATGGAGAAAGAAAAGTAAAAAATGGATTGATTGACTGATTAATGGGGCGTAGGGGGCGCACCAACCACGAGGTCATCTGACGCCCAGTAAGAATAAATAATTATAAGAATTATTATAATATATAATATATATATGCAATAATAAAAAATAAAAAATAAAAATAAAGTTAACCGTAAAAAGATGGGAAGCTAGAGACAAAGAGAACGACAACGTGTCAGGCCGCTGAAGCCTCGTTAGCGCTTCGGGACTAAATGTAAAACAATAAACTCGAGAAAAGAAACATTACGAGGCTGTGTGTGTTAGAGAGACGTATTTGCCCATTTTCGTGTTTTTAATGTTCGTTCAAACCTACAATTCATATAAATGCACCCAATTCCACCATATATTTAGCAATATTCTTGTCCATGGGCAACAATAAAAAGACAAACGAGACAGCAAAATATCTGATAACTTTTTACAACCCGACCTGTCCGGTGCAAGGACCCATTTACGGCATGCTTTCTCGAAGACACAGATACCTTCGACTAACTGCGGATGTACGCCATATTTTATCCACGGTATGGTTCCTATAGTTTCAATGCCGATTCTGCGCCGTTATAGCGATTTTGACACACATCGCAACCTCCAAATATATTTAAGTCATCACTGTACGAAGGTACCCCAATTTGAGCATTTATGAAATAAAACCCAACGCTTCAAGCGTTTTCAAGTCAAATCAGCCTATGTGTTTGCCTCACTGTCGCCTGTGACATGTCAGTTGTTAACAAGGGCAAAACGTGCCGCAGAAACTTGATCTCGCGAACAGATGACCTGATAGAAAACATCCCGCGTGTAGGCGGCAGGTGCCATGCACGACCACCTCGTCAAACCCCACAGCTCTTCACCGCCCGGACGGCCTCAAAAGGCAGCTGGACAGCCGGGAACGGCGGCAAACCCGCTGACGTCGACGAGTCCACCGCACGTCGACGCTGACGTTCAGAGTCGGACGTGGACGAGGCCGTGCCGGAAGTCTGCTCTTAGATGGTCCGTCTGGTCTGGACCAGCCAGTGCTGGTGACCAGACCCGACATATTCAAACAACGGCGGCCTGGTGCGTCACGCGCCACGTATTTATACTGCCGTTCTTCGTGGCTGTATATTTGGTTTGGTGGTAATGAGAGGAGAGTTGGAGGGCATCGTTATCAGAGAATTCGTGGCATACTCATTAGCACTTATCTTTGATCGTTCCCGACTGCTGCATAAACAGTTTATTTCCTTGAAACAGACATCTGACAACACGACATTGGCCGAGGTCCGTTAAGAATTATGCTCCAATTTGTTGTGCCTGGACAATGTTTGAGATTGCCGTACAGTGTTCTTAGCTGTGCCGTGCAGCAAGGCTCGGTATTTCCATTGCATTTTGTTTTTGCTGTACGGCGTGGCCATGTCTGCGACGCCAGATCGAATTGTCTTCGACTCGTTCCAAAATAGCGAATAATGAAAACATAAGTGCATGGCAATGCAGAGAAAACTTCTTAATAAGAAAAAATATTATACTAAAAAAAAAAAAACCCCCGCCCTCTCGGCCGGCCCCCCCCCCCTCGTGTTTTTTTCTTTGGGCTCTTTTTCTTTCCCCCCCTCCCCCCCGGTTTCCCCTTTTACCCCACACGACACATTCGCGACGCCCGACAGCAATTTGGAAGTCTGCCGCGCCGCGCATTTAAAGTTCTTTGCGCGTTCGAATTTTGGAATCGAATCAAGTTTCGGCCAAAGAGGTGACCGAACTGATCCTGGGACCGTCCCACCACCACCATCAAGTTGCCGGCCGGCGAGAACCTCGTCGGGCTGCCGCGCCGCCGGTGCGGGCCGTCCTTGGCGTGCGGCATCCCTCACTCGCCTGCGGTGTTCCCGGTCACGCTGGAGCACCATTGGGTCCTCGCGACGACGCTGCTCGCGCTCGTGCTCCCGCTCGGCATACTGTTCATCACGGCGCGCGTCTCTCAGTCTAGCGGCGTCGGCCTCCCTTACCTCCACATCCGCGGCACGGGCCACTCGTCGGCGCTCCAGTTCGGCGGCTCGTTCGGCCTCGTTCAGGGCCTCGCGTCGCAGCCGGGCCCGCTCGGCCGCCCTGCGCCTGTCGGCCGCGCTCGGCCGGCGCCTCATCGCGAGCGTATCACAAATCCACTTCGGGCGCAATACACTTTCACAGTACACACACTCCATAATTTCACGCAAAACGCTTGTAGTCCAGGAAGCCTAAATCGGCCAGAACACACACAGCACAACACGTATCAGACGAATGGCTTATTTTTTCAATGCGCCACGTATGTAAATCGCGCAAATGCAAAAAAAAATCACGTGTTCGGTCACGTTTTTTTCTCGGGCACTGCTCACTTGAAGTCATTAAGAAGAAAACAACAGACCAATAAAGGGAAGAAATAATCGGAAACTGTTATTAACATGGTAACCGCATTCATTTCCCTCCATGCGGTTTCTACCGTAAGACTACCTAGGGTACAATGTAGACGCTGCCTCGTCCTCCTGGGTTTTGCTTTTCTATTTTATGTATGAGCAAGGGGAGCCCTAATTGACGAAAAAATCACGCAAAAGACGAAATAAGACCTTTTTGTACGCTTTCGTTGAAAACAACCGCAACGAGACACACCAAATGGCCTATACCGACGCATTCACAATTGACTGACGAACTTGATGCAAGTATTTTCAATCGCCAGCTCCCAATGACGGCGCCACAATCTTCAACTGAACACAAAACACTCAAAATCCGTCGATTTTGCGCATGAAGCAAATTTTATGTATGAGCAAGGGGAGCCCTAATTGACGAAAAAATCACGCAAAAGACCAAATAAGACCTTTTTGTACGCTTTCGTTGAAAACAACCGCAACGAGACACACCAAATGGCCTATGCCGACGCATTGACAATTGACTGACGAACTTGACGCAAGTATTTTCAATGGCCAGCTCCCAATGACGGCGCCACAATCGTCAACCGAACACAAAACGCTGAAAATGCGTCGATTTTGCGCATGAAGCCAATTTTATGTATGAGCAAGGGGAGCCCTAATTGACGAAGAAATCACGCAAAAGACGAAATAAGACCTTTTTGTACGCTTTCGTTGAAAACAACCGCAACGAGACACACCAAATGGCCTATGCCGACGCATTGACAATTGACTGACGAACTCGATGCAAGTATTTTCAATGGCCAGCTCCCAATGACGGCGCCACAATGTTCAACTGAACGCAAAACACTGAAAATCCGTCGATTTTGCGCAAAGCTACGACATGCATCGGTTCGGTTGATGCCCCATGGCACGAACAGTTATGTCAAGTATGATGATTTTATTGCGGCGTCAGAACGACAAAACTACGGCCTTTCCATTGGTACCAATTTTGCCAACAATGTCACACTGCGTGCTGTCGAAATCGCGGTGTAAACACGAATGAACCGGTAATGAAAAATGTTGCCATTTTGAAACCTTTGAGAACGGCCATTTTTCTCGTTGCCTCGGGTGGCACGCGCCACGTGCCGAACCCCGCGCCACGTGTTCGGTGTCATGCTGTTGCCCTGCAGATTGTCTTTCGATGGCATTTGGTTTGGTGTCGATGCGACCTGCGGTTGCCGAGATCGGGCGCCCGGAAGCGGCGCGCGACACCGTTTTTGCACGATTTCGTCAAAAATACATGCAAACCCTATGGGCGACTGCAGCGCGTGCCACGCGCACCCCGTGCGCCCCCGACGCCCGAAAACGTGACCAGAATGCATTGTGCCACCAAACCCGTGACCTGGCCGAGTTTCACCTTTGTGCCGCATGTGGTCTCGGCGCACCAGCCCGTCAAAACCGAACTCCGACGGTCGACATTTTGAAATTTATAATATAGAGATATAATAAATAATAAGAATATTATACTAAATATAATAAATATAAAAACTAAATATAAAACTAAATATAAAAAAATAATAAACTAAATATAAAAAAACATACTAAATATAATAAATAATATTAAACTAAATATAATAAATAATAAGCGAATAGTAAAAAATAATAGAAGCTTCCCAATATCTTGCGTCGTTGCATTGTTTATGGGAGGTCTGGGACCGTTTTTAAGTAAATCCTATTCATGCAACATAAAACGGCTGATGTTAAACTCTTCCGAAATTAGTCGTCCCGCTACCCTCTCTGTCCTACGGGATGCCACTCACACGATGTCCCGAATTCATGCATTTGTACCGGGTTGCTGATCCCGTGAGATACACGTGCACCATACCAGCATTTCAGCTACGCTACGCTTCAGCAGAGCAAAGTTCTGGCGATCTGTGCCGCTTACTGGAGGCAGAATGGAACACTGTGGGATGTCAGCTGGAGAGACTCATGCAGTGCCAATCAGAGCTCGAACTGCCCAACTCCGACTGGCATTTGTCTTGCACATACGGTACAACAGACCGAGGCAGCGGCCCCGGAAAGACCACAGCCGAGGTCCTGCTAGAACTTACAGAAACAATGAATGTTAACTGTCACTGGTGGTCCTTCTTGACAGTATGTCGATAACACGTAATTCGCCGTCGAATAGCAAAACAATACTGCTGCATATTGAACTTGGGTGAGTATTGATTCTGGCAAAACCTGGGAATGGAAAGACATGGGTAGGTTTCTTGGAAGAACACAACTTGTTTTGCTATGTCAAGTGTAATGACATGTCGCTTAAACGTGTCTTTTGACGAAAACGTTATCAGTCAGTCGTCACCTCATTGGTACAAAAAACGCATTGGTCAAACATAGCATAGGAAGGTTACTGCTTAATGTTCAAACTTCATAAACAAGTTGTCAACGGCATCACAAATCAAAGTTAAATGGGCTTCTGGGCTTTAATGCCGACATTGTTTATGTTCCGCTTTGACGGCCAGCCGATAAAACGTTATCAATGAGTTTCAGACGTAGACAACAAGTCATGGGAGGCCAACACAACGAAAACAAGCCAGCCAGAAGAGTTTTGCTCGACAGATACGAAACGGCAAACGGCAAGACGAGTAACCTCATCATTCCCCCTCCCCTCCCCCCGCCGGCGACGCATTGGCGGTGGCCATCCGTTGACTGACCATAGACGCGACCACACAGGAGGAGGTCCCGGGTTGGCCTCCCCCAGGGCGGCGTGTCTACGGCTCATCCGCATGCCGGCCGGCGGAGGACGCGGGGCACGCCACCCGACTGCGGCCGGCGAGCGGGCCGCACCCGGCTCCGGACGCACCCGGCTCCGTGGGGAGAGGCTGGCGGGTGGAGGGACCGTAAAGAACGAGCCCCCGGCCGACTGCGATGGACGGCGGGGCAGGAGATCGCGACGGTCAGGGGAGAACTCGGGAGGAAACCGAGTCAGCGGACGTGCACATGAGAGCTCGGAGACCGCGGGAGGAGCCCAGAGACCGCGGGAGAGCGTAGGAGGGGCTCGGAAACCGCAAGAGAAGCTCGGGAAAAAGGAGAAGAGATGGAAATGAGCCGCCACACATGGTTCAGAGCTTTGAGATACCAGCCAGGAACCTGAGATGAGGAGCGAAAAAAACAAAGGAGGAGCGAAGCAACAAGCACAGCGGTGCGCAGTGCAGAGAGGCAGACTTGGTGCGCCGCGCTGCGTTGCAGTGTACGAAGGTTTTAGGTTATCATCCCCATGGGTGACCATGGAGCGTTTGCATTTCTCTGGCATCCTTGACACAGGTGCCTCCAACTTTAATACAATCAAGCTCGCCATTATTTGTCTGTCTGTACAGTCGTGTGTCTTCTCTGCCACGGAACGGGAGACCGCACTCATCTTTGGACGTCACATCAGACGCCTTTTTCATAAAGTTAGTTGCATACCGTCGATTAGCCCGGCATTCACGGGGGTATTTAGCCACCGTTCCGGGGTACGAGACATTTTTCGTGCCCCCCCCCTCCTCCCGCTTCTCTCTCGATAACCAAAACAATGGTCTAATTTTAGTCATTTGAATGACAATCGATAGCCGATGAAGTCAGGCGGACGACAGGTTCAGAACTCCGAGAAACCGCGTTCGATCCCTGTCCGGAACGCACAAAAAACTACGTCTGTCGAGAACATAACGCTTTCCCGCGTCTGTCTAAATCATAGCACATTCGATCGCCTTTGCTCGTTTTCTATCCTCACACAGCACAACCGTTACATTTACTTATTTGAAGTCGTTCAAATCCCATTCCGTCCCCGCAATTTCGTCTCTGAGTTCTGTTACATTGTCTTTCACGCTATAGGTATGGACTATTTGTTCTATTTAACTATTCATTTTCGTGTATCTCTTGAAAGCAAGATTACAAGGTCCACCAAAGTTTTTGAAATCATGCGTGAATAGAAATGCGCGATTTTCAAGAGCGGTCTGCCCACGCACCTTAAAACAAAGCTTGTTAGGCCGTCAGGTACGACTGAAAAGTGGAACGAACGGTCAACAAAACTCTCCGTGGTCAGATTTAATGAGATCTAAGTCGGCTTAGCCTTGTTATTCATGACAACGGGAAGTCGCAATGTGATGCAACACAGACTGCCGCCATAGTTTTCGAGGAAGACCTTAGGAACCTAATGGTCACTGTCAATCAAAGCGATGACAGGCCAATTTGTATTCGTTTCATTTCATGTATGCTGACGATGCGCCGGTAAACATGTTTGGGATTCAGAAAGGCTCCTTTGCAACCATGGACCACTCCCTGCCATGCAGAGTCAGATTGTCAGATCAGCTGTCATTATGACGACCTCTGGGGCTTGCAAACCCAACTCTGGGTCCATTGTCAACGTCATTGTGTGACATGCATCACTCTTGTTCATATGAGCCCAATTTACAAGAGATGAAATAATTTCTAACTTCTCTCCAACTTGTATCACTCTCGGAAAAACCAGAGGTTTGGTTGGCGTTCCTGAAGCTAGTGGGCTAGCTATCAAGACAGACAGGTCTTACTTCAAATGACACGACCCTCCTCAGATGGCGACACATTCTGAGAAGTCCTGATTGTCTCTGCGGAGACGTCCTGGGCACGACACTTCATTAATGGTCGCGAAAACTAGCTCTGCAGCGCAGACTTTTCATGAGCTGAAACCTGTTTTCGCCCCGGCGAGCGCCCCGGAGACACTGGTCGCCACTCGCTGCAGCGGCTGCTGGGCCCAGGTCGACCGCGGGCTCCGCGCCGACCTCGTTCCGGTTTGCGTGCACGCCTTCGACCTCTGCAATCGGTTCAGAACGCCTTCGACCCGCAGTGCACAGGGGCTCAAACTGCGTTGCCTCGGGGCCCAAAACGTCGATGACTGCGGGATAAGTGTTCAGTGCCCGGGACAGATGTGCGTAGAAAAAACGGTTTCAGTCCGGAAACACTTCACGATATTATACCTGCGGAATACGTTAATAAGAAAATTTAATTAAACGCGTATTTTGGGACCTGGCCGGCGTCATAGGACATAAATCTTTATAACTAGATGTACATAATTGTGCTTCAGCAGTGCTTTGGGATCAAACTCGAAATTTCATACATTAATGGACCGTGCATCTTCCTGCAATCGGAGGATGACAAGTCAAACAAGCTGCACTCTCACAGGGGATGGCATCGTCTTGCCACTGATACTATAAGTCTTGCTTGTCCGTGATGACCTTTGCGACTTCAAGCCCACCACAACATTTGGTACCTCCAGCATCAACTGTCGCCAAATCAAAGGCCTGAATGGCAAAGGGGTACACCTTAGCACGTGCGTCCCGCACACACCAGGCCAACGCTATTAGCGTGCAAAACAACCACATGCGTATATCGACTGCCATGTATCATGTGTTTCTGCCCGACAATGTCCAGCATGCCGGCGGTAGTGGTTTGCGCCATGCAGGTGAAAATGAATCGCGCATCTTCCCGCAGACGGAGGATCCCAAGTCCAACAGCTGCACGCTCACATTGCCATTGATGCCCTAAATCTTGCTTGTCTTGGATGTTGTGTGCGGCTTTACAGCCCACCACAAAGTTGGCGCCTCCAGCATCAACGGTTGCCAAACCAAAGGCTTGAACTGCGAAAGGGCATGCCTCAGCACGTGTATCCCGCACACACCAGGCTGAAGGCAGTGCCATGCAAAACAGCCAACATCTGCCGACTGCCACGTGTCATATGTTCATGCACGCCAATTTTCAGCATCCCAGCGGTTGTAGTTTTGCGGCAGTGAAGGAAAATTGATCGCTTAGGCACCTCGTTCTTGACGTGCAAACTGCGCCCCTATTTCCGCTTGAATCCATCGAAATTGATTGTCCAACTTCCCATCCGTATTTCCAAGCAATCAGCGCACCAAACTGTTCCGTCTGCGTCCCGGCAATTACCCATAGGAAACATAGGCGTATAAAAGAGGCGCACGCGCGTTGCACTTGACCCGTTGCGCCCTGCCCATCCTGTGGCGTCCCGTTGGATAGCCCTGGTGATGATCCGTCTATCCTAATTTGCATTCAATAATCCTAAATTTCAGCCACCTAGGCCACTGATGATGGCACTCGGAGGTCCCCGAGTCCAGTTCGAAACACGTGCCTGTGGACCGCCAAAGGGATCGCACGTGGATGCCGACGACAAAAGTAAGTGGGAAGTAAGCCGACACATCTGTAAGTGGGATCCATGTTGTTACCAAGTTTTGAGTGAACAGCATCCGTCGTTTGACCTGAGCCCGTGATTAACTGAATTCCGCAGAAGTCCGGCTCGCGCCATGTGGCACGAGCCACACACCACGAATCGCCTCGAAACCTGTACTACAATTTGTCCACCGAGTCGGCGGACCCGATGGTGCCTCTTGTTTTGCGATAGGCGGGTGCGTTCGGGCACCAGAGGTTCCGAAGTTTGTGTACACCGCACACACATTCATTGACAGACACCTCGATCTGAGCTTTTCCGAGCGATCGCCATGCATGAAATCAATCCGCTAATAATGTGCAAAACCCGCTTTTACCTCTTTTGATTGTTAAGAACCTAGTGTGATCATTTTAAGGGCCCTAAAATAAAAAAATGTCATCGGCGTTAAAAAAACAAACGAATGCTTACATAGCCCGTCTAAGGAAAAAAATATTGATACAGTGACAGCCTTCATTCACTCACCTACCAGCCTTGGCCTACCAGTTTTATCAGTTTAGACGGTATCGGGCGTAAGTTTTTATGCCTGTGAGTCACGTGACATTCCTTCAGTATCAACAACATCATTCGCATTTCTGGGTTGCCATGGTGACGGTGTTGATTAGAGTTTTTTCTACCGGTTGTGAAGAATTCTAGTCACGGGATTAAGGAACAAATTTGAGAAGCACAATATTGTTGCCGGAAAAACGGGTTAAACGGGGATATGCCAACGGACGTCACGAGGATGAGATAGTGGATGGTTTGCTACGTTTTTTCAAACAGTTAAGGGGCGTAAAACGTATTTGGTGATGGGTTATGTCATAAAATAAAGTCTGCACTCTTCACTGGTTGGAATAATATGGATGTTTCCGGTAGGTAAAGCACTGAAATCATCATAGCCCAGAATATCTTAACAAACTAAAAGTGGGGTAAAAAGTAGCCTGAGGTAACTTTCTACCCCAGTTTTCTTTTCTTCATTGAGGCTTATCACACTCTAATCCTGTCAAACCGGCAAGAATATTTTACACGTTAATAGGATCCACAGATCCACGGGGCCCAAAGGAGGTCCCCATAGATCTCTCGTGAAGCTGCGCGACTCCAGCGCCACCTAGAACTGACGTTACTTCAAACATGCACTGTTTTAGACATCATTCAATAGATGTCGCACTAAGCATTGAAAGGGGATTGGATACGATCGTACAGTTGGTTCTAAAATCTTGCACGAGCCGCACGTGGTGGACATCTTTGTTCTTACGACGAATGTGGCCCGCTAGATGACGGGTCCGTATTGTTCCTCTCGAAGGGCATATATCACCTGGGTGGAAGAGAACGTCCTTGCCGTGGCTGAGCCGATTAAAGGCATCGACTCCTTTCACGCAACGCTGGAACCTGAGATCGTGGGGTGTTTGCAGTCCTGATCCCCACTTTTCAGGGATTTTAGATTTGGACGTGTGGCAGCGACTGGGAGGAAACTGTCTGTAATTATAACCAAACTTGCTCAATAATTTCTGAAAACCCAATGACTGAAACTCGGTTGTTAAATCAGGACTAGCATCAATGACAAAATAGGATACGGTGTCCAGGGCGAAAACTACAAAAATAGGGCACCTACGAGGCCGTGTCACCACTGCTTTGAAAATATATACCAAAAATGTGATACATACTCCGTAATAACCCCAATCTGCCACTGCTTCGCCCAACTTGAGAAAGATTTATGAATGCGAGTAAGTTATTTCTTACAATGTAAAAAATACTGCGTTTTTCTGGATATTAGCTCGAGGTTTATGGATGCCCCGCCATCTCGCAACGTGAGGTAAACTTGGCCCATGCTGTCAGAACGTCAGGAGGCTCGTCATATATGAGACAACACAAGCAACTTGATCGGCCGCCCACTCAGAAATTAAACGGAGTACTTCCCGCAGCAGCGTGGTTAGCTTCATGGATCTTGTACGCTAACCTTCTCTGAGGACGACTACCTTTTTTTAATTGCTCTACCCGCCATTGGGTAGGCAGGAGTACCCATCCATGTCCGTGTGACCCAAATATGTTAAATACCATGGTTTAATATTATCTTCATGAAACAAAAAGCGCGTGCCCAGAATTTTTCTCGAGGATGGAAGAGAGGCCAAAGATTCCTTTTTTGTGTATGGGCATTGCCTAAGGTATGAGTGTTTTGCTTCCTATTTTACGTGAGAAACGTAGCTGTTTGGGTATCACCTATTTAAGCTACAGGGCCCGGGAAACAACAAGCCTACGCTGAGGGAGTCCCAACCACTCTGATATGCGGATTTTTTTGGAAACGATGGGTGTTCATATGTGAGTTTTTGCGGCTATTAAGCAGGGACCTCTTTCATTCTCCCGGCAGTTTTCGGAAACAAGAACTGGCTGCATTACTGGTGATGTAACCCCTGGGCCTTGGTTTCGATTCCTTTGAAAGTCGCCACAGAAATATACCAAACCCACCTATGCTAGACTCCATATTTTCGTTTTTCTTTCCTTCCTGGGTTGTGTTTAGGAGAGGTACAGTTCCGAAGGTGGGACCATTTTTGCTTGCCATGTCTGTCTGGCAGAAATCTGTGCTTGTATCGAGAAGAGTGTGATATTTGCATATTATCCTGGAAAGCGTATATATCGTATATCCTATATATATATATATATATATATATATATATATCCGATATATACGATATATATATATATATATCGTATATATCGTATATATATATAAAGCGTATATCCCAAATACCCACGTGTTCTGACAGAACAGCAAACGTCCTTCCGATCTTCCTTGCTCATATCCGGAAGGTATTTGTTTCACAAGCTGATTTCGTACAAGCTTGGGCGCACTTGAGGTAAAACAAGGCATCAGTGTTACCCAAGCTGAACTACGCGTAGTAATACTGAGATGACGAATGTCACCCATGAAACATTCCGTCGTGGGTTCATTAATCACAGAGTGGTATCCATTTGGGTTTACTCAAGCAGGGATGTCTTGTGACTGAGGAGAGTAGAATCGGGCGATTTTAGCGCGCTGATAATAATATGAAGATTCCCGAAGAAGAAAGAGCTCAGAGCAGCGACGGCGGAAAAGGGGGGGGGGGCAGGAGGGGCGGCCGCCCCCCAGCCGTCAGGCTGGGGGGCAAAACTATGTTTTTGCCCCCCCCCAGAAATTTCGGTCACTGCACCAAGCAAAATCGTGAAAAATCAGCCTTACGCTAGTAAAAAAAAAAAATCGTTGTCCGAACCGAAAGAAAACGTACTCCGAATATACAAGAAGGCTTTGTGCTATGAAGAGAGGCCTGTGGTCTGAATGAGCTTTTAGAGGCCCCTGCTAGCTTGTAGGGGAATTCACAGCTTGTTTCAAGAGGGCTCCCTGTAAATCCATAAAGGACCCCTGCCAGCCTCTGAAGGGACCTCCTTTCGGTCTGGAAATAGGGCCCTGCCCCTGACTCCAGAGGTCGACATGGGCCCTTAACAGACAGATAGAATGCCCTCTACAGATAGGCAGTGGCCCCCTGGCCAACAGGTGCCCCTAAACGATCGTTCAGGAGCCCCTGCTTTCCTGTACAGATGCCCCTGCCGACCTGTAACAGGCACCCGCCAGATCGCCATGAACGTCTTTACAGGTGAGCATGGGCCCGTTTACACTTCAGCGAGGTACCTTTACAAACCGACAGTAATTTTAACCACATGGGGTCCCACTCATTACGAGGGCCAGGCACGGATCCAAAGGGGGAGCAATTAGGGTGGCCGCCCCCTCCTCCCTGAGGACTGAGAAGGGGCCCCTGTCAGACTTAAAAGGAGGCCCGAAGGGGCCCCGTATGAGCTTCACGGGGTCTCTATAAAAACCTGACATGCTCTTGATGCAGTCAGAGAGGCCTCCTGGAAGGCTAGATGACCTCTGAGACACATAGAGGGCCCTAAAGCTCCCAAAGGGCCCCTGAGACCACAACAGGGTCCCAGTACAGCAGACTGTTCCCGAGACTGCCAGATGGCTCATAGGGCCCCTGAGACGGCCAAGATGAGGACTGAGTCCCTAGGGGGCCCCTGTGAGTGGAAAGCTGAAGGCTCTTGATGTAGTCAGAGGGCCTCCGGGAAGGTTAATGAGACCCTGACACGGTAAGATGGCCCCTAATATAGAAAGAAGGGTCCTTGAAACTGTTCGAGGGCCCCTGGGACTGCAAGGGGCCCCAACACGGCAAAGGGTCCATGAGACCGCTAACATTGCCAGAGGCACCTGAGACGGAAAGAACTTTAGATGGCGCCTGACACGACATAAGGAGACCCTGGCCAGCCAGAGGGACCCACTGAACGGAGATTCGTCGATAACCTACTCAGTCTCGAGAGGAGCCACAAATGGGCTACATTGGCCTTTTTGAAACCTTCCGGGTTCTTGATGCTGTCAAGGGTGCTCAGGAAGGTCAGGTGGTTTCTTGGGACGGCAAGATGGGCCTGTACACCGCAGATGACCCCTGAGAACGCCAAAAAGGTCGCAGGACCCCTGCGAGGCAATGACGATAAGAGTGCCTCTGAGACGGTATTTGGGCTTTATGGGGGCGCTGGGCGGACAGAGGGTCCCCGAGTGTAATAAGCGGGCTCCTGGCACGGGCAAGGTCCCCCTGAGACTGCCAGCGAGACCCATGAAGCACCAACAAAACGGCCAGGGTTGTCAAGGCTAGAGGGGTCCTAAAAGACTGCCAGATATACCTCATGTAACAGAGGAAGACCCCTGATACAGCCATGGGGGCGACCGGACACGTTCAGAGGGTCTATGGCACTGCAAAAGGGCCCTGAAATTGCCAAAAGGTGTTTTGTAACTGCCAGAGGGCCCCTGAGATGGCAAAAATGTTTCCCAGAGACGATAAGAGGGGTATCCAGGACCGCAGGGGGTCCATTGAGACTGCTAGAGAGGGACCCTTGAGACTGCTAACTAAAAGTCTCTAGCAATAGGGGCCACTGAGACGACCAGAGGGACCCCTGAAACTACTAGACCTTGAGACGTCCAGACTGCTCGTGAAACGTCCAAAGGACTTAGACAATTGCAAGAGGCCCCCCTGTCACAGCAGAGAGAGGCTTACACAGGGTCCTTTTTAGTGCCTGAGGGGCTACTTAGACGGCAAAAACGTCTCGGGGACGACAGGAAGGAATCCGAGATGGTTTAAGCGTCCCTGAAACTACTAGATGGGAAACTGCCAAAAAAGGGCCTGAGACGTCCCGCGGGACACGTCAAACTGTAAAAGGAACCTGAGACTACTAGAGGATCCTGGCACGGCAGACTCCCCGAGACCACCAAAAGTGCCCCTGTAATTGCAAGAGGGAACCTAAACTAAGCTGACCTAAACTGAACTAAACTAGTCTAAACTAACCTAAACCAAAAAATCCAGAAGCTACGGGATTGGGGGGGGGGGGGCTGACGGGCTCCTGAACCAGATACAGACACGACATTTCAAATGAAGGGAGGGACGGAGCCGCCTAAAATCTCGCCGTTTTTGTCATATTTCGGACACTGTGTTTGGAAATAAAACGCGGAATTTTCTCGAATAAGATGACGCGTTTGAGTTTTTTTTGGTCATCTCATATCGTAAAAAGCAGAATTATATCATTTTCCATATCTGGAGGGCAAAAAATGGGGGCGCCGCGCTGACCATTTGCCTCCACCCCCCTCCCCCACCTTAGCGAAATCCTGGATCCGCCCTTGGCGAGGGCTCCCATTGGTTTTGAGGGTCCCCTTGATCCGATTTGTCCTTCCCCCTGGGCGGAATCCTGGCTACGCCCCTGATCCATTATGTGAGAGATTTGGCGCTGGCATTGTTACGTAATGTTTGTGTGGGGGACAGGCAAAGCTGCTTTGGCAGTGCTTGAGATAATGATTTTGTTCTCGTATGATAGTCTGTGAGAGCTTTGTTACTAAGCGTCGAGTTATAATTTAATGTTGTGGGAGGAAACTGCCTTTCAACCGTTTACAAATGTATTTCATAATAATGTTGAATTCATGATGTAAACCTAATAACAAGCAGAAGTTTGCATCATTCGCCATTTTGAAGATGGATGTCCAAAGTCAAAGACCTGAAAAATTGCAATGGGTACAGACCTGAACAGAAAAATCCGTTCATGTTGGAGAACACAAGTATGCATAAGCGCCAAAACCTGGGAAAAAAGGTTTGCTTATTTAAAGGAAAATTGGGCGGTAGCAAAAAGAACGAAGTTCAGTTGTTTTTTTCGGGATGGGGGAAGAAGGTAACCCAAATGAGGTCGGCTGTTGATCCGACAGAGCTTGCCGCCCCAGCCGAAAATGCAATCCGCCGTCCCTGGCTCAGAGACCATCAATACCGCCTGTCGGAGCGACCAAAGACGGTGCATTTGACCGGGATCAAATATCGGTTCCTTCCGTGTTATTCAAAAGAAACATCAGCTGACGACGAACTTTCCATTAGCTTGATGATGATTCACTAATTTAGACGGCTGTGATTGGTTTCGACAATAACACAGTGCGTCTGATGATGATGATGTTTACGTCATCTCTCTCTCGACCTTCGATGATGACTTGTTAATTTGGATGGTTGTGATTAATTTCGTCAACAGCATGAGACAGAGGCGGCGCAGCAAGTCCTGTTCCCATACTCGAAATTATCCGAAGGCCGCAACTGACTGCATATCACTTCATCAGAATGCACGCCCGGACAAAGAGCGCAGGTGCGGTCCCTGTTGGCAATCTCTCAGCACTCAGCCTCAAAATAGCCAGCCAAATGATCGTCGACGGGTTTCATAGCCATCCTCTCGGACGCACCGGCCGACAAAGAACTCCCCGGCCGGCCGGAAGGGCTCAGGTGCTGCCGCGCCAACGGGGGGGGGGGCTGTTGAGGACTCTCCTGGAGGGCTGCCAGCCGCGGCCGGCCGACTTTTTATTAAGGCGCTGCAACACGGCGGCGTGGCGAGGCTCCAGCGGGCGGCGTCATATCTAATGCGGCGCATGACGGCTGCTGCACCGGCCAGACGGCCCACGTCGGCCCGGGGACGGCCGTCCAGCCCCCCCCGCCGGCGGGGGGGGACGGGCCGATCCGTCACGCAGCAAGGGACGCTCTGGGACGCCTGAGAGCCGGCGAGGCCGGCAGGACAGGGTCCGCGGAAACGCCGGCTGGTAGGAGCCGGGTCTGTGGTCTGCGTTCTGCAGCTTTAGTAAGTCCGGTGACTGTCGGCTCGGGTTTCAGGCAAGCCCAGTGACTGTCGGCTCCGGCTTCAGACAAGCCCAGTGACTGCCGGCTAGGGATTCAGGTAGGCCCAGCGACTGTCGGTTAGGGTCTCAGGTATGCCCACTGACTGCCGGCTAGGGATTCAGTTAGGCCCAGTGAATGTCGGTCAGGGTCTCAGGTATGCTCAGTAACTGTCGGCTAAGGCTTCAGGTAAGCTCAGTGACTGGCGGCTAGGAATTCAAGTAGGCCAAGTGCCTGTCGCTTGAAACTTTAGGTCAGTCCAGTGACTGTCGGCTAGGGTCAAGTAAGTCCAGCGACTGTCGGCCACGGCTTCAGGCAAGCTCAGTGACGGTCGGGTAGACTTAGGTAAATTGAGGAGCAGCTGACTTGGACGAGAGGACGGCCAGACCCTACTCACAACAGCTGCTCAATTATCTGCAGTGCTGGGGTTCAACGGTTTTGTTGTGAATCAATGAAAGTAACTGGAGCATTATCGCACATGGAGTGCACATTAGTCTGCCACAGACTGTTTTTTTGCCTTCACTGAAGGACAGCCCACAGTCGTTGTTTAATCGAGCTAAGTCCCTCTTACTCGCAGGATTGCAACTTTTTAAAATGTATTGGGAGTGCTCGCTTACGCATTATCTTGATAGTTCCAAATCATTATGCGTGCCCATCCCATACGGCCACTTGGTTAAAGTCACAAATCTTTGTGGGTACCCAGCAGTTTATACTGGAACGTGTCGAAGCATCCACAAGGGCATAGAAATTACACCCACGTCTGCTCGTCGTCCGCTGTAGAAGTTACAGCGAACGACGCTGTATCTTCTTCTCTCAAAACCGTATTTCGTTGTATATTGTTTCGTTTGTTTGCTCTGCACCATACTGACGCTCTCAGGATTTCGTTTCTTCGTTAGCTTTCGTAGGCGCCACCGCTAACCAGATTGTCCGAGCTATGAGGTAATTCCGTATCAGTCGCCAAGTCAAACAAAGCTTGTCATGTTTGTCTAGTCATGAAGCCGTTGGCGAGAAAGATCAAGGCTGCCAAGACCTTCAAACGTGTCAGCGATGTGAGACTCACACTAAACCTTTTCACGAACCAAATGCCCAGCTCGCCAGGCAATCCGGTGGCTCAGCGACACGTGTTGAACAACAGTGCACTCACGTGATACTAAAAACTACACGCTATCATGTGTATTGTCTTAAACCATATGTACAAAAGTACGTCCACCTCGCGCTAACGGCGTGCGCGGATGTGGTCAACATGTGCATCGTGTCAAGATAAGCTCTTCACAGAACCGGCCAAACAAAACGGACGGGTCTGGGCCGTCCTCGGAGTAGCACCACTGGTTCAGCGATTCCGCGCGTTTGATCACGCCGGCTCAAGACGGCGCCTGTCTCGGCGACAGGGCGCCACGCACGTCACGCGCTGCGTTCCCACGGCCTCGGTCACCAGAGCAAGACCGGACACTCTCGTCCAATCCACACATTCATCGGCCGCCCGACAGCGGCGCACTACATAACACAGCGTTTATGGCGGTTGACAGCGAGCGGCGTGGCAGAAACGGCGCCATTTTAGGCTGCGCGTTCTCGTTAGTTCGCGTCATCATACGGCCTTCCGCGGAAGGCGTACAGTGGAGCGTTTGAGCGTGCTCGGGTTTTGGCTCGTTCAGGAGGCTAATCGAACTGTGCAATGGTAACCCGTACTCAAAATCGAAACAAAAACGAAGAGAATGAGTTGAAAGGTATGCTAGACAAAACGAGCATGTTGAAATCGCAATGGCGTTACACTCATGGATAAACTCCACATACACTGCTCATCATCGCTTTCGTATGTCGCCAAACATACTGAAACAAGTGAAACAAATACAGCTTTGCAATACAGCTCACACACAACTTGCACCGTAAATGAACAATGCGTCAGAAATACCCGGATTTTCAAAGGACATGCCATCTGGATGCCTAGGTAGCCTGCCCAGTTTTTACACGAAAAACGGAATCCAAATTAAAATTCGGCATTGTTATCGATGCCTTTCACGGGACGCAGGTCAAAGCCAGTATGTTTTCACATTCGCCAGTCGGGATGCCTTGAGTGAAACTTTCAGTTCGGGAGTTTTCATTTCTGGTGGGGTGTCTATCAATCCGCGTTTAAAGAGGCGATTTTTTGGAACATTTGTAAGCTTCACAAACGTTGCTTAGCTTCAATGAATGAAATATGGAGACCACGGAACGTCCTCATCCATCGTCGTCAAGACCAGGCCACATCCCAGCCATTTGCGATTTAAACCTTTGCGTTTCCTGTAGCATTGCATGGAGGCTAAGGCGGAAGTAAACCTTGCATGCAGAGAAGGTGATATGTTTTTTCATCAATGGTCACAAACGCACGAGAGGACAAACATGTGCTGATGCATTTTTCGAAGGCATCCATCACAACGCACGGCAAATCACGACGTAACTCCAAGATTACGGCATTTCCACAAAAACATACAAAAGTGGCACTTTCATCGTGCCATTTACACAGGCGAGATATAATCAAGATTGGACCATTAGCATAATTCACTCAGCATAATTTTAGTGGTCGGAAAATTCAGCAAAACTAGCTGTGCTTCCGCAATGACCAAAAGCCTGCAATCATCCGCACTTCACGGGAAAATGGACCGAACAGTTTCGAAATTACCCGAGGCATCCCGGACATGGGTAAATTCAGAGTATCAAACAACTAAACAGACACCAAAGCACAAATCGCTGATACACTGCCACAGCGAGCTGGTAGCGTTCATCACTGGCATTTCAGGTACAGATGCTCGTGAGCGTATCATGTCATGAGCGACATTTCTAAAAGAATGTCGCGTTCGATGGTTAAAACATTAAGTTATGATTTAAATAAGAGGTCTGGTACAGTAAGTGTGAGCTTTCTAAAATTACGGGACGCTCAAACAACAGAGACCCACATTTTGAAGGCACGTTCATAAGGCAGCGTCAACGTCAAACCCCAAAATCACCAACGGTTATGTTGCTTTCACTGTCATCGTCTTTTGCAGCTTCTTGACCTGCACGCACGAGCGCCGGCATGTCCCCAGCAGGCGGGTCTCGGGAGTCTTATTGACACCGCACGGACAGTCTTGGACGTCGTCTCAGTGGGCCAGATTACGACCCAGAAGTGACTGGTGGGTTCCGGCTGACATGGTTCGGGGAAGTTGCAGAGATGCGGTTGCGAGACTGGGATGACGTCTGAGGCGCCCCGGTTGCTAACGGCTGACGCGATCCTGGCAACGAGCGGGGCTGACGTCATGGCTGATACAGCCGGTGACGTGAGCTGACGCCGGCCATCATCACAGGTGACCCCTTCTTCGGCAACACTGATCTGTCGCAGACGTGACGCAAGTCCCTGAAACGGCCGGAAATCACGTCAGTTAGCACCAGTTTAGGACTGCACCAGCAGCATGACGCGCAGCTTACAAATAACTTATCACACACGTGTGGGAACGAGGACTGTAAACATGCACCAACAAAAGCGCGTCTCGTGCAGAAGCAGCCCCGGGGCAGCAGTCCTAAGAAAGATTGACCCTCGCCGCCCAGGCCCCGACCCCCACACCCATCATCACCACAGCGGCGTGGCGACATTGTTATGACAGCGTCCATCGTCGCCGTCGGGACGTGGCCGGCCGGCGGCGGCGGCGGCGGCGGCGCGCGAGCTTCGCGGGCCGCCTCTCCGTGCCGGCCCGGCCCGCCGTTCCCACGCCCTATATCGGGCGGCAGCGACGACCACAAACACGACGACGGCCGGCCGGCCGCCGTGGGACGGGATCGCCAGCAGGTCCACAGCAGCCGACCAGGTCACTGGGGACGGACGGGGCAGGCCACCGGCGGGGCGGAACAGGTCACCAAATGGGAAGGAACAGGTCATTGTCGGGAACGGGACTCGCCACTGGCGAGGGATAGCGCGCCATCAGTGGGGAATGATACAGTCCGGCGCCGGCCATAACAATAGGTCACAGGCAGTGGACGCGACAATGCACCGTCAGAGATGGAGCATTTTATCGGCGGGGAATAACGGGTCACGGCGGTGGGACTGACCAGGTTACCGCAGAGTGCTAACAGGTCACCAGGGGGGGGGGGGGTCGGAACATTTAAAACTGCGAGAAACGACAGGCAACGCAGTAGAATCGAGCACCACATCGTGAACAAAACAGTGAACATACCATGTCGTCACATACGTCAAGACGTTGCATTTCAAGCTGATGGATCGCAGTGTGGAGTGTTATAAGACACCGCAGTGGGATATGGGACAAGATGGACCACGGCACAGCACGGTGCAGGGCAGCACGGTGAGACAGACCGAACTGAAACATATCAGGGTCGTGTAACTCCTGGCACTATTATTCCATACAAGGTAACGCTCTGAGTGGGGTAACGCACGGTTTGCGCAAGGCTCACCGAACAAGAATGCAATCTTCAGAGCTGTGCAAATGGGACAGTTTAGGGAGGGCTGCAAGCTTGCAGCGACCTAAAAAAATGAAACTAAAAAAACGCATGTTAGAGAGCATCCTGTAGAACCTGGAAAATCTCAGCGACGACAGGGATGGACTGTCAAGGTTCACGCCTTTTAAGTAACTATACGTTTTTGGGGAATCGATTTGCTGACCGCTATGTTCAGTTTTGAATGCCTCTTACTCCTCCAGATTTTGTAAAAGGTTTTGCCACATGACGCACTTTCAAGTGACGGTTGTCTGTGCGAAATTTTGCAATGCATTATCAATGCCTCTCTCCATTTCATGATAAAACGCAGGATAAATCTATCCATGTCTTGTCGACCACGTCATGGCATGTCCCATGCCATGCCAATGTTACAATTTCAATTAAAATTACGTGTTTCCAACAGCAGCACAGTGCTACATTGTGGTTAAAACATTTACTTTTAATGAGTCCTAGCGATTGAGCATGCGCTGTTACGAGAGAGGTCGAAGCTCAAGGTCAGTCGTATTGCAACAAAGAGAAAAATGACACTGAGCGATCCAGCCTGGCCCTACTTTATCCTGTCCAGGCCAGCCTGACCCCGCCATAACGTTGTCACCACATGACAACGTGACAATCATTGGTAACAGTCAAAAAAATTTTACCAAAACAAACTCCATTTTTTCAGGTGATGCTTTTACATTAGCAATGCCTTGACATGCAAGCTCTTTCGTCCACGGAACTCTGCTGGGAGTGCTGTTTTCGCTCCGAGACCTTTTTTCGGACTTATTTTTTTTTTACCGCCCACTGACGATAGCGAACAATATCATGGACACGCGTGACACTTGAACTTTCATTTCCCCGAGTGTTAACTTATGACGTAGATCAATTAATACAGGTTTTTCCTGCAAAATGGACCAGGGCAAAACAGACAAGCAAAATAATGTAGTAGGTTGCGCTGGTCGTGCTCCCTGCAAAATGTCTTACTGGTGCAGTCCTATAAAGCATTCCGAAATATTAGTTAGAAAACATTATAACGCACTGAAAACCATCAGAGTACATCCCTGTCACCAGACAGAAAACATCGCTTTGCAAAGAGGGGGCTTTTGATTTTTTTCAACTATTATATCGAAGGCTAAACACAATATGCCATTGGAAAACAGACAGGAATACTATAGCAAAGTTGCAGGTATCTTTGATAGTGATAAAACATGAATATTTATTTATCTCTGGAGTGGGGCATAAGCCGAGTTTGGTGAAAAAATTGGGCATCTTGGGGGTGGTCCTTTTAATTCCCTGCTTAGTCTCATGTAATGAAGTCATCATGATTGATATGGTTCTTTTTCATACTTTTTAGTGTGTAATGTTTTCTGAATGGCAACTTCTGTCTTAAAGATTTTTTTTCCGTTTCGCAACGCCAGGATGCCCAAGGGAAGGACAAATCGACTATTTTGACATGGCTGGCGATCCCAGAGGGATAGGGCCCGGACCTCCAGCATTCAGGGATTTTAACATGATGCTTATGGCAATGACTGGCATGGGCGTAGCCTCGTCCCTTAAATTGGGGGGAGGGAACGGCAAATAAGAATTTGGAGGGGACAGACTGACCCAGTCTTATTCTTCAATGGGGCATTGCAAAAAAACGTCCACTTTCCGATGGAAATGGGGGACGAAAGCCCATTTCGCCAAAACTGGAAGGGACACGTCTTCCCAGGTCCTCCCCAGGGGCGCAGCCGAGGAGGGGGGGGGGGGGGAGACCCCCTTAGGACCGCAGTTTTGTGGAAACCCTTACACATCGTCTTCCCGGCAGGCGGTGTTCGTGCGATTTCAGTTCACTCTGAGCTCCGCCCCTCCCCCTTAAGAAAATCCTGGCTGCGCCCCTGCCCCCTCCCCTAGTGGTTACACCGTGGTGACTGGAAAGAAAGCCTCTGAAACCCTTTATGGTGCCCCGAATAATTTTTGCAGATCCTTAGCCATGATCTTCCAGCAGAGTGGCTAAACGATAGCTTCAAACCAGATTTATATATCTGAAGAGAAATGGCCACCATCTTGTTGCTGCGTTCCAAGTCAACGCCGTGAAGGATTATGGACGCTGCTCCGCCATACCTGTATGTCGTGCGGGTCAGTCTATACCTCACTGGGCAGGCGGTCCGACAGCACCTGAATTAATCCCAACGGGCAACGTGAACCGCGCCTGAAAATACGTGTTTAAATGCTGCTTCAGCAAGAAAAAGCTTGAAAACCGTTCATTTCACTCATACACTCGAAGATGAAAACTACACTGGATGACCGGTGCGGCCGGGCCAAACACGTAATGACCTAGACCAAATGGCCCAAGTAACCTTGGGATTGATTCTCAGTGGATTTTGAATTTTGCTATACACAAATTCGAAGCAAAAACAAACAAAGGGTATCGTGCGGAATGTAATGTATGAGGATCAACTGCACCCAAATACACTCAGCTGATTGGAGATATGTAATTTCTTAAGACAATGTTCCTGTGGTCATTACCAATGGTGCATGAACTTCCGAATTGGTGGGTGGCCTTTCCGTTTTTCCCTCGCTTGGAAAATGAAAAAAAAACTGGGCGTAAAAAACAACGAAAACGAAGCAAACGAAAAAACCAAAGGAAATTCAAAACATGCAAATGATAACTGCTCATGATGGAAAGCAAAACGAAATTTCGAACTGGGGAAAAAGCTGTTTTCTTTGACGTCATTTGCAGTGATGATCAGGGATGGAGCTATAGCTGCTACATTTTCCGTAAGGGCTATTAGCTGTGCCTTGAGCATGAAGCTATACCTTTTTAAAAACAATAACGCACGTCACGGAACGAATTGTCCGTATCACCCGAAAACTACACCGATAATGAGAAGGCAGGATAAAAATGGCTAATGATATAAATGGTATGGCAATGATAGCATTAATTCGAACACTAAAAATCAGCACGAAAACACATTAAAAGACAACATTCCTTGTAAAACAACGTAGAATAAATTCCGCGTTAAAATAGGCCTTGCGATAGGCTGAGATCTTTCTGGGAGCAGTGCGCATCGATGAGTAATGGGCATTCTAAACTACAGGCGGATCGAGTCAGGCTGATTTCGCTTTCATCCATAGCTAGTGGGAGAGATTGCAACACAAATTTATGATGACCGCCGAAGACTTCGACGAATGACAGAAACGTACGACACATTTTCCCATGGAGTAGAGATCGTTTTAATTCTGTTAGTTGTGGTCAACATCATCATTATTGGCAAATTCGCATTGCATGGTACCAGGGGTGTCGATTTCTGTAAATGATTGGGGGCCGAGCCAACTGCTCGACAATCTAATTTCTCCAAATGTGGATTTCTCAACGGATTTGGCCCACTTTATTTTGATCAATGGAAATTGGTAAGTCTTATGTTACTATTTATCGAATAAAAATTGTATTTGTCCCATATAAATATATAAATATATACATATACATATAAAGTTATGTATACATGGGCGCGGAAACCATGAAGCCACGGGGTATTCAGCTCTCCAACTTTTTGAAATTTAGCATTGACCCTATGGGCGTTGACTGGAAAAGATTGACCCAGAATACTTCTCGGCTTCCCCCCCCCCTCCCAAATGAAGAGGAGCTCCCTTGCCCTTGTATATATATGTACATATATGTATATATATATATATATATATATATATATATATATCATAGAAAGATAATCACCTTTTGCTTTATTCTATACTTTCCGCCTATCTCTTATCTACTGCGGCCGTCCTTTTCGTTATTATTTCCATTTAAATCGGCAGAAAACATTGGGGAAACCAATATTGAAAGGGCCCAAATCGGCATGGAGGGACGGCGCTCTCAAAAGAAGGCAAATCGACACCCACCCATGGTACTGTAAATACTTTAAAAAACATGAGGTGATCTTGATACTTTTTTAGTCAGGACTTCCCCCTAATGCAATTGTCAACGCGAAGCTCAACGTATCCACATTCTGCTTATTAATATCTTCTTGGTTTTTGTTTGCGGCTTTGTTTTTCACTTTTACCTTGTTGTTATCGTTTTTTGCTGATCCGAATCAGGAGCGGCAGAATCTCTGTGGAGATGTGGGAGCAAATGCGATTTTTACCTAGTTTCTTTCCATACGACACCATAAGGTTAATGTTTAATGTTGCCCAAAGCTGGAGGCAGTATCCCCTTGTCCCCCCCCCCCCCAAATCCAACGCGCCTTGATCAAAGTCGCTCAAACCAAAAACCTCCAACGCCCTTGATCAAAGTCGCTCAAACCAAAAACCAACTAAAAATACGAATGTTATGATAGAACTAGAAGAGCATTAGGAAGCGAAAGGAAAATTTCAAAGTGTACGAGGCGCTAGCAAGGCATTCAAACGTCTCCAACGGGCAGTTTCTGGATGCGGTGGCGCATCCTTGCCTTCACACGAGACAGCTGACGTGGTTGACCAATGGCTTTACACAGCTCAACCCGTCCGGTACGCCGGACTCTGCTGATTGGCCAATTTTCCACAACTGACAGTGAGGTGACACCGTCAAAGATGGATCATCACATCTTATTGCCAAAAATCAAGGAAATGACCATATTCATCTTGCCAATGTCGCGCCTTGGACGAAAGGCCAGACCGGTAAGACGTGGAAGGAGGGAAGGAAAGAGTGATTGAGTCGATAAACTTGGATATCCGATCCGAGCCCCCCCCCCTTCCCCTTCAGTTGTACCCTTTCTCCAACGGGAGAACATGCGGTTCCCCCAGCCACACCACGGGACCAAAGCGGCGACAAGACGCCGCTGGTGGGCCTGGGAACATTGAGGGGTTGTTGCGGGGAGGGTGGATGTTTCTGCTGCCTTGACGTCCACGGCCCGTGGACCATGGGCCGTGGTTCAGGTGGATTTTGATTGAGCGCAGACAGCATCGACCAAATTTGTTAGTTCCGTTCACCAATCAATTTTACTAACCTTTTTTGCTTTGCAAACCATTAAACTAGTCGAAGAATGCGGGACAATTCAGACATCAGAAACAGTTTTTTAACCGGCACCACGTCTTTGAGAAATTTATCAATCACCTATAAATGGCCGCCAAACAGAGTCGCGCGTATTCTGACAAAATCCACTCGGACACACAGTTCACAAACATCGTGCTAGGCTGCCCTGGGTCGCGTTCAGAAACTAACTTGGTCATTTAGCAAGCTACCTTTGTGCGTCAAAACACCTTTGGCTACCAAGGCCGACTTTTCAATAGATGCAAACGGAAGTTCAATCTTGCTACAAATCGCAGTAAGGAAGCATATGTTAACCTTGCAAATGCTGTTCGCCAGTTTATGAACGCAGCTCTGATCGGAACAGTACCACAGACCACGTGACAGTGCCGCCGGCGCCGCTACCGCTGACCTCGGATGTGAGGGGTCGCCCGGCCCGACCCTGCGCTGAGTTAGCGCGGTCTTTCGGCTCCTGGTAAATGATGCACGTACGGCTACCCGTGCCGCCATATTGACGAGCTTCTTTAGTAAGTTTCCTTTATTTTCAGGATTATTATTTTACACATATTTATTCATTTATTGGAATTATATTATCTATGTCCTTAACACGTAAGTTTTATGATATGCGCTGTTGCCTGTCTATTCTTACGATAAGAATAATAATGATAACAATGATAATAGGAAGAACAAAAAGAGAAAACAATATTAATTATTATCATTATCACGTGCCTTATTATTATGCACTGTTTTAGGACGTGATATCTAGGAAATGCGGCGCTCAAACGCTGCGAGGTTAAGGAAAACCCGTTCTAGTAGTTAAGTGCTTTTTGTATTCCGCAAAACAGTGTATTATGCATTTATTTCAGTCGATATTGTTTTAATGTCGTGATATATATTCCCGGCTTTAATATATGCCTTAAGATGAATTTCCGCTAATGGAAGAGGAACGGTTCCATATAATATTATGTCAGAACAAAGGGAGATACAACTTGAAATAAAATAACTGCAAAAAATTACAACAGTTGCACTTACACAACGGCACCCAACGCTCACCTTGATCATTGACGCGCGAGACAATATCAGCATCGTGCTAGTGACCCCCTTCTCCCAGCTCACCTCTGCAGCGGCTCCACCTCACCGAGAGAGAAGCCAGATAATATGATCACTTGTGGCTGACCCCGTCTGCTCTGTTTCCTTGCTTCACATCGGAACCAATGAGCCGCGCTGGAGGACCAACCTCCGATTTGCGTCATGAGATAAACAACGAAAATGGCATCGCTATCAAACGCCGTTCCTGCACAACACTGTTATTGCGTGAGTCAGGCAAGTCGGTGTCCCCGGACGCGACGCAGATATGCGGATATGAATGCGGATATAAATAATATGTCCGGGAAACGGATAAGCCACGTCCCTCGCCCGCGCCCCACGAGAATAGCACCTGACGTCACGGTATCGGATTATCAATTCAATCACTGTGACGGTGGTGGATGAACTGGGTAGAACCGCTTTTTTCTCGCAGAGGTGACCTTTTCTGAACTTTTCTACCTATATTTGCGGGATTGGAGGATTCAGCAGGCCTCCTGGAGACCAGTTCTTGATTATTTTATAATTTAGCATCAGTAGAGGTCGGACCATCAAATCTTGTACGTGCGAGACACTTTCCAGTTTTTGCTCGCCTCTTCATGAAAATCGCAACTTCGCTACTGCTTACCTGGCCAGCAGACGACCGTCGGCCATCACCACACGGCGGTGAGCTCACCTGTGGCGGCTGGTGCGGATCAGCTGCCGGGCGCCGGGTAGCCGCTCTTGCAGACGGCCAGGCCCTGCTCCTCCTCCATCCGCCACGCGGAGAAGGCCGAGCTGAGCCGCTCGTAGGGCAGCGCCAGCGGGCCGTCGCCGCTGCCGTGCAGCACGCAGTAGAGGAACTCGATGTAGCGCGACGCCAGCCGCAGCGTCTGGATCTTGGACAGCTTGTCGGAGGGCAGCGTCGGGATGATCTGGCGCAGCTCGTGGAAGGCCGAGTTGAGCAGCTGCGTGCGGTGGCGCTCGCGGTTGTTGGCCATCTGGCGCTGCGAGTGAAGCTCCTGCAGGCTGGGGCAGGCGCCGGCGCGCCGCTTGCTGCGAAGGCTGCGCTCGCCGGTGGCGCGGCGGCGGCGCGGCCGCGGCGCCGGCTCGTGCGTCGCCGGCGACGCCCAGCCGTCGCTGGCCGGCGGGTACGCCAGGTACGGCGCGCCGCCGCCGGCCGCGAACTCGAGCGGCGCGCTCGAGTCGGCCAGGTAGAGCGAGTCGCCGGCGGCGACCGACTCGGGCGAGGGCAGCTCGCGCTTCACGCCGAGCTCGAGGCCGGGGCCGGGCGCGGCGCTGTGCATGCTGCGCGGGTGTGCGGCCGCGCGGCGCACCGTGCGGTCCGGGCGGCGGCGGCGGGCCCGTCTGGAAGTGGCCGCGCCGCCTGGCCCGCGGCCAGCCGCCGGCCGGGGGCGGGGCCTCGCGCACAGGCGACCATTCAGCGCGCTTTTTGCCGCGCGCCGCCGCGGCCCGGCTTAATTGCGCCCCCCTAATGAGCGCGCCGGCGAGGGGGCGCCGGTCCCCCGCCCGGCGGCCGACACGGTGTGCGATTACACTCTGCAGCCGACCTGGTCTGAGTTATGGCCTGTGACATAACGATGAGGATGCGTCACTCGCTGGAGACGGAAGAGTTGGTCGCGGCGTTTTTGTTGGGCGCACTTGCCACGCGGCGCCGGCTAATTGGGGCAGAGATTACAACGCGGCAGGAGCTCGAGCTCGGCGTGCGCTGGGGCCGCGGCGTCGGTGGCGCCTCCCATGCGTCATGGCGCTCCGCCCGGACATCCCAGGATTTACAATACTCGCAGCTCCCCTGTGAATGACGACGCCGAGAGTCGTAACGCTCTGGGCGCCGTCGTTACGCAACGCCCAGCGTTTTTTCTTTCTTTCTTTGAGAGCGGAGAGCTCCTGTAATGAGCAATTTACGCTTTTGCCTCGTCCAATGAACTGCCGTAGGTTAGTGAGAACTATGGTGATTTAATCATTAGGCATAACTCGTAAATTAAGTTCAGGGAAAAGTAGTGAGCTTGGCATGGTCAGAATGGTAAACAGTACGATAACGGTTCACAGCAGCGGAAACCAAACGTCACTAAGCTGCCTTATGCACGAACAGATCGGAAAATCTCCACTTTCGAAAAGGTCTCAGGGTCGTTTTTTAAGTCAGAGAGACAAGGACCAAAACAAACGAGGGAAATAAATATGAAACGAAACAGACACACCCAGTCGTAAAAACCTCCACAAAGGTCAACAAAATTTACTACGTCGGTGGTGCCTAATTCAGGACCGCCCACGATGTTCGGAATGAATGGGACTTGGCACCTGCTACATTTGCAAAAGGCAAATGATTAAGTGGTGGCTTCTCAGAAAATGTTGGCTAGCGTAGGAGAACCATTTACAATAAATCTTGAGCGGAAATTACAAGGCTGAGGGATGCGGGTTGTCACCATACGCAGTAAATTCGAGACGTCCACTCTAGTCCTGATTTATGTAACACCAACGATCCGTGGATAGCTGGAGACGCATGCAGCGTAGCTGAGAACAATCTGATGTGACATCAACATGATTATTTGCCATAATGTGGCACTTTCGTAACAGCATTATACCCAAAATACGGTTACCACCGGAGTGGACGGAGGTATATGTAGCGGCACATATGGTGCACAAAACCCAATGTTTTAAAATTTTCGGGGAATATTGAAATGCCGCTGAGTGTTAACCGGTAAATATGAGCTTCTCTTTTTCAAACGTTTTAGAAAGATGATCTGAAGTAACCCGTCGAAGTACAAAAACAGCATGTTTGCACGGTAGAACCAATTTAGAGCTCTCAATAGCTGAAAAGCACTTCCCTTCTCATTGCGCCCGATCAATGTCTAAGTAATATGTTGTATCTAGTTTTTACGGCGATTGCTCTCATAGTTTTTTAAAAGCAGTTTTACTGAATATTTTAGATATATTTTCCTATCAGTATCTTCCGCGCAAACGAGGATCTCAGCCCAAAACATTGGATCCGATTCCCAGCCTGAATACGGACGCCCTGGGCTCGAGTCCGAGTCCGGTTTTACGTCTGCCAGGTCCGCAGATTCCGAGTCCGAGTCATGCCTAAGCAAAATAATCGATTCCAAAACTAAATCTGGAATGAAAACGCCTAAATCTGAGCCCGAGTCAGCGTCATTCCAGAACAAACGAAACATTGATTCCGTGTTCGGGACGAGGACGCAGAGGCATGAGTCTGAGTCCGAATGTGAGTTCAGGATATCTGGTCAGGCCATCGGTTTCTTTCATTTCAACCCTATGCGGTCCATGCCACGACCTTTATACCAACACCAATACATATCACGCCATGCATAAGTCATTTCATCTAAATCAGGCTTAACTTGCTTGGGTACAAGTCTGAGTCTGAGCTCGACGTCTTCCGGTGCTATGTGTCTGAGTCTGAGTCCTAGTCTCCAGTGTTCTGTGACCTCGTGCGTCCTAGCCCGAGTCCAGTCCTGGCAATTTTGAATCGAATGATATGTCAAAATATAAAAAGCTCGCGAGTTCTGACTCGATTCTGAGTCCAAACGGACTTGAACTCAGGAAGCCAGCGAGGAAGGCATACCAGCAGATGCCGAGATACATGGTTTTTATCACATCATATTCCTAACTTTATCTAAGTGAGGTCTCCGATATTTTAACACAACAATAGTTTCACCCCTCCAATGACATGTGTCTTTCGAGGCTTGTCCAAAATACCTGAAGATCATGCTCTGTATGCTGCTCAGTTATTATGATATGAATGCGGCACGACGTTCAGTTTGTTATTAAAACATTTAAACCCACGAGTTATTCTATATGAAGGCTATATCAGCCTGCGCCTATCTTTATAAGATGCATTCCAATAATGTACATTGTTTTTCTTATAATAACCTTTGTGAAGAATTGTTGGAAATGCAGCATTTGTTTTTAGCAGATTTGCGATTAAGCAAGAAATCATAACATAAAATTAAGCTTAAACGTACGAAAGTGCAGACTAGTTCGACATCCTAACGTGCACCATTTCAGTATCATTGTATCACAGGCTGCGACGTCATGACTTTCCGTTACCCATCGGTAAAACATGTTTGGTGCCTGTCGATTACTTACATTTTTTCAAGTAAGTTTGACAATCGAATGTGAAGACTGGTCGTTATAAACATGGTTCTTCCTAGAGAAATAATGCAGTATTCAAACATAAAAAGGCTTTGCACCCTTACGTACGCCGGAAACAAGGCCATGCTGAATTCATAGCCTTAACCCGAAGACTCACCTTCGCCTATGGTCATCACTTTTGACACGTGAAGTATGCAGGTATCACACGTAGAGAGAAATTCCTAAATTTTCGCTAAGAAATCACCAACTCTGATAATTATTTACCATCGTCTTTTTTAGAGTAACAAGATGACCTTTTTGGAACCTGATTTGTAAACATACGAATCAAAGTAAATAAAAAAAGCGCGCGTAATCGAGATAGTTACAGTCGGGACTGCCATGGTCTTGGCCAGCGCTCTGTGTTGGAACGATTGAAGTTGTCTCCATGTTGGCATCACTATTTTAAGCGAAAAACATAAGCTCTTACATAACCAAAAAATATGATAAGCTGTGCTGCGATATCCTCCATATGCCAAAGCTTTGTTTGATATGAGAGGGATTTCCGTGAAGGTACGAACAATGTATTTGTTACAAATAGTATGGCAAGGAGCTGAAAGGGGACAAAATGTCTCTGAGGTAGCAATGCAAGCAAAGGGTTTCGCTATTTTGGTATGTGAGCACGGTTCAAGATGTGATCAGTCTCGAAAACTGATGATTAGCCGCTCGTGAGAGCAAAAAATAGACATACCAGGGCTAATAAGTGATAAACATGCCTGAGCAGCACATTGTTGACATCGGAAAGAAACATCTTCAAAGTCTGCTTCCTGTTCTAAACGTCACTCCCGCTCACGTGAATTAAACAGTCAGTGCATAAGCGCCGAGACCTGTTGGCAGACAGCCTCGGCGGGTGATTCATCTCCCACCCAGCGGCCAGCTCATGGCTACATGCACAACAGCGGGCCGGGAGCCGGCGGCGGCCGTTTGCACAGCTGTCGGCGGTGTCAGCACCTCTCGCCGGAGGCCGGCTCCGGTAAAACACGCCCGGCCCGGGAACAGCCGGCCGTCGACTGCGCCGACCACCGGGCCGCCGGCTCTGGGGAGCAGCGCCGAGGAAGCGCAGCGCCCCCGGGCCGTGGCGGAAGCGTGCGGGCTGCCGTTCCGACGGCCGGACTTCCGGCGCGCGACCGGTCAGTTCACCTGACTCGGCCGACGCGGCCGCCGCGGCGCCGCCCGCGCCGCCGCTGCCGCTCTGTTTGTTCAGGTGCGGCGCGAGAAACTCGAATCCGAAGTCTCGGCCGACGGCGCGGCGCTCCCACGGCCGGCCGCCGGCCGCGGCCGCCCGGCGACGCCGCGCCGCCGGCTATTCTGGACGCTGTCGGCTTGCATAACACGCCCGGGCACCGGCGCAACGAACCCCGGCTGTGGTGCAACGGAGCGGCGGCGCGGCGGCGCGGCGGCGCGTCGAGATCGGCGCCCGGCCGCGCTGACGGCGCGGCGCAGGTGCGGCGGCGGCGCGGCGGCGCGGGCGGCGCGCGGCCGGCCGCGGAGCGTGCGTCCGCGCCGCAGGTCCGCATCACCGCATCCGGCGGCGCAGTCAAGTTCAGCCGGGCGTGCGCGGGAGGGCAGCAGTCGAAAACAGAGCCGGCCGCTGTCCGCCGACTCGGAACGAGAGCCAGACGTTCGGACGTGATTCAGAAGCGCTTCCGCCGGCGGCTCGCGGGAGGCGGCCGCCGCTGGAGCGTTGGACGGCCGCAGAGGGCCGCGCAGACGCGCTGCGGGGTAGCACGTCACGGCCGGTCTCGCCGCCTGATGGATGGGCTGAAATCCACCCGCTGCAGTCAAGATGGCTGGAGTCTAGCCAGGGGCTGAGAGCTCCACGGTGATAAGTAGGTGGAACTCGGATTGCGAGAAGGATGTTCGCACCAGCATTACACGTAGAGCACGAACTGTCCATGAAAATGTACCCATTTACCAGCCTCGACATCCCAGAATTTTGAATCCACAGATTCAGGAACTCTGTGTCAGCCTTGGTTGGAAACAAACTTGAGAGATGCGGAACGTTTGCTCAACTTTTTTTTTGCAAAAACAATGGAAAATTGTAGCCATTTAATGTAACACTTCAGGGTAACAGAACTACAGGAATGTGAAGTGTTTCTTTAATTCTGTTGGATTTTAACCTACACAGGAAAAAATAACATAACTGAAAGAACATGTCCAACAGTTTGTTCCACTGACGCCAGATCTGGATCACATTGCGACCTATCAGAAATGCGAACTTGAAAACATCCTGACAGGCTCAGCACATGAACTCCACGCACCACGCAGATCCAGAATCAAGCCAGCTGGTCTAGATTTTTACCTGCTGTACTATTCGAGGTCATAAAATCAATGGTTTTACGGTTCATGTTTCTACATTTAATGATTTTGCAATGTGCAGAAAGACCTCGGAGCGACTTTCTGATTAAAAAGAGCTACCGATCCTCGAATCTGTCTGATGAGTCATCCACAAGAGCAGTCCCCGACTCGGACAGGGGCAATCCGTGCCAGAGCTAACCGCCGGTCAGTTTTTCCAGGAAAATCTGCAGGCCGATGCTGCCCTCGGAGCAGAGTCCTCTGCGCCTGACAGGTATGCTGTGCCGCAATGACTGCGGCTCACGGGGAAGGCACGGTCGGTCTCTCGAGACACTGGACGGTGCGGAACGGACCGATGAGTTTGGGCCAGGCATGTGGCCAGGATTTTCTTCGGTGGGCCAAATGTCAAATTCGGTCATATGCGAATGGCATATGACGAAATTTTTGGAAAAAACGGCGCAATTTTATGTAACTTACCTCATATTTAACGCACAGGAAAACATAAAATGTTTGCTTTTGCAACATGTATATGATCTCTATTCCGTATTCGCGCGAAATCGCCATATATCTAGTAAGGACCGTTCGGCTCAGGGGTATGGCCCCCACGCCCCCCCCCCCTTTGGCCTCGTCCCTGTTTGGGGCTGTCTTGTTTGTTTGCTGGTTTGCGAGTTAAGGCGCACAGCCTCTTGGGATCAGGTGTGCAGTCTCAAGTCGTTTTGTGTCCAGGGACGTATCCAAGGGAGGGGGACGAGGGTGCGGCGCCCCCGGGAAAAGGTAGGGCCCTTTTGACCCTTTTGAGAGCTTACGGAGTTCGCAAAGATGGCTCCTGAGGCCAAAGTGGGCCCTCCATGTTGCTATCGGAGGCCCATAGGAGACCTCTTGAAGTTATAGGAGCTCCCCTTGATGCTATAGGAGACTCCCTTGACGCTATAGGAGACCCCCGTGGAACTAAAGGAGGAACCTTCTGCTATAAGCGGCCCCTGCAAATGATGTGGTCACTTTTTAAGTCTGGAAGGCCACCTCGGCACTTTTTCGTGGAGGCCCCTTGGGTCGAGGAGACTCCCTTAGGGTGAACAGACCCCTTCTGAGGACTCCCCGGCCGATTTATGGCTACGTCCCTGCTTGTATCTCATCAGGCGTTAGTCAGTCTATTGGCATCGTCCTCTTCATTTCATCAGTGCTGTCATCCTTTTCGCGTCAGTCTGGAAGGGGACCGAGTCCGCCGCGGTTGCTTTCGCGATGCTCTGGAGAGCAACTATATTTTGCTACTTTATTGGTTTTTCGTTTTTATTCTGTTTTTGTTTTCCAAGAAGCCAAAACCTCGCATACTCACTAAAAAAAACAAGCGAGGTTGGTATCATGCACTTTATCTGTGACCAGGGGTGTCGATTTGTATTCTTTCGAGGGGGCCCTGGCCCACCCAATGTTGATTTGGGCCCCTTCAATGTTGGTTTGGGCCCCTGCAATATTTTTTTTGCCAGTTTTAAAGGGAATTGGGCAAAAACAACGAAAGAAACGGCCGCAGCAGATAAAAGATAGGCAAAAATCATACAATAAGGCATAAAGTGATGTATCTATCCATCTTTCTGTCTTCTATATATGTACATATATGTACCTTTATACATGGGATGCACGTGCTTTTTTCATTTGAAAAATAGTAACAAAAAAAACTCAGGAATTTCCATCGATCAAAATAAAGTAGGCTAAATCCATTGGGAAACCCACATTTGGGGGAGGTCAGGTTGTTGCGGCAACGGCTCGGCCCACCCAGTCATTTACAGAAATTGGCGCCCCTGTCTGTGTCGGCACCAAACCGCTGATAGACCTCGCGTGTCTTAACTCTAAACAGTCTTAACTGCCTCTAAACTCTCTGTATTAACTCTTCACCTTCCCCTTTCTGCACCCCTACTGTTAAGACCGACAGATGGAACAGACGAGCCCATAACAGAGCGACAACACTTATTATTGACGAAGAGTATAACAAAACAGTAGAACAGACGAAGAAGAGTATAGCGCACAAGCTTTTAACGGAACAGCAGAACTTATTACCGGCGAAGAGTATCGTGTACAGGATTATGCCCACCCTTTTGCCGCTTTTTGAGCTAATCTGAAAGCATCAAAATAGGCGTTTGCCGTGTGGGTCACCAAGGCATGTCAAGACAAACAAGCGTCGGGGCTTGCATGGGCGCCACGTGGAACCTTGCTTCTAAGAACAATTAAGATTTGCCTTCTCATGAACCGTATGATTTCAGGCAGTGCTAGAATATCATGTCCAACTTTTTTACGTTGATGAAAGCCTGCACGGCTAAGATTATGACCAAGGAGGGACTCACACATGTGGCCTCGTTAGCTCCCACAAAAACAGCGCCGATGATCACACTTTAATTTTCTCCGCCGTCCCGCGCCCTAATTAAGCGCTTGTAACAACACGCCGCCCCAGCGGCGGCGGCCGCCACCGTTTCATGTCCGCGGGCGTCGGCAGGAACAACACAGGCCCCCCCCTCCTCACGTCGCCGGAAGCCGCCTCCCCTCGCCCCTGACACGGTCATCGCTAATACGACGCTCGGTAGTCGGCGCGGAATGCAACAAACACTCCGTCACCGCGGCTGCAGCCGCTGCGACGAGAAATCGCGCCGCCAAGGTGGAGGCCGCGTCTCCCCTTTGACAGGCGGCCATCTATTTCGAGGGGGAGGGCGACGGAATGCGCGCATCGCCGGGACAAACAGAGGTGCCCACTGGAAACCACCGAGATCGGCGGAGAGAGAGGGGAGAGCGGTGGCACGCGGGGCTCATAAATCGCCGAAAATGAGCCGGGAGAGCGTGGTGAAAAAGTTGAAGCCACGTCCTGGCTGCGGCCTACGAGACTTCTGAAAGGACCCTTGTGCGATTTTTTATGCGTGTCCTTTACTTGTCCTTTCCGCCAGTGCTGACGGCATACCTCAACCACGGCGCGTGCGAGAGGATGTAAACAATGATCAGTGGTACTGTATCACGTTTATTCAGATGAAATCCCAATTCGTAAGCGACTTATAAGATGCATACAACTTATTTACATTTGAAAATCAGTGTCACACACAATCGGCGCCATACATGGGACGGTTGCAAACTGAACATATATTCAAAAATAAACGAGCGCGTTCACCAGTATCCACGCATTTGTTATACAGCTTTCGCACCGTGCTCCCTTTGCCTGTTGTGGTACGGCATCACATTCTGGAAATTCCCGGTTGGATGCAAAACCAGGAACAATTGTTTCTTTCATCCACATTCCGAAACATAAACCTTTTTTCGTAAAAAAACAGCAAACATATGGAAAGGTGGTTCTATTCATCGCGACTCGCAACATCGTTACATGTCAACTGCCATATCGTTTCGAGGCTTAATGTAAATTTTAATCAATACATTTTAATCTACTAGAAAGCTCGAAGTAAGCGAGGTTCTAGAAACGGTCCCACGATCGCTGGGTGACCCTCTGCCACCGAGGGCAGTGCTCGGCATTTGGGCTTCCCGACTCGGAAACATGCCAGGCATGTGACCAGACAGTGCCAGCCTCCCGCGGCATGCCAACCCCATTCTCGGCCCTCACCGCGTACCGCGTAACATGATGGACAACCGTGATGGTTCGGCCCAGTACTGCGATGGTTTCATTAGCTGCGACAACAGGCACACTTCTTTGTAACGATCGCTGGCCTTGCGTATTTATAATCTTCCCTGTAACAGGAATACATCCTAAATTATTGGTGGACTTAAGTGGACAACCAATGAATGTTGAATTATTGTCCGAAACCCAGAGAAGAAAGAAAAAAGAAGCCACGCATTTCATTGTTCATCCTCAGGCTCTCTTAAGATATGATACATACGGATTCAATACGATTTTCAAGGTCAGAGAAAGAACAGATATGGTTCCTGTCATTGATACTCAAAGCAATGAGGATAATCGCACCAAGCACAAAGCAGGATTTTGTCTTCGTGCTGTTTTCTCCATATTGGCTATTCGAATTTATCTGCCTTGATTATATATGGAACGCGATCCTCACGATCGTTTGAAAAAGATCGAAAAATGGCGACAAGGACAAAACAGGTTATAAACAAGATCTTCCGCCGAATCAGAAAGACCACAAACCATCCGGCCACTCCATTTCTCATCACTCCAGAGCACATCGAAGGCACAAAAACACAAATGTCGCCGGTCCAGGGGCCACCGTTTATCCCCCATCACCGCACCTGTCGCCACCGCCGCCCCGCCGCTCCGTCCGGCTCTGTGACGTCACCGGCACGTCCCTGGGGAGGGTGTCTCCTGCCGTCTCGGGCGCGCTTCCCCGGCGCGGCGGGCCGACACGATCCCGGCCGCGCGGCCGCTGTTTGTTTTCATGGCCAGTTTTTGCCCCCGGCGGCGAGGTCAGCGCGCGCGCGAGCGGACAAAGCGCGCGCGTCGCCGCGACGGCAGCGCCGGCCGACGCGCGTCGCGGCCGACAAAGATGGCCGGCCGGAAATAGCGATGGCGGCCGCGTGATTAAACGGCGCTCGGCGTGACGCCGGTGGAGCGGCGGCCGGCTGCGGGGCCGGGCTGCCGCGCGTCGCTGCCTGGCCGCTTCTTTGTCCCAGGCGGTATGAGCGCCGATTAATCCTTGACATATTTTCTCAGCGATACCCGCACTTTCTACCCCCGTCTGATCATAACGAATTTATGATATTTATTTTGGTCTCCGTCGCTTCTGCATTGTATAGTTTCCTCATAAACATGGAATCCACCGAAGAGAAAGGGGCGGATGCCAAGTTCCTTTTTTCTCGTTTTGGCAGAATTAAACAGCATGCCTCTCATCTTTGCATAAAGTTTAAAACTTTCTGTCCTATCATCATAAAACTTTCATCTCCCCACACATCCCGTGCGGCTTACGAGTTGTTTGAAGTGCATACCATGTATGTCTGTATGTCTGTATGTCATTAACTTTCCAGGAGATGAATTTGTTTATGCTCGCCGTTTACAAATATCGGCCAGGTCGTTGGAGGATGTGGCATGGGTAAGACAAGTCAATACTAAGAGACCTAATTATCTATGACTTCCAAAAATGATACGACAAATAAAGAACGGAACTATATCTTGTACTAAGAAAGTTGACACTATGAAGACAAAATGGACATCGCGACAAAAAAAGCGAAAAAACGAACGAAGTCACCAAATGGACGGCCCAATGCTCTGTCCCAGTCCGCATAATTTGCAGCATTTCCTGTGCTGTCACGTCCGCTGTAAATTTCCGTGACACAAATCGCCAAACTGCCGCCGTCCAGCCGTGTCATCGCTGTCTCGTCTCCAGCCAATTTCTCACGTTTGATGGCCGGCCTCAGGGTGGACGACCGGGACACCGTAAGGCGGCCAGCCGTTGGTCCTGAGACAGCCGGGCCACGTTTGAACCGCGATCGGAGCTCCCGGCCATAATCGTTAGCGACGAGCGGCCCGGGGCGGAGCGGTGCCGGCCGGCCCCGTCAAAGAGGACCGGGGCAGAGTGAAACAGCGGCTGCCGCTTTCATGTCGGGACGGAAGTTGTTCGGGAGGCCAGAGAACGAGCCGCAAACAAGCAAACCGTTTCGCGAGCGCTTTGTAACCTGCCATGTTTGTTCACGTGAAGGTAATAGTCCAATGTTTAAGTGACCATTCGTGACAGTGCTCCCGCTGGTTAAAAAATTGCATGCATTGTGAGTGTTTTATGGTTGTGAACGAAGCGGTTACGGTATTCTTGATAGTCGTTTTTCCATTGATTTAGTTCTGTGATGTAGCTTTTCCTGGTCTGTGAAGATGAGCGGTGTTAGTCATTTTATTATGTTTGTCTCTGACTTAAATCGCAGAAGTTCTCCAGCAATTTCTGTCATAGGTCGCTTAGAAAACGTTCACGGAACATCATAAATACATAAATACATAAATACATCATAAATACTAGCGAATTAAATACTAGGTGGACAAACCTGCCGGAAAATGGCGTTAGTATTAAACGTGGCTAGAAATCCAGCCCACCATCCATGCGCCATCGCCATTTAGAAGTTCCTGACGAATGATTATTCGTCTGAAACATATTCATGCATCTGACGCTATACGCACACTACATACAGCGTTCATTGCTTTCTTCTCAATCATGGATGAAACTTCCAAATACGTTGAGGGTTCAAGTGCATTTCTACCTTGACGAAAAGTTAGCATTACACATTTGACGTTGCATAGAAAGAATTAAGTTCAAGCTGACTTGTGCTTCCCCAATAATTTTGGAAAAGTTTCGCTCCCGCTCTCAAGAGAAGCGCGAGGACGCCGGCCGGCGGGCTGCCCCAGCTGTCCCGGACCCGGGGTCGGGAGCCGTGGGTCTGGGGAGGGAAGGGGGAGGGCAGGACGCCCTGCTCGGACGCCGGTCGTCTGTCCTCGGGACCGTCCGTCCTGCCGGGTTCCCGGCACAGTGCTAATGACCGCTGGCCGGCCGCCTTTACACCTCGCCGACAGAGCCGGGGACCCGCCGGCGGCCAGCGGCGGCTCCAGAGGGGGTGGCGAGCCGGCCCCGCCGCTAGACCTCAGCCGGCGAGGGCAAGAGCTTCGCAAGCCTGCTCAGAGCCCTCACGACAAACGAAAGGCATATAAATCGCCGCGCGATAGAGCCCGCAAATATTCGCGCCGAATCAACAAGATCGTCGGAAAGTTTGGCGGCGAACACCTCAACCCTTCTTTAGCCGCTGGACGCGCCCCTGGCAACGGGCACCCCGGATCGGCGGCCCGACACATCAAGCGATTAATGGACGAAATAAACGTTTCAGCAGATCCCGGAGAGAACGGGTGTCTGTTTCAAACGGTCGTCCCACCAGCGGGCCGGCACCGGCCGCGCTGACGGCTTTTCCAGTCCCCCATGGCGGCCTCTGCCGGCGTCCCTTCAGCGCGCAGAAACAGCCTCCCGGAAACGGGCGGACCACTCTAACTGCGGCCCGTTATCACCGCCTCGCCGCCCTGGCCGCTCGAGGTGCGGGCTTAGTTACGGCCGCTGCCGGCGACACTTACGCGGAGCGATGATTGTGTGAGGTTAGAGGCCGCCATCACGTTGATCCGAGTCGACCTCACGCTAAGCCGGGTTTGTGTTTTCTCACGCCGCTGAGGGCGCCATCAGGATAAGGAATGGCACATCAAAGGATGTACCGCTTAGAAGACGCGTGTTTTCTTTGGTCATTTGCGTGAGGTGTGCTTCAGATGTTCTAAACACGATTAGGAAAGGTACTGTTTTTTTATCACAGGTATTTGATGACGTGCAGACTTCTCATGTGAATCAGTGCGAAATTACAAATGTTATGTGGCACAGTGCGATGCGAAAAGAACGGGATGGGCTTTAGTTAAAAGAGAAAAACTTAGTTGGACACATTTCTTTTATGCGCTGGAATGTCATGAAGCTTCGATGACACAAGAACTCGGGCCGGCCCAACACGCTCAGCAAATATTTACGTATATCTGAACACTAAACACAGTATGTTGCCTATAATGACCTCAACATTTACGATCTCTCGCTTGTTCCACAGAAAATTGGAAAATGCTGAAAAAAGAAATTATGTTCTCAATGTGGGGGCTTTGAGGCTGGAAGAAGCGAGATTTTATGTCGATTATCTAGGACTTTCTTCGTTTGTTTTTGTTGTCTTTTGTACGCAAGCGGTGCAGGCAACGGACAGCCCCATGGAATGGTCAACAGGGGTATGCCCGAGCAAAAGTATTTGGAGAAACAGTTACCCATATGTCTTCTTTCTGGCCTGACATAGAAATATGAGTTCCCCGTTCAACGTCGGCATTCTTTGTTTTTGGTCATGAAAGGCCGGCTGTTCGTGTTATTCCACATACGGTTCGTTTATCGAATGGCAATAACAGTGCTGGCGACCTCGTGTAGAGGTCAGACCCCCGTCAGCCCCGGCGCTGGGAGGTCGTCAGGGGTCAGGTGTCCCCCTCCCGCAGCGGGGGGTCCCCAACGGTCCGTTCGACCGGACCCCCAACGTTGACGAACGCTGCAGCACGTCTGAATCAGACATTCCAGCGCGAGGAAGTCTAGCTGGGATTGGAGGCTGCAGATGAGATCATCCGACCCTCTCTTTGGTTGGAAATTAATGCGTCGTGACTTGGCCTACCGCTGACGATGACTAGCTCAGCAAAATCAACAAGACGGCGGATAAATTGAATCGGAGTTGACAAGGACCTCAGGTTCTGCCAAAGTATGACATTACTTAAGTTGTTAGGGATTCACGCGCCATTCTCTTACACGGCTCATTTTTGTTTGACTAAATGTACCGATGTTTCTCAATCAAATAGGCGACGAGATTACGTAGACCTTTTGCAGAGCACAGAGGGGATCAATACGACATAATGCTGTGCCAAAAACGTATGCTTGGAATGAACAGACCGACAATTCAGATCCTGCTCTGGCCATCATTTCATTAGGTAAGGCGAGAGCCGAAGTAATGTGACAGGACGGTCATGTTTTTAACCCGATAAAAAATAATAATATTCTGCATTTCCAAAGCTAGCGTATGAACGAACCTTACTGTTACCTTGCCTTAAGAATACTTAGATTGCTACGCAATAAAGAAGAGCATTCCTATGGCTCCACTTTTGTGAAATATTTCCAAGTGTCGAAGCAATTTGGTATGAAAACAATATGGTTTAACCAAAGCTAGCATTAGTTTCAAGAAGCCCATCAGAGACCACTGAACCCATCAGTGTAGGAACATTTTCAAAAATGGCAGGGCCCAAACCATTTCTAGACATTGTATTTTCATACATCACCGAGCTAATGTTCAAATTGTTCGACAATGGTAGGTCCACCGCCAAGTTGGTGGAAACGCCAGACTTCCTGCCCTATGGGCTGCTACATCTCTGACTGAGCCAGCGATTTGGTGGATGGCTCAGCCGTTTCGCATGCATAGGCAGCCAGCATTTACGAAGCGCTACCAAATAGGGGCGGAGGCACTTCTGTGGGGATGGGGGATTTCATTTTTTTTCTTCAAACGCGATTTTCACCTTGTTTCTTTCCGTGCAACTCAATAGCGTTAATGACAAATGTCGCCCAACGTTGGGGGGCAGCTGCCCCCGCTCCCGGTTCCAATGCCCCTGTGACCACCGACCGAGAACAGCCTACAGCCGCCGCATGGCCGAGTCGCTTCAGCCAAATCACACAGAAACAAACGGGTGGCATGTCAAATTGCCATAGAGCCGCTGCGGTGGACACACTATCAGATTTCAGTTGTTTTGACTCGCTTCTACGACATTCCGTGGAAATTAATTGTCTGGAATTGTTCTGCGTCTATGAGCTGGAAAAGGTTACTGTGTTTATTTTCAGACGCCTGAGTGCATACTGTGTTCCATTATAATCACTCCGGAATCACTGTTGGTCGAACAAGACAGATTTGGTTTGAAGTACAAAGCTTGTGGACATGACAGTATGCACAAGACGGACTTTAAGAAATTTTTACCCAATTATCTTGCTCAATGTTGTACCACTTTGGCAAAAGGTCGCTGTAACTACCTCATTCATCGTCGCTGAAAACTGCTGGTTGTTTTATCTGCGACCACGTGGTTCTCTAGCATGGCACTCATCGTGACTGGTAGGAACCGACCATTATAATTTTAGAACCACGCACTTTTTCAACGGTGGCGATTTCCCAACACATTTGCTCTGCTCGATTCTTACCCAAGAAACGTCAACAGCCAAGTCCATAAACGTTTAGCCAACAGAAGGCAGAACAAATAAACGAGCGTTGCTGTTCCACCGCGGACGAGGTGCGTGTCATCGTGTTTTCGTTCCTTCGGGAGGCGGCGGGGCCAACCCCATCTCCGGTCCCTAGCTACCCGAGACGCTCCCCTCGCACAGACGATGATTTCACGGAGGGGGAGGGGAAGGGACGCGGACCCCGACGCTCTAACCCCAAATGATGACGCTCGACTCGGAGACTAACGATGCCCACGAACTTCGGGCGAGACAGGAGGCTGGCGGAGAGGTTTACGTGGCGCTTATGGCCAGTTTACATTTGGGTGTCTTCCACGAAATTGTTACACGCACAGGAAACGTTTTCAGCTCAAATTACGGAGTACGGAGAATACGGTGCGGGGAGCGGGAGAGACAGAGGGTGGGAGGGAGAATGGCATCTTGTCTTAAGTCGAGGGGCTAGCCCGCACACTACACTTTTCACCACGAGAGAATTTATATCGCTTTTGTAGATTCACTGAAACACAGACTTGTGCGTGCACGTTTCAGATAGGTGGTAGCCACGTGTAAACGCTATTCTTTAAGACTGTGCAACCGACGGAGTGGTTTCCACGCTAGAAAACGCTCGTGAGCATGGCGCCGTCTCGAAAAATACAGAGTTGAAACGTGTCATTCCGGAAGGCTCACTACACCCGCGTGTTTTGGAGATGACACAATCGCGCCATTCCTCGGGAATTCGGCGTTTGAAAATGGGCAGTCTTCGAGTTACACGCGCGACAGCTAAGCGGGAGAGAAAACAAACACGATACGTCCGGTAGTGACCAGGCCTGGGTTCTCTGAACTAGCCTGTAACAAAAAAAGAACAAGTGTTATCGTAACGCTTTTTTTTTAGAAGAAAGGAAACTTTCATGGACATGGACGACGCTTCCTGCTGTTTACGATCTTCCTCTCCGGTTAATCCATTGGCAGATAGTTGGAAGGTTAGCTTTCCAGTTTTTCTATGCGTTTTTTTCCCGTGCATTATATAATGTGACGCCCGTAAACGAAATGTTATACGCCTGCAGTCACACTAACCCTTTTCAGTGAGGCCCATGTTTTCAGCCCTACTCACAACGCCGTTCTCGATATGATCAACCTCCTAATCGAAAAAGCCGTTTGGCTCTGTGACTCAGGCACGAAAATTACACATGACATGAGGCAATGTTCCTTTATTTGCCCAAGAAGCACCTACTCGGTGCCAAGGGGTTTCGCTGCATTCGAATTTACAGCATAACGATTCGCAATACACCACAACCTGGGCGAAGCGAGGCATTCCAGCGGTTTCAGCGGGCGTGAATATATAGCGGTACAATATCGACATAACCAAGGTTAACTAAAGGAACACGATTGTGCACAAAACTTCTATCATTCAACCAGTCAACAACTTAGTTAAAAAGGGGCATTATTCGCACCGTGTAAAGCTGATACCTAGGAGACCATTGCCTCTTTAAGAACTGTGGGGCCAGGCCAGCTGGCGACTACTCAGCTGTTTGAGCGCAAAAATAGGTGTCTCCAGACCAAAGCGAACGCACCCTCGGGTTCGCTTTGGGGATCTACGAGGCTACATCGCACGACGGAACGTGGTCTCATTACGTCTAGCACAGCATGCCACTATACAGCAAGGGACATAGCAGTGGTCTCCACAATCCACATGGTCAATGGTGATCGTGTTGCATTTTCCCAGGCACACCGTCCTAAGTAAAATCTGACCAGCAGGCATGTTCGCAGGAGTCCAAATTAACTTCAATATCCAGAGCACGGGGCAAAAGTAAGGCGTTTATCCGTGCTACATTCTGTTCAAGATTCGTCTCTCCCCGCCTTGGCAGCGTGGACGGGATGGAATCACGATGGGTTAGCATTAGGGGCGAGCCGGTGAGGGAGATCCTATAGCTCCGCATCTAATCATACTGCGACTGCAATATCATGATCCTGCGGACTGAAAAAGGCCCTGGTATGTACTAATCGGCCTTATCGATCCCCCCCTCCCCCGATATTACAGTAACCGAATCCGTGCTCACTGGTTCGGTGACAAATACTCACCACGCCACTGCGTGTCGTAAGGGCACGAAACCACGGAAACAGTCCCAAAATCCACCCCAACTCGGCCGAAACCCGTACTCAGCCCTCCTGACCCGACACCCAAACCCACCGTGCGTCCGCCCCCGCCCAGCACGGCTCTGACGGGCCGCGGGCCACGCCGCAGCTGGAACGGCGGCGCTTCCTGCCGGGAAGCGGGCCGTCCGGCGCCGGCAGCCGCCCGGCTATCACAGTCTCTGTCGGGCCGGCGCGGCAGCTCAGGCGCGCTCGCGCACCCAGCCGAGCGCGGCGTCCAGCTGGGCGAACGTCAGCCGCGAGAGGAAGGTGTGCACCAGCAGGTGCTCCAGCCGCTCGCCCTGGGCCGAGCGCGAGCGCCACTCGCACATCACCTTGGCCGTCAGCGTCAGCAGCCACTCCTTGATCTGCGGCAGGCGGGAGGGAGAGGAGTCAGAGAGAGAGAGAGAGACCGAGACTGTCAGACCGGAGAGGACGCGGTGTCAGACTGGAGTCTAGGGAAAGTGGGGCGTCAGACTGCAGTAAGCGCGGAGTCTGCAGAATGCGGGGAGTCAGGCTGGAGAGAGCAGGGGGTCAGACCGGAGAGGGCGGGTATCCAGATTACAAAGAGCGGGGAGTCACGCTGCAGAGAGCAGAGCGTCAGACTAGTGCCAGCGGGTGGCGTGAAATGACCAGCGAGGGCAGGGGTCTCACAACGGTTGACCGGTGTTATTAAAGCGGGGCGCTCGTTGCTGTTCCAGACACTGGAGGCAGAGACAAGCCCGCTCACCTCCACTTTAGACGAGAGAACGGACGACGCCGCAGAGGCGAACGAGACCATAGCGGATGCATCTATTCGTGTGAATGCACCATGAAGTTTCGTGACAGAGATGAATTCCGAATACTGATCCAGCATGCACCAATTATCTCGGCTGACGAGGGCTTCCCAGCCAGTGCTAAGAAGCCCTGGGGACCAGTTCCTTTCTGGCAGCAACGATAAGTCCCTGACCTCATCTGCCCGTACAGCCATTACAGCGCGACACCAGACGGAGTCTCGGGAAAACCCGTCAATATTCATGTCGCTCCGTCTGGGCATTCCAGACCGCCCAGCTCATGACCGGCCCTGTCCCTGCTCTGACCTGTCTGTGAGAGGGCAGCGCTGTGAACCAGGCCTTGGGCGCCCACAGAATCAGCTGGCAGATGGTGGCCGCGTCTAGGGCAGTCAGACGCTGTAGCAGGGGAACAGGACCGATCAGCGCGGTACAGCCATGGACTGAGCCCACAACGTGGCCGGTTCTGTGGGGGCTCTCCTTCTCTGGTGATGAAGTTCAACGGTAGTCTCTAAACTAACGGAACCGCACCGTCTGTAGGCAGGCAGCACTGTCCATAAACAACCGGACTGGTGACGCAGATTCCGTCTCCTTAATTCAGATGACGCATCCCATCACACAAAAAACGGCATAAGACATGCACATTCATCGAACACGACCAGATCGTTACTAAAATAAGTCTGCAGCTAATTTCTTTTTCCCGACGCTATGGAGACTTCCAAAAGGCACCACACAACAGACATAATAAATGGAACAACCCCCTTCGTAGGACGGCGTCTCTGTGGCTGTCCGTCTCGGTCCGTACCTGTGCCGGCGACCTGCACAGCATGCCGGCCACCAGGTGGCGCAGCAGCGGCGGCACGGTGTCGGGCAGCGGCGGCAGCTCCGCCTCGTCGTAGGTGGCGCTGCTGAGCCGGTCCGGTCCGTAGAAGGGGTTGGCGCCGCCCAGGATCTCGTAGGCGATGGTGCCGGCCGCCCAGACGTCCGCCTGGCTGAAGTCGAGGGAGACAAACCGACCCGGCCGGCCGCCAGCGATCTGGCAAGGGTCGAGGGGGGTCAGAGTCAGAGACAAATGAGAACAACGGACCATTGAGGAAACACGGGGTTACACATCAGAGAGCTGACCAACAGCAGGGATACTAACCTCTCCACGAAAACCAGAGGGTTGGACAAACTAGTGCACGAAGCTGTGTTTCCTGTGCGACTAAGCTGTGGGGTTAACACGCCACTCCGACAGGAACTGGCCGGACTGTATGCCAAGCCAAATCGACATGCACAGAGGCTGTCTGACTGCCACCTCTTGACGCCACAGTGAGGGTCAAACAACCAATCACCAAGCGCTCACCAGTCAGCACATCTCACTCAGCGGAAGATAGCCTATGGTGTTCACAGGATCCAACAGCGATGTCCAGTGCGTCTCACACAAACGCGTCGCACAACGCCTCACCACCCAAAACCCCCAGCGCTGCCCTGGTCCGAGGAGGTGGGCTCACCTCGGGCGGCATCAGCGCCAGGTTGCCGCCGCGGTCCACGTCCCAGGAGGTGAACGGCACGGCCAGCGCGCCGTTCGTCTCCGCCAGGCAGCAGCCGAAGTCGGAGATGACCAGCTGCGGCTGGCGGCCGCCGGCCACGTCCACCAGCAGGTTGTCCGTCTTCAGGTCCCTGCCGACGGCCGGACGGCGTCGGAGACACGCGCGCACGGCGGAACGGACAGCACCCGCTCCCCTCTGTCAGAAGTGAGGAGGAGCTAGGAGGGATGTCTGATATTGGTAGGGGAACCAGGCGGTGTTTCCGACCTTAACAGAGGAGTTCTCGTAATCAACGATGCAAACTCGCGGACATGGAAAGGAAACGCCCAGGTACTTCTTGAGTCCCTGATAGACGAGAATATGACACATGTTAGACGATGGGCCTTAGCTTGTTAGTGAGTGATCTGTCCGTGACTAGGCTGACGTTGCCCGAGATTGCAAGAGAAACCGCTCAAATCATGTCCGCTTCTCAATGGCACCAGCAATAAGGGGAGCCAGAGTACGGTACGCCAGAACGTGGGAAGGAAATCTTCGGCGGAGAACATCCACGGTTTCCAAATTTAGGTGCCGTCTTCACAATAAGTGTGCAATGAGCTTTGGTCACAGACTATGAAAGTAGCACAAGTTCGTGCACATGTGTCAAACACGATGGAACCGATTCCCAAGACACGGTGCCCGGCCTCAAGGATTGCAAGTCCACGTCGGCCACCACCCTCCAAGTTGCATCAATCGAACACCATACAAGCATCGATCCTCCGTATCTCGCCAGCGGCCCTGTGTCCGGGACCCTCCCTGAACCCGCAGACCGCCGACGGTTCTGACCTGTGGGCCACGCGGTGCTTGTTCAGGTGGGCCACACCCTCCAGCAGCTGGGCCAGCAGCAGCAGCCGGGTGTGCGGCGACAGGTCATTCTTTTCCAGGAACGTCCGCAGGTTGTCGTCGTACCTGAAGCATCGCGTATCAGTCACAAATGACATGTCTACTGCGACACGTGTTGGAGAGGACCGGCCTGGTTGACTTAGGGACGCGCATACGTGATCTAGTGACGAAAGTTTTTGACCGGGAGGATTTGCGCAGTCAAAATGATCACTTTATGAGATCATAGGAATGCTTCAATTAAGCAGTCAAAGCCAGTGTAGAAATAAACAGCTGATCGAAGTAAATAAAAGACTTCCTCAGAGCGCACGTTTTGTGCCCTAAGTTCGAAGCCGTTTCCGGGCGTCTACGCAGATTTTAAAAGCAGCCACCGACGTCCGCGTTCTCCGTGAAACTGACACTCATTGGCCAGCGACCACGGTGTTCAAAGAGAAAGGACACCCCGACGATGCGCATCCGAAATTCCAGTTACACATGCAGATCATTAGCAGCGGAAGCTCAGACCTCGCAGGGAGGAGCAGTCTGTGCTGAATATCCCACGACCGGGCGGCCACGGCTGGCCGGCGGCCACTCACAGCTTCATGAGCAGGAAGAGGCTGGCGTTTCGCCCGGCGCCGTCCGGGTTCAGTCGCGGCGGCAGGGCGGCCGGGTAGCTCGCCAGGGCGCCGCCCACCAGCGGCACGCGGTCCACGAACACGTCCCGGATCGCCACGACGTTCCGGTGCGGCGGCAGGTCGGCCAGACGCAGGCCAAACCTGCGGGCGTCACCGCATCAGGCCAGGTCAAGTCAGGTCATATGTCCTGGGTAGTAATCAAGGTAGCCCTGAGCTCAGATTCTTTTGGAATGCCGTTGCCGACGTGAGCGGAAGCGTACCATGGCTTGCCTGAATTACTGGAGGATTAAGGGCACACTGACAAACAGGTCGCATACGGCGCCCAAGGGGGAACAGTACTGAACTGAACCAAAAATCGAGTCGGGTCAAAAACCACGACCATTGCAATAAAGGACCACCACCATGTTACAGTTTAAATGTTCTAACTTCACATGTTCAAACTGCGGTTACCGATCACAAGCACATTATCGCCATGCGTACTTTCTCACATATCCAGCACCTTCTAACACGAACCGAACAGGCGATCAGTGCAGCCCCGGCGCTGACCGCCTGTCCAGTACCAACATAGCACCGGACCACGGCGGCCCCGGTCACGACGTACCCGGCCACCAGGCGGCGCACGTCTTCCGAGACGCTGCCGAACGGCGCCGGCACCACCTCCCGGTACATGGCGCGCAGGATGCTGGACGCGTTGCTCTCGGCGTCGTAGTTGAACATCATCTTCACGGCCAGGTTCCAGCGCCCCTCGCCGAGGCCTGGCGGACACACGAAAGCGGCAATGAGTTCACGACTGCGGATAGTACCAGGTTGTGCTGAAAAGGCTAATGCCAAGTAACCAGTAATAACAGCGTGCCAGATTTGCGGCAACGACCAAACCCTGGACAGTCTTTTAGCAAGGGGTCAAATTAATGGCTATGTTCCGATGCACGCAATACCGAGCATGTGCGATGAAGCACCCATCTCTTCACTTTACAGAGCTATGAGAGCTTTCATCCAGTCGTGACAATGGAGTTCACGCTTCCGGAACTAGCTTGAGAACGGCATAGTCACGTTTCGTTTGATCATCCCGACGTTGCAGACATTGGGTTCTTATTCGAAACAGAACGGCGAGGCCACTTCCCGTCGTGCACAAGTGTCCCCAACAGTTACACATAAACACCGTAATTGCAACAACAAAAACGGTGAGCAAAGCGAGCTTTCAAACAACCAGTCAGCGGACCGGACGAGAACTCTGCAGGCGGCGGGTGTCTGACCAACCTTTGATCCTGGCCTTGTAGACCACGGCGTTGCACCCTTTGGCAATTTCGTCGCTGATGTCGAGGTCGTCCAGCTTCTGCACCTTCCTGCCGTCGTCGCAGTCGGCACCGTCGTCCACCCAGCGCATGTCCTGGACGAACTTCTGCGGCGGGCCATAACGCGACACGCGTCGGTGTCAGTGCAGGGAGGGGAGAGTGAAAATGAAAGCAAAACATCATCCCAAATAAAATTACCTGGGAAAAATGTATGCCAATCATCCTAGAAATAAAACACGACGCGAGAAGTGGGCACTTCCCAGTAACCACGACACTTTTCCAGTGACGTGTCTTTCGGCAGTTTAACCCTTAGTCCTTCGGCAACGCAACGTCAAAGCAATGCACCTTTGCGACAGTCCAACGCAATGCGCGTCAAATGCGACACACCACCAGAAGCAGAGTAGTTACGTTAAACTGCCCACAGCACGCGGACCTAGCCGCCTTCTGACCTTGATGTCGGAGCAGAGCACCTCCATGCGGTCGAACCTGGTGATCAGGCCGTCATCTCCGGTGAGCGTGATGCCGACGAAGGCCACCAGGGTGCGGGTGCCGTTGCTGAAGACGAGGCGCCGCGCCAGGTCCTTGCACTGGCGCGACAGCAGCCGGCTGGACGGCTGCACCAGGCTGCTGACCAGCTGGCGCGTCACCCATCGCACCTGGACGGATCACCAAGGTCAACGGAAACCGAAATGACCAGGACAGGCTCGATTACTGATCGGCTTAAGGACTATCGTCTCATGGAATCAAATATAAATATACACAGAAATGATGTAAGATTACAAGGACTCCTTTTCGTCCTGTGAAACAGCATTAAATGCGCAGGAATAGTGGCGTTACATGGGAGTCTTAACCTACAAACGACAGACATGTCGCCATCAGTAAAAATTTAGCACGAGTCAAATTTGTCCGAAAAAAACGAATCCAATGTACGCATTTCCAAACTGCATTCACTCAAGGACCCTCCCAAAACCAAGCCAGAGCCGAAACAGACACCCGCGCACACTCCTCACCGCCAGCCGACACCCTAAACGCCATCTCCATCCGTCAGCCCACGGTGACTTCTCTCACCTGTTGCCTCAGGGTTGCTGCCCAGGCGAGGGCCGGCTGCGGCGCGGGCGCGGGCGCGGCCGGCGGCGGCGGCGGCCGGCTGACGAGCTCACGGCGGCAGGAGCGGCCGGAGCGGGCGGCGGCGGCTGGAGCCGGGCGGCCCACGGGCCGGGACCGCTCACCGTCGGCCACCAGACGGCGCACGAGCTTATCGCGGCTGATTCTCAGCACATAGTCGTGCAGCTTGCCGTAGAAGTATTGGCCGAGCAGGAGTCCCTTCATCTTAGGCGAGACGCGAGCAGGGGGAGGAAGGAAGAGAGGAGGAAGAAGGGAAAGAGCCTGGAACGTAGAGAGGTCACCCTGAGATCGTTGCTAGTCATGATGACTCAGTCAGCCTATTTGTTCGCGACACACAGTCTGAAACTATTGACGTCACTACTTTCTTACCGGAACATCCCGCAAAGAACCCTGACACCAAAGTAACGCCGGGCCGGAGTCCACCAGTTATCACTACGCCAGGGCACCACTGCGTGCTTCACAAAGGAGGTGCCGACCTAGAACGCAACAAGGGCCAGACGCGACTGTCAACAACCAAATGGTGGCGGCCCGGCCTTGCACGGCTGAACACCTGTGGCCTTGTGCCCTACTTTCAACAATGAACTGTGCTGAGACATTTAACGTCTTTTCAGACCAAAAGTCTGAAGTTAATCCAAAACAAAAAGGGCCCACAACTCGGTAAGAAGCCAAGAAAAACGTGTAAAAAACGCCAAGAAAAAAAACAATTCATACGAATCGGGATGTCTATTCTCTCCAAGCAGCGAACAAAAAGCATTTCTCTGAAGAAGATGCGAAGGGGTGATCCTTCGACGGAATTAAAAGGCGGTCGGCGTAAAACACACGTCGGCTTCACACAAATGCCTATCGCCGTACCATTTCGCAACCTTTTCGACCAGACAGCAGACTGAGGGTGAGGAAAACTTTAGGGATTCTCTATATGTCCAATGTGCGAATACATTCTATTAAAAATTGCACTACAATGATCCATTCGGACTACCGTCACACACTACCAGTTCATTCGGACCAACACGTTGACCTAACAACATTTTCAGCTTGATGCCTGCAATCCCTCTCTTATCAACTCTAGGTGATGATGTCGTCCCATAATTAGTTTGCTGAGACCGTTAACGGGTACCACCGTAGACGGGTACCACCACCCCGTACAAAATCTATTAAATGACAATAAAATCAAAATATCGACACAATAAAGCATTTCAGACATCCACTTAAAATAACGCCGCGACTCCTCAAGGTCAGTAAACCCAGCATAAAAAGCACACAAACCTTGGACGTGAGTCCGTCATTCACGTGAACAATCACGCACTACCCGGTCTTCAGCACCCACCACATCTCTCAGCCAGAGAGAGCCGTGACCGCGGCACGTGACGGTACCCTGGCACCGCGGCCGTGGCAGGTCTGCAGCCGTGCAGCGTGTACCGGCGCGGTATTCCCGGCCGTTCCCAGCCGGCCGGCGGCGGCTCCGCACGGCCGCCGCCGGGCCCTCCCTCGGTGACGTCAGCCGGCTCGCGTGCGGCGGAGCCGTCACGAGCCAGCTGGCAGCGCCGCCCGCCCACACGGAGCCGCCAGGCAGAGTAATCTGTCCTCACGGAGCCTCCGTGGCCCAGTGGTCCGCCCGCACTGAGCTGCCACGAGTTGGAACCAGTGTTGGAAGCCTGGTTTTTCTTCCTGGTGTCGGAGTACAAATTTTCTTTCAGAGTACAAAATGCCATGCATTTATGTGAGAAATATGGACTAACTAAGTGCTTTGCAAGCATATGTAGTCAGCAGGGGCAGATCAAGTGGCACTAACCGAGGGGGTTGGAAGATGGTTGGCTGTAGATTCAGAGCGTACTTCAGCAGCCTTGTATGAATGGCAAACCATCAACCAGGGGGGGGATGCTGGGCAATGTCAAACTTTGGTTGAGTAGGAATACCCATGTCTTTTGGGGGAGGGGGCAAATGACCATTTTGGAGTACAATTTTTTTTGGAATGTAAGTTTTTTGGTAATCCTTGACACCAGAAAATGACAATTTTTCCAACGATGGTTGGGCCACAATGGTCTTTCCACACAGAGCCACCATGGCACAGTAGTCTGCCCACATGGAGGCACCAGGGCAGAATGAGCCATTTGCAAGGTGACCCTGGATAAAGGCAGCTGGAAGTCAGGATAGAGTGGTCTTCCTGCATGGAGCCACAGCAGGAGTGTACCCATACATAGTCTCTATAGCCATCCACATGGAGCCAACAGATGGAGTGGTCCATCCACATAGCTACTGGGGTCAGAGTGGTTTGATTGCAAGGATCTACAGGGTGGCTTATTTGCATGGAGCTGCCAGGGATGCAAAAATGCTACCATCTCCCCTCACTTGTTACTTCACCATCATAAACCCAATTTTTTTTTTTTTTTTTTTTTTTTTTTTTTTTGGGAAAGTAGGTTACCAACCCTGGAGCTCCAGTCAAATGTTGTTGTTTCTGCAACACCCTTGTGACTTCTGCATCCAGACTGCTCTAAAGATTGCATAAACCTGCAAGACATGGAACACACTTAAATTAGACTGTGCACTAATTAACTAATTCCTTTGAAGTCTTTAAGCAAAATGAAACCAACAATCTCCTAGTCTTCTGCATCACTGAAAAATTAAATGACCTTCTTCTAAGTCACAGGAAGCAGGAACAGCAATCTCCTGAGGGTAATCCAGCATTAAAACATTAAGTTTAATACTTTGGGGCAAAAATGGCATCTTCTGGGACACAGAACATTGTTTTATCATCTAAAAATGTTTGCATTCTGAATGCTAACTTTATGTGCTGTAGATTAATGACTAATTTATCTTGTAATGCATGCCATAAGGATATGTAATGTCTAATGACTAAGTAAAGTGTCCTTAAGTTAATGAGCTTAAGATAACATATTTTTCAAATTGAAAGCCTTCCTAGGTTCTTTTGAAAAACATACCATTTTGGTAGAAAAATAACTGGCATGACTTTTTCTCAAGTGTGAAGCAATCCCCAAGAACCTATTAGCAAGGACTTGCAGCCTCAACAAGGATGTAGCATGATTCAAAAGTTCCCTTAAAAGCAATAGTCTTGGATCCTTTAAAATGAATACTGGTATGGCAATGCCAGTAAAAATGGCAATGGGCAGTAACGTGCTTCAGGACAGCAATTCGTATGCAACACATCCTACCGTGGCCAATATCAAGAAAAATCCCAGTGAAAACAAAGGAGCACGATTACGGAAATGGCTTACGTGAGGCCCGCAGCGTTTCGTCTGGAACACACGTTTTGTGTCTTTTCGTCAGAAAATGTGAAACAACAACTCCCACACTTCGCCCTAAGCTAACTTCCGAGATGACTCGACCAACATCCGTCGCCTTCCAGTACACACAACGCCATTGAAAATCCTCTTCTCAGAAGATAGCCCTTTAACACGGGATGAAAATAAATCAAGGCAAAACATTGCGCAGTGAGATACCATATTTGAATGAAGGTTTTTGTGATGTGGCAGCTTTGCCCGAAATTCATGAACAGAACCTGGGGCTCCGTCCAGTTTTATGTTTTGCGTATCGCGGGCGTACCCGTGGGTTGGGCCAGGTTGTCGGAGTGCGGGCTGGATTCTTTGGTTCCTGATATCACCGTGTCCTCGTTAGCTCTGTGAACAGGTACTCAGACTCACAATCACAAGGTTGTGGATTCAAATTTCGGCGCCGCTAGCTCTCGGTCACTGACAATTGATGCGTGTGGTGTAGGATTGGGCACATGGGCGCCTGAGCCCCAGCAGCCGTGCACTTGAACCCAAACCAACTAGCATATCATTGGTACCAGTTCGTATGATTTGATTGGATTGCCTTGGATGGCAGTGATGCCGGTGAATTCCACGTTTTTTGGTCAAGTATCTGACAGGAATTGCGCCTATTGTGACTGTTTGACATCGTTATTTGTTAGATGAATTTTATACATACTGCGTAAAACATTCTGAAGATGTTGTATCTGATTAGGCATCTTGTCTCATGAAATGCAGTACAAGCTGGGTCAGGGTGCATCCATCTCTGTAAATGCCATCTCAAAAGAATACAAATCGACACCCCTGAACTAGGTATATTTCAGATTACACTATCTTTTGGTGATGATTAACAGCCTTGTGCTGATGAGGCCAGGATAAAAAATTTGACAGCTGGATTGCACTGGCATAGCTGGAGGGGGCCCATGGGCTCAGGCCTGCCTTAGGCCTGCATTAGTAGTAGTAGTACTATGGATGCAGTGAGCAAGGTGGCTTGCCATACTCCACTTATGGAGATGGTCTTATACTAATGATCATTAGGAGTCTTTCTAGGGAAATCCATTGCACATTGTCTTCCCAGCAAATAATTTTCATATGATTTCATTTCTCACTGAGCACTGTCCTCCTTCCCACCAATAAGGCAATCCTGACTGTGCTCCTGCTGGATTGGTTTGTGGATGACTGGAGGCCCTCCAGATATGTGGCCTGAGATTTGGGGTTTTTTTACACAACATGGCAAGAAGGAACCCTTTGACATCCTGCCACAACATTAATAATTTCCAAGTTGTTAAGCCATGATCTTTTCAGAAGACAAAGTAATGATCATGATCATGGATCATGGAATATATATATATATATATATATATATACATATATATATATATATATATATATCTATCTCTAATAAGACTATGAGGTTGTATGATGAAAGAATATAATCACAAGGGAACATGCTGGCTACATGAAAGTTGTGGCTGAATGCTGTGTTTGGGTTCAGTCAGCACTGCTTAGCTGTATAAGTACAAGTCACAAACTTAACATTGGACTACTTAGAGTTATCATTGTAGACTGGTGCAGCAGGTTGACTTTAGTTTTCTACTAACATGACATCACTGTAATGTACATATCAGTCTGCATCATCCATGTTTCATGTAACTTAGGCATCTGTATCCACCTTAAACAGCTGCATGTAGTTTTGTAAGCATTGGTTTAAGTGTGTGCTGCACAGCAGTGGACCACTTCTCTGATCAGGGCTTGCAGAATGATCTGTACATTGCAGGAAAGCAAGAGATCACAACAGGCTCTGTTGGCCAGCAACATGTCAGCTCCCGCTGCTGATGGCGAGCCCGGAACTGCTGTTGGCGACCCTACCCAGAACATGCTGCCTCCCCTACCGGCCGTGCTTCTGGAGGGCTGCACCGCGTTTCCCGAGCAGACGGAGCAGGCCCTGACGCGCAGTTCCGGCCTGGCGTTCGTCTGGGAGCGGGAGGAGCCGGACGGCACCTGGGCGCCGGCCTGCCGCGGCCTGACGTATGTCCCCGGCGCCGCCGACGTCGGCCGCCGGCTGCGGCTCGTCGGCGTCGTGCCGGGCACGCAGCAGGGCGAGGTCCGGCTGGACGTGGTCACCGGGCCGGTGCAGCCCTGCGCCGGACCTTTTCCCTTCGAGCGCCGCCACCGACTCACCCAGGAGGTGGTCGGAGCTGACAGGTGGGTGATGCGAATTCTAGCAATACCAAGCATGTGTCTTGGGTTTTGCAGGTTTAGCTCCATGTGTTTTGAGGTATGTGCGCCTGCTCACGTTCGTGATTAAGAGAGGGCTTTCAAAAATGTCCCTGTGGCTTTGTGGTAACATGCCTGGCTGATCCCTGACATGTGGGAGGCACTTTGGACTGGATACTGACAAGGAGCTAGTACTATGTGGTCCAAAGCAGAGATGATCACCCAGACCATGGGGGTCATGGCTTTGATGGCACATAAAAGATTCCTCAGCATCACCTGTTCTGATGCATGGGGCAAAATTACTCCATATTTGGGTTCATTGGGGCTGTGGGGTTGGCCTGCACAATCTGCTTGATGTGGACTCTGATCCCAGTGCTGTCCATTTTACCAAGGTTCGGATCGAAATATGAGAACATACCACTGCCAAAAGAAAAAAAATGCAAAATTTATTTCTCTTTTCTACAGATAGCAGCAGGTACTAACATTTTTCCATTAATTTTCTTCTGTTGTCTCATGTCTTTGCATCCTTGTTTTGATGGCTGTGGTAATTTGGAGATGGGAAATGCTGGTATTTTGGCTGCATAGTTATGGTCCTTGTCTCTTTCCAGTACTTTGTACTTTTGATACTTGCAGTACTTAGTAGGACTCTGTATTTTATCACTCTTTTGTGCTGCATGTTTGGGAAACCATTCATCCAGGCTTTGAATTCCTGCAGTGTCCGGCTGGTCACCTATAACATGCTGGCCGACTTTTACGCCGTTCGCGACCAGGCTGGGATGTCGTACTGCCCTCTAGACGCTCAGAACATTGAGTACAGGAAGCAGCTCCTCCTCATCGAGCTCCTTGGTGCGTCAGCAAGGGGCCTCTCTCTGCTGATGGGAAGGCGAGAAACAGGGTTTTGGTCGGTTTGGCCGGATGCTCGCTCTCGAGTAAGACATATTAACATGGATTTCTTCTAATGTAAAGCTCTTTTTCACTTCTCTTTTTACTTGTTGTTTTCACTTCTCACCAGATGTTGCTCTCTTGCGCAGCCCTTGCACTGAGGGTTATTCTGACAGAGTAATCGCGGACAGGGTACAACGCAGACGTGCTGTGCCTGCAAGAGGTGGACCAGCGTGTGTTTGACGGCTACCTGCTGCCGATGCTGGGGGCGGCCGGCTTCGGGGGCAGCTACGCCATGAAGGAGGGTCTGGCGGACGGCGTGGCCACCTTCTGGAGGACGTCGAAGTTCAAGTCAGTGCCAGTTTGCGGCGGTCTGGGGAAGGAAGCGATGGCCACTTGTGCATTTCCGTTGTGGGTCCATCGGTCCAGTCAGACTTGATGTATTTTATTAGTGATTGTTGATTGTCATGCGTTTTGGTGATTTTATGCCTCCTTTAGTGCGTTTTATGCATGCATGTTCCATATATGTGTAATTGGTCATAGCAGGTCCATTTTCGACCAGATGACATATCAGGCGAAGTTGCTGACCGAAAACGGAGTCACTTCAACTATCAGCTAGGAGTTCACAGCCCGAGTAATGTGGGGTTGTGAACTCCAGTCGGAACGTAAGATGCGGACACATAGAAGCACAGGGCACCAGATTTAGCTACCTGACTTCGATTTCTTTTCATTACATTGCTTTTAGTTTCCTCTCCACTGACAGGAAATTTTATTCTGCCTTTGTTACTGGCGACTGCACTGTCGCATGTCCCGTGCCGTATGAGCCACTGCTGCTGTCTACAACGCCTCTGGCTCGAAGCCAGTTGTGACCCAGCTGCCTGCATTTCATCCGTTGAGCTGCGAACCGTCTCCGCTGCTCTGGTCTGACCGCAGCCCCTCCCTCTCGTGCAGGCTGGTCAGCACGGAGCGGGTGGTCATCTCCCAGCTGGCCGCAAACGACCCTCTCTTCTCGGATGTGCAGAAGGCGCTGGAGGACAACGACACGGTCAGCAACAGCTTCGGCACCCTGCCGCACGTGCTGCAGGCAAGTGGGCAGGCGACGCCGCAGGGCTTGCGGGGACTGAGGCCACCGAAAGACGAGGAGGTGGTGACGGTCTGCTCGCTTGCGGGAAGCGAAGCGGCAGTTTGGGCCTTTTCTAGTAATGGCCCTTTTCATTTGAAGTATTTTAAGCGTCAGACAGTGTTTGCCTTATCTTTGTTGTGTCTGGGTGACTGTTGGTCGTTTTCATAGTGAGAGCAGGTATTAACCCTATTCCCGGCAGGGGGCCTGAATCCGCCCCCCCCCCCTCGGGTTTTTTGCTTGCCAATTCCAGGCTTTTTAACGTAGCGTTACGAAACTTGGTGACTTTTCCTAGATATTCTTTCTACGCGCTGTGACAAAATTTCACAATTCTACTTTGCTCAGGAGCGGAGCCAGGCAACGTTTTTGGGAGGCACCTCAGGCCATTTTTGGCCATGTTGAGGGTAAAAGGAAAATGTCTGCCAAAAACAGAGTTTTTAAAATATAACTTAAAACTGCATAATATAACATTGCCCAACTATAGCTAAATAGTTGGGCAATGTGCACACAAAAGTTTTGTTTATCTGAGGTCACTTTGCAAGGTCAGGTCAAGGTCAAAAGTCAAATTTGTTTTTTCGCAATAATTTCGGCGCCAATTTTTCAGATGTTAAACCCGGAATATATATGACGTAGAAGGGTGCCCTCTACCTGTGTACCGAGTTTCAGCGTGATATCAGGTCGGGTCACGGGAGCTATGAACTAAAATGTCAGTGCGCGTACCCTATATCACAATAGCCATAAAATGAAATTTTTGGAATAGAGTGAATTCGAATGATTGAAAATGTTTACAGATAATATAAAATGCTCACGAGATCATTCCAGGTGACTTCAAGGTCACTGGAGGTCATTTAAAGTCAAAGGTCACAAGTTGATCTCAGAAACATGTGATCATGACAGTTCCTCTTTTTCATGTCCCTGGCACCGCCTATGCTAACATTATACAAACATTGTGATGTGATTTGTACTTTTTTAGCTTAGCATGACTAGCAGAAGTCAAAAAAGTGTTTTTACCTTTTTTGTTCATTCATTTGTTAGAAAACTGATCCTCCTATTTTTGAAACCCTGTGAACGCCCATGAATTTTCCCAAAATTTCAGATTTGCGGACCCATGGTAAAAGCCCTATCCATAATCTCTCGATTGATGCCAGTTTCATTGAAATCGGTGGATAAACAACGGAGTTATAAGAAGTCCAAAAGTACCCCCCATTTGGGCATTTTTGCCCCCCTGCATCCACAAATGTCAAAATTTTGAAAATTTCGTTTTATAAAAATGTAGTTCACGTCAGTTTGAGGCAAATCGATTGCCGTTTGTTGCGATGAAATCGGACAAGTAGTTCTCGAGATCTCAGGGGGGGGGGCCGAATCCGCCCCCTGCCGGGAATCGACCGTACCGTCTAGCCCTCCGGGAATAGGGTTAATCGGCCCAACTTACGGTAACTACCATTTTTTGTGGGAGGGGGAGGGGTGAGGGTAGGACGTCTTTGTGCTCCCTATAGTAACTGTCCATACAATGAGTGCCGCGACCGCAATTTACAGTCATTGTGTTTCCATTCGTTTCCGTGCTCCTCCTTTCTGTCTTATCCAGTTGCCCAGTTCAACAGTTTAGTGCTGACTGCAATAGTTTATTTACTTGCGACGCCATTTGTGACTTCCCGCTAGTTTGGAGCAACAGAAGCAGTTACTCCAAACTGCTGCTTGCGCATGTTGGGAGAAGTGTGGGTGGTCGGATATATAACTATCATCTCGCTGATCTGGGCGTGTGGCGACCTCAGGTGACGGTGCTGGAACCCGAGTCGTCCGGCAGTGAACGGGCCCGCCGCCTGGTGGTGGCCAACACGCACCTGTACTGGAACCGGAAGACGGAGCACCTGCGGGCCCTGCAGGCCGGCGTCTGCATGAGGCACATTCAGCGCCTCATGGACCGGCTCTGGGCAGAGGTCAGACAGCCGAAACGGCGGGGGCGTAACGGGGTGCTGGGGTGTGGGATGCTGGTGCCTCGGCTGAGGAACCATCTTCTGTAACAAAAACGTTTTCGTCTGGGACGGCGGACCATGTAGGTGCTTGTGGCAACCGGGAAAGAAATTCCGGACTTGGGCGAAAAATTAAGGACATGTTCGATTTGAGGGGCCTCAGACTTTGTTGGGCGCTTGAGGGCGTGACATATTTTTGGTATGCCAACTATTTAGAATCTGCTAATGGAAGTGAAACAACTGTAGTCAAGCTTGATGCATGTAACGGCCTTTTCGATGTCAATACCCTTTACTCAAAACTGCCTTCCAAGTGGCACGCTTTTCAAGAGCTGAGCATGGCCTCTGGTCTCGCAGGACCCGGCGTGTGAGGTGGCCCTCTTCTTCAGCGGGGACTTCAACAGCCTTCCCCACCAGTCCGTCTATTGTCTGATGACCACCGGTGAAATGAACGTGCAGGACTTCAACGAGAGTGAGTACCTCCACCTGCAGACGGCTCCACCAGTCAGTTCAGGAGAGGTGCAGTGTTTGTTGTGGACTGCGGCAAAAGCATGCTACTGCTGCGGTCAACAACGTCGTGTAGTAAAGGCGTGGAACGTGGGAAAAATAAGTGTGTAGGTGTATATGGAGGGGCTCCCGTTCACCACGGGTGCTCACTATGGCGATGGACAGAATAAACATGGTTATTTTCTAACTAGTCGGGCCATCCAGATCTTTGTTTTTGCATGGTGTCCGTATTCTGTGAACAGCAAGAAGTGTCCAGTATCTACGCGGAAGAAGCCCGTATTTTTGCTTATCCATTGAGCCAAATATTTATGTCAGTGGCCGTTTTGTTTACGGTAGATTCAAGGCTAGATGGTCACCACGGATATTCCGTGACAGGCGAAGCAAGGTGGTATCGTGTTGCAGCTCGTGTGGTGGGTTGAGCGCCTGCGTTTCCTATGCATCTGTCCTGAAGCCTTATCCATTTTTGGAGACGTTGAGGCATCGATAATATCATTGTCATTGCTGTATGTTAGGATTGCACCTTATTTGTCAGACTTCAGGCGTCCGTTTTTTGGGATGTGGTCGGTGGGATACGCGTCCTTCTAGTGGCCACAACCTCGGAAAGACCCTGCCAGTCTGCCCTAAGCCGCACGGTGTCCGGCTTTGCCGTGGCACGGCTCTGGGCATTAGACGTTCTGCGAGGCATGTGGCGATATTGTTTTGGTATCCTTCACGTGTCCGATATTTACTTGCCTCGATTATTCTGTGGAATTCGAGGACTTTTGTTTAGAAGCATGGTGAATGCGGCCAAGACTACGCACGTGCACAAGTTCAACCATCATTTCTTCCCTTCTGCCGCGTTGTAGTGGGTTAGACAGTGGATCGACCAGTTAAACGCAAACCTCATAGGCACGCGGTTTGCACAGCTCACGCGGCCGCTCCCCGCCTGCTTTCAGTGCCCGGAGAGGAGGTGGATGGGGTGACGTTCAAACACCCGTACCGACTGGAGAGCGCTTGCGGCACGCCGACCTACACCACCCACACCGGCCACTTCGCCGGCTGCGTCGACTACATGTTCTTCATGGCGGACAAGATGAAGGTGGACCAGGTCAGTGTGTGACATCGCCTCCTGGTGGTGTATGATGCATCCTGCGTCTTACCCTGATCTTCCGGGACGCAGCTGGTGTCTACCACTGGCTTGTTTTGCCGCCAAAGAACCGCTGGTACTCGGTCATTGCAACCTTTGTGTGTAGTCAGTCAGTTCAGGTGGTCTTTAGTCATCAGAATGATTCTACGCGTCGGAAGTGGTGGATATAGCCTGTCGTTCGGCCCACTCAGAGTTCAGAATCTTTTGCGCAATAGCCCAATGCAGTACGCGAAAGCATTGCTCGCATCCGTCCTGAAAGCCCGTGATCCCAACGAGAAAAGAGCAACACAGCGTGTGCGTTCCATGCAGCGCCTGGTTTTAGTGTGCGTGCAGCGGACTTTGCGCGGCATGGTCTCGCGTCCAGCCGCCGCCTGTGTCTCCAGGTGGTGCCCCTGGTTTCTGACGAGGAGGTGAAGGCGCACACGGCTCTGCCGAGCGTGGTGGTGCCGTCCGACCACCTCGCCCTCGTGGCAGACTTCAGCTGGATCGTCTGACTTCTCCCCCCCCCCTCTGCGAGTTGACAGCAGCGGGACTGTTCCTGCTGGGAGCGTTTCCATGACAACTTGCGGATGATGCTTGCGGGTAGGTTTAAGCTGGCCAGTCATCGAGAATTGGCTCAGGGAACAAGGGCGCGTCAGGAAGGTCACGACGCCGTTGTGGGCGAATGGTATGCCCCTTTTTAAACCAGCAGTTCGGATTCTATTGGTTTCCCTTGCCTTCTGCTTTTTCGTTTAACACGAGTTGTCTCAAAGGTGGGAGCACCCTCGTTTTTACGCTTATGCCCGCTTGCAGTGCCATTTTCATAACACAGCGTGCAATTTCCAGACTCACCGCTGATGCTTGTCGCTCAGCATTACGGTAGCATTATGGCGCAGTACGGTCAAAGCTTCCAAGCTCTAACTGGGACGCAATACCAGCCTTATTGCGATTGAATGCTTGGCCTAGACAGCGTTACATTTCGTACGTGCGACCGGTCGCAAGACGTGCGTTAAAATTGAGGCGCCGTTTACGTAAGTGCAGGGTGGGTAGCTGCTAATGTGCGTTTTGCCCATCTTGGACCGTTTGTATGTATCCATTCCCAATGTGCAATACTACACGCGTCTTCAGGGTGGGCACTGCGGTCCGCGCGCGGAACCCGCGGGCCAGTGCTGTGCGGTAAAATACACCGGCAATTTGCGATATTTCCCGGGTTTTCCCAGACACCAGGGATCACTGGCTACCGGAGCGGTCGCGCGCTAGTGATGTTCCCGCACAGCCCTGAAGCGCGACGGTTCAGCGGCCGCCAGTCGGCTGTCGAGCCGTGGCGGGCCGCCCGGCCGCGGATACCACGGACCGCGCCGGGCCCGGGACTGGTGACGGCAGGCCGGCGGCACCGCGAGGGCCCGGCTGGCCATGAACGTGCCTGGCCTCGCTTAAGGGCCACACGTGTGCCATGACAACCCAGTGATACTCAGAACCACAGAACTAGTCTCTGTCGGTTTAGAGGCAGGCCGCAAGCCCCACCATCCGGCACCCGCGACCGCCTGGCACGCCGGGCTACAAACCAAACCGTACACCGACCGACTGACCAGACCCCGGAGGCCTGATCTCAGCGGCGTGTATTCACAATTATTCACAGATCACGCGGGCGCGCACGCCGTCGGCTGACTTGTATTGTCATTGGTATCGGGGCAGCCGCCGCCGCGGAGCTCGCAGCCCCGCGCCGGCCCGCCGGCGGCCGGACAACACGGGAGCAATAACAGGGGCCGCCCGGACGGGCGGCAGGCCGTTCGCGCCACTACCGGTCGCCACTAGGTGCGGGGACGCGCCCCGCCTGTACACCGGGCCGCCGCCTCACAGCGGCATCTCGAACTTGACGTCCAGCTTGGCCGACTTGGCGAGGGTGACGATGGAGGAGAGCTTGACGGCCATGCGCGCCGCCTCGTCCAGGTTGTCGACGGCGATGATGCGCAGCCCGGAGGCGGCGATCAGCGCCTTGGCGTCCTCCACGTTCGTGCCCTGCGGCCGGTCGACGGGTCAGCGCGGTTTACCACAAATGATGATAGCCAGTGGTAACCGGCGCGCGCGCAAAGCACATCCTTCGGAATGCTGTATAACATGGGTCAAGAAATGCACTATCGAAACAGATAACAGCGCGCTGAACACAAATCCTGAGCGTTGACTGCTACACGAAAAACGTAAATGGGCAATAACGCTTTCTTCGGCAAATCGTCGTCACTTGCCGCGCGGCTCCAAGTCGTACCTGCAGTCGACAGACGATGGGCACCTTGAGCTGCAGCTCCTGGGCGGCGGCGATCACACCCTCGGCGATGACGTCACACCGCATAATGCCGCCGAAGATGTTCACCATGATGGCGTGCACCTGGCCAGACAGTGTGGTCAACCTTTCAGTCGCTTTCCCACAAAATCTCAACGACGTGAAGGAGGACCCGCTTACTGACTGTATACCAATGTCACTAGTCTATACAAAAACAACCTTCCGTAAAACAAACATGGCGTTCCGTTTACTCCAATGTACAGCGGACCGCCACCAAGTCAGTCTTGCCCCCTTCCCCCTACCACTGCTGCGTACCTGGGGGTCGTCAGTGATGATCTTGAAGGCCTCCTTGACCTGGTCGGCGGTGGCGCCGCCGCCCACGTCCAGGAAGTTGGCCGGCTCGCCGCCGTTCAGCTTGATGATGTCCATGGTGGCCATGGCCAGGCCGGCGCCGTTCACCAAACAGCCGATGTTGCCTGTCGGACCCGGTCACAGGGGGTCACTGGGAGCTCGGCCACATGGGGTCACTGGGAGCTCGGCCACATGGGGTCAATGGGAGCTCGGCCACATGGGGCTAATGGAAGGTCGGTCACGCCGGGTCACTGGGAGGCCGGTCATACGGGATCACTGGGAGGTCGGTCACAGAGGGTCACTGGGAGCTCGGCCACATGGGGCTAATGGAAGGTCGGTCACGCCGGTTCACTGGGAGGTCGGTCACACGGGGCCACTGGGAGCTCGGCCACATGGGGCTAATGGAAGGTCGGTCACGCCGGGTCCCTGGGAGGTCGGTCACACGGGGTCACTGGGAGCTCGGCCACATGGGGCTAATGGAAGGTCGGTCACGCCGGGTCACTGGGAGGTCGGTCACACGGGGTCACCGAGAGGTCGGTTATACGGGGTCACAGGAAGGTCGGTCAGATGGGGCCACTGGGAGAACAGTCACACGGGGCCACTGGGAGATCGGTCGCATGGGGTCACTGGGAGATCGGTCACACGGGGCCACTGGGAGGTCGGTCACATGGGGTCACTGGGAGGCCGGTCATACGGGGTCACTGGGAGGTCGGTCACACGGGGCCACTGGGAGGCCGGCCACACGAGGCCACTGGGAAGTCGACAGCGGCCACCGTGTGACGGCAAGCCTCAGGGCCGGTCCCCGGGGGTGACAGCGGTTATCCCCACGCCACACGCGCAGTTCACATAAGGCCCGTCCCATCTCAGTGAAGGCTGTCAGCGCGTGTGATCTCAACGCCAGGCTCTCAACAAGGCACCAACCCCAACATTCTGAGATACTTTGTCTAGTTAAATAGCGTCGCTAACATTCGAATCCCGAGCTGTTTTGCTGACTTGCAAATTGAGGAATAAACGGATCGGCACCAGCCGGGCCCCGATCGCGACACAATCCACTGGCCCAAGACTGCCCTCGCTTCCCTCGGCCACCATCTCGGCAAAGTGCTCGAGCCGGCACTCCCCCACGCACCGTCCAGCGCGATGTAGTTGAGGTTGTATTTGGCGGCCTCGACCTCGCGCGGATCCTCCTGGCTCCAGTCGCGCTCGGCAAATATCTCCGGCTGCCGGAACTCGGCGTTGTCGTCGAACCGCATTTTGGCGTCCAGGCAGAACACTGTAACGCGGACGGATCGCTGCAACGCGGCCGGCGCACTGCGGCGCGCGAAGTCCACGTGAGCACGCGCAGCCGCGAGGCCGGACGGCTGCCCGCTATACCACACTCTGCGGAACGGAGCTTTTATCGCACAGTTGGCTACATGGAATTGTGCGCCATCCTAACTGCAAGAGGCCCGGAAGAGTGTAAGCTGAATGACCAATAACCAGGCGGATGAAAACTCGAACATTTTATAAAAAAAGTTAGCCACATCCGACAATGAACAATGTCAGTGACAAAGACAGACATCACAGAGGAAAAACACCAGCATTAGCGGTTAGGAGCATTTGCCGGCTATTCCGATCGCAAAAGTTATTACTTTTTCAGACGACTTTCGGGGGCAATGCCACAAACAGACATGCAGAGTACTCGTAAACAAAAGCTGCTGACGAGCCAGTGATGAAAGACGTCCTCACAGTCGCTAAATCATGCATTCAGGGGGAGAGCAGGGCAGCAGAGATAATACAAACTCAGTCGAGAAAAAATGCTTACACAGAGCTGTAATTCAAGGCCACGGCCGCGCTGGCAGCAGAGACACTACTACTGAACAGGCGTGACGGAAAAGGAAATGAACGGGTACAACCCGTGCTGCGTGCGCTGTCAAGCACGGCGATGTGCCCACACGACTGCACGGCACGAGGAGGGGCGTTGGAACCCGGAGACGGGAGCAGAAAGAGTTGGACCAACTGACGAAGAACAGATAGCAAGCTGCGGGGCGACGGCGGGAAATTTGCGCTGGCGGGCACGGACGGGGACAACGCAGATCGGACTCACGTTTGCCAGGGTCACCGGGCTCTGAAAACAACACCGGAATGACTTATTATGCTGACAAAACACATGGTACCCAATGGCCAGATCTAGCACCGGAACCCCTTCTTCGAAAGGTGATATGGCAGCGGTAGAAGCCGGATCATGGGCACCGTTCACCAAACAAGTCAGGGGATATCGAGACGCATTTGAACAAAGCGTGTGCGAAGCGTTAGTGCCGTAAGCTGACGGAATTAGATGGCAGCCGATTAAGCATAAAATGCGGTGAAAAGTAGTGAGCTTTCCTGGATAAGCAATAGACACCAATGAAGCATACATGCTATGTTCCGTCAAGGATTAAACATGGCTCACTTTGTACCCAGAAAACATAACTCATCCCAGTCAAAAATAAATTATTCCGCCGGCTAAATAGGTCGTGAGTCAAGTTATTAACCCATCATCGGTAACACCCACTGCCATACTCGCTTCAGTGAAAATAACCATAAAACGCGAAATACGCAACAACAGCACCCAGCCTCCTTGCAGACCCGCAACCCTGTACCGCCCCGGAGCTCAGCACTCACTGCTTCCGAACGTGTCCTCGGCGAGCGGGTTAATCTCGATCATGGAGGCGTCGGTGCGTATGAAGAGGTTGAAGATCTTCTTCAGGATGTCGATCGTCTCCTCCCTGCGGCCGCTCAGGCCGATGGCGTCCACGATACGGGACGCCTTCTCGTCCGTCAGACCTGGCCGACAAAGGACCAGCGCGTCAGATCTGGCGGGCAACAGATTAGGACGTCGGCACACGGCGCCCCTCCGGCTTTATGGAGCAAATACTTGAAGGTCACTACACAGCGTCAGTCGCACCTGGTGAATAAAGGACGAGGACGTCCTTACACGGCGTCCGTCAGAACTGCTGCTTTCATCTGTTTTATGTATCCACAGACCAGAAAGTCGGCCTCAGAGATTCTGCCGGCTACTATTCCGCCACTCGATGCCTGTACACATCAAAACCGAATCTTCGAATCTCAGAGACACATCAAATCCCCAATGTTTGTTTGGCAGGAAAAACACCGAAAAAAAAACAGTCCACGGGATACCGGGATCGCGGCTCGGGCGCTCCCATTCTCTCCACTGGCACGTCACGGTCAGTCTCCCGCCCGGCTACCTTCAAAGACGTCGACGGGCTCCTTGTGGATGGCGTCTGGGTCGACGGCGGCCACCTCCTCGATGTTGACGCCGCCCTGGTTGGACGCGATGATGACCGGGCCCTGGAGGGCGGCAGCAGCAGCACAGGTCAAGAAAAGCGCGGGCACTGTTGGCGAGAAACGCGAGAAGCTGGGGCGCAAACCGTCGCCGAATTCTTGGCTCCTCTCCAATGCAGGGGTGGATACAGCCTTCAAAAATGACCGATGGCGACCGTGTTATTCAAGAACAGGAAAGGATCGCACTTTGCACATCGCACCTCAGAAGGCACTGTTTCCAAATATAACAATTTACTCATAGAGGGAAATCCTCTGGAATATGAAGGGCAGGAAACTGGACTCACCTGATACGCGCGTTCCAACATGACAGCTATGTAGAACTCTTTTCGGGGGAACTTTCGCTCACAAACGAGCACCTTGTTGCATATCTGGCCCTTTTCGCCCGTCTGTTTTGTCACCAGCTTGTGGCCGATCATCTTGGAAGCCGCCTCCTGAGCTTCTTCAGGACTGTAATAACAATGTTGGTCGATGACGGTCCAAGTCACTTGTACGTGATGACGATGCACATGACTTTATTGGAGCTGAACAGCAGTTAGCACACTTTCAACACTATGGTGTCCATTTTTGTCCTTTCAGGCCACATCAACTTCTAGCCTGCTTTGTGCTCAATCACACCATGCAAAAACCTACTGAAATTTTCGCACGGCAAAGAAAACAGGCACCTCATATCAGGTGGCAAATTAATCCGCATTTACCTCCTCACAAATTAATATGCACTGTGTTCTATTGGTGCAAAAATAAACAGCGTCGTCAAAATCGAATCTAAACCACAAAAAAACAAAGCATAAATCAGCACAATGCCCCAGCAACATGACATCAAACGACCCAAACCATTCACAGCAGCCCCATTCTGGCACGGTAAGCGCCGACAGGCCGCGCCCGAGGCCTGCACAGCCGGCACTCACGTGAAGACGAGCTTGACGCCGCCGCGGGCGCCGTTCTTCCAGACGCCCTTGCCGCGGCCTCCGGTCAGCACCTGCGCTTTGACCACGCTGTCGGTGGAGGCCAGCTGTGCCGTCTTCTCGCCGGCTTCCTCGGGCGTGTGGCAGACGTAGAAGTCCGGCACTGGCACGCTGGCGTCGCGCAGCAGCGAGAAGCTGACGTGCTCGTGCACGTTCAGGTGTCGGCGCTGCTCCAGCTGCGGCGGCTGACTGCCGGCCGCCAGCACCTGCCGACGCACGACACTGCTCAGTGTGGAGATCTCGCAGGGAGCAGGCTGCTGTCAGTAACCCTGTCTGTGAGACCTACTAAAAAACTGAGACTGTACCACCAGTGACCAACAGCTGATGTAGGTTTGTTGGTATGGTGCAGATTTCGTCGCTGGGGCCACGAATGTACATGCTTGATGCTTAGTGTTACTGGTCATGTGTTGGTTGTATACACACAACACTTGAGTGAGCACAATATTCACCACTGTATGTAAGGGGATGTTTGATGTTGGTGTTTGAATGAGCTGAATCATATGGCTGGTTCTCAAGATAAACAGTGGCAAGGTGTTAAAGGCCCCACAGTCAGTGGGAAGTGATGAAATACCCAGTCAATGCTGGGATAGCTGTCCCATCCCATATCCCATCATTGGTCAGTCCCACTTATGTCCATATTTGCTTCTACCACACGATCCTTGTTGTGGCCCTTTATGCCCCTCCCCCTCCCTGTCGCCTCCCAATCTACTCCTTGCCCCTGTCTCATTACAGTCCATTTTCCTTGGTCCTATTCCATACTGTTCCCCTGTGGGATGGGACCAGGAGAAGGAGAGGCAGAAAAGGGGAACAAGGATCATGGGACAGAACCACATACAGACTGGAACAGGACTGGCACAACGATGGGAGATTGCATGGGACCACTGACCCAGCACTGACTGGGACAGTTCATCACCTTCCATGGAATGGGGGGCCTTCAACACCCTGGCCCTGTTTATCTCAAGAACAAGTTATACAATGTGGCTCATTCAAGCACCAACTGATAGCCCCATCCCCCTTACTTGTATCTGTTCTGTTCCCATTCTCTTGCTTCTCCCTTTCCAAGCCCAGTCCCTTTTCACCATTCTGTCCTAACACCCTTCTACACCCCTTCTGATAGTTCTCATCTCTCTCCTATCCTCTTCCAGGTCAGGTCCTCCATATCTCTGTACTGTCCCAGTTTCCTGTCTGTCCCTGTTCCCTTCCCAACACTCATGTCTGTCCTTGTTCAGTCCCAGTGCCAGTCCCAGTCTCCCTGTCCCATTCCAGTACCATTTCAACTTATTTTGGGTTTTGAGATGGCCACATCTTGATAGATCTTTCTGTGATGTCATATTTACTGGAATGTTTGTCTTAACTGGCAATGCGTAAATAATGTCTTAACTGGCAACAATAAAGTAAAAAGCAATGCTTAAAAGTCCATGTTGATCTGTCCAGCAGAGATGCTGAGTGCTTCAAACCTGTGCTAGTTGTTAAGGTGGTGGATGGCTGAATCATGTCAAGAGTTTATTTTGAGAAGGTGGTGATGGTGACAAGGTACTATTTGCCTGTGACTGACCTATTTTGTCAATTGTACACCTTTTACTACCCATATGACTTGGCAACCATGCAGATTTTTTCAGTTATTTTACAAGAAGTATGAGACAGAGGTGTTGACTTGTATTCTTCTGAGAGGGCCCTGGCCCACCCAATGTTCATTTGGGCCCATCCAATATTTCATGCCAGTTTTACAGGGATATGAGTAAGAGTAGCAAAAAAATGGCTGCAACAGATAAGAAATGGGCAGAAGGTAAAGCACAAAGTATAAAATAATGTACCTACCTACCTATCTTTGATATATACATACCTAGATACTTGGGGATAAGTGCAGTTTTCTATTTGTCCAATAGTAATGAAACACCCAAAAGGTTCTGTTAGTCAAAACAACGTGGGCTAAGTCTGCTATAAAACCCATATTTGAGGGGAGGTTAGGTTGGCCAGCCCTCGGCTCGGCTCCCCAATGATGTACAGAAATCGACGCCCCTGGTGGGAAGCCTGCGCCTAGCATACCAGGCCATGTACATTGTACGCGTAAACCGTGTACACCCATGCGCCGTTATTGTATCCTCCACAAAAACTACTAATTTTGACGACAGTAATCTTGGAATACACGCAAAACCCCAAAAAACGAGGCTCCAGACATGTCTTCGAAGAGCATGCCCAAGCTTACCCTCTGTCCCGCATGTTTCCAAAGTTTTTCGACGGTCACCGCACCCCTCCTCAGCGCAGATGCCATCCTTGCAAGAGACGAGAGTGACGGATCATGTGAAAAATATTTTTCTCCTTGGAGGAGAAAATCACATGCATCTCATAATATGACTCATATGTAATTTTGGTACTAAACTTTTGTTCTCTTTGCCTTAGCAAAAACGGGAATATTTTTAATGTTGCTAAATTTGAAATCACATAACAAATTGATGTGCTTGAAGCAAAAGACGAATATTTTTTATTGAATGACGTCATTATCTTCAATTATATTGCTCTGAGGGAGCAGCTGATTAGTTTCTTGCTATTTTGCTTTGATGTTGACAACACTGCTATTTGTCAACAGCTCTCATCCACAGACCTGTGGGGTATGGGCTCTTTCAGCAATTTCTGGGACGTTTGCTGGTAGTTAGTGATTGATTCGGGGTGTCGTCACTCTGTAAAGAAATTTTAAACGATTGAGTTTTGTAATGTTTACCTAACCTTATTGGGGTGGTGTCGTTCCGAAAGGAAATGTCACACTATTTAGTGCATTAACCTCGCCTTTGTGCATTGCGGCTTTCGGTGAACTTAATGTGCTGTTGGGTTGCATTGGATGTAGCTCCTTGGCCATACTGGGCTGTGAGAGTTATTATGGTCATGAAAAATAACCATTGTCTATGTACAATATGTCTGACACTGACAACATTTTGCATTTTGTGCTCTGGTTCTGAGGCATTTGTCTGAAATTATGTATGTGTATATAGACTGACATCCATGATGTTATCTGCTGAGTTCTTTGGAAAGATTATGGAACACATTTTTATCCACTGTACTAACCACCAGCTGCAGCATAACTCTGGCCATAAAATCCACCTTTTCCCTACCCAGTATGTAACTGATGAATGACTTCATTGATCATTGTGAACATGCTTCATGATATAAATTTATTTTGCCTTCCAGCCTGCTGACTGGCTGAGAGGCTGAAATATCTTGTAAAGTTATCATCAGTCTAATCACTGTGTGGTTTTAATGTATCATGTCTCATGTTTGACCTAAAATAGTTTTTTGACATTTTTATCCAGTTGCATATACTATATTCATTCATTTTTGAAGAATGTTTTACTTTATTCTTATTCCTATTTAATATAAAAATTCTAAGATAACACAACATAATATATTTAAAAAACTGCATCAATGAAGTTACCACATGATGCAAAATTTGCTGTGGGTAAAACAAATATTGTTTGCATAAAAAATGCTAACAGATATTGCTGTAATGCACAGGCATGAGAAACATGTAAATTTGCGATATTGCCAGTTGTATATAATTCCATTCAGATAGATGTTATAGGTTGTCAGTGTATGATTTTCTGGTTCTGAGGAAAAGAAAAATGTGTTCAGTTGTTCTGTATGGTTTTTAGTATGATTTCTAAACTTACACCCACTGGTGAATCCAGCAAGAGATCATCAAGGACATCAGCCCCTTGAAAATCTCAGGAACAGCATGTGTCTGTCTGTCTGTCTGTCTGTCAACTTAAAATTGAAAAGTGGCAAAAAACGACAAAAGTTTGATGTTAAATAAATGTTTGGGAGTCCAGGTCACATGTGTGGGGACTTTGGCTCTCCTTAACATGTGGTCTGGATTAGGCAATGTTTAAGCCTGCCAGTCAGTCTGTCTGAGTATTTTGTGCTTCATCATCATCAAGAAAAAGTATCAAATGGTTACCACATTATTCTCCATTTAGGTCATGGATCTCAATGCAACATCATCACAGCTGACTTCAAATGAGTCCTCTGGACCTGCAGAAGATGACATCAGTGAAGATCATCATCCTCTGCCAGGACACCTCCCTATCAGGGTGCCATCTGCCTTACCTGGAGCAGGTGGAATCCTATCAGTTACCACTGCAGTAGTGACAGCTGTCTCCCCAGCAGAGATTGCCAGGGCATCCCCAGACAGAACTGGTCCTGCTGCTCCCCAGCCAGCCAGGCCCGTGTCCGGCCGGACGGCTGGCAGGCGGAGACACCGAGGTTTCGCGGACCGTCCGTCGCAGCCTAGCAGTCCAGACGAGGAGAGGTCTGGCGATGCTGGTCGGACAGGAGGTGCCGACCGGGTTCCTGTCGATAATGGGGCCAGCTCCCTGGTGAGCTTCTGTTGGTGGATGGTGCTGCTCCCGAGCTCTCTTGTTTGCAGAATGGGACGAGAAATGTGCTTTTTGGTCGTGTCCGCCTCGAGTGGAAACAATGTTCATTGGCTTTTCAGAGCATGTGCACTGTGTACAATGGCTCAAACTCTTGACCACTGATCATTATAGTGAATTATCATGGAGATAATGCTGCTGCCTTTTTTAACAGGTTTCCTCACAAATGCTTTCTGTGGATGCTGGAAATTCAATAGTTGGTCAGTCAACGACTGGGAATACGAACGTTGACAATCAGGAAGACCACAGTCAGCATATGGCGACGTTGGAACGACGCGGTAAGTCAGCACGAACTGCAGATCGTCTGGAGCAGTCACTCAGCGTTGATTCGCTTCCGTCGCTTTTTGTACGCAGTCTTGAGTATTGTGTTGGAGTCAGCTTTCAGGAACGCCTTGTGCGTGTTCTGGGCGGCGTGCGCCTGTGTTCCGTTTGTCGCGGTGTCACGTGCGGTGAGCGTGAAAATACTGATCTACATTCCTTGTTTGTTTTCGTTGTTCCACTAAGCATCATCACGACACGCAATGAGAACAGTTTCTGAGCAGTGTGTCCGCACATCGGAAAGAAACTTGTGATTCAGAAGCTTGCTACTTGCCTGAAAATCAACGGCCATGAACAACCACACGCATCAAAGTCGGCCGCGAGGCGCCGCGTTGCAAAGCGGCTTGTCTAGCGACAGCTGGTTTGCCTTCTCCGAGCGCCGCGCCTGGTCGCTGAGACTGGTCTCCCTGGCAGACTCTGTCGGCCCGTACTGCGCCATCTGCCTGCAGACCTGCGTCCACCCCGTCCAGCTGCCCTGTCAGCACATCTTCTGCTTCCTCTGCGCCAAGGGAGCCGCGAAAAACTCCAAACGGTGGGCTCCGGTGTTGGGGGAATGAGAAACACGCTCGTTTCGTGCCGGTTCCGTGAGCGGACTGGCGTGTATTGGTTCACGACTTTTGTGAAAACCGTGTTTAAGGACATCTGTTTGTGATACATCAGCACCATGTTTGTTGTAAGTTGTTCGTGGTATCGCATGCTAGGTTTTTTGTACTAAATCGAGATTCGGTCAAAGCTTTCGGGCGTTGAGCTATATAGGACCCGGGAACATCTAGGAACGCTTTATGTTTCCCGTATACCATCTTTTTCATGAGCATTATTTGTTATTACTTCGCCTCGTGGTTGCTCGGTGCAGGTGCGCCATGTGCCGCTCCGACCTGCCAGCCGACTACCTGGAGAACCCGCGACTGCTGAACGAGGCCCAGCTGGAGCGTGAGATGGCCCTCTCCGACGGTTTCCAGTGGTTTTACGAGGGCAGAAACGGTCAGAATTGGCGTCGGTCTCAAGCAGGGTTGGAAAAGGTGTTGTTTACCGGTGTTGAAGAGTACCAGAAAATCTGTGCTTCTAAAAGCATTTTAAGCTACACAAACTTGATATTGTGCCTTTATCGAAAACTGAATCGTTTCCATGTTGACAAAATTCTGATTCAGCAAGCACATGGCTGTCTCCATTCAGTAAAGTGTTGTGACATAACTGAATTACACCAGTATTACTCTGCAAAATTTTGTACTCCAAAACAAAAATTATACTCCGACACCAAGAACAAAAGCCAGATTTCTTACCCTGGTCTCAATCATCAGGCTTTGGTCTACGGTCTTTGCAGCGTGTTTGGCTTGCCCCGTGTTTTGCCAATTTAGGAAAACAGTCGTATTTGCGTTCTGTATGAAAGGAAAACGGCTCTGCGTTATGTCTGAAACAGCCTCCCTTTTAAGAGCTTCGTTCCCAATGAACGATTAATCACTCACCAGTTTAACTGTTAGAGCTGTTTGGAGTGCTGGCCTGCTCGAGTCTGACGGTGTGACGCCAGCTGGAGGTCTAACAGTGCGCCGGCGCCGCCCGCAGGCTGGTGGAAGTACGACGAGCGGACCAGCGCCGAGCTGGAGTCGGCCTACGGCGCCGGCCAGAAGCGCGCCGAGCTGCTGGTGGCCGGCTACCGGTACGTGGTCGACTTCGAGGCCATGCTGCAGCTGCGCCGCTCCGACCCGACACGCCGCCGCCGCGTCAAGCGCGACCTCGCCTCGGTGCCCAAGAAGGGCGTGGCCGGCATCCGGCTGGGCGGCCAGCCGCCGCCGCCCGCGCCGGCGCCGGCGCCGGCCGACGCCGCCGACGCCGTCAACCCGACGGCCGGCATCGAGGTAGCCCTGGAGCGGCTGCACCTGTCGGAGGAGGCGCCGGAGCCGGCGGCGGCCGGCCCGGAGCAGGAGCCGGCGCGCTGGTCGCTCCACCTCGACTCTGAAGAAGACGCGCTGTGAGCGAAGGGGGATGAGGGAGGGAAGACGCGCTTTTAGCGAAGGGGGATGAGGGAGGGAAGACGCGCTGTGAGCGAAGGGGGTTGAGGGAGGGAAGAAGACGCATTGTGAGGGGAGGGGGCTGAGGGGGGATCACCCCGCGTGGTGCGGCTATGGATGGCTTTATAACTCTGGTCGCAGTCGCTGATTGTGAACACGCCTCGGTCTGGCGCTGGTTTGCTTCGGTGTGCTGTCCTTATTTGAGGTGATCGGAGATTTATTGTCTTGCATGTATTGGTATCTGCAGGGCTACCATGTGGTGAGGTTTTCAAGTTTTGGTGATCGTTTGACACGACGATGCATGTGGTTACCAGCTGCACAGCCAAGTCGATTTGGGTTCTAACACGTCTTTACTCCATTACTCGTCAAGTGTACAGTGTTATGAAAGATCGAATATATAATGTTGAACGTTGCAGTCGGCAGCTCAAGACAACATCGGCTTTGAACTCCTAAACTCTGATGTTGCCAGAGCAAATTTGTGTTTCGGAAGGAAACAAACGGCGCAGATTGAAATATGCCAACGCCACAGACGCCTTGTGCCAGTGTACTAATTTTCGGAGAGGAATGCTGGTACAGGCGACTCCAAACGCATTGCCTGGTCAATGAAGCTCCGCGTGTGAGCAGCAGACACGCGTTATTTGCTTTTAACGATCAAACGCCAGATTTATGCCAGAATGGGATCGGAGTGACTGAAACCAAAAATACGATGCAGCTGCGAAAATGAATTATTCGCTTCATTACGAAACATTTTTGGAGTTGTTTCCCTGCGTCTGTAGTGTGTTCTGAAGACTTATTGATATGTCTTACTGACTTACTGAAATGTTCATTTGGCGCGATCGTGAAATACTCTTGTACGACGTTGCAAAGTGCACGTTGGTTCCACCACCCATCCTGCTTTCTGCTACATACGTCCCCATGAAAGATCGATCCAGTCCCGGCAGAGAAAATCGCACAGTTTACAGCATGCCAACATCGCGCAGTTCCCGGAATTTCACTCAACAGGGTTCAACTTCTGCAGCTGCATAAGCCACATCCAAACGTGGCATGCAGGCTACCCTCAAGCTGCAAAACTTCTCGAGTCCGATCGGTTTCCGCGGAAGAAGCACTGACAGCCGTAAGAGGCTTTCCACACGATTTCTAAAATGGGCAGTGTTCATCGTTGCAGCCATACGATCTTTGGCCACGCCAGGTGAAGCATACTGTCTTCCCGACTGCATATTTCAGTATGCTATCGGAGTTATTGCTCGTGCAAACTAGTCCCGGGAAAGATGGACCATCAGTTTCACTTCAGTTTCGCCTTTCAGTTAAATTTAGCAGAAGATGGAGGCAGAACCACTAACAAAAACGACGTTCGATCTTTTTTTATATTTGCTAACTGGTATCAGCATGGTATTGCGATAAACAAAACCTGCTAGCAAACATGTGCCAGGATCCCGATGTCATGCACGTTATCCCCGTCTTGTACTCACCTCGATGACCTGGAAGGGTCACTACGTTACCTCTGAAAGGTCGTGTTCCTCCAGAGCAAAGCGGTGCCCAGGTGATGCAACAGGCACCCTGGTCAGCTTAAAAACTGACGCAAAACTAGGATAACCTACATTCCATCGCGATCCCAGCACAAGCCTGGCTGCAAGTAAATAACAAATGGGGGGATGAGATCTATAGACATCAATGACCAAACAAAATGCTCACAGGTCACAAGGAACCACAGCACCTCAAGATGTCCAATACAACACGACACAAGAAACTCTGGAGAAGTTCTGACCGAGGCAAAACCTGTGGAGAGGTTTTGCCTCGGTCAATGCGGCAAACACGAAACACTGGTTATATGAAGAACAAACACATTGCAAACGCAAGGGGCGAAAACCGCACCGCTCTGATAAATCGCGACTGTATAAAACAACTGTCCGCTCCAAATTAACGCTGTACTCCCGAACACGGCAAAAGGCATGCGATAAGTTGGCATTCAGCTACGCTGAAACCTGCCATTCGACTACCAAAGCGCTAACGTCAACTCCGCTTTCGATTGTTCGACTCTTCTTCCTTGACAGATATGGCTTCAACAAAAGACAGGGCTTTACATCATTGCAAGCCGTTCAAAGCTACAAAAACGCTCAAAACCCAACAGCCACGTTGACTGGTGCAGCCAGGAGGAATGCCGAAACGTATTACCTGCGACAAACCGCAAACGGCAAAGGCAAACAACTTCGGGTTAAAAACCGTCGCAGAATCTTGACCACGGACATTCATGACACCTTCAACACTCCACCAGTCCGTACAACACGATCACAAATGCTTCTCCAAGCCAAACCAACAACTTTATACCATCTAGTCATCCACTATCCGCTTTACCTCTATCAACTTGCCAGCGTCCTACGCCCTGAAACTCCGATCTCACAGGTTTGAGCCGCTGAAGTCAGAGACCCGCCTAGCAGACGGCCTTGATGGCGAGCCAGGCGTAGCCGGCCAGCGTGCCGTACACCAGGGTGCCGAGGTAGAGCCGGCGGCCGAGGCAGGTGCCGAGCAGCGGCACGGACAGCGCCGCGAAGAACAGCAGCGCCGGCACGGTGGCGGACAGCGGCAGCCGCAGTCGGCGCCCGCCCAGTCGCGCCGCCGCCGCCTCCGCCTTCGGGCCGCGCGCCGAGTAGAACGGCTCGACGAACCTGCCGGTGGGGCGGGGGGGGGGCATCAGGAGAGGCTGACGGGGGGGGGGAGCCGCGATTCGGCGCTGTCGGCCGACCAGCGTGCAGCGTGAAACAGCAGGTGCGGAGGATAAACGAGCGGGGTAACTGAGGTTACTAACCAAGCATCACAATGACTGACATGGCAACTTCGCGTACTGGTATGTATGCTGCACCAGTCATGTCGCAAAATGTATTACATGTATACCAGCAACAGTCATACCGGGAAAATGTGGAACGATGCAAACATTTAATAAGCAGATCTTCAAAAATTATGCCTGATTAAACGGACCTATCCATAACCTAGGCCACTATACGTCCTTCGAGTCGCTAACGTACCTGTCTTTCTCCTCGAACACCTGATACAGCCAGTGCTGGAACTCCTCCTCGGTATGGGGCACCTCCGAAATGGGGATCCGGCGCACGTGGATGTGCATTGCCGTACAAAAGCCACGTAGAAAATCTGCCCCAAAGGCACATCGATCAGCAACGTTACATGTATTGAAACCAGCAATCAAAGGGCCAGAACAAGTCCAATTACTCTTACCAACGGCAACAGCGACAACACGTATGACAGCGCGTTGCACTGACATACGTGATGACGAAATGCATGAAATCAAGCATATTTTCAAGCTAAACAAGGAAAAAATGTCCATATGTTCCATATGTTCCATATGTCATCCAATGTTCATAAACATTCCTCATACACCTCAAACGGACAGAAAAAAGAACGGAATTATCGGCAATATCGACTGCAGTAAACGTACAATGTCTACGAAACTTTTCCTGAAATGCCGCATCGCAGCAGGCAATTATCGAACTCCACTTACGGTTTCATCAGAAAATGAAAACAAAAATAAAGTAAAAATAATCATTAGACCTAACCTACTGCACAAGAGCCAAGGCACACCATGATTCCAACGGGGAAGGCTGAGTGATAAAGTGCGCAGTCGTACCGATCAGCGCCACAGTGCGGACCCGCCGGTTCTCTGCGTGTCGGAAGCTGCCCTCGTACACCACCGTGACGTCATACACGGCGTCCAGGTGGTGCCGCATTTTGTTCACAGTCAGCCACGAGCCTGCCGGGCGTGGGCGGTCCGTGTCGGTCCGAAGTGCCGTTCAATCAAAACGAAACGACGGCGGTTCATCAGTTTACGGTTACAGACACAGGCCAGCAGTGTCACCGACAACGGGAAGGTGGCTAAGCAAAGGCAGGCATTTAGCTGGTCATCAGAGGTACCAAAAACAAAGCTCGACGACCAATGCTACAGCATGATACAGCAACAGTCTGTTCCAGTTCAGATCGACCGAAGAACACAACACTGCCCCAGTGGATCACAAGGGTGCCCCAGGAATTTCAAAAGACAGTCGCCGTGTTCATAGAATACGATGTCATCGCCATAAACCTAGCACCACACATCGGCCCCGACACACCCCAGCGGAGGTCCCCGATGTCGAGTGGTGAGGGTGGTGTCACGGCAACGTTGCTCTTGGGCGTCAGGTGGTGGCGGTGTGCCGGTACCTTTACCCCTGGGCGATACGGGGAGGGGTGTGACGGTACGTGGCGGTGTGCGAGTACCTTTGCTCCTGGGCGTCAGGTGGTGCGGTGTGTCGGTAGGTGGCGCTGTGCAAGTAGGTGGCGGCGTGCGGGTATCTTTGTCGCTGGTCGGCAGAGAGAGGGACGGTGTGACGGTAGACGGCGGTGTGCCAGTGCCTGGGCGTTACGGGAAGGGGCGGTGTAACGGTAGGTGACGGTACCTTTGCTCCTGGGCGTCAGGTGGTGGCGGAGCGGCCGATGGCCGGTGTCGATGGCCAGCCGCTCGGACCGCGAGATGGTCTCCGGCTTGGTCGGGTCGTACCGCGTGCCCTCCGGAAATACCACGATCCACGACTGGCGACGGGCGGCAACGGCAGCGGACGGTTACACAGTTACTTTCAAAGATCAAATCGCCGAACAAATCAAACAGCCCAACGGATGTTTCAGTACTGAATTACAACATGGAGTTCTGCATTCAAAACACATGAACAGCAAGCCCAGGTAAAACACACCAACAGCTCGACGTCCTTGGGAAAGAGCGTACGAACTTTCACGCGTAAATGCGCGAGTCACACTCAGATTTAACAAGTTGACCCACGTAACAGATCACGAGTACCATACATGGTACTCTTTTAATCAACATTTCTGTCTCCCAGTTCGTTTGCCAGTGCCTAGTTATTCAGAAGCAGATATGGGACGCTTTGCTGGATTTGTTTCGTCATTCACCAGGGCCTTCGTAAAACCGTCTCGTTAATATCTGACCGCATCCAGTCACACTAAACGACATGCTCCAAGCCAAAGCAAGGCCTGGATGTCTTCTCCCTCCGAAAAAACCATCATCAGAGCCTAAAACTAGGTCCAAACCAATACCTTTTGGAAACATCACGTCCAATCTTTCTCCACACCTCCCATCGCTCCCAGTTCTCGTGATCGGTCAGGTGCGCCCATGACCAGCTCCCGTGATCGGCCAGGTGAGCTCGTGACCAGCTACCGGTCAGGTCTCCTCGTGACCCCCTTCCGTGATCAGTCAGGTGCACTCGTGCTCCCTGGAAGACCGACACCGCTGACTAGCTGCCACCACGGCTGGGCTCCTCACCGGAATCTTTTCGTGCTGCAAGTGTTCTAGGCCCCGCATCATTTTCTCCTGGCAGAAGCGGCCGCGCCGCACGTAGATGCAACCGTGCTGGTAGAAGTAGTGGCCGTACAGCGGCAGCCACTGCAGACCGTCCTTCATGACAAAGCGCAGGTGGCCCAGCGAGCCCTGTCGCACCGCCACCATGTTGCAGGCGATCCAGTCCACTGTACGAGCACGGGGACGACCGTGAGCGGTCACAAGCTCGCTCTGGGCCAGCTGTTGCAAACAACCTAACATACACATCAGTAAATGAGAGAGTGCCAAACTGGTGACACCTAAGGAATCAAATGGACACCAAACAGAGCAACCTTTTGACATTCAAACACAGAAGTGCTTTGGTAGCTACTTCTGTGGAGTAAAGCAGAAGCAAAAACATTTGCACACTGCCCAGTAATGTGGTAAAACAGACTGAAGCTGGCTAAAACTGCAGTGCTCACAAACCAAACCATCAAAATTATTTCCCATCCGACTCATGCAATGAATTAGCATGTTTCAATCATAGTCTTGAATGGTAAATGCATGCACAAATATTACAGGCATCATTCAAATAAAAATACCTGTGCTTTGGTGGTTGCCAACATACAGAATGCTTTCTTTTTTAGAGAAAACTTCTTCAGCATCACCATAGAAGAAGACCTGGAAAGATTTCAAGGTATGTTAAAGTACTCATTCAAAAGACAACCTTTTCTGGGGAACTCAAATTCATAACAAATTCATTGTAAATGTTTTGAAGTGAGCTGAAAAACATGGCAGTTTACACAGTGTGGACATACTACGAGAAGATGGCATTTCTGTGGCCAGTTCTCACCTTAAGACCAGTTCCATGTTCAAAGAAGAGCAGCACCAATCTTTGGTATGTGGAGTACAGCATGTCATCAATTTTCTGGTACAGCCAGGATGGCAGAGGTATTGAGAGGAGTCTCCAACCCAGCCAAATGGCAAAGTATTCTGGTGCTGCACCAACCATGATGGTGGTAGACACTGCATACCGCAAAATGCCAAAACCGGGCAGCTTTGACAATGACATGGCTTTCACAGCTTGTGGTGCAGGCTGACCTGAAAAGTGGAGCAAGGATCAGACTGCTGTATATATACATAGTAGCTCAGCAATTGAAAACTGATAACCATTAAAAGGCCTTATAGTGTGCATGGTAAGTATGGACTGCTGCACCTTTCTTTAAATTTCAAAGCATATTTTAAAACCATGTAGCCTTTATGTTTTACATTGATGAACTTTGCCACACAAACACAACTTTCCAGATATATTTTCATAGTCTGTTCCTGAGCAATAGCAAGTTATGTCATATGCCCATGATCTTGCTCACAATTATTAAAGTGTAAAAACCACAACAGAAAAACTTCTAAAATCAAAACCCTACTCTTAAAATCATTCAAAAGAAAAAGCTTACAAGCAGCTGCATTGTGGATATGAGATAATGATTCCTACTACAGGCCTGTTCTATTGCCCTTTGGGGAAGTCTGGAGGAAACCAGGACTGATCAACTTGAAGGTCTGAGTACAATGGCCAATGGCACAGCTGGAGGACTTCAGAATAACAGTCAGCTCTTTGCCAAGGGATGACAAAGACAGTGTATTTACACTGGTGGTATGGCTACACAACTGTCTGTTTGTTTGTGTGTTAGGAGACACAGCCTGGTGGGCTCAGGCATCTACTCCTGCATCATGTGTTTTGTCAGGCATATCAGTCATCTGCATGGCTAAAAGCAGGGCAATCCTTTAGAAGCGCACGCCATAAACCAAGCACACTGGATGACACATATACGGCGCGCGTGGCAAAAGGAGACGTCAGCTGTTGCGAGGAACAACAACATTATGCACTGGAGCCCAGGTCGAGATCACCACTATTCGCTCTTGTTTTACACAGTAGGTTAGGTTAGGTTAGGTTAGGTTAGGTTAGGTTAGGTTAGGTAAGGTTAGGTTAGGTTAGGTTAGCGAATAGTAGGTGATCCACGACCCTGGAGCTACAGTGCATAATGTTGTTGTTCCTCGCAACAGCTGACCTTTCCTTTTGCCACGCGCGCCGTATATGTGTCATCCAGTGTGCTTGGTTTATGGCGCACGCTTCTAAAGGATTACCTAAAAGCAGTACCAAAAAAAAAAAAAAATGTAACAGGCACAAGACTTTTGCTGCCATCTAAACTTATCTAGCCTTACCTAACTCATGGTTGTTGGGAATTTTGAAGGTCACTAGGGGTTTTTGTCCTGCTCACTTCAAGCTCATCACATGGCACCAGCATCTCTCTTATTGTGTGGTGTGGTACATGTGCTGTGCTAAATGCCTGTCAAGTTTGGCCTTGAACATCTACACTCTTCAAACCTACACCTGCTTTTGATTTGGGTCAGTCTGGAGCAGCTTGGATGACACCAAGATGCCAGTGGAACAGATTGAAGAGCTTCAAGGAGGATGGAGTAGGTTGGGGGAGGTTTAGGGACAGGACCTAAGTGAGTTGACCACAGACTGTACCCACAAAGTGAGTGTGAATATGCACAATGATCCACATGTTCCACTATGATATGCATAAACTCATGGTATGAGTTATTACTATCACAAGTGTGTGGAGTGGATCATAAACCATGCATCACCACAGCACAGAAGAGATGCCAGCAGGACATGGGTCATCACATCACCACAGCACAAAACAGAGGTGCCAGCAGCAGTCCCAAATATTCAAAATGGGTAAGCTGGCCAGAATACATCACTTAAAAATGCCACTAAACCCATGTAAAGTACAACACTGCATCCGTTCAAAAATCTAAAATCATATCGCCTGACACCGCACAAAGCTCACTCCTTACCAATTTTCCCATGAGACAAAGCAATTCCTTTTCAAGGAGTGCAAGGCAGGCTCCAGGGCGGCTCAACACAGGCGACTGGGAGAAGCGCAGTTCTGACTTGTGCCGGGTAGGCAACTAAAAACATTGAGTGGCGAGTGAGGACAGAGTGCAAACACGATTCAGTACGATCGAGGCCGCTGGAGAACGAGACGGCACGAGACAGTTTCATACCCTAGCGTAACCTAGTGAGTTCCTTTCTAACTATAGCTATGTATATGAACCCCAGATGTCCGTACGGCACGTGCTTGCTCTAGTGCCGACTCCGGGATACAAGGTAAACGCTGACATGGTAATCGTGGGACGTATGGAGCTAGGCTGTCCGATCGCTGATTTCCCCACTTAAATTCGCGTGGGAGAGCGCGAGCAGATTTTTCTTATTTACATGATCTGAGCTGTTCGAGAATCAAGATCTTCCTCGACTGCCTGTAGAAGTGAAGGCTTCACGTATAGTTAATCCCGCTTGCACAGTTACATTGTAATCCAGGTATTCGGTTAACTGAGCTAACTTCCCGTGCGGACACGCAGTCGGCTGGCCTCATTCACGGCTATACAGTAAATGTAGCCATGGCTGGAGATTTCCCAAAATTATTGGGTTGCCCACATAGGACTTGACCGTTTCCTTCCAGTTATTGTCATAGGCCGAATGTTAAAACCCCTGAATAATGACAGGATCCAGATCCCCACAGGATCTCCATCCATGAATGTAGACAACCTTCCGCTTCGACAAACGTCTACCTGAACCGCAGTGACGTGGCTCACTGTAGTAGCATGACTCCAGTAATTAGTGGGGTTCCAGGAGACTGCAGACCGTTAATGGCTGTCCTGAAGGATATTCCGTAGGGAAGGGTGTGCTCCTTTCGCCCCGCCCTCCGCACGATATGCAGTTTATGTGTACTTGCTTGAAAATGTTTGAAAAGTTAAGCTAGTTAAGCACCTTCCTCTGACATGGGCAACTATTGCTGTGTAGGCCACAGCATCTTCAGTGAACTAAAATCAGTTATATACAAAGGCTCTACGGCACATCCGCTTTTGAAAGCACAAATGTTCTGTCAAGAGTTAACTGGCGTAGTTTTGAAAACAATTTCCTTTTTAAGTTTTTTAACGCAAATTTAAATGAACCTTAAAATTTAGTAACGGCTATCGTCGCACAAACCCGTCAAAGTTCCACTGCGATGTTACAACGAGAGCGTGACGTAGTAGTCGACGTGGATGCGGAAGAACATCACAAAGAATATGCTTTATTTTCCTGTTTCTAGGATCTTTAAATGTATTCGTCTGTTTTTGCAAATATATTTGATTGCACGAAAGTTTTTTAACTACTTTCTTGAGCAATAATAAGCACAAAGTATGTCGCGTAGTACAAACTATTTTCCCGTGGATGTCAAAAGTGGTGAAGCGTTCGCCGTACGAGTGACGCAGCGAGTAGCGCTTATGCGACGATTCTCAGCTGTAGGGTTCTTTGCTTCCTCTCGACCACGGGATCGGTACTAGTCGGTTGCGCGGGACAGCTGTGCGCTTTGAGGAGGCTTTCGGAAGTTCTTTTTGGACAGAAAATCAGGTAAAATGGTCGCCAAGCAGCGCATGAGGATACAGAATGAGAAGGCTGGCAAGAACATCACGATGAGGGGAAATGTCCCGAAAACATCGGTAAGTTGTACCTCGATATGATTATGAAAGTCCTTGCCATATGCCATTGTCGTAGTTTTTATTTATTTGGCGTGGTTTATGAAGGAGCTTGCACAGATCCCAATAGACGAGAAGCATGTCCACCCTTAATTAGATTGTCTTGATTCAAGCACTGTGCTAGGTATACATATTTGGTGCATGTAATCAGTAGTTTCATGGATAATTATGGTCAGTTCAGTTTGAATTGTGACTGTTATATGGAGCTTTGCTGTTAGTCCAGTTCTCATGGAATGTACTTTGGTTTCCTGATAAAGTGCTTACATTGCTGTTGTGACAGAGTGCATCTTTAATTTTGCTGTGATTGCTATTGCCAGGCTGCTTGTGACCTTGATATCAAAGTAGCACCTCATGTGGTTTGCCATGTCAGAAAGTACTACCACACCAATTGCAGAGTGAGTCTGTGCTGATTTGACCATTCTTGCAGTAGACAGCTGTCAACTGGTATCCATAAATTTTGAACTATTTTGCATTGTTATCATTAGCCTGTGGTCATCAATTAATGAAGTGAATGGTTTGTTTAAGGGATGAATAGAAAGATACTGTCCATGCATATTTGGTAGTATATTAATGTCTTATTTGGGTGGGGAAGGTTTAGAGAGACATTTAAGACTGCATGTCAAGGCCCCATGATTATAGAGTTAAAAGAAGTCTGATTATCTTATGAACTAGGTGAGGTACTGGCTGTCATCTTGGGTCTTCCAGTTGTTTCTCACAGAATTGAACTGGAAAAGATGCTATTTTCTGGTATTGAAGGACAAGAAAAAACTGTGTTCCTAACTTTTGGTCCTCTGCCTCTGTTAGCCTGGTGTCTGTGCAACTAGCATATCCAGGTTCCTCTCAAATCCTGATTTTAGAGGCCATGGAAACCCCTTTTAGCAAACTCGATTGGATATGCACATCCAGGTTGAAAAAGAAGGTTGTACAAGAAAATCTGGACCACTCATTAATTGGAAGCATATGACAGTATAATGTGCTCTGTTTGTTTTGGTGTCCTGCAGAGGGGGAGCTAGTGTCAGAATCAACTTCTTGTCTGTTGGTGGTTTGTTGAGAAAAACAATAAACTAAGACATTCCCAAATTCACAGAACACCAATCCCTCACAGCATCGTGGTCAATTTGGTCATCTACTATAGAATATATTTCTGTACACTATGAAGGGAAATGTCACATACATGCCATAATTGGCTGTGAATTGAAGATTCCCCAAAGGAATCTGGACTCAGAAATCTTGAATGAAGTCCTGATTTGCTGAGTACAGTCATGGAAACACCACCTGAAATCTCTGTTTCCTGCTGGGGGAAATCTGACTTAAAATCCAATCCTGTCTTGGAAATAGGGGTATTGAAAAGCTGCATTATAATCATGTTGACAAATTACTAACTTTGCAAGGGAATGGATCTGTCTTTATTCCTTTATTTAGTAAGAGCCTGATATAAGTTGGTGATATAAGTTGGTTTGAACCTGATAAGTTCACACCAACAGTGTGACCTTAAACCAGTACTTCTTTTATGGAATTTTGTACTCCAAAATAGGAATTTTACTCTGGCACCAAGAACAAAAACCAGATTTCCAGCCATGCTCAGAAAAGCAGGGGCTGCAAAGAACTTCTGTAGTATTTTGGGCCATGTTTGAGGCTTGCATATCCAGTTTAAAAAATGACAATTGGCTGTGGGAAGTGATGAACTGTGATTTGAACTCAAATGCGACCACACGTACAGTAAGAATGTATCCTGTGCTTAGTCTGAGAGAGACTGAAAAACATGGTACAAGATGCCAGTATGACCTGTACTATGCATTTTGCTGGGAAAGGGGTGTGTACTATGTTCAGGAAATAGTTGCATCTCTTTGCCCTGATGTCACTACAGCTTTGATGGATTGCCTCATTGGAATGATTTTTGCTATGTAAAAACCTAATAGCCCCAAAAAGAATAAGAGGCAAAACAACTGAATAGGTTAACTTAACCTAAACTAACCTAATAAACATTTCCAAGGAATAAAGTGCTCACATAACACAATCGCAGAATACCTTTGAATGTCACATGACTGCTGCTCAAGGACAGTCAGCAGGGCACACTTGCAGTGATGTGTGGAAGGCAGTCAGTGAATTTTGGCAAGATGTTGTGGAATCATGGTTTTTTATCTGGTGGTATGGAAGTCTGTTGTGTTTGTGCCATTTATTGTAGTCTGGTCAGAAAATGCCCCTCCCACTGATAATACATTTCAGCAAAAATAATGCTATGTTTGTGTGTACCTCATAAAATGTAAGGTGCAAGTCTCAAAGATGGCCATATTTTGAAGTCTGCATTCTTGTAAATATGTCATTTAATTTATTTATCAGTCCACATATGAGGTAAGGTCAGTGCATTTTGTTATATATTCCACCATTTCTGTTCATTCATGTCCTTTATACCCAGGACATCACTGGTCTGTTACTACAGTTTATAAAAAAAATGTGAGGGGGTGGATGAGTCTTGCTTAAGGTAACAAAACACACCCCTGGGAACAGCCAGATGACTTTGGGTGTGAAATGAGCCATTGTGCTTATCTTGATTGAACTTGAAATGAGCATGCAGGATCAGACAAGTAAGGATTACATGACATCTGTACAGAATGAGGCCTGTTGTGCCTGTCGTGATCAAGCATTAAGTGAGCATGTTTGCAGGAAGAAATAAATGAAGATGACTCAGCATCTGTGCAAATGAGAGAGTATTCCATGTTTGTGTATATTGAATGCTCCATTCATCATCAGTGTTTGTTAGATGTGATTAGGTTAGCATACTGGTTTTCTTTTCTTGTTTTTCATTATTTTTAGGCTATGACGTTTTTGCCATATATTGCACCATTTATCTTCAGTCATGACCTTGATGCCCAGGACATCACTTGTTTGTTACAATAGTCAAAAAAAGACTAGATGAGGCAGAAGCAGCCTGGCATAAGGTAACAAAGCATACCATCAGGAACAGCCAGAGGAACTTTGGTGAGAAATAAGTTGTTTTGCTTATCTTAATGAAGCATCAAGTGAGCAAATGCATAGGATGGAACAAGTAAAGATTGCACAACATTAGTGCAGAATGAGGCCTTGATCGGAAAACAGATCTATAGATTGTCTTGGGATTACAATTAGCCTGGGATGGGTGATGTTACAAGTTTAAACCACAATGTGTTGGCTCAAATTGGTTGTGCAGAAAAAATATGTGTGTAAGTGCCTGAGTAGAAGTAATCCTAGGAAGTGTAATCAATTATTGCACAACAGATAGAAGATTCACAAAAATTTAAACAGTAGAGGCCAGAGAGCATAAATGAAGATCCCAAAATGTACCCTTACAAATGAATCCAAAAAAACATATTGGCGGCAAAACAAAACATAATGTGACTCCCCAACATCAAAACTTCTAAAATAGTCATGTTTGTACTCGTAGGAGGTTTCATGAGTTTAGATGATATTCACATGGGACTCATTAAGCTTGGAGTGGTTTGGAGGAGCTACAAGAATGGGCATATGAGTCTAGGCAAATGTCAGTTTTGTTAGATGGACCACGGCTATATGCATTTAATCATACATAAATATTAACATTGAAATACTGAAGAAATGCTATCTTGCATTGAGATGCCAGAAATGTGGTGATAATTCCCCTTATAATCTGCTAATTGTAGTAATGTATTTATGACTTATTGCATTTCATTTTGTACAGTGTCGTAATCATTTGTAACCATGATCATTGTGTTTTTTAAGTGAGGTGGCCAAGAGTGTATGAAATGTGATATGATTAATTTGTTTCAGAAACCTAGCGAAGACAAATACCCAGTTGGACCGTGGCTCCTGGCACTTTTCATCTTTGTTGTCTGTGGATCAGGTAAGGAAGGGCAGAGTGGAAAGTGGTTCCTCACTGGCTGTTTTGTTGATGGTCAGAAATGCTAAGATATCTTTTTCTGTGACTTTTGGCACATAATATTATCAGGTTTACTTCGCAAGTAAGATGCAAAAAAATGATCTTGAAGGATTGTGGCCACTCAGGGCCATTGTTGTTTTGAGCATGGCTTCATTCAAATAGGATAGCATGTTTTTCGGGTTGATGAAATCCCAAGCAATTTATATTGCTTGCTGCTGAGATGAAGGTTCACAGAAAGGTCGCATTAAAATAATGCTCATGAACTGTATTGTGTTCTTGTTGCAAATATGTGATACACTTTTTCGTTTTCAGCCATCTTCCAAATCATCCAGAGCATCCGTATGACGTAATGGACGATATTCAGCGACAGTCATTCCATCCTGAAAACAAGTGTGTTCTTTGTATTTATTCGGCTGAGCCGGACCGCATCTTATCCCGGTAGCTGAAATGTATGGGTTTTATTACCGATATCGCAATGGGGCGGGGAGGGCCGTCGGTTCCTGCCGTGTGTATTTTTTATAATGAAGATGCACAAATAAAATGAACTGGGGGCCTCCGGAGCCGCCTCGTGCTCCCTCCGCCCGCACCGATCTTGTGGCTCCCGGCACAAATTGGCCCGCGAACGTCGCCGGCACATTCCGTTTGGGCGGCGCCGCTCACCGAGTCTCCTTTGCTACACGCTCTTCTGGTCTGCGGGTGTTAACGGGCGGGCAGGGGCCCGCTCGGCGGCGCGGCGGCCGCCAGCGCCGTCAAATCAGAAATATACCGCTGTTGATACGCCCGTGTGTTCCTGGCGCGGGGCGCGGATGAGGGCGACTGGAGGCGAGCGGACAGGAGCGAGGCAGCGAAGGAGACGAGCAGGACTGGGAAGAAGGTGCGGCATGAGGTGTCGGTGGAGGCTCCGTCGGCGCGAGGGACGCGGAAGTGCTGCCGCCTGGCGGCGGGATTTTACAGATCTGACTGGCGTCGACGGAGAAATGCGGATTGCGAGAATACATGGCAGGTGTGTGGTTAGCATTGAAGAAGACGTGTTAGGCTGGTTCAAGGTATCTAGTGCAGCAGAGCGGTGTGATGTCGCAGGGAATGTCACTTGAAAGATGCTGTTTGACGAGAGCTGAGAAAATTACAGACGTAGCTGAGAAAGTTACAGCGGAGCCAGGCACGAAATCAAGTATTCAAAAATGCTAGTCCAGTTCTGCAACAGACATCTTGCAGGCTTTATCGCAATGCATCTTCAAACTGTATGAAGTCTGTATCCAATGAAATTAGCCCTTATGATTGGAGCACGTTATTTTGCAGTCGAATGCCGCCTTCATCGCGATATCCAATGTCGAGAACCCGTGAAACGACAGAACATTGTGCATTGGTGTCTTCTTTGGCCGCAGTCTACCAAGGGAAAAGGAATTCGGATAGTCTGAAAGTACCACAGTGACTTGCAACACGTCTTACGGTAGTTGAAAGCCTCTGCTGTATGAAGACCAAGACGTGAAAATCCACGGCTGCGGTGTATCCGGTTTGCTTTTAGGCATATTTAGCGCTGTAAATATGACCTGCTGCCAGTCCGTTTAAATGTCATTTTGTATAGGATCTTAAGTCCAGACCCATTGTCACTTTTACTTAAACTCAAACCGCGTGCATCTCTTTTAGTTATGTATTTGTTGGCTTATTGTACAGGGGGAAAATGACAGGGAAAGGCAGTTCAAGTACACTTTGCACAAACTACACCACGCCACATTCACTGGTATTAGGAGCGATATAAAACTATGCAACACGCAGAAGAAGCCTGCATGCCTGTTCCTTTCGATATTACTGGACAGTGCGCTCTGGGCGCCATCTTGCTTGTTCCCAGCCCAGTTCGTGTAGGTTACAAAACCAACAGCGACATTTTTGCCGCATGGCGCAGTCGCAGTTCGCTGAGTCCTAGTTCAGCGTACTTGCACGTTCAGCTGAAGGCAGAGCGGGTCTCGGGAGCAGCTCCGCCGCCCAAGTCCGCGCTTGCAGTCTGCATTTACACCGACAGCCACCGCTAGCTAATACTGCCGGCCCCCGATCTGCGCCGGGGCTGAGGTTGGTTCGCGGCCGCGCCGCCAGGCGGCAGCACGGTCGGTGCTCACAGGTACCCACTGATGAACACCTTCTGGAAGTCCGGCACACTGCGCGAGTGGTGGCGGTACACCTCGCCGTTGTCCAGATACGAGTAGGGCGTGAGCGCGATGGCCTGGTTGAGCGCCTCAACCGAGACGATCTCGCCGCGGTGCAGCAGGTGCTCGGCGCGCAGCTCGTTGAGCGCCAGCAGGCTGTGGCCCTGGCGGTGCACGATGGCCGAGCGGAGCGGCGGCTCGCGCGCGCGCCGGCGCGGCGACGTCTTCTTGTAGCGCAGGACGCGCTGCGCGGTGCCGCGCGGGCTGGCGCGCGCGCGCGCCGCCGGCTCGCCGTGGCGCGGCGGCCGGTCGGCGCCGACCAGGTCGCTCTCGCTGAGGCACGGCACGCCGTACGAGGACATCCGGCAGGAGGCGACGCTGCCCGTATGCCGCTCGTCGGGCGCCGGCCCGGCCGCCGCGCCCACCGCGTCTAGGTCGTTCATCGAGAGCGCCAGCTTCCTCTTGAGCGAGCCGGCGACGGCGGAGGCGCGTGGCCGAGCCAGGCTGGGCCGCGGCGGCGGCGCCGGCGGCCCGCCACCCTCCACGCGGATGGTGACGCCCGAGGCGGTGGAGCGGATACTCTGCTGGTCGCCGCGCGCCGTCTCGGCCGCCGGCGGCGCGTCCGGCGGCCGCCGCTCGCCGCACAGCCGCTTGGAGCCGCGGAACTCGAAGTCGTCGTTGGCGACGGTCGTGGCCGAGTTGCAGCGCTCGGGGCTGTGACGGCCCGTGCTCAGCGTGGCGTAGATGGGCTCGTCGGCGGCCGGCAGGCACTTGATGATGCTGTCCAGGCTGGTGGCCTTGGCGAGCGGGTCCGAGTAGAGCGGCTCGGAACGCGAGTCGCCGCCGCCCGGCCGGCTCGGGTCGTACAGCGTCGGCAGGAAGCGAGGCTTGCCGGCCGAGTCGCCGAGCATGCCAACCCCCATCTTCAGGCTGCGCGACCGGCCTGCAACACACGGCGCAGTGTTGGATATGCACGGATGCGGGATGGCATTTCCTAATACTTTCGGGGATTTTGGCTACAGCAATGTTGCTTCGACCTCACCGGCGTAGCCAGAAGAAGAACTGGGCGGACGGCCCCCCCCCCCTTAGGTCCGCGTTTTTTAGTGAAACCCACTGCACATTTTTCCATCAGGCGGTTTTCGTACGATTTCAGTTCTCACGGAGTTCCGCCCCCTTCCCCCCCGTAAGAAAATCTTGGCTGCGTCCCTGCTGGACCTCCCAATGATTTGGTACTTTAAAATGGGAGCCTACAGAGGCAAACGTTATTTTGTGCTCTTACGTCGATTCGCGCACTGCCACTTTCCTCACCTTCCTGTAAAACATACCCACCAGTCTCAAAAATAAAGTGAATTTTTGGGGTATTTATCTGTCGCTCAGACCGAACAAAAAGTCGGATGTAACCAGAACTGGCAAATCAGTTGTCTAACCAATGGGAACCAAATTCAGTTTGTATGCTGAAGTACATGGTTGTAATGGAATCTGTGAAAGGAAAGATCTGGCATTTAACTGGTAACTCTGTAAGACCGACAGTGACACTGACTAAGTTTGCTGTACAAATTCCTAGACAGGAAAAGCCGAGTGCGATTTCGAAACGACAGAGGAAAAGTTAAAGTGCACAGGTGGCACGGGAAGGATAGACAGAAAGCACATTACATCATGTCTTTCGTATCGGGGAAATCGGGCCGTCCCGTTTCGTGCCACTGTGTCTGCCTCTGACACCTGAATAAAACCTACGATACAGTTCGATGTCGACAACACAGATACCAGCGCCGCCTATCCAAGCATTTCGTGTCGCGCCGCCATCTGTAACTGGCCCTGGCGTTTTCCGGGCGAGTCCTACCTGCGTGCAGTGACATCCCGTCCTGCAGGGAGAACAGCGACCCGTTGGTGATGGGGAACTTGGCCTCGGCAGACTGGTTCGACTCCTTTCCACCGCCGCGGAACGGATGACCGTCACCGTCTGAAGAAAAACCAGGGGTCGTTTCGGCGGACATAAAATGCCGGACTGGGCCACACAGCGACTGGCAGCGAGAGTTCTGCTCTCCGGTTAATCGAAGTAACTGGTTTTGGTCGTAAATCGGTTGCGCAACCCGGTGCATAAAACATTCGAAACGATAATGTACGATAGCTTGTCTTGCTCCAGAGTATCCATTTGCCATCTGCAACGTCACGACATCACGCGAAGCGTTCCTGAAGTTTTCTGGCAATAGTCTCGGGATGCAGCGGCACTTGGGCCAAACTTCGTCCATAGCTCGTGAGATCCAGGATTCGGCGAAGTAGAATTTGTCGTGCATTGCCTTCGATAATGCACTGATGTGATCACTTGGGTGAGTCGGTCACCGCCGCACTGCCGGTGGCAGCCCCAGGGCAGCATTCGGGAGCATCCCTTCACCCATGGTAGCATATTTAGCTCCACTTTCCTGCTCGGGCAGTTCTGGTCAGCAACGCCGAGGACCTCCACTCGGTCGGCTTAGCATAATTATTGCTACCCCCTTTCCTTTCCTCCGACCCGGTCAGGCCGGGCCAAGGGCACTGCTCGACGACACCCAGACGAGCCCTTGGCGTTGGGGAGGGGGGGCACACGCTGACGTGACTCCACGTCGCGGTGACTTTCATGCATTTCTAATTGCACGCAAGCGGCGGCCTTTGTGTAATGGATGAGTGTAAAACGGCCTTGGTCGGTGAAACATTCGTCCTGAATCTCAATTATGTGGCCGGAGCCCCGCAGGCACGTCTGACGTATGTGCGCTGACATAGACAGATGGTCGGCGCAATTACAACGTCTGCCTTGTTTGCGCCCACTGACATTATGATATCATTAATTTTCCTCCGGTGAGAATTATCATATCGGGAGTTTTCAATCTCCCATGAACGTCTATTTTCTAGATAATCGCTGGACGATGGATTGCTTTGGAGGAAACAGTAGCTTGGAACACGTTTTACGCATTTGTGCATTCAGATTACCCGTGGCTGGTAAGAGAATCTGCAGGACTTGGGCGAGATCGTCCATCAGAATCAGTCATTTCAGGCCAGTACAGTCCAATCGCATATCAGAGACGTGGGAAACAGTGTTTCCCAGCGCGAGATAGTTCGTAATAAAGGCCACTTTCGGTGTCTTTGCTGACCCAATTCAAGACGGGATGGATTTACGGCAGCGGCAAAGTTCCCCCCCCCCCCAAGAGCGCACCCAATTTTTTTCCTGGCGGCCGTAGCCAAACGAGACTGCTACATTCGGGACGACGAGCCCCACAATGTGGCTAGCCCTGCCTCGAAGCCGTTAGTCGCCTAGACGCAACTACCCATGAGTTGTGTTCCGCATGGGTCGGATAAAAAGGAGGAGATGAACACGAACAGAACACCCGACGGATGTGAGCCCACGGGTCACTTGACTCCGGCGAAATAAAAGACGATCGAAGTGGCAGGAGCGCGCTCTCTAGAATGGCCAGCTGCAGCGCTGTTCTAGGTCGGGGAAATCTAGATCGCTGGTGGCGCCATGGGGCTTTGTGATGTCTGCGGGTCATGCATAATGACCACTTATCAGATGACAGGGATCTGTAATGTCGTATCTGTGGTAACAGCGAAGATTCTGTCGCAAGTTGCCTTTTAAAGAGACCTTTCATTGTTCGTTGCAAATTAAATCGCAAAGCTTTCGCCAAAGCTTGTAATCCGAGCTTTGCGGTATGTATACACGATGATGCATACAGAGTAGGCACGGAGCCAATAATTTTCGGTCTGAGTTGAGGCCAAACCAGGGTCATTGATACCTTTTTGTTTCTAAGGCGTACTTCATGGTCCATCGCTAAGTTCTGACAAACCCCTGTATAAGAAGTGAACTGGCAACTGACGCAGGTAAACCCTGAATTAAGACAGCAGTCGAACCAGCCATAATGTGCCTCCTCCCAGGAAAGCTTCAGGCCATGGCAAAGGTCTCAGCTCGTCCCGTCCTGACCCAGAGCCTCAGGTCACGGCAAACAGAGGCCCGACACGTGCCCATAGTGAGGGGATATTATGTACTTTGAAGGTATAAAGTGTATTTTGTAACGCCCGGAAGACGTAATGGCAACCTGAGCAGAGCGTTGGAAACAAGTTCGCGGGGGTCTCCACCGTGCCCCCGGTGGAAACAATGACGTCATCAGCCTGTCTCGGCACCCACAGCCCGGCGCTAGTCCCACCAGCCATGTGCTGCAAGCAGCTTCGTCGTCCGGCTGGGCTGGGACAGCTTCGCCCGTCCGACCGGGCTGTGGCAGCTCCGCCCGTCCGGCCGGGCTGGGCCAGCTTCCGGTCGGGCTGTGGCAGCTCCGCCCGTCCGGCCGGGTTCCGCCGGATAAATGGGTCAGCCCGAGCCCGGCCCGCCGCCGCCGGATATGCGGCCTGGAGGGTGGCCGGGCGGGGGGGGGGGGGCGGACGCGTTCCACCGTCGCGCCGCGCCACACCGAGTCAGCTAGCCCGGCGCGCGCCAAGCTAGTCCAGGTCGCCAAAGGTCGTCCCCGATGAGCAAAGGCCGACCGCCTGTCACGTCCACGGAAGTGATTCGCACGAATGGCGACAGCTTGGCCCGGCCTAATTGGCGCTTTTGAGAGGCTGTTGAAAGCCATCCGACTTGCGTGCAGGAGCAATTGCACAGCCGCCGTGTTTCTGTTGGTATCCGGGATGGCCTGTGGTTTGCATGCAAGGCTCGTAATTAATAGAGTTGTGCAGAATTGACGTTCGTAATTGGTAAACACTATGCAATATCGAAGAAAAGTAATGGTTTCCGGGATGAGAATTGATGAAGTACTGGGAAGAGAGGCGGTTTTCATCCGGCTGGCTGTTTGTCTTCACAGACATTTATTACTAAATGCCCGGTCAGGGTGAATACACCTGCAATACTGAGCAACCGTTTACGAGCACGATTTGCGAGTTGCGCAAACACTGCTGACATTTACTGGCTGAAGACGTTTCTCTAGATGGGTGGAAGCAAGGCACGGAAAACAAGTTGTAAAAGCATTCATGAACCCAGTACCCAATTACTCTCCTCCATATCGTCTAGTAAACACAGGGTGTAAAAGCGAAGTAAAAGGATTCGTTGACCCTGCATTTCTCATACACGAGGGAAAGTCCAACCCCCGATTTTTTTTAGCACAGAATCAGCTAGGCGATGATCAGGAGGACTGATACCCAATCCGTGCCCTGCGTGTGAGATCGTGGAATCTGGATCCTCGCCTGCATGGATTGAAACTTGGTTTATTAAACAGGAACGTTTTAATTTGGGAAATGGGAACTGCATGAGTGACGTATCTATTACTACAGCGTTTACGATTTACCAAAGCAGCACAAGAGTGACGATCCCAGTCTGGCGGCAGACAGCTGCCCCCCCCCCCCCACTGGCCGGACAGGAGACCAATGAGGCCAGCTCGAAGCCGGACGCCAGCGCGCCTATGTGAACCAGCGCGCGACCTCTGTCTCCGTGTTGACCGCGCGCCCTTCTTCGCTTCCTCTGCTGACTGTCTGACGGGCCAGACCAGACCGGCCGACAGGGGCGCGTTCAGGCCCGGCGTCTGGGGGGACCTCGCAGGGAACCGCGGGGACCCGTGGGCGGGGGAACTCCTCGCCGACTGGAGCCCAGTGTGGCACTGGCGGCGGCGGCCGCGACCGGCCGGCCTGAGTCGGCGCGTGGGAGCCCGGACCGGCTCCTGGAGCCGTCTCTGCGCAGCTGTGCCGGTCGCCCCGGGCCGCCGTCCGCCGCTTGTACTCCTGAGCCGGCCGAGCAGGCGACCCAGTCACGATCGACCCTGTTCCGAGCCGGGCATCAGCCGGGCCGGGCAGGAACGAGGCAGAGCCGGGCAGGATCGGGCTGCGCCAAGGCTGGGGCAGGACTGGGCAGCGCCATGGGTTGGACAGGATCGGGCAGCGCCGCGGACGGGGCAGGATCGGACATTGCCACGTGCCGGACAGGATCGGACAATGTCAGGCGCCGGGTAGGACGGGGCAATTCCAGGTGCCGGGCAGCATCGGGCAGCCCCGCCCGGCTGATCGGCGTCCACAAGGGTTAGCCGACAAGGAGGAGGTGACCGCAAATCACGTCGCGCGTGAGCCTGAAACGATTTATTCTACACGCCGAGATGGTTCATTGGAGGCGATAAGCGGTGCAAATGGTCACGGTTCATTTCTGCGTTTCCCGAACTGACGTGGATCACTGCATCTTGTCTTCCAAAGCGTTTTTGTTCATTCTGACCAAATCTTTCTTTTGCGGTGATGAAAAAGACTCGTTTATAAGTTTCTCGCTTCGCACTAACGTGTGACATTTCTTATTTAATCATTAACCTACGCCTGAATAAGCCGCCTGAAAAGCAACCCGCGCATCGTCGTCACTCGTATCTCCATACAATACCAGACCTGTATCGAATATGCGTTGAAAGTTTTCAACAAAATGAGTCGGATGTGTGCTTTACTGTCTGACCAATGGTAACCGTGAACGCCACAGTCCGAGCAGTGTCACATGTGAATTGGGATATGTGCACATATGCATTGAACATATGGCCAGGTTGTGATGACGCGTTACGCGTTGTGAAAGTGTGCAGGACAGCGAGGCATTCGCGTGAAAACCGTCAGACCCAGACGGTGCTGTCATCAAGGAATGGAGATGAAGTCACGATGAAAGTGCTCGACGTGCAAAAAATAGATGTCAAAACCACCAGGTGCGTGTGCAGCCGTCCATGAATTCGGTTATTATTTCAACCAGCCATATGCCTGGGCGAGCGCAAAAAGTACGTGTCACGCTTGGGCGTGAAATCACGTTACATGCGTCATTCAAGGTGCCTCCATGGGAAAAGTCAGAAAGGGCACGCATCATGCACCAGGTTAAGGTATGGACAAATCGATCTTGAGCTCCATGCAGTGTGGAACAAGTTTGATGTACGAAGGCCGGTCTTGATAAGACAAACTAATATGTCACAGAAAGGCGTTTTTCGCGAAACATTTCGGCTCAACTTACGTAGCCAAACGACCACATACACACCAGGCCTCCTGGACATCATTAAAGCCTACAGTGAGAGAAAGCTTATCAGACGAAATGCGCCGTAACACTGCAGCCTAATCAGCGGTCCTTTTACGCAGTGCTTAAAACCACCAGCCGTTGCACTCCGCATGTCATGAAATCCCAGGCTGCAAAACACCTCAGACGCAGCGCGGCGTACCATAACGAGATATCCTTCGCACCGCAGCGTGAGAGTCCCGTTATTTTAATACCATCGCCGGCGATTACATGAGCCTGCACTTCTTGACATGGGCGCGTGTCACATGATGACAGGGCGCAGTGTGTGCAGCCTGCGTCCTGGGGCCCGAGGCATGCGCTCGCCAACACCAGTGTCGAGGAAACCCCAGCTGATAGGGCGGACACGGTCAGCCTCACACTGCACCAGCGCTTGATCAGGGATCAGAGATACAGTCATGTTGTCCCCGAAGCTAGATCAGCATCTAGCTTTTTATTTATCATCTAGGTTTTTCAACACCGGGCCAGCATTTAGCTCAGATCAACGAGCTGGACCAATGTACGATCGCGAGATATTACAGCGGACTGGTTCACTTTTCCAAAGGTTGATGATGAGCCAGACAATATACAAGCGTGCTGTGGAGTGAGACAGCGAGTCAATCTGCTGCACGAATTGAGATACTGAATCAATAACCCGAACCAGAATGAGACACTCGACCAGTCTTACGTCCTCGAGCGGGGAACTGAATTAGTCAAACGTTTCCAAGCGACACACTGGATCAGTCTGACGTTCCCGAGTGATAATGCTGGACCAGTCTATGGAGCGGGTAAGTCTACAGTCTGGCGACGAGCCCAGGCGATTGCTTTCTTTCAACGGCAGCGCCATGTAATTACGTTCCGCTGTAAATGTGATGAAATGCCCATAACTAAGCAACATCCACCGGTGACGAATAAATTCCCATAACTAAACAACTTCAACCGGCGAGGAATAACAATGACTGGTTACAGTGAATTTAACGAGCTACGAGATATGCATCATGAAAATAAACTTTAGTTCGTTTCTTCCTGCCAAATAACTACATGCATTGTGTACATCTAACCGAACGCAAAAACGACAAATGTTCTTTTAATCACAACGTTACATGCTTTCGTCTGATTCCTCGCTTTATGTGCAGCGTTTTATGATGGGAAAGAAACGTGTACCAAGATAACTGTAATATTGTCACGTACGTGCCCTTGTACCATGAACTGTTTCTCTCTATTCAAGTTACCTGCTTATATTCAAAGTACGTCCCAAACCCTTACCTACCTACCTAATATTCCTTCCGGTTTTATCCCAAGGACGAACCACGACTCTATTATGACTGCAGCTGGAACTTCATGGCCTCATCCAGCGCACCCACTTCACCTTGCACCGGCACTCGATCGCTCCCGTCATCTACCCGCCACCAGGAAGGCCGACAACAAGCTCACGAAGCGCCCCAGCAGCGCGGGGAGCGCGCACTCAGCCCGGGCGGGTCCTCCGCCGCGCACGACTCCATTCTGTCTCGTCGGAACGCCGCTCGACATTCCACTCGAGACCGCTGCGCGGGCCGACGACAAATAGATCGCGCCCCGCCGCAGGAGGCGGGCGGCTTCCTCTGCCGCCCGGGCCCGGGCACATTCCGCCGCCCCGAGAGGCTGCGTGGGCGGTGCCGGTCAGGCCGGTGCCCGAGATCGCGCCCATTGTTCCCGTCCGGAGACCGCACGACGGGAAATTTCCCATGAGCAGATAACGTCGAAGTCCGCCGACTGTGCGCATTTGCGGAGCGAGCCGCTGCAGGGCGTGTGGATTTTAGTGGTAACGATCGTGTTTGGCGCTGTTTGACAAGTGTAATCATTTGGTTTTCACGCCAGCCTGCAGCTAGCAAATCCGTTGGAATTGTACAGTGAGTGGGCAGCCCACTGTACAAAAAGTGACCACTTTTTGCAAGATGAAATTTCATCGAGAAAAGTTTGATGGCTTGATGAGCTTAATGTGCCACTGACTTCACAATTAAGTCGAGTCTGTCTCACATTAAATTCACTGAAACATGTCCGTCTGATGTGAGCAATTCGAAAACGTTTCCAATAATGTGCAGGATTACCGCAAGACATAGTCTGTCGATATGAACCAGGTTTTTCGTGTTGGGAGTCATCAAAACGTTGATGCGTTAGTCTAGAAGAAGGATTTGATGGCAAGACGTTCACACAGTTGAAACACTGGACTGGTTTTTGATATAAAACATGTTGTGAGGGCTGTTTGACGTCAGCATTTGTAATGCTTGAAGAGCTAATGCACGATGACGGCAAAAATGAGGGAGGTGAATGCACTATTTTTCCTTGTGTATTGACACTTACGCGATTATGCAACATCCCACCATCACTTACACTGACATGAATGTCAATACAAAAGAAACACGAGGCATCTATCTGCTTCAATTTTCCAGTCCCTGGGCAACACAACTGCACAGAGACTTCTACAACCAATGAGCTAATCCGTTCACAAACCCCATGGGATTGTAAGAGTCCTCAGTGATTCCCTCTTTGAAGACAGGGGATCGCATTGGTGTAAAGTCCAACAACCAACAGTTGTTTTCTCTTTGAACGGCGTCGGCATCTCGGTCTGACATCCCCAAACAGTGCACCTTGGCGGCATCGCCGCGGACGCCGCCAGTGAAATCATCCTCCAGCCGCCGCCTGTGCAGCGTGCTCATCTGCGGGTCTTCCCCGAGTGCTCCTCTTTGGTGTCTTACTCGGGCGCCCCTGCGGTGTACTGTCCGCACACTGATATTTGCCGAGTCTCCGGCAGCCACCGTGTAGGCGTCCCCACCAGAGCGGCCCTCTCGAGGCCTCGCAAGGGCAGTCCTCAGTGCTCACCCACCACAGCAGCCGTCGAGGAGGGCCCACTACAACAGCCCTCGGCATGGGATCACCAGAACAGTCTGCGGCGCGCGCTTACCCGGGAAGTCGTCGGCGTGTCGCTTGGCGTAGGCGGTGCGGATGGCGAGCCGCAGCACGGGGTCGACGCAGAGCAGCAGCGGCGCCAGCAGGATGCCCTCCGCCAGACTCAGCCAGACGGCGATCGCCTCCAGCGGCCAGGGGGGCAGCAGCTCCGGCAGGAACGTGCCGAATACCAGCAGCACCTGCGGCAGAGGAGAGGCGGTCAGGCGGCGGCAGGTGTCTGCTGCTCTGGCGCAGCAACGTAGACAGAGTTTCACCAAGGAGGGGGCCGGGGTAAACCGAGCCTCCCACAAAACCGAAAACTCGTCAGGTTCCGGCCACTTCATTTCTTAGTTCTGGACATTGTGATTTATTTTCATTTCTGGTGCGTAAAGAGACGTGAGATTTTCAGTCCCAAGTAGGGAACATTACCCTTTTGCCTCCCCTGATCTAACACGAAAGTTACACCGCTGGATGGCCTACTGAGGTTGAGCTGGTGTGATGGCGTAGATTGCGGTTCAAACAGGCGGCCGGTCGGAACGATCGCCTTAACCCCAAACATTTCTTGTCCGGTGACAACTACCGCACTGCTATCGACGTAGAGCCCTATATCGTAGATGACATCAGACTGTCGCATCGTTTACTCGTATCAGTCTGCGAAGTGAAACTATTAGCGATCAGTGTCTTCCGTGATAGGTACAAGACGACGACTGTTAAGATAACTCATGGCATTCAAAAGCAGACCCCAGCAGGTTTCAGCAGTCGGCTTTTTTCTATCCGGCGATGTAAAAATGGTCCGCTGTTTTACGTTTTAGCACCGGCAGACAATGGTTGCAGCACTTTCCCTGGTCCAGATGACCACGGTGAGAGCACCCGAAGAACAGGTAATGTGGGTAAGTGAATGAAATCCGACAGCAATGATGACGGCACGCGGGCGAGCGGCATTGTTTTAGCCCAACAATGGCGCCGCTCCCGGGCCGAGCTCATTACGAGCCGCGGCTAAACGCCGATTCCGCCGCCGAATCGCCGCCGGCGGAAGCGCGCGTCGCCCGCCGTTCGCCGCCGTCACGAGGCCGTCGCTGGCGGCGAACCGTTGCACGCTCCCCGCAGGCACTCGGCGGGCTCGCTCCGGACGCGGATGCGGCCGAACCCGGCCGTGGATGACTGGCCGCTGCAATCGGGGCCTCGGCGTGATGAGATGGAGACTTTCCCTGGAAAACGACGTCGGCGCCACCCCATAAAGCGCGGAAAAGCCGCGCCTGGCCCGATTGGTATGGGCACCGACAGAATCTGTTGATCATCTAGATGCGTTCCTTTTCGGGGTGACGCTCTCTGACCCGACGAGGTCGGGTCCCGTCAAATCCCATCGGCAGGCTCATCTGGCGCCCTGCGTGTAAGCGGGCCATTCAATTCCGAGATAACTGATCACAACAACAACTTTCAATCCTATCGGCGCTGGCCCGAGAGCTAGCGGTCGCGAGGGTGAAGAGAATGCAGGAAGAGTTCATAAGATGATGGAGAACATGCCGAAGGCGAGACTTCTGCGCCATAAACTCAATCATCTTGAACGTCTCATGTTATTCGATTTCACTGGAGCCAAACCAGCTCAACGATTTGGATCTGTCGACCTCAAGAATCCCCAGTTTGTGGATCGCGATGCCCCACGACGTTGAAGTTTCCCATCTTCGTGCTGGCGACACAGTCTGTTGCAGTCCCCGTCCTTGGTGTTCCGTTTCGCCACCGTTGCAGTTTCCGGCGCCGCTGCGGCCGGCGTGGCCCGTGCCGGGAGCAGCGGGAGGGTCTGCGGTGGCGCCCGGGTGGCCCTTGACCGGCGTTACCCGTCCGCCGGCGCCCCTCGGCGCTGATTGGACGTAATTGGATCCATCAGCGGCGTCCTGCGGTCGCCGGCCGGCGCCGCGCCGCCCGCAGATGACCGATCGCCGGCGCCGGCGCCGCGGGCTCCAGACGGCACCCGGGCCCAGACGGGACCCGGGCTCAGACGGGATCCGGGTTCAGACGGGACCCGCGCTCCAAACAGGACCCGAGATCCAGACCAGACTCGGGCTCGAAAACCAGGCTTCATAGGAAACCCGGCCTAGACAGGACCCGCGCCCAGACGGGACCCGGGCCAAGACGGGACCCGGGCTCGGACGGGACCCGGGCTCAGATGAGACCCTTGCTCCAAACAGGACCCGAGATTCAGACCAGACTCGGGCTCCAAACCCAGGCTCCATACGGGACCCGCGCCCAGACGGAACCCGGACCCAGACGGGAGCGGGCAAAACGATGAGACCTGATGATGACCGGGAACATGAAGCAGTCAGAGTGAAGAAAACGATATCAATTGCCCGCCTACTTTCGGGTGGCTTTTTAAACCTGCTGTTCGTCGTTTCACAAAAAGACGACATGCGACATGAACACTACCGGTCTTGACGGCCTCGTGACAAAAAGAATCACACAAACACATACCCAGCTACCCTTTAAGCTGATAGCCATCAACAATCCAGGATATATTTAAGAAAAGTCCTGAGAACCAAATGCACACAGACAGCTGGTATTTCCCGGACCCGAGTACCGCACGGGCAAAACTACGTTGTCGCCACACCTAGAGCTCTTACAGCTGGCCCAATCCCGCCCGGAGCAGTCCACGTGCGGGCCGGGGGGGAGGTCGGACGGCCGGTCGTGGCGGCTCGGGCCGCGGGGTCAGCCGGGTCGGATTCGTGCTCGGCCGCGGCGCGCCTGGCGTCGGCTCGCGCCGCGTGGGGCTGCTCGCGCCGCACGCAGGGGAGACAGATGACCTGTCCGGCACGGCCGGGCGCGTCGGCGCCGGCCGCACTGCGACGGCCGCACGGCGAGCGAGAGGAGGCGGCGACGAAGTCAGGGAGAATCGAGGCAGGGCGAAGGCCTTCACTGTGGATAATGTCCTGCCGTTTGCCGCATCAGGCGTATTATTCTATCGCGAATTTTATCTCTGAACGCTTCTACTTCTTTCTTTTCCCTTTGCCTGCAACGGACTTCAACCATCCAGTGTGTAAACATGCAATACCCAAAAAACACATCTCTGATTTTCATGGCAATAATCCATGTAAAACAGCAAATGCCATACACTGACCGCATTGTCATATTTGGTCCAGTTCCTAACAAGCATGGTTCTACAATAAAATGTTATGCCAACAGAAATACACGCCAGGCTCATCCAAAACACATCGATCATCGAGTTCATGTCACCGCTCTATCGCGCGAAGGAGCAATGAGAGAGGTCATCCACTCCGCTGCGTGGACATCTCCGGCAGCGTAGCGGTCACCAGCGGGCCGCCGGCGCCACGCCAGTGCGCTGCGGCCGCAGCATAGGCGGAACGGGCCGCAGCAGAGGCGAATGTGAAAATAATCAGCGGTCGCCGGTGCCGCGCGTCCGCCGGGTTTCCCCATTGTCTGCGTGTTGCATGGGTGTCGAAACCGCTTTCGTTCCACGTAGATGACGCGGTGAAGGGCCGGCAAGGCACGTCGGTGCCATGCGTTTCCTCTCTGTATTTGTAACACTTTCATACAGCGTGAAATGTCTCATTTCGCTGAAATACGAATTTGTTCGATTGATCTCTTTGGTGCATTTGGTATTATCATCCATCAAACTGAGCGCATTAACACTAATACAGTTTTATTTTACAGACGCGGTGGTTGCATTGAATGTATCGGATCATACTGCTAATACCACCAATTTGAGGTTGAATGGGGGGGGGCCATTATTGTCGCCTAAAAGCCAAAGGCGTAATAGTCGCGTTGACATTCACGTACCCTCTAACGTTCACGGCCCGGCAGACAGATGCACACCACGACCGTTACAAACAAGGCCACCAGCCATAGCCAAACACTAAAACCGAAGGTCTGGCGAGCCAAGGGGAACCGAATACGATGCAAACTGCCACGATTCTGACAAAGACTGCGGTGACAACAAAGAGGCCAGGGTTTTCACGAAAACAGGATTTGAAAGCACATTCGGCCATGCCAAGATGGGCATGGCCAAGCAAAAGTCAGAATAGTTTAAAACGCTTTTTTCAAAAAGGCGGTAGTAGTAAGAAGTGATACTCAAAGTCGCCCGAGCTTCTCGACAGGCAGCTTCTCGGCGCTGTTCCGCGACAGACACGCGGCGCCGCAGGGCCGGCGGCAGAAATCTGCCGGCGACACTCGGCGTGTGACCGGCGCCGCGGCAGAATCTGGCGCACGAGATGACGGCGCGCCGCTCGGCCCGGGGCTGATCCATCAGCGGCGGTCTGCGGCCGGACCCCGCCGGCCGGGCGGATCTGGTCCGCCGAACTGACGCGGAGCGGCAGGAGCTGGGACCGGGCACTGCAGCCGGACAGAGTGCCATTCGTGTCCGGCCTCCAGCCACTGGCGACAGGTGGCTGACGGCCTCCTGTTGCTGATCACAGGTGGTCGATGCATGTATTTGTCCGACTTAAAGCTTAACATTATATTTCTCTCTGTATGCTTCTTTCTTCTCCCTCCTCCCCCCTCCCTTCCTCTCTCTCTCTTCTCCATTCTTTCTTTCTTTTGCTGCTCCCTGTTATTCTTACCACTACAAAATATTTTCATTTTGCTTATCTCTTCTTTTCCTCATGACGCTAACCTCAATTTTTTTATTTTTCATTAACTGCCTATCACTCAAATTTCCACTCCATTCATCCCTAGCTTCATTCTCAGGATCACTGGTTTGCCAGACCTGCCGCTTGTCAGCTCGGACGGCCTGTTCGAGGCCGAGCCGCAGACGACGCAGCATGTTTACCTGTCCGGCCGAGCGTGAAACGGGCCAGAAGCCTTGAATGCGGACCACTAACGGGGCTGCAAATGGTTTATGGCCGCGCCGAGCCGAGTGCCAACATAAGGCGCCATCAGCTGTTTGCTGATGTCATTTCTGATGGCGCGTGAATAGCCGTCCAAAGCTGCCGCAATGAGCCGAGGCCCTGAGGTCACTGAGAGGTCCTGAATCACCTGAAAGGCGGCGAGCCGGCTGGTGAAAGACCACAAATCAAGCGGCCACTAATGAACAGTCCACACCTCTTCGCTTTTCAGAAACGCGCTGTTCCCTCTAAGGGCACCCGGCCGGTTGCCGCAGCTGCTACCTTGTTATCGGCGACGTAACAGCCACGCGCGGTCAAACTCACCCAGTTTCCCTGATCGCCCACCACTTCTGACGCCGCCTGGCCCGCTCGGCCGGCGCCGGAGGCGCTGTTCTGCTTCGCTCAGTCGGCGGCGCCGCCTCCGCGGCCGGCCGGCGCGTCGGCAGCGTGCCAGCGCGGCCACGGCCGATCGGCGAGCGGCCGCCGCCGGCGCCGCCGACGAATTCGGAATCGGTCGCGCCGTAATCGCTCATTAGGCGAGAGTCGGGCGGGCCGATGGTTAATTGCTAATTGAGCGCACTGGGCCGGGAGGCTGCAGAAAAACCGGCCGTGACTCGCCACCTCATTAACCTCGGCCGAGGCTGTGTTCAGCGCCGCCGCCGGCCACGGCCGCTAACGAATTTTCGGGCTTAAAATACGGTGATGCGTTCTGGTAAGTGAATCAATATACTGGCCAGAGTCACAGAATAGTGACTATCTTTTACACGTGAGCGTTCTGTGCATGAATCAAATGCGCTGTTGATGCTGACGCTAAGGGGCAAACGCACATAACTAAAAAACCCTTGTCCAAAAGTATTCTTTTTGTCTGACAGAACTGTTACTAAATAGAGGTGTCTGGAAACATGTGCGTCGCATTTCCAGCCGTCCAGTTTCCCATTTGATTTACAGCACACAGGTAAAGTATGTGCCCATAAACTCAGCGGCTCGGTTCAAAGGAACAATGAGTGAGGCATTACCTCAAACACGTGCCTTTATTCGGTCCATATGTGAAATGCAAATGGCGTGTGCTTGATGTCTTCATGAATTTCATAAGGCATTGTCCGAGAAAATTTCCAAGCGGAGTCTTGTGTCGCAAGCAAGGCGTCACCAGGGACTTCGGAAACGGAGAGCTTCAGATGCAGCTGCTCCCAGTAATTTGGGAAATTTAACATTAGCCCTTTATGCAGCTGCACGGGAAAAGGGAATTAAATGTGGACTTTGTCCTTACCACTGGCCGAGAAAATGTTGTGTAGCACACGGGCGTCACAGCTCATTAGAAGTCTTCTTCGTGTAACGATCAACGCTAAGCGCGGATTAATTTGAAAAAGGATGCATTGATTTATCATAATAAGTTGTATCCAACCTCAGTTAGACACCCTGAAACATATCTGACGTTCAGCTTTCCGTCAAGTTGCCGTGAACAGTATAGCAATATGAGATATTTCATTCTATCTCTCTTCCCCTTAAATGGATCTCACGTAATCGCGTTCCTCTGAGATTTACCAGGCGCCACTCTCCCGGCCACAGAGCACATGGTTAATTAAAAACGGAGCAGATCCCGCCAGAACGGGGCCGGGCCGGCCCGGTCAAAACAAGCCAGGGTCGGCCGACACCCGTTCGATTTACGAGTTTCAAACAACCGCGCGGCCGCCCGGCCGGCCAGCTCCGTGCCGCGGTCATGACAGTTCCGGCCGCCAGCGGAGGTCAGTTCGTGCTCCGACCGACGCGCCGCCAGCTGGCGTTACACAACTGGCCAGGTGTCGTGCTGCTTCCCCCCCACCACCTCCCCACCTCCCAGCACCCCTCCGACCCGGGCTCAGCCTGCATCTAACCGCAGATCGCCGGAGTGGAGGTCGGGTTTCACTACGCTAAAACAGCTGGCGTTTAGGACCACTAAAGCCGGTTTTATCGCGCGTGCGCCGTTTTCTCCGGCTGGTGACGGCAGGTGCCGATATCACGTGGGCTCACCGCCATCATTGCTGAGGATTCTCCGCCTTCTCGTGGCACGATCAGATGCTTGGAGACTGGCCTAGCCCAGTGGCCCCATTCTCTACATGGCGGGCTTTAGGGAAGACAACAGGAATGAAAGATCGCTCACTTATGCAGAATTACCTATGTATTTACTCTTCTGTGTAGTGCCTTCACCGCTTCCCTGCATTATGCTGCACTTAAAAAGTCTTAATGATATCGTAATAACAGCTCCAGATGAAAGATCACTGTATGCATTCTGTCAGATATCCGGGATAGTAGAAACCAGGTGCGCAAAATGTAGGTCTGATAAATGAGGTCGCTCAGCGGGGGTGAGGCCTGGGTCGTTTGACGTCACCACGGCTTTATCGAGATGCCAGATTGATTAATTCGATCCCAGAGCAAATGGTGATGGTTCTGAACTGTATTCGCGCATAATGGCGTGATTGTTGTTACCCGGGGTAATAGACTGTTTCCTTCCTCGGCCAAACTATTTGGAAAGTGTGCCAGCGTTCTCACTGAAGCACGTGCGGTAGCTGAAGATTGGCTCGACTTGTTTCGATCCTGGCTGATGATCACTATGGCCAGAAATGACTACTTAAAACCGAAGCTTTTTGGAAGTGTGGTGAGCGATTTGAGATGTTCGTTTTGCCGCATATTTAAATGGGATGTGTATAAAAAGCGTAACAAGATCCGATCAGATCCGTGAATTATGCGTATTTCATGACGGCAAGGTCATGAGATACGGATTTCCGGGAAGTTCGCGATTCGGTTCGGTCAATGGTCGCAATCGAGCTACAGCATTTGTGAATTAGGGCAATTTAACGTGGATATAATGTGCTTCATTGAGATCAATGCCCACCATTTGCGGCGAAAGTCTTTTCCGGCCGATTTTGCAGACCGAACGCTGACTTCGCGGCCGTTTTACTGAACAGATGTTTAGTTCTACCTGATCTAAAAACTGGAACACTTACCTTCCATTGAAAATAACACCGCTCAAAACAATGCATGAACCTGGAGCCGAAGCAAAACAGACCGTAACAATTAAAGTAAAATGAATACAAATTCGTATCTTAACGAACAGCATGGCCTACACGATTCATAGAACGTTGTAACCATTTGAGCACACAGGCTGCCAGGCCGCTAGACCCCTGTCACGTATGTCGTAAGCTTCTTCCCAGGGTCGCACGCGACACCGCGCCGCAGCCCTACAATTACGGAGATCAGCTCCATCAGCTCAGGCGCCGTCCCGCGGGCCGCGATGGATGTCGGTCACGTGGCCGCGGTCTGGGCGGCCGTGGACGACGCGTCGGCGTTACGCAACGGGCCGGCGCGGCGGCCAACCCTCCCGCGCGGGCCTCGCCGGTCGTGCCGCTCGTCCAGCGCACGGCGCACGCCCGAGAGCCGCCGCCAGCTGCTCCTGACCCGGCTCTGGTCGCGTGACCTGCGAGTGGCCGCCGGGCAGTGCCGGGGTCAGCCGGGGTCGGCTGCGTTGCGTGTCAGCGGCTGGTGCGGCGGCGCCGGCGCGGGTTTCATCGGAACGCGGGGCCCTGCGGGCGCGGCGTAAATTTTTACGCGCCGTTTGCGGCCTGCAGGTAGTGACGTAATGAAGTTCCTAACGGGGCGGACTCGCTCTTGGTGTCGACGGTAATAAGGGCAGCATGCGAAAACGGCTGGGATTTCTGTTCAGCGCTCAGTGCAGCGCGCTGAGCAGAAATGCAGACTAGTCACCGGTAAGTTTGCGTCACGCGCCGGTGAGTGACATTCTCCGGCACCTTACGTTGGTATTATGGAATGCGCGCTGCGAAGAAGAGGGCTGAAATGTTGGTGCATTTTCCCGCTATATGCTGATTTAGTTACATCCAGCGAACGAGTTTGGCGTGACAACAGGTATGTCTCCAAGGTTTGGCTGAGGTTCATGTGCCAAAGGATAACAAGTGTTGCAGCCAGGACTCCAAGATCAAAGGCGAGCTGCAACACAGGACATACCTGGTATGCTCGGTTATCCGCCAAAAGCGGAAAACATGTTTGTTAGGTGTGGCCCGACACTGTTTATAACACCAAGTCGGCTATCAGAAACGCCAGGGTCTCCCACAAAACAAATCCCGCAGCCATTTCATGGATGGACTTAAGACCATGACAGTGGCTCAGGACGGGAGCATTTCTATCTTTGAAGTCTGCAGGATAGCAGATCCACCGCCGGAAGTTCAGCCGCCGTCAAGAGTTGCTAGAATGCTCTCCACAGACGACGTGGAAGGCATCAGCTTTGTGCGATGGTTTGAATGGATTATGAGCCGAATTAATGCCTAACCTCAGAATATTACTCTTCTAACGAAGAGTAAATGTCAGATAATGATAGACGATAGAAAACTGATGTAAAACGTGAATGTATCTGCGCCTCCCTGCCGTCGGATAGTCCTCACTTTTTGACGTGGTGCTGCCGGGGTATAGCAATAATGGGAGATATCTGACTTCGAATTCTTGTCGTACGTGACAGAGCCGACAAACAGAGCCAAAACGTCATCGATGGCCTACGCGTACAGTCAAATCTAACGCTTTTTAGGAACACGCTGCCTTCTTTAGAAAACGGTTCAGCACCAGAGAAGCGGCGCAGCAGCCATTGAAGCCGTCACGATAGGCCAGTAGCTCGAGGAGGCCCACAAAAGAATGCCGCCAACCGGGAGGAGGTCGGGCCGGCCCCGGCAGGAAGCCGCGAGCCAGACTGCGCGCTACGGCCCGGCGACGGCCCTCCCGCCGTTCCCACCGGAGGGCGTGCGCCCTAATGATGTTTGCCGTAGCCTCGATGACCCACGGAGAGCCAAACAACGCCGCGGTGAGAACGGCTGCGGCCGGCTTCCGCGCCGCCGGAGCTCGTGGCGCCGTTTCCCCGCCGGTGGCGCGTTTTGGCGCGCCGGCCCGGGTCTCGTGCCCGTGACCCGGCCAGGTTAATATCCTCTCGCCGGCGGCCGGCGGACGGCTGAACAGAGCCCGTCAAAAGGCCCTTTAGAGGTCGTCACGTGGCGTTACAGAGCCGTCTGGTGGGCGTCCATTGGCGTCCACAGGCCGTCCACAGACCGTCTAATGGTCTTCCGTTCGCCGTCCACAGGTCCTCTAGTGGCCATCCCTTGGCCGTCCACAGGTCCCCTAGTGGCCATCCCTTGGCCGTCCACAGGTCCTCTAGTGGCCATCCGTTGGCCGTCCACAGGTCCTCTAGTGGCCATCCGTTGGCCGTCCAGAGGCCGTTCGGTAGTCGCCGGAAGGCTGTTCAGATGTCTTCTGGCAGTCTCGTGAGCGACTATCTGGTGTCCTTTCGGTAGCCTTGGCTTGGCATGCCAGACCGGTGAACCGTGAAGCTTGCAGGGACTCGTGATGGCAAGCATGACCTCAGGAAAACATTTTTATCGCGTGTGCATGCGAGATTTCATTCTTGTATTTAACAGTTGAGTTATTCGCATGAGTTCACCGCACTGGTGCACGAATAAAAGTTGTACAGTTCCGGAACGGAATAGTGTTTTTGTTCTGCTGCAGCAGACTTTTAAATGCTTTTTAAGATAGCAATGGGTTTGAATCAGGATTTTGAATCTTGCCATGAAGGGCTGCATTACCGATGTAACCAGTATTAATCTACCGCTACAACGCACCATAAATGTAATGTTGTTGGCTTACCTTTACGTCAGCAAGGCCCGTGCGGCGTCGCGTTGGGCCCAACCCAGTGACTTGTCATTTTTAAAACCAGTAAGTAACACCTGCGATAACGTCATCAAGCACAAACTGTCGGGCCATTGCCACGACCGCGACCTTCAGCCGGGCAGTTCGGCGCGAGGCTCGAGGAGATGTCCACAAACACGTCCGCCGCACGGCCGACGTAAGCGGTGCCTCCTGCAGTGGTGGGAGGCGGCCTGACCGCTGGCAGGGGAGGCGGTGGCCCGATCGCAGCTTGCTGTCCGCCGCCGCCGCCGCCGCCGCCGCCGACACCGTTTACCGTCCGGAGCGGTGGCAAAAAGAGCCGGACGGCGGAGCGGCGCCGGCCGCCGGGGAGGCGAAACGGCGGCGGCCGGCGGCGGCCGGCGGCGGCTGCGGTTCCCGGCGCTTTGGCCACGGTCACGGCAGCGCAGCCACATACGGCACGGTGGGAACCGGCGGCCTCCTGCCCGGCCTCCGCCGACGCACGTGACGAGAAAGCGAGCGTAGCGCAAAAGTGCGCGCCGCGTTTTTGGGAGAAACTCTCGGCATACCTGCTGCAGAGTAGGTGAGCGAGCAGCAGGTATGAGTAATGGGGCTCCTGGAGCGTGACGAATCTTAAATGCGCTGATGCTGCGGCGGTGGGCCATTTCAGTGTGATGTGCTCGGCAGAGGCCCTGTGCAGCTTTCGTGCGCAAAATTCCAGAGTAATGTCGTTCGAATACCGATTCCATGTGACAATTTTTCTTGCAACACGTTGTGTTTCGGGCTGTTTCCTACATGTCGCGAAACAGCGAAGCCAAGTTAACCGAAGTCATTCTCAGCATTGAAGCACAATAGAGCGGAACGAAACTTAACGGTATGCACCATTTCCTAGCTCACACAGTAGAATGACTCCCTTCCTTTGCCACGCAATCACCGTGTTCTCGCCATTCAGTCACGATCGCCTTGAACACACCATGGACCTTCCATTGTTGTCGGCTGACAAGGTTCGCGTTCAATTGGGCAACGTCCAACGAACGACGCGGCTGTAAGACGGGTCAGCAAAGCACGATCAAGGCCACGTTGTTGTGATCACGGTCTTCCCATAGCTGGGATCCAGCGACCATGGAAAAGCCACGAATGGCTTCAGCAGCTACCGGCAGCCGATTGCGGCGAGAGGACGTGAAGGTGATCAAGCCGCGACCGCGCCGGAAGATTAATAGGTCTTGCATGGTTTACCTTGATTCGGGGAATGTGTACCGTGAGAACGGAGCGAAGGTGAGCAAATGGGCTTTGAAGAGACGCGGCCCACTTATTTCGATCTGGTCTGCTCCACGGAGACATCCGAAGCGGTCCAATGAATGTCACATTCTCCAGGGACGAATTTCGAAATTTCGCAACGGAAAACGCATGGGTCAATGTCCATTGCCCATAGATAAATGGCCCGATTAACGTCGAGGTTCACCGTTTTCCTGGATTTCGTTTCCTTTCCGAGATTTCGAGTATTTCTAGTTTATTTTCGCACGCACTGGAGGTCCCTCGGTCTCTCAAGGAGACAATGGGGCCAACGCCGTCTTTGGGACTCGCCACTGCCAGACCCGGCTCCGAAAACCCGCGTAATTGCGTCCGACCCGTCGCCCACCATCCATCAAAGGAGACAATCTGTTTTCTCCCGGACGAGGTCCGAGAACCTCCGGCCGCCGCGGCACGCTCCACCGACAAGGACCCGAAACTTCGCGGAGACAAACGCCTTCCGTGGCGGACCGAGGCAGGACGGCGGCGATGATGAACGGCGCGGGTTTCACCGCACTCTGTTTCACTTTTGCCGGCGTCCGGAAGCGACGGTCCGCCGGCGCCGGCGCCGGCGCCGGACGGACGGGCCCGTTACCGCGCGGCCGCGCCTGTCATTAGCGGACGCACGAAGCCCGTTTAACTGCCGCCGGAGCCGCGCCCGCCGCCGGCCCTGTAACGGCGCGGAGTCGCCACCGCGGCTGCGACACCTTCTGTCGGGTTTTTCGGGTTGTAGGCAGTTCCTTGATGGTTGTGTTGCTATTTTAGCGTGAATATCGGGGGACGTCCGCAAAGGTGCGGTCCAGTGAGATGGACGGACGCCCTCGTTATCGTCGTCACCAGCAGTCCCCTGCGCTGGCCGGAAGAGCGTGCCTCGCCCACCGCCACCGACCCCGATCCCGCGCAGAGCTCGAGTCTCCAAACAGAGCAGAAAACGGATCGTCCTCGGACGGAGTGGCGTGCCCGACAGGCGTCACCAGGCGAATCAAGACGAGAGGCGTGCCGGCCAAGCTGCGCCGGCTGACTTCAGAATCCATTCCATTCCGGTCGCGAAATCGGCGGAGATCTGGGGCAAGCTGCAGGCAGTTTCAAAGCGGCCCCTGCCACACCGCCGCCCGGGGAGCGGCGGGGCGGGGGATGCCATCCCCTCCAACCATCCCCGATCAGTCTGCGTGCACTGATCAACGCTCCCACGGCCTGAAAGGCATTTCGCGCCATTTACTCCGGCGTCCGATCGGGTTAGGCGGTTTATGGCGCGGACCGGCCACTCTCAATGGCCGGGATGGAGAGAACAGATGGGGGCCAGTCACGCCCAACGGGCGAGGCTCGGAGCCGCCGCCGGTCAATGGATCAGCTGACCGCGCCGGAGGGGCCGCGTGGCTGGCACGGCTGAGGACAATGGTGCACAGCGGCACGAGGAGAGGCACGCGCGCCCGTCCGGCTCCGTACCGCCCCATTTCGGGAGACCAGGGGACAAAGGCGGCAAATTGACAGAGCGTTATCAGCGCCCAGTTCAAATTTTGGCGCGGTTTGGTTTCCCTGCCTTGCCGTCAAATGTTATGATCGGCTGAGAGGCAAAGTTTGAATACCATTTTCTTCCTTTTCTATTGCTTCATTCGCCTCTTGCCCCCCCCCCCCTCTCCGAGCACCTATCTTTTTCTTTCACGTTTAAACAGTGTTTTGATGACCAAGAGGGCCAATTTCTCCGGTAGAACTGGTTTCACCAGAGGCGATTTGGGCTCTCCCGCGCACGTAAGTGGAGGCATCCCAGCAGTGCTCAGTAACGCATGACAGCTTCTGATTGGACGCAACGAATGGTTTCCTGCGGTGAAACCATGGCTGCTTTGGTGGTTTCTAAGCCTTAAGTCAATTACCAACGGTGTAAGTGGTATGTTACTGGGACTGAACGCTTTCTGTTAAATGTTGCTGCATTCCTGTTCACCAGAGCTATGTTGGCTTCCACTCTTACGCATTCACCGCATTGCCTTGCTCCATAGAGAAAGCTATGAAATGAAAAATGTTCAAACGAAAACACAAAAGATTCTCAGTATTCAGGCAAAAGAGCTCCTCATTAGTGTTACGGGCAATCAGCTAATTTCACTGCTGCCTGCACCATTCTTCCCGACGATCATTGTCATTAATGATGAAATTTTCTCACATCAGCCAAATTGCTTTGTTACGACGCATAACCCCGGCTGCCCTTTTCACAGTCGAGTCGCCTAGAACGACCAGTTCTCGCCCTGAGTTCCCTGCGCGCCCAGCGGTCACACCAGCGCACACCGCCCATCTGACGGTGCCATATCAGCCGAGGCCCAGCCACGTGGGCACTTCTCGTCGCACCAGCCGCTCACGGCTCGTTTGTCCATCAGCGGCTCGTCCACGCTTGGCCGGCCGCGGCTCGGCCGGCAGCACAGTTACTCCACCCATATGGAGATGGCCGGGTCGGCGCGCGCGCCGGCGCCGCCTGACCGGTCCCGGCCGGCCGGCAGATGTCCCCGGGCTCATCCCGGGCGGCGGCAGGCGTGGGAGCGCCCGCCGCCGGCATATGTACGGGTATTAATAACAATCGCCGGCGGCGGCGGCCGGCGCCCGATCGGCTGCGGCTGTCCGGCGACCGTTAGCGCGCCGCGATCGCCGCCAGCTGGCTGATCGGCGCCATTGTCGCCGCGGCGCGCCAGCCCGGCCTCCGCGCGGACGGGCGGTGTCCGCCGCGGCTCCGGCCGCCGCGGGCGGAGCGTCTTCCGGGGACGGTGGACATCCTGCGTGGAGGCTGGGCCGTTTTAGAAGAGAGGGCAGTTGGAGAACAGCGTGCAGCCACTCTGCAGGGTGCACGTCGAAGCCGCATCACGCCGGATTTTACTGCGGGAATAGCAGTGACCCCAGACGAACGGTTGTTCCTTGCATCTCGGAGGTCACTAACCTCGCCAGGTATCAATCGTCTCCGCGGCTTAAGTGAGGATCACCGAGCTTGTAGAGCCATAAATCTCTTCGGCACAAGCCACTTGTCCAGCAAAGATGCGTCACTTCCCAGTCTCGGCCGATCAGTCTTCCTGTCGGCAGAAAACCCGTTCGGCTGTCCACCCCAGAGAACCAGCCGAGCCTATCTCCACCTCGGCCCTGGCTTACCTGGGCCTGGCTTCGTCGCAGTCCAGGTCCACCAGAACCCCTGCTGTCTCATATGGCTTGGGGCTCTTTTGAACGTTTTCTGCCTCAGTCAGGGTCCATTTAATCATCTGCCTTAGTCAAGGCTTTGTCGAGTCTCCTCTGCCTCACTCAGAGCTCAAATGGGCCTCTGGCTCAAAGGTCGTCCAAACCTCCTCCACTCCAATCAGGGCTCACCCGAGTCTCATTTTCCTCAGACAGCACTCATGTAACCTTCGCTCCCAGTCAGGGTTCATATGAATCTTGGGCCTTATCTTTGAGACATTGGCATAGGCTCGCCTGAATCTCCTCCACTTCGGTAAGGGCTCCTCTACGTCTTTCTGCCTCGGTCGGGGCTCAAACGGGACCGGCCAAGGTGCGCCCGGTCCCTTTGCCCGGATAGTGTCCGACCGCGGCGGCCGCCGCCGGGGATGGCGAGTCGGTGGGCCGTGACGTCCGGCATCCCCGGCATCCCCAGCATCCCGGCATCCCCGCCGTCGCGCCGGCCGGCCTTGGTCGGCATGCGGCGGGGAACGTGCCACGTGCGCTCCCGGATGGAGGCGACATCGAGGACGGATGTGGAGGATGAACACAAGGCCGGCCGGGCCGAGCGCGGCGAGTGATGATGCCTGCCGCCGGCGGCGGTGTCCGATTACGGCGCGGCGAAAAACGGTGGCGTCCGGTGGCGCGGCGCCGAGCCGGGACGGTGTAGGTGTCGTGCCCGACAGGGGTCCCCGGCGCTGAAGGTGAAGGTTCCCGGTGCGACGAAGAAGTGCCGTCTTGCCGAGTAGCTTTATCCGGAGCTGTTGTAATGAAAAGGTGTACTAAATACTATGCAACAGTGCCCAGCATCGGTGTAATAGTACATTACAGTAGCAACTTTGTGATCCCATTACGAACATTTCCATTCAGTCATATGGCAGCTTTGATACGCATTTAATCGCGCCATAGTGGCGATCCAGGCTACCTGTAATGATGCAATGCCATCCTGCAACAACGCCAGATGAAAAGAAAAAATCATTTCTTTAATGATCGTAACCTGCATGAATCCCGCAAAGCCAAAACGCTGTCTGATAACATTTTCATTCGTCACACTGGTGAACCAAGCTCGGTCATTGCCACTGCCGTCACGCCTCTCGTCTCACAGTCGAGGACTCCACGCAGAATCCATTACCTTCCCCGCCCAATGAACGAGTTGTGTTACATGACAGATATGTTTAATAAAGCACCACTCCAGAGCTGACGAACGATGCTGTTAATCGGGCCAGCTGCTCTCATTGTGACTCCCGCGCCGAATCCATGCCTGTTGTTCATTAAGCGTTGCCGCGGCCCTTCGTTCTCCCAGTGTTTTGTTCATGAGTCCCGAGCGGTGGAAGGTATTTACATGTAAAGCGGGCGAGAAACAAAGGCCGGATGACTTACGCCGGCTTTAGAGCCGAGCTACAGAATGGAACTCCCCGCCGTGTGCCCGGACGGGACGGCCACATTGTTACCAGCTTATGATTTATTTTCCCATCCAGCGCAGTTATATGAGGATTGGGATGCCAGAGCTTCGGACGTTTAGCCCTGCAGGCTTCAGCCACGCAGAGAACAGCCTCGGCGGTTTTACGACGTTCTTTTTTGGCCTTGATTTACGGTAACTGAGGCCGAGGAATCCCTCCCTTCATGTCACATACTGGTGTCGACGGATTCCCCGAGCGGAAGGGTGGCCTTGGTACACGTTTGGTAGCCCAGATCATCAGACCATGGTGTTTCGGCGAAGCTGTTACACAAAGCACGGCGTGGCTGAGTGTGGTGAGACGTACTTCGATATCAGCCCTCATTGTTTGCAGCTGTTATCCGGATTTTCAGGTCTGTACACCAAGGAAACTTGTAAGCTCTGTCACGTCGGGGAAATTCGGTCTCACGGCGTTTCTAGCCGTAAGGTACAAATGGATTCAGATCAAAACAACGAGGACGAGCGTGCTTGTGAATGTTTAGGTAAATGAAATGCAGCATGTGCGGTTTATTCGGGCGTCTTAGTCAAACGACAGACTATCAGAATTCTCCCTAAGGTGAACGTCGCAAGATGTTGTTTTTGGTCAATCTGAGTTTTGCTCTGAAACAATACGACCTGACCAAGAACATTGAGGAGCAGAGGTTTGTAACGTATTCCAGAGGTATTTGAATACAAGCATGCAGCGTTACAGCGACGTTTAATAGAAAAAAACACCAAACGTACAGATTTTCTGCACGTGAGCAGAATCACTCCAAAATTCTGAGCCGTACAAGACGCCATCAAGCTCAGCAAACCAGCGGGCCAGGCTTCAATGTTTCGATCTCAAGATGTCCGTCTGGCTTTACTGTCCTCCGTCAGTTCGATCCGTCAGGGAGCTGTCAGCTGACTGCTGCTCTCTCAGGAGCTCCCCGGCAGCCCGAATGGTGCCGCTCTGTGATCAGAGCCGTCTTTAATCCCAGCTCCGACGGACAGACCCGACCGAGGCGGCCCTGCGCGCGGCGGGCGGGCTAGAGCGGTGCCGCGGGCCCTGCCCCCAGCTGCCAGGGAACGGGCTGCTAATTTCGCCTCCCGGATCCACTTACGGCGGCCCAGGGAGCACGCGGCCGCACGCAACGGAGGCCCCGCCTAATTAGCCATGCGATAATGGATTCTGCGAGCCAGAAACAAACATTGCGTCGGCGCGGCTTTGCGCAAGCGGTTGATAACCGGTCGCGTCAGTTGCATGAGGTCGGCCGCCGTGCCTGACGTGGTGATGACAGCGTGGGTAATGGCAGTAATGCGCTCGTGATCCGTGACGGCCACGAGCGGCGGGGCTCGAGACGCGGGCAACACTCGCCCGACAAAAACCGAATGGTCTAGACGTTTGCACTTCGGTCTTCGCCGCGTCCGGTTAGCCGTGTGAACAGTGTTACGACATGCTATTGTGATTGTTTCTTCACGAGTTTCCGTGCAAGACTTGTTATTTGTCGGACATTCTAGAGCAAATGGTCCCTGATTGCTAAAGCGGTCACAATAGTTTGTTTCATCAAGCAAAATGTGAATGTTTTGCATCAATGAAGAGTCACTGCTTTCAAATACGCGCGTTTTGCGGTTCGGGGTTACGTAGTAATGAGCTATTCTTTCACACTATCAATGGGTATTCTCTCCTTGGATAGCTGCTTTCCCCAAGGATTTCCGTCCCAATACTCTTAGCTTCATCTGCGAGGCGCATTCGTTGACCTAAATACAGCATATCCAGAACCTGAATGATGTCAGTGACATGACTCTGAGATGGTGTTAAGCATCCAGGCAGATATTAGTTTTTCCATTCCTTAGAAAAGACATAAAAAAACGCTTTTCATAAGCAGCCCCCCCCCCCCAGAAATTCACGCTTAACAATATAAACCCATTCCTTTGAACCTCGAATTCGTTAGGCCATCGAAATTTCGTAACAGCCATCCGGCACCCATCAACTATTCCCGTGGAGCGTTCTTTCACCAGACGGGTTGCATCCCCCCCCGCGCCCGACTCACGGTTCCCGTGACCCGCCCATTCACGCAGCGGCGGGGGGTGGCCCAGCCCGGCCCGGCTCGGCCCGGCTCGGCCAGAGGTCGCGTGCTGCCCGGCCGATACCATCGTGACAAACGACGCCGTAACGAGCCGGCCCTGTCCGCGTCCGCCGCGACTTATATGGCGCACCGAGACGCATCCTGGCGCCGTGGCGGGGTCGGCGGCGCGTTCAGGAGTTGCTGCGGACGCTTAAGGAGGCGGTCGGGGGGGGGGGGCGACATTGCCGGGGTAAATGGGGAAGCGCCCTGGATTTACGTATAATGTAAAACGCATTCAACTGAATTTATGCAAATGTGACACGCTACGCAGGAGCTGGAGAAACAAAGAGGGCAAACGTCTCGAGTGTTTTTTGTCAAGGACAGCGGACCTCGTTCTCCAGAGGCGAGTGACACAGCAATCTTGTTACACGAGACACCCTCAACCAGGTAATTGTCCCTGAACTTCACCAGCCGACCGTAGATTCAAGGTGATCCGTTCTGGTTTGGGTGCACGGAAATGTCTCGCTTTCGGCACAACGAGGTAAAATAAACGAGCACGGAATGTCACAGACAAGCAAACCGTAGAACGTCGTGCGGAGAGATCGTGTTGCGATCCTGGCACGTGGCGCCGTAAATCGCCAAAATGAGTACTGTCAGGGGAAAAATAGGCCAATGAAGCAGTTGCAAGAGAGTTGAAAAGACAGCACTGGTAGAGAAAGCTGCATACATGGTTTCTGCTATAGAGAGGCTTCAGTGAGGGTTTTGGGAAAATGAAACTACTGGAGTAAAAATGTCATGAAACAACAGGCATATTTGTAGCTGTGACCAGGTCAATTCAAGCTTAAGAACAGAATGAATTATTATTTTCACTAACAGGATTCGGAAGGCGGGCAACTGTCCTTTAAAGAAGATACTCCACTCTGAAAGAATTCGTCTTCACATAGTTTGAGGCGCAGAAGGGCAGGCATGCGCACCCTGCAGCTTGAACAGTGACCCAGATTTCTGGCGGCGCTTGATCAGCCGCCGATGCAGCCCGGACAGGATCCTGGCCGCCACTCCCGCATGTTTCTGCGGGACGTACACGAGGTTGGCGTGTCCTGCGCCAGGCGGCAAGGCCGGCCCGGCACGGCACGTCCGGGCTACCTCACACGCCTCTTATCGGCCGATGCCTAAAAGCCCTGTGCACTTGCCCGTGGATTCTGACCGTGGCATGCCGGCCGCGGAGCAGGCGCGCCCCTGCACGCGTGACTGGCGGTGGAAACCGTGCCGGCCGCGGCGGCCGCCGGCCGACGCTCCCTGCCGGCCGCCGCCCGATTCAGAGTCCAAACAGCCGCATCCGGCCGGGCATCCGGCGCCGGCCGCCGGCGAGGCTGCATGAATCGGCGCCGCAGGCACGGACACGCCCGCGCCATAAAGCCGCCCGCTCCCAGCGACGCGGCAGCAGGGCAGGGCGGCATCGCCGGCGGGCAGAGCGGACTGAGGGCACGGCGTCATCCATCCAGCGGTGCCGGTCGGGAGGGGGACAAAAACCCTCCGACATCCGCTCAGGGATGGCGGGCTCCTCGTCAAAGGGATGTTTCCGCTCGTACCGCGCGCGTCATGTACGCTGTCTATTGCTCTCTGCGTTGCAATGCGGTGGTTCGACGAGGCGCGTGCTGCAGCTTTATCAGACTCGCAGCACGCGTCTTTTGGGTACAGGCGCTCCACGCAAGCGGAGTTCACATCGCGAAAAAAGAGTCAAATCTGGCGCCGCTGCTCAAAGCGGTCACGGACGAGGCCGGCTCTGCGCCGCCGATGGCAGTGCGACATTCCCCGAATCATGTGGCGGAAATGACATGCACCTGGCGGTCGTCCGCCTTGTCGCGTCGCGGCAAAAATGCACCAGCATACCGGCCGGCCAGCCGCCCCGTACAGGAAGACCGACTTATCATGCAGCCCCGGTCCGACACGGGACCGTAGGCCCCGCCGCCACCCCTCAAGGTCGGCGTGACCCGCAAAAATCACAAAGCCGCCGCACGCAGCGGGAAGGCGGCTTAGCAAATCACGGCACGAGAAACGAAGTGCCGCACACGAGTGAAGCACGTGCCATTGTTGGCGGGGAGGGGTGGACGAAAACGCCCTCGGGCGCCGCCGAAAGGACGGGCCGTTGATCTTGAGGGTGGAGTTAGCGGAACGTCTTGCTGAGAGTACGATGGGGTCACCGGTGACACGCCAGAAATTCGGGAGAACCCGGATGTGTCGCCGTTTGGGTCGGGGCTGCATGCGGCCGCTGCTCCCACGGTGGTACCGCTGCTCGTTCGGCGCGGCGGGCTACGCAGGCTTTCACTCCAAATGACAAGGTCCAGACCTTGTCACTTCCCGGCTCGCTCGGGCGACCGTCCCGGGTGAACTGCGCTGTCCCGTCCCGACCTGTCCCAGACCCGCTCGAGCTGACCGTCCGTCCCACGCGGTCCCGTGCCGGCCGGGCCCGAAACAGGTCAGCGACTCGCCGCCGGGACTGAGAAGGTCGCGCCGGAGCGTCGTTCGCGCCTAAGAAGGTCAGGCGTCGGCTCAAATGGAATGCGACGCTCGGTGTCGGGTATTTAGAGCGTATCCTCGGGCCGGAATGTCACCTTTTGATTTCGGTTTGATGAATTGACGCTCGATCTCGGAATGCCTGGGCTCTGGTATGTGCCATACAGGGACTGGCCTAATTTTCAGGGCCATTAGTAGGTGACGCTAGGACATACCGTGAGAAAAAACTGATGAAGGTCCTCTTTTAAAGAGAAGTAAATAAATGGAAAATGCAACTCATGTCACAGTACGTGGAACCAAGACACATTTATTCTTCAGTGTCAGCTACGATTCCAGTTTACGTTTACAAAGAAGACATAAGCCAAAAACAGAGATCTGCACAGTGTGCAGTTGTCGACCTGTCATGTGCACAGCCACTTCCAGGTAACAGATGAGAAGAAAACCGGCTCTGTTGGCTGACCTGGTGACCGTTCTGAGCGCTTAACCACCATGCCGTATCCTCAGGCTCAGGACGGCAGATAGGCACTTGCCATTTCTCACGTGCATTCGTCACCCTTTGCAAGGCATTTGATAGTCCGCTTGCTGCCGTGGCCCACAAACGCCGCTCAAGTCAACAACTTTGATTCACAGATTCCTGGAACGTTCATGGTGGTAAACAACAATAACATTTTCTCGTGCAAACACTTCCGCCATATTTTCCTAAAAGAAGTGCGTAGATCGGAATCTGTACGGCCACCGTTCAGCGGCTGATCGCCACCGATCTCTGGTCGTCACCCCTGGCCAGCGCCGGACCTTGCCGGCCGGTCACGGCCGTCGCCGAGCCAGGCACGACGGCGGCCGCCGGCGGTCCAGCGGCTCGGCCGGGCTCGACCCGGCCTGGCCGGCTGGTGACCCTGCGCCGCCGGCCGGAGCGCTCCACTGCCGCGGGTCGGACGGCCGCCGACAGCGGCCTGCTGGGTCTGTCAGCGGACCGGCCGCCCGCCGACCGGCCGGGCCGCGGCCGCGGCGACCACCAGGACCGGCACGAGCGGAGGGCGGCTGTGGACGTCAGCGGGAGCTGGCCCAGGAACGGGAGGCAGCAGTGACGACCTCGCGAATGTTTCTCCGAGTGATGATACATTCTTTAGAGCTTGTCATTTAAGCTTCCTTTAGCATCCAGCTTCACTATTCCCGGCGATAACGATATTGCGACGTCACGCGTCGCATCATGCAGCCATAAATGAGCTACATGCAAGCAGCTGGTGTGCAGAGATGGACGGTCCCGGACGCGGGCGTGTATCTGGCACGAGCGCCCGGCGCGGCGCGCAGCCGAGCCGGGTCCTGTTCCCGATTTCCTCCTGCGCGCCGGCCTCGCGGCCGCCGCCGGCGGGCGGGCGTGCATTCGGCCGGGCCGGCGTCGTAAGTCATGCAGTCACGCGCTGTAATCGGGCGGCGATTACTCCCGACGCAGTCGGCCGCCTCTCATGACCGGCGCCGGCGGCGGCGGCCGGCCGCGGCCCTGCAGGGAGCGCGCCGCACGGCGCCGGCACTCGGCCGAGCACGCTCGGTAATCCCCGCCCGCGGCCGGCCGGCGCTCCCGTCATCGGCGCCATCGGCCCGGAGGGCGGCCGGCGGCAGCGGCGGTCCCCTGGCCTGTCAGACGGGCCGGGCCGGCCGGCTGGAGGCGGGGGCCCGGACGGTCCACTGGGACGCTGGGCTCGCCTCTGCCGGGTCCTCCAGCGGAGCCCCACAGACCAGGATGCGCTGCCGCCTGACGAGACGGTCGACATGGCAACAGCGCAACGCGTTGCGCCTCTCCAATCGGCTGCCGGGAGCGTCGTGTGAATTCAGGAGCGAGCAGTGAGGCCATGCATACCAACTGGTCCTGACCGGCAGCTTCTGCCTTATCGGCACACTCGGCAGGTCGCGTGGACAAAGGTCGTGTGTCTCTGTGAATTCCTTGACCATGGCTGCGATAACTTCATAACATGCTTTTCGGAAAAAGCTAGCTTTGAGCTTTCCATAAAATTATCCGCCTAAGCGCCAACGAGAACTTGCTGTCAGTGATAACGGCTTAAAAAACACATAAATGCTGGTCACATCTTGTCGACGAATACCTAGCGGAGCAAAAACCGGTCCCAGATAGGCCATGTCTGGTTGTGCATTGCTCTCATGCCAGTTGCACCATTTTAAACCCTCTGCTTTTTAGTGTTTTACACAGCAATTGAAAGAATCGGTATGGGGTCACGATAAGAACATACCTGCTGCGCTTTTCAGCCTTCCCTGCTGCGAGCATGGCATCATGGCGATGACGTAAGCAAGAACCTGAGACGCTTTTGACGACGTTCATACGCAGAAGAGCAACATTGTAATGATTCAGGCCCAAGCTTTATTCTTAGGTTTTAAGCTGCTTAACACAGATGTTTTGAACGCACGACGTTCCATGTGCATTCTCAAAGCATTCATGATCCCGAAATCAAGATTGAAACGAACAAAAAGAGATCTGATATCCCCTCAGAAGAGCCTGACAGTTTTTGTCGGTCGGTCTTTTTACCGAGACACGTCGCCTGTTCCGAGATACGGCAGATGGCTCGTGCCTGGCGACTGAGGCATCCCTCACCCGGAGCCGTGGCGATTTCTCAGCCATCAGTGCGCTGTAAGTGGGCTCGGGTGTCGGGACGGTCTCCCTCTGAGGTCTCAGAAGCCGCGGCCAGGCCGGCGGGGGGGATGGGGGGGGGGCTGCGTGTCGGGGTGCCGGACCGCACCACGGCAACGGCAGCAGCAGATAGCAGACGGTGCGCAGTTCAGCGGTGACCTTCGGCGGAAATTTGCATTCCGAGCCGAGCCGACGCACTGTGCGGCGATACACCGGCCCGGTTGGCGAGCGACCGCGCCAGGCTGGAAACCAATTCGCCGGCCGGCCGTCAGGCGGCGACCGTTGAACTGGGGGTCAGCCATGAGGGGACAGGCTGAGAGGGGGATCGGCCATGAGGGAACAGGCTGACAGGACAGCACTGAGAGCTGATTGTCGTACAGGTCAGAAGGGTACGGCTAGGGAGGCGGGCAGTCTGGCAGGCTGGTACAGTCCGGCCCCGATAATAGAGGAGAACAGTCCTGGGTCCATCGGTCTGAGCATTCGAGATCCGCAGCTGTCGTCAGATGAGGCGCATTGTGGAACTCAGTTTTCAGCATTGCCGGGCCAAGCAGCATGTAATAAGACTAATTCCGGACTGAGCAGGCCATCAAGTTTGCACTATGTTTCCCAAGAGGGATAAAGGATGGTTACTTTTATTGTGAGCGGGCCGAAAACCGAGTTAAATACGTCAGAAAACTGGTTTTTACCTATCTCTGAGCAGAAAGGGTAAACAACGCGTAAGGGGTAGATAACAGGGGAGAATGGAATCGTTCCTAGTTACAAGGTCATCCTTCGTGTTCTAAGTTTTATTGCTTTGTTTTTATAGCACTGGGTGACACTCCATAGCTCATATGTTCCAGTTACTCCTCCAAAATATGGCTGCCACCATTGCCATTGAAATCGCTTAGGTGCTGCCACTTTCAGAAACAAATGGCTACGCCCAACCCTGCTAACGAAATGACCAGTGCAATGGCATGGCGTATCGCGGTAATACATTCTTCGGCCAAATTAACGGCGGTTAATTTATTGACACTCTTCCTAGTGGTGACTCGACAAGTCACCGCGCATTGCCAACGAAGACTCTGTCGGGTGCTGATGCATTGGCACGAACCGCACCGCGCCAGTGCCGTCCCAGTACCCGCACAGAAGGTCGCACCGAGGCCACTTTAAGGGCACACCCGGACGTCAGTGTCAGATATGAGCGGTCCAGAAGCGAGATCCTATATCAGGATTACGCCGCAGATTATGGGAGGCACCCAATGGCAGGGCACCTCGAACTATGACAATGAATGAGACTGGAGTGAACTTTCTACGCCGCGAAGCCTTGAAAGACGTTTGCAGCCTATGCAGTCATGCAGCGGGAGACTTGAGGCATGCACTCCTTGAAGATCACAGATTATTGATGCGCTGTGTGATGTAATCGAAGTCAGAGCCAATGGTAATAAAAATTGGGTCGCCACAGTTGTACATCACCCTTTAATGTGTGCCTTATACTGTTCGTGCAGGGCTTCGTGCCGTGGGGTTACAGTAAAAAAAGTTAAATCGATACCTCTACAAAAACTTAAAAACGGCTTGGTATCAAAGTTCAGATTTACTAATTACGGTCTTGTTTTTTGCGCTGTACTCACATTCCTGCATGAAATTTTGAACCGTGTATTTATGGCGCAAACTGGAACTTTGGTATTCTACGTATTAAGCATTATTACAGGCACTTAAAACAAGAATGGACCACAAAGAGATTCTGCGTTCTGATACACTTTTGGTCCTGTAAGTGCTTCTAATAATGATCAACTAGCTCATTCGTAAATCTCCCCAACGTTCCCGTTTGCGCCACAAATGCGCGGCTAAAAAAATGCGACTGTGATTATCCGTTTCAGGAAAATAACACCCTACTTCGAATGCTTGCTGCATCACAATCGTCCCGCGGTCTCGAAGCCGTCATGAAATGAAGAAGGATGGACGTTAAGAGCCCATGGATAAAGATGAAGAGACCGCAGCACGTGTGCGCTTTGCATATTCAGCGGGGATTACGTAACCTGCAAATAGACACGCGAATTATCGCACGTCTCGGTCCTCTGCAAACCAAACGGACAGTGAAAGCCCGCCTTGAGTGTCACACCCTCGAACCCGCGAGCTCGCTCTCCACACCGCCGCCAGACGAACGCCGGCGCCGGACCTCCATTCTCCAGCGGCCCGGCCTGACCGAGAGGAACGTGCGCTGCGTCCGGCGCGCGTGCTCAAAAGACCGCGTTCATCGCGGGAGAACCTCCGCGAATTTGGTGCGACGCGTCGGTTCTGGAGACATCGGCGTCAGAGATGCGGGCCGTGGGGCCGGCTTTTGACGCTCCAGTGCCGGCCGGGCACGAGTTTTCCGTGGCAGTGCTCGGGGAACGAGGTCGCTCGCGAGTACGTCGGGGATCGGTGGGAACTTCCCGGTGGGAGGTACGAAACGCGCTGGGGAGAGCGGCGGAAGAGTCAGGTTATGTCAGGCGTGGCCCCATTTAGGAATGCGTCCGATGGCGATGGAACGTTTTCGTGGGTCGGTTGTGAGTCAGCATAAAGCAAAAGTGTTTCTGAAATTGTCATAACAATTTCGGGGGCTCTGTCCGACGGCAGTGCTGTTCCACAGAGCCCAGCAAATCCTCGCTCATTTGCCCTGTTTTCCCCTTTTCTTCTGCCCCCTTTTCTGTCTGTTTGTCTGTCTGTCTGTCTGTCTGTCTGTCTGTCTGTCTGTCTGTCTGTCTGTCTGTTTGTCTGTCTGTCTTCCTGCCTGCCTGCCTGCCTCTCTCTCTCTCTCTCCAGCCTGCTCGCTCGCTCGCTCCCTCTCCTCTATTCTCCCTTCCGTTATCTCTCCGCCTCTATTTGAGCTGTCGGTCACTGTTGATGGACACTGTTGGAATAACGGTACCGTCGGCGGCATCTGTTGGACTGGCGGCGCAGACGGCGCCGGCAGGCGCCTCTGCGCCTCTCTCCTCCCCGCTCTCACAGCCTCTCCCTCTCCTCAGTTACGGCGCCGGGCGCGCGTCGGCCGCGCAGCCGCGCCTGCCGTTTGTTTCACCGCGCCTCTCCGGGTTCCGACTGACAAGCTCAGATGACTCCAGAGCGGCGTTAATGGGCTCGGAGTAACTGTAGTCGACCGGCGCGCTGCCGGGCTCTCGCTCTAAAAACGATCAATCGCCTGGCTGATGTCCGACTTCCTGTCATTCCCGTAATCACGCCTAATGATCGGATCGTTGTCATCTACGGTCTAGTTAAACCGGGCATAGGCAAATATTAACGTGAAATGAGCGCGATGGATCGAATGGGGAGAGACTTCTTCTTTTCTGTACGAGATCGCTGGAAACGCCATGAGCTTCGGCCACGATTTACATGTTTCCAAACCGGGCAACACAAACAAAATTATGAACGGATTTTCCGTCAGCATTCCTCCCATTTCAGCCAAGCGCTCCATCACGTTATCGGAGAGCCCGTGGCGCACTCCACGTCCCCGCCGGCGGCCGGAGCGGCCTCGGCACTCACCAGGTACGGCAGGTGGTTGACCAGGTGGCAGAGCACGGTGACCAGCGCCACGGTCGGCCAGCGGAAGTCGCTGAGACGGCGCGCCGCGCGCCGCCGCCGCCGGTTGACCGGGTGCGGCAGCGTGGCGACGGCGCCGGCGCCGACGCCGACGCCGGGCGCCAGCGCGCCGTAGCGCGGCGCGGCGCCGGCCGAGCCCGACGACGTCGACGTGTCGGAGGCGGCGTGGTTGAGCGGGTGCAGGTCCGAGTGCGCGTGCCGCAGCCGCGGCCGCAGGCAGACCAGCACCTGCACGGCCAGCACCGAGCCGGCGGCCACCAGCGCCAGCAGCACGTGCAGCGCCAGCAGGAACACGGCGAACTTGCCGTCGACGCGGAACGGCAGGAAGCTGCAGGCGGCCGGCTGCGCGGGCTCCTGCCGCTGCCCGGCCGAGAACAGCGCCGCCGTGCCCACCAGCACGGCCACCGTCGCCAGCACGCCGATGTGGTAGCGGATCTGGTTGCGGCGCACCGAGTAACGGTACTTGTACGGCCACTGCGCCGTCAGCACCCTGTCGGCCGCCATCGAGGCCACCGTAGACGCCTGCAGCGTGCGCAGCGCCGTCCAGGCCCAGGCGAACGCGGCGCAGGCCGGCGCCGCGTCCGGCCGCATCAGGCGCAGCAGCGCGAAGCCGAGCGCCAGCAGGGCGGCCAGCAGCTGCTGCGCCAGCACGGCCACCAGGAACAGGTCGACGGTGCGCCAGCGGGAGCGGCAGGCGTGGAGGAGCGCCAGCGTGGCCACGGCCAGCGTGACCTGGAGCGGCGCGGCGGCGGCGGCCGCCACCCACCCGTACAGCTCGGCCGGCTGCATGGCGTGGTGGCTCAGCGCGGCGGCGACATCTGCTCCCGACGGACCTGGCGATCAGAGACGGGTGGTCAGAGCGTGAGAGAGAGAGGAAGATCAACTCCCGACGGACCTGGTGGTCAGAGAAGGGTAGTCAGAGGGGCAGCGAGAGAGGAAGATCAACTCCCGACGGACCTGGCGGTCAGAGACGGGTGGTCAGAGGGCAGCGAGAGAGGAAGATCAACTCTCGACGGACCTGGCGGTCACACAGAGGTGCTCAGAGAGTCACCGAGAGGGGGACGTCGGTTTCCGGCAGACATCGCAATCAGAACTAGGATCACATATCAGCGAGAGGTAGCATCGGCTCTGGACGCAGCTAATTTCATGGTCATAGGGAGGAACAGAGGGTCAGCTCGGGACGACGTTAGCTGACAGTCACAAACGTGGATAGAGGGTCAGCGAGGGGGTGACATCTGCTCGATAATCTGATCACCAGAGGGAGAATCGGAGGATGTCAGCTGAGGAGTATCGCGTGACGATCAGACGGTGGGCGCGGAAGCGAGTACGGGAACATTGCTGTCCTTCAACTGTGTCACAGGAAATTAAACGGTGAGCACAGCAGTCGCGTCTGGCATCGGTGGCTTACGCAATCGAGTGTGCATATGATGCTAGGCGAGTTTTCCACTAAAGAATAGCTCGTGCATGCACTCCTAAAAGAAACCATGATTGGCGATAAGGGAAAGTAAGTTGCTCCAGCAAAACAAGAATACTGCGCATGTTCAGTCGATAAAAAACTCAGACGTTCTCGGTGAAAAATTGACAGAATCATCATTCCCCGGAGCCAATGGCCACTCATGTTTCAGCTGTTCCGCATCTCTTTCCGGCTTCATTTCTATTTCCTGTGTTCAATTTACTACGCGTGGGAAGCTCGCCATGTTCAGTATTCCTGACACCGGGTAATTTAACATCGTCGAGCCGAACTGCGCATGATTCCCACACTCTCACGTCTGAACACGACAGAGTCACAGACCACATTCCGATATCGTGCAGCTGTTCAAAAAAGAACCCCGGAAGGTGTCGGCCGCTTCCCGTGCGTGATGCCGTGGCGCAATCACAGAAATGACGCCACGGCACGTCCCCATCATCCCCGACTTCAGACGATTTTCGTAACTGCGGTTGCAGTCGTCTCGAACTGGTTCCCGAGGCGTTCTGAGCCGCGACCGAACCGATAACCGACCGCACAAGAGGTCGACTCCCCAGGGATAGTTGCGGACGAGACGCTCGGTCCTGACCGAGCGAGCCGCCACGGAGAGCAGCTCGGTCAGGAGGGTGGTCGTCGGTTGGGCAAGACCAGTCTGAGAGAGAGACCACATCGGAGAGTCGCTGCCGGTTGCGTCAGACCTCCAGTTTTTGGCTTTGTCTCCCGGGGGCGACAGAGCGCGTGCAAAAGTGAATGTGCGCGGCGAGCCGCGGTCCGTCTGGCGAGATTTCGGTCCAGATTATACGCCGCGCCGGCGCGACGTCCCCAATTATCGCGCGTGAATGCGCACAATCGGGGTAATTTGGCGCCCTCGGCTCTGCCCGCGGTGACCACCTGTTGCGGGAAGGAATGACACGTGGGATCGGGATCCGATAAAGTCATGCTCCTCATGGCCAGATGTTTTAAACCGAGGCATGGACATAGGCGTAGCCAGGATTTGCCCAAAACGTGGGTCAGACTAAACCAAAGGCCATTTAAAACAAAAATCCCCGACTTTAGGCTTAGGTCTCCACTTCCTGGACTTTCTTTACCTTTGTGAATTTTCAGACGGCAATGTTTCGATCCTCGTGGGGGCCAAGGTTCCGGTTTTTGGCAAACTCAGCGGTATCGCAACCATTCTTGTTTGCTGTAATGGTTCGTGAGTTAGTCCGGTAGGCTGACTGTCGGTCTTAAGCATTTAGTTTTTTGCATGAATTTAAATGCACCGACGCTGTGGTAACCAGTTGCTTTGGCGTCCCATGGAGATAACAGCATTTTTAATGCCCTATTCTGGCATAGATAATCAGGCTAAGAGCAGATTTTTCATGCCCAAGAGCAGACCGTCGTATGTCTGTGTCCACTGGTGGTGGAGGAGGCCCCTCTGTATTGTCACGCCATGGCCGTCCCCTTGTCTAGAGCCGACTCAGTTCCGCATCAACCTTCGCGTCCGTCCCGCAGACGTGCTGTCCGAGATAACGCCAACGGCCGGCACGTGGTGGTCGGCCTTCGGGGACCGGCCGAGCCGCTGGACAGCGCCACGCCGGCTGCAGGGGCAGACAGCGAGCGGCGGATGGCCCGCCACGGCAGGCAAACCCTCCTTGTCATCCGGAGCTCACCGAGCCCCTCTCCGCCGGCCGAGAACTCTGTGCTCCTCTCCGGTTCTGCCGGACGGCAGTGGCATGCCTCTCTCCGGCGACAATTACGCTCTCGTGCGTCGGCGGCGATCGGGTCCGTTGCTGACGTTTTCCGGCGCTCGGCGTGGGCGCTGTGCCGGTGGAAAGTGCCGCCCTGAGATCATTGTCCAGCCGGTGCCCGGTGCTGCCGCCCGGCGCCAGAAGGCGACGCCGGCCGGCCACCGCGACTGCGCGCGGCGTCGTCGACCGCTTTCGCTTTTCCGCGTCGCGCGCAAAAACGGACCGATCCGGCCCTTTCCGGGCGGCATTTCTGGCGCGCCAGACGCGGCGTTCCGGCTCGCGGCAGCCGGCGGGCGGCGGCGGGGGCCGGGCCGGGACGGACGGGGATGGGCGCCGGGGTAAACAGGACCACCGCGGCGCCGGTCTTCGGCCCATTCATCCCCGACGTGAGACGGGACAGCAGCGGGCCGGAGGCGGCGGGGGGGGGGGAGGGCACGGTGGCGCGGTGCACACCCATCATCAGCCGCCCCCTCACGGCCGGCGCAATGTGGGCGCCACATTCGGCGGCAGCCGGCGCGGCGCGCTTTGAGCGCGCGGCGCCCGCCCGTCGTTTCTGCCGGACCCCCTCCTTCCCCGCGCGGCGACGCGGGCCGCGCCCGCCGACGTCGTGAGCGTCGGGCCCACGCGCGTCGCCGAGTCGAGGGCGCCTGAGCTGTCGATGGTTGCCCAACGGAATCACGACACGGCGAGCGGGGACCCGGCGCCAGCCGCCGCCGCCCACGAGCGCGCCGCTCCTCCGTCGACCGGGAATTTACGATTCTATTTGTCAGGCGTGAAAGCACTCAACGCCTGGCGCGGCGCCCGTGCTCTGTCGGCGTTCGATAATGCCGGGTGCCCGCCGGAGGGAAAGGTGAGAAGCGCTCACGTCGGCCTGGGAAACACTCCAGACTCCCCGGCCGGCCGAAGAAAGCCAAGACGATTGGCCCGGGTCAGACGGCCAATCCGGAGAGATAGAAAAATGGCCGGGCGCCGTAATGAAATGACGTGGATGATGATTCGGAATGACACGGTTCCTGAATGCCATCGAAATGAAAACCATTGAAGAAAGCCATTGAGGACGACCATTCACGAGCCAATGTTATCTCTTTCACCAAATTGGTCGGCTTTGTTATTATTGTCTTTTGATGTCTTCTTTCATCCGTCCGCCGTCGTTTTTCAGCCAGATGTTACAGCCCTACCCGTCCGACATTTCTACATCGCAGGCGTATTCCTACGACATTCAAAGAAGGGTAACCACTATCTCGACCAAACCGCAGCAAAAATCCGACAGCAGTCGTCGCTGTTTATCACCTCTGCAGCACCTCCGCCCTGCAGTGGTCCTGCCAGGTCAGGTCAGAGGCCAGTCTGCTAAGTCAGGCCAGAGGTCAGGATAGTGTCGGTGGGGGCGGCCTCCAGCCAGGCTAGTCGGGGTCAGGCAATATTGCGCCAACACGACGTTCCTAATCTGATCGGCCAGTTCATGCCTGACCATGACGTGACAAGACAGCTCCGAGGTGAGGAAGCACACAGCCTGGCATGCACGACCAAGCAGCGCCGTCCTGTCTGCATTCTGTATGCGGCAATGCATACCTAAGAGTGTTGTTTGCTGTGTTTGCATGGCGTGTTTACAGAATAGATTTACATGCTGCAATATGATGAGCCGCCTGTTGCCTAAATGTAAATTTGCGTTGCGTGCCAAGTTTTCAGTGGCGCTTGTTTCGCTCGTCCTAATACTGTGAGGACATTCCATGCTCAGTTTACAACATTTCATCGGCGCTCCCTTCCAAAATGATGTAACACATTCTAACGCAGAGACATGCCGGACTCCTCCGAACCATTGTGCTCGCACCAGACGGCTGGGGATATTTCCTGCTTCTCGCACCGTGCGTTTAAAAACAAAATCATCCAGCGACTGCGCACAACAGCGGCAAACGGTCCCGCTACAAAACGCCCCGATCTGATCTCGCTGCCCTCCGGGGCGGCTCGTGGGGCGGGCAGATGCGCGGCCCGATCCATCGGCCCTGCATCAGCGGGTAGCTGTCGGCCGGCGGACAGGCGTCGCCGCTATCTGCCGCCATCCGGCGCCGAACAATGCGCCCACAATGAGCCTCGCACGCCGGACCGGCGGCCGAGCCGGCCGGCCGGCCGTCGGCCGCGATAAACACGCCGGGCCGCCGGACGGACGGCGGCGGGAGCGGCGGGTCAGCGAGGGGCAGAGACGAGTCTGACGGGACGGAGACGGGTCTGACGGGACAGAGGCGGGACTGGAGGAATGTAGGCGGGCAGCGACGGGCAGAAACAGGCCTGGCGGAGACAGCGACGGGTCTGTCCGTGGGACGGAGACTGATATGGCGGAACAGAGACTGGCATGACGGGACAGAAACGGAGACGGGTATGATGGGACGGAGACGTCTGCCTGCCGGGAGGGAGACTGGTATGGCGGGACAGAGATGGATCTGGCGGGACCGAGACGGGTCTGACGGGACAGGGACTGTTATGGCGGAACAGAGACTGGCATGACGGGGCAGCGACTGGCAAGACGGGTATGATGAGACGGAGACATCTGTCTGGAGGGACGGAGACGGGTCTGATGGGACCTAGGTGGGTCTGTTGGAACAGGAACTGGTACGATGTAGCAGAAACGGATCTGATGAGGCAGATACGGTTCTGACAGGATGGAGATGGGTCTGATGGGACCTAGGTGGGTCTGATGGAACAGAGACTGGTACGACGTAGCAGAGACGGGTCTGATGGGTCATATACCGGTTCTGGTAGGACGGGCTGAGTGTGGTGGGTCTGAGGGGTTTTGATGGGGTAGGTGCGGGTCTGGTAGGATGTAGGTAGGTCTTGTGGGACGATGTAGGATGAGGAGGGACAGAGAAAGGTCTGATAAAGCAAAAGTGGGTCTGACGGACACAGACACGTCTGTTGTGACGAGGACGGATCCAGTGGATTGGGAACGGCTCTGGCGGCGTGAAGACGAACTAATGTCTAAAGGACTGTTATTTGGAAACTGGACAGTAAAAATTAACGCCTGATGGTTTGAATGCGCGCACTTCAATTGTATTGGCATTGGCGAAACGTACAAGCCTAATGCTTCGAGCTTTATTAATGTTCCCCATGACTTCACGCGAGGCCCGTAGCCTTCGCTGCATCGGGACCAACAGCCGCTTGGCCAGAGCGCTGGCCGCACAATCTCACGCGAGACCTGTGCCGGAGCTGGCCCGCCCAGGCTGCACCGTCTGCTCTGCCCGCTTCAGCCCGGGTCGGCCATGGCGGAGGCGCGGCCGCCGGCTCCAGACAGGGGCTTCGCTGGGTGGCCGGTGCCGGCTTTCCCCACCTTCTCCGAGCCGGGTCAGCACTGACCTCTGGCACCCACTGCAGGCGGGGGCGGTCGGTTGGCAGCACCGGCAGACGGCAGCAGGAAGAGGTCTGACCAGCCCGCCGACTGCGGCATGGACCTCAGTCTGGTGTGGTCGCCGACGTGGTGGAAGGCGCCATCATAGCAGGAGGGACGTATAGACGTGATGCGGCCGGCGTGTATGAACTCTGCGCGGATCGAATGCCAAGAGCGGTAAACGTTGCAAAAAAGGAGAAGCAGAAGTGATGCAAGTAGGTACTTGACTGCCTAGACCGGTCCTTGACAACGTAGACGATGATAAACCATGGAAAAAGATAAATGATGTCCAAAGATGGCTTGTGCGAACATCCCGCCACGTGTTACTGAGAACTCTTGAGGCAAAAAGTCATGTGTAAAGAATTTATGGAGACATGCGCCTCAGATAAAATCTATCGCGGGCGAGCACTTAAGCGCAGAGATAGTGAAGGCTATTAAAAGTTCCTTGACAGGCTGGTACTGGTATTATCTCACATTTTTGACAAGATGCATGTTGTTGGAGGCTCGTGACGCAAGCACAATAGGTGACGATTTCATGGGTGGCTTTCCCAATGTCGTTTCAACGTTCAGAACGTGTCAGACGAACGCATATCACGTAACCGTTCGGTCGCTTTTTTGCAGGATGCATCATCGTCAGGTGTCCACAGGCTTCCTGACTGCGAACAGTTTCCCCTCCTGAGTTCTCGCCGACATGACGTGGTAGGGAGACTCGGCGCTGACTCAAGCATGACCCGAGTCTGTGATTTTTGGGACGCCCGGTGTTTGACGCGGAAGAAAGGTAACACGACAGCTCCCTGACGGCCGACATGTCTGACCATTTTCGCAATCGCTGGGATCGGGCACCCGCCTCCCGTCGACGGCCGGCGCGGCCGCGGCGTTCGCGACGCTCTCGGCGCGCCGCTGACGTCTCGCGAGGCAGAGATGTAGTCCGGGCGCACCGGCCCGTGGATGATGGACCGCCGCAATCACTATCAGCGGAACCTTAACGGTTGGCTCTCGGCGAGCAGCGAGCCAGACCAGAAGAGCTTCGGGAGCCGTGCTGGGCTCGGACGCTCAAGCCTTCGAATCAGATCTGCTCTTGCTTACGTGGAGTGCAGTCGGCCTCGCAAGACGCAGCACGGCTGTTGCTGTGAGTGCCTGACACCGGAGCACGCTAGTGGGTCGGCCAGCGTCATTACGCTGTCGGAGCACGACAGCTGCTCCCCGCCTGATCCGTTGCAGAGTGTACGGTCTATAGCCAATCTACTCCAGTGCAAATTGAGAGAGCGAGAGAGAGAGAGGGAGAGAAAGAGAGAGGGAGGGGGGGGGGGGAGAGAGAGAGAGAGAGATAGAGAGAGAGAGAGAGAGAGAGAGAGAGAGAGAGAGAGAGAGAGAGAGAGAGAGAGAGAGAGAGAGAGAGAGAGAGAGAGAGAGAGAGAGAGAGAGAGAGGCACAACACAGTAGCACGGTACATATGCCAGCCTCAGAACGTCGGTACCCACGCCCAATAACAAACGCCAAGAGTCGGCGTCGACCGGGCTTCAAAGCGACCGAGCTCTTGACGTCTCGGAACCAAGGCGCTAACGGTCGCCGGCGGCATTTGGAGTCAGAGAGCGTGAAAAGCCCGCGCATTCATGTCCCTCGAGGAGCCCGCGTCGCCACCTCGTCAGCGCTGAAGTGAGACGCCCGGGTTTTGGGCTGCCGCCTCTGGCCGCCACCCTCGTGGGAGGCCCAGCGCGGATCGGCGAGGCGAGCCCATCGCCTGGTTTGATTCCCGAGAGAGCGCTCGGCCACAGCGACCCCGGCGATGTTATCGCTACGTTATCTCGAGAGTCGCCAGAGAGTCGCCACCGTTGCCACAGCGAGGGCTGGAACGCCGCCGGCGCCGGAGCCGGTCCCCTGCCAGCTCACTGGACAGCGGAGTCGGTCCTCCGACGGCGCGGCTCCGTGCCGGCAGCGGCGGAGCCGTGTCGGCCGCCCATCAGTCGGCCGGCCACGGGCTCACCTCTCACCCGGCGGCGGCGCTGACCCGGATCGGCCGGCGCTGGCCTCGATAGGTGGCGCCGCCGCCGCCGGTCGGACGGAGCCCTCCTCTCCGCGCCGCCGCAGGCCGGAGCCCTCCTCCCCGCGCCGCCGATGGCCGGAGCCCTCCTCCCCGCGCCGCTGCAGGCCGGAGCCCTCCTCCCCGCGCCGCCGCTGGCCGGAGCCATCCTCCCCGCGCCGCCGCTGGCCGGAGCCCTCCTCCCCGCGCCGCTGCAGGCCGGAGCCCTCCTCCCCGCGCCGCCGCTGGCCGGAGCCCTCCTCCCCGCGCCGCCGCTGGCCGGAGCCCTCCTCCCCGCGCCACTGCAGGCCGGAGCCCTCCTCCCCGCGCCACTGCAGGCCGGAGCCCTCCTCCCCGCGCCGCCGCTGGCCGGAGCCCTCCTCCCCGCGCCGCTGCAGGCCGGAGCCCTCCTCCCCGCGCCGCCGCTGGCCGGAGCCCTCCTCCCCGCGCCACTACAGGCCGCCGCCGCCGCCGCCGCCGCCGCCGACAGTCGGCCGGCCGGCCCGGCGGGTGGCCAGGCCTGGGGTTCACCTGTGACGTCTGGTGACGACGACAGGTCGTCTGAGGTCGTCCGAGACTGACGACGGGTCGGCTGAAGACGGAAAATGCTCCCCGCCGAGCTAGCTGAGGCCGGCAGGCGGCAGAGACTGCACACCGATCAACTGGAGTCGCAAAGACCGACTATAGATCAGCTGAGGTCGGCAGGGGCTGTCGGCAGATCAGCTCTGAGGCTAAAAAACTGCCGCATCGAGGCGTGGCGGCAGAATGTGGCGAGGTTTTCCGGCTCCGCGTGGATGTCTGGCCCGTGGTCGGTGGTCCAGATCCTGATCGACTATTGAGCTCCTCACGGCGGGTGGCACGCGCTAAAGGATCAAGCCATTAGGACTTCTTTGGCGGGATACAGTGGAGATGATTGATGCGCGACCTGCGATTTTGGGTTTCCCAATAAATGTAGGTTTGGAGGCTGGGCAACGTCACGCGGGGGAAACGATAAACTTCCTTTACGGATGCTGCTTTACGCTTTAATGTGCACGACGATAACATGCTTTCCACTTCACTCGGACCTAACCAGTCGTTCCGACTGGCGCCGCCCGTGCCGAAAAGCCAGGCGTAATTTACGGCGTAACTGCGGGAACTGGGCGGACACGACTGTCGGCATGGCCCACGGCTCAAACGACCGCAGCGGTCGTGAGCAATTTCGTGCTCCTTTGCCAAGTGCGCCATTTCTCAGTCGGAAACGTCGCTGCACCATTTGCGATCGGCACGGCGCGCGGACGCGCGCGCTGCGCCGATCAGTGGGCGTGACGTGGCCGAGAGGCGTCACGGCGTGACTCCTGACCGTTACGGATCATTACAGAGACAATCTGGCGGAACTGAACCCCCTGACACTCCTGACCGCTCCGGTTCATTACGGAGACGATACGGTGAAAATGAACCCTCCTGACACTCCTGACCACTCCGGGCCATTACGGAAACGATACGAGGGAACTGGGTCCTCATGGATGGACCGTTCCATGATGGACCGTTCTGATACAACAAGAGCCGCGTCTTTGGCCGCGCTTATCCGGATTCCTGCAATCTGACGATCCAGCTGATCTAGTGATCCCTGTTGGTATTGTGATCCTGCGATCTGATAATTCCGCTGATTCAAGGAAGTAAAAACTGGCTTTCATGGCCTTCGTATATTGCATGTATTTTTCTCCATGTAATACATAGTATTAGATATTAGCTTCTCCTCTCGTAAAGAGAGTTATATATGTATATATATATATATATATATATATACATATTGGGTATATGTGATATATTGCATATCATATATATATATATATATACATATATATATATATTGTATATCATATATATATATATATAGACCTTGATAATAAATCTCGCTCATCTCATGATCCTATCAATCTGATGATACCTCTGGTCTCATGACCCCACTGATATGATCCCGTTGATCTGACAATGCCCGCTGGCGATCCCGCTGATTTGGCGATCCCGCTGATCCGATGATCCCCGCTGATCTCCCCGGGCGGCTCGTCTGGCGGGGCCGAAGGGCGCGGGCCGCCGCCGCCAGATTGGCTGGCTGATTGAATGGCCGCTGCGGGCCGCGATCGGCGTGATACGCGGCAAACGCTCTGCGGGGAGCGGGCGAAACACTCCCCGCGTCGGCAGCCAATGAATGCCCGGCGGATGCCGTGTGTGGGCAAGACGGTTTACAACGCAAAGCCGCAAAAGAGCGCCGTCAAAATATTCACACATTCCACGGTAGTAGCGATGTCGACAGGGGAGAAAAACGAGCGGCATTAAACCAACGGATGGGAAAGTGCGACATTCGGAATATCGCAAAAGCCCACAATGTCTCTGTGAGTTACTGCTTTCGTGGACATTGGGGCTACCTGCCTGGGAAGTAAAGAATTACCCAAACGATTCCCATCATCACTCAGCGATATATTGCAATGACGAATGAAAGCAAACTGAAACCACCATTTGCGGAAAATATGACAGGACGTAATAGATACCAAAAATGTCATGGCACTTTAATGCCAGTGATTAATTTCCACTTCCAACATACATTCATTCAATGTCGGTTTACATGCAAGAAACCACAGGCCTGTGGAACGAAGCTGGTGAAGTGAACGAATGCGGTAAAACAGGTGACACGCGGAAAACAGCGCCCAAATAGGCACAGATATCCGAAACATTCTGCACAAATCGGCAAGAGTGTGGGCTGGACCAGCTGTTGCCAGTCAGCTGTCAGCCAGTCAGCAAACCCTGCCCTGATATCAGTCTGCACCGACAGTACCAGGGAGGAAGAAAACACAAGACGGAAGACAATTGCTGTCGGTCGGCGGCCTCATGACGTTTCATGGTAACTGACCGGAGGGGCAGAGGCCGCAGAGGGGGGCTCAACCCTCCAACTCCGGAGAGTCCACGTCCGCTGTCAGTCACGCCGCTGTAAACCGGCAGAATGTTTCTGCCTGCTAATTGGCTTAATGAGGCCGCTTTCTGTGCGCTAGGGTTGTGGCCCCGCGTCTAATGCGATGACTTTCACGGTGAAGGTCAAGAAAGATGTAGATGGAGATAAACTGAAAATTGGTGTAATTACGAGGAAATTCAAATTAATACCATTATATTGCTATCTACGTTGAAAGAAAGGAATGGTTCCAGAAAGATATAAATCGGAGTGGATACAAAGGAAGCATTTGAACCGTAACGTATACAGCCCGTAAAACATGTTGAATCGCAAGGATCTGCGAACATTCAGTTTGATGTAGAGCATTTTCATATGCATTTGCATGCCACCCCCAACCAAGACAAGGACGACTTCCGAGGAGTTACTTAAGATTGGTCGTTCTAACATTCAACAAAGAGAAAAGTACAGCGAGCCGGAATATTTTTAAGAACCATTTCAAGGCATATCAGGCGATCATCATGAGGGAATGCGCTGATGGTATTACTAGATTAAGACCAAGTTATTCATGCGCCAAGCTGCACGTTATTTTAGAAAACGTCGACCTAACTGACGACGGGAAATTAGTGACAGACTGTGAGACTCGAGAATAGTCCCAGGCCTTAACACGGTCAGCAGCCTTGATCCCTCGCACCTCGTGTTCGTTCAGCGCCTCCAAGGCCTCTCGCTAGGCAAACACATTGACATTGCACCATACGTAACGCCGTCGCGGGGGTCCGGCGTGACCGGGCGGCCAGCTGCGCCACACTTTAACCCCCTGATCGGTCTGGTTATCAGTCGTGCATTGTTCAGCGGGCCGCGGGCGGGCCCCTCCCCCGCGGCGGGCGACCCCCTCCCCCGGCCGCCGCCGGCGGCGGAGGCGGGGGCGGGGGCGGGGGCGGTGCGGCGGCGTATGGAGATCGAAGCGGCACGTCGTCGCGGCGGCAGGCAGGGCCGGCTGGTGCAGCGGCCCCGCCGGCCGGCTCCGGTCTTTATGGCCGGCTGTATGTAAATGTCAGGCGGAGACCAAGGATACTGCCGCCAACGCACTGACGCCGACGCAGGCTCCGGCTGCTCGCGCTCTGTCGAGCAACAAGCTGCCGATCGAGGGAAACTTATTGACAATTGAAATGGCTCCTGGGAAGTAAAACTTGTAGGCTTTCATGCCTGCCTTAAAACAGTGCATTTGCAAGCTGATACGAATTTACCTGGAGTTTATGAATGCCTTAAGTGCCATCGGCAAACAAGTAAACAAATTCAAACTTTTTTAAGCCAGTTACGATTTTTGGATGACGGGCAACAGAAGGACATTCCTTGAGGCTGCCTGATTGTTTTGTGCTTCTTTGTTCCTCGAAATTCGCATATGTTTGCTATTCCTATTCCTGTTTGCTATTCCAGTGCGTTAGTAAATATACATGTTTATTCGGAAAAGGCCAAACTCCCCAAATATTGTGACACATGGGTATTTGCCAGACTGTTTTAACATAGCTGAATGTCGGCTTACGTCTCTTGTGCTTATAGAACGGACCGTGAATGTCGCGTCCACCGTGCAGTTTTGCTGCTCTGCCGAAATCGCTATTGCAGCACACAGAGCAATTTCAGGAGGGCGCTCATGACGCTCCACAGCTAGGTGGACGCAATTCTGCAACATTTGGGGCCTTAAACACCCACTTGGGCAATAAACAATGGGATGATTTTCTTTGCGTGTGCTTGCAAACTAGAACAAATGCCTGGCGTTGAAATGTCCTGTCACGCCAAACATCCAGTCACCGTCTGGCGACGTACGAACTGGAATCCGTCCGCACGAGCGGGTCACGCAGGATGTCATTAGGCCGCCCTGGTAACGGTTCGCCGGCGCGCAGCGCTCCTGTGCGCCTGCGCGGACAGGCGCGGACGCCGCCGCCGCCACCGCCGCCACCCCGACTCCAGACGGATGGCCGGCAAAGCAATTAGCCCGCGCTCCGCTGGCGTCCAATCCGCAACCGGCCTTGAGCGGCAGCAAAAACAATGCTGACCCTATTTCGGCGGACAATCGGTGAAAATACGGCGGCCGTTTATCACAGGCTCAGCTTGAACAGCTGGCGCCGGCCGGCCGCCGGCCGCGGGCCGCTGGGTTCGGCCGGGGCACCCGCGGCGGCCGGGCCCGGACCGTGGGACCCTGACCGAACCCGCAGGACCCACGCGGGGACCACGGGATCAAGACCGGGTCGGCGGGATCCCGGTCCAGACCGCAGACCCACGCTGGGTCCCCGGAGCCTCAGCCGGGCCCACGGTTTGTGAGCCCGGCCGAGTGGGGCCACGCCAAACCGGTCCAGCGGGCCCAGGCCGAGCCTGCAGGACCCGGGCCGGGCCCGCGAGGTCCCGTCCCGGCCGGGCCCCGGCTGACCCAGCACGTCGGCGCGGGCGGCACGTGATCTGGTACGGCCCGCCAGCGGGCAGCCTCGAGCCGGCCAGCTGCGCTTTTCTCCTTGATTAATGCGGCCGTCCTCCGACGTAGGCCGCAAGGCCGCACGGGAACGCGCGAGCATGGGAACGCGCAATTGCCTTTCGAGGGAGCCGCTAGGTGTTTCGCGAAAAACGGGGTCCCGTGGCCGAATGCCGTACAACCGGCGCTTGCACGGTGATTTACCAGCATTCCGGATTGCGTGGGAATTCAGAACGTTCTCTGTGTTGTCTGAGGTTTCAACAAGCCGGGCGTCACGCCTGCAGTGCAAAAATAGACGCAAATCTATCAGGAGATAACAACATTGGAATCAGCGACTGGCGTGCAGTCTGCTCTTTAGCTACTTCGCCGGCGATGACGTTTATGAGAGTTCTTGGGCGATCAGACAGCTGGGTCAAATGACATGCGAATCATACTTCTCAGAGCCTTCTAAATAGGATGCGTGTCCAACATGAAGCTACGCTGAGAATAGGACTGATCAGACTTGATTATCGCTCTTAATCATATTCCACGGCGTCTGTCATCCACGACGACAAAAAGTCATAAGTCCATAAGTCCATCGAATATAAAGCACCAGCAAACGGGAACAATATGGTATATGATGCGGTTAACGACGGGGAATCACTTCTGAACTGATTGCGAAAAAATGCGCTCACTATCTCTCCGACATTATAACCTAATAGCTTTTTGGCACTTTACCAATGACTTGTGACGAACACCCATTAGAATGTGCCGCCAGCCAGCCAGTGTTCAGGCCCAGGGACCGAACACTGGAGCCCTGGAGCCGGCTCGCTCCAGACGCTGCCAGTGTTATTTGTCAGGATCTCCCGTGACCTGCTTGACGTGGTGCTTCTGTAACCCGGAACCCGGGACTGACAGAAATGGATCGAAGACTCGCCAGCTCTGGCCTCAATCTGACGACGGGGCACGCCGCTTTTCGGGTCTCACAGGGCGATTTCAGGCGGGGAAGAATCGATGGCCGACGCGACCGGAGATATGAACTAGTATATGGGACTTGGAGATGGAACGATCATTTCGTTTAGTGCCGTCAGATGGGGTAAACTACCCCCGGCGAGGAGGATCGAAGAAGACAGGACGCCTTTCTGCCCATTGGCGGAGGTCGGTGCGGAACTGTAAGCTATGTCATGAACTTTCGGTTTGGCTTTCGCTTACGGGCTCACTCCAGACAATGAGCAGCGAGCCGTGAAAACCAGACAGGATCGGCGCCATGTGCTGATGCGTCCGAGAAGTCTGATCGAACAGGTTGGACGCGGGTCGTGCCAGGCTGCTGTGGGCAAAGCCGGGGTCTAACGCTTTGAAACCGGGACCAGTGCATGTCCACTGCGTACGCTGGCTATGCCTATGCCTATGCTGGAGGAGACAGTGCGCCAGGAATAGGTGGGTGCGCCCGCTGTACGCAAGTCAGGCCAGGAAGCACACGTATTGTCAACGCAGCTCATGAAGCCAGCCCATATGTCTGCCAGACTGCTGAGACTGACTGATGAGGCGAGCGACACGGAAGCAAAGCACACCCGCGAGACAAAGTACCCGAGACACGCATACGGACGAGCGTAGGCCTGCAGGCCTCAGTCCAGGACCTTCTGAGGACATGAACTGATATATTCGAGCCGGGAGCAGCGCTGTGTACGTTGGGACGGATCCTCGTCTTACAATGGGCCTGTCGTCGCCCCGTCCAGAGATAAAGCTCCGCATAATTTACGGCGGCAAGCGCGTTACACAGCGGAGCTCCCGCCAACGGCCGCTATGACCCGTCAGCGCTGCGCTGAAGCGGCATACCTCGGTTATTGCCCTCCGTAGCAAACAGGCGTAACTCGCCGCCGAGGCTCACAGTGAAGCTCATGACCTGTTTGTATAATAATGGCGGAATGTGCGCCCCAGACGAACGAAACACTAGATCGTATCGGTGGCTGCATGCATAAGAAGGCCATTGGCTCAGGTCGGCCGCAGCCGTCTGGGGGAGGCGGCTCCAGTCGAACGACGGTAGCGCTGTCCATTGCGTGCTCCTTGGCAAGAGCCGCGGTGTGCGGTCGTGGATGCTGTGCAGAGATCCCGTTAGGAACGACGCCATGGTCACTTTCACGGGTCTCGGCAGCCCTGGCCCAGCACAGGAAGCCAATGATTCAAGAGGCGGTGTCAGAAGAGCGACGCGCTGACGACGGCCGGTCGGGAGGAGCGCAGCTGCCAGCTCCGCCCGCTCCGAGCGCGGCGTCAGCGGCTCGCCGGCCGGGCGGCAGGCAGCTGGCGGCTGCAGCCGGCCGCAGCCGCCAGCTGTGCTCGCCGCGATAACGGGCCCGGTCGACCGAGCCGGCCGGCCTCCGGTCAATTGATTCAGACCGGCCTCACACTTCCCGGCTTCTTAGGAGACTTTAACGACCGCGCGGCGGCCGGCGCCGGCTGTAAAAGAGTTCAACGGCACACAGGGTCGGAGCCCCGGGCCGGCGGCGCCGGACCGGCCGCTGCTCCGAGTCCGACGATCGAGTCCGGGCATCGATGACGGGGTTGCCGTGCTCGCGCGGCGCCCGCGGAGAAAGCTTCCGAGCGTTTTCTGCCGGCGGTTAACATCTGACGGCCGCCGGCCGGCGGCCAGAGAGAAGCAGAAAACTGCGCCGTCACTCAAACAGATGCAGAAAAAGAGAATCGCGAACGCCCGCGTTCCACTCACCCTTTCGGCAGAGCGTTTCGCGAAATCAAGCGCGAAAACATTTCCGCGCCAGCCGGTCGCGTTTCGAACCACGCGGCGCCAGCATCCCCGGTGAATTTGTTGCCACCCACGTGCCCTAAAACAACAAACCAATCTGACCGGTTGGCGCCCAGGTTAGCGCCGGCAGCGGCGCCTCCGCCTCGGCCGGCGCTGACCTGAATCGGCCGATGGCCTGGTTGCGATCAGAGGGCGGAGCCGGCCGGACGGAGCCTACACACGTCAGCCGTGTGCCGAACCGCTCGCTCGAGTTTTTCGCCCGAGTGGCGGGCGGCAAAAACGGTGGGAAGGGGCAACAAGCCAACGGTGCTCGAGTGGCGTGGAGGAAACAATGCCGCTGTCTGGCGCGCGGGAGCGTCTTTGCCCTGCGGTCACAGGATGCCCGGCCAAACGGCACGCATACCGAGGAGTTCAGTCTGAAGTAAGAGGGGAAACGCGATGCGAAGCAATGAATAACACGTCTGTGACTTGGCATGGAAAGCATCTGCGCAAAATCTGTGAGAGACTCCAAGATCTTCGTGGCAGCGGTGATATTCGCAACGGGCATGTACGACAGAGATTACTATGAAATAATCTGAACGTTCAGAAAGCTTAACGCAACAACTGTTTTTATTTGTCGTCCACAGCACGTGAACATGATTATCAACCACTTTCTCGCGGCGCATGACATGGCACGGAACGCGCCAGTCGAAAAACCAGATCATCGCACAATCGGACCGTGAGCTCCGGTGACGGGTGACGGGCTTCATTATCGCCGAGCGAATTAGGCGCGCTAATTGCGGTGGGACCAGCGGCGACCTGGGGCGGCGCTCCACGCTCCGTCCGGGAGCTGGGAACCTCCGAGGCCGGCACGGGCAGCCGGATCCGCGCCGACGCACACGACGAGCCGCAGCGCGTCGTTAGCCGACCGCTCTGCAGCCGCGACTGCAGGCATTGCACATGGGGAACCGTTCTGCAGCGGCGCAGCCGCTCGCCGGTCCCACACACCGGCGTTACGGAAGAACTGTGAAGAACTGTGCTGTGTGAAACTGCATTGTGCGTAACCAGCCGACTGACGTCTGGCGGCGTTTAGTGCATTCCTGGCGCGTTGTAGACTGTATTATCACATGTTTGACTCGTATGGGTAGGGAAACCTTGAAGGACACGCTTGTATCGTCTATTGTAGAAACATGAATGCAAAGTTTTCTCTCCCTTGAAAATGGTCTCGGACCATTTGTATGCCTGTCACGTCAAAAACGCATTTTTGTCAAAACTCTGACGCGTCAGACGTAAAGACATTTCGTTTCAGTGGCATCTTTATAGAATCTTAAAGGCAAAAAGCCCTCCTGTAAGTCGTTAACTGAACAGATATTGCATGGAATCACACAAAAAGTCAATGCACTTAGCGAGCGACCTGTTCGCTAAGTGTCTCATAGTTAACGGACTAGATATCGAACAGATAACCGAGTAATACAAATGTCAGCACTGTTTACAATACACGAAGTCATCTGCGGTATCCGTAGTAACAGAAAACTCTGAAACAGAAAGGTTGAAGCGGCCTTGTCTGACCATTCAACGATGTGGTGTGTCTCTTATCAGTTTTTGTAGTTCACGTTGATGCCTTATTTACGCCAAAATATTTGTATCGGCTGAGAGTATGAATGAATGTATGAACTCTGAACTGCAACTGTGAACAATCGACTGCATGAACGAAAAAAGGTCAAATGCGTGACTAAAAGATACAGTGGCCGTAAAATGGACACCCGCGTGCATTTTCAAGCACGAAAAGAAAACAGCAATGTCAAAGACAACAGAATTTTCGATTCCCAAGGAAATGAGCACATCCCATTCCGTGCGTATCTCCGATAGAAATGCAAGAATAACTGCAAAGATTTCTGGCATCGTTTGCCAATGATCTCCATTCTAAATGGAAAACGTACCGACAGCGCGAGCAAATGATCTGCTGCTTGAGCAAATGACCACTATAATCCATCCCGGGGAAAACCGGTCCTATAAAGCCCTGCGCAAAGCATGTTCTTGCTCCATGATGTAAAGAGGACTGCGACCATAACATTGCATTACGTGGAGCTAACGACGCCCACGTTGTCCCGAGGGGCGGTGGCTCGCCTTACCTTGACGCCCCTCACCAGCAGGTTATTCGAGCCACTTCGTATGTCTGCACGCACCGCTTATCCAGCCATTGACGCCGCTGAGCGCAGTCCGTGACCTGGTCCGGGTAGTCACTCGCCGACACGCACCGTACTCCCCTCCCGTGGCCAGCGCAGCACTGGGCGGAACATTTCGGGAGACCCGCCACCGCGGCCGCGGGCCCGGCGTCACCTGCTGCCATCTAGGGACAAAATGGACTAAACGGGTTCCGCGCGACATCTATTGAAGGGCTTTTAATTTATGTTTCACGAAGTTGGTGAAGATGTCAGTTACAGCGATGGTAAACCCAGCGTAGTTACTGGCATGTAACTACGCTGGAGTACGTTGCCAGGAGTCATGAGATCCTGGCAACGCAGGCCTCATTATCCAGGGTGTACTCGACTGGACCAATGACTGTTGTCTTCTGCGTTCAGCTAGCCGTAGATCGGTATTATTTTAGTGTCCCGGAGAAATGCAATGGATCTGCTTCTCCTAGCCTCCCATAGAATGCAACAGAGAACCGAGGGGCGTATATAGCAGGGATGCCATCAGACTATGGCATCCCTCTTGCACGCCGAAGGTGCCCCTGTCGGGAATACCGTTTACTGGCTAACAGGACGCCGAATCTGAAATTATGCTCTCGAAACCTCGAAGGGCGACTCATGATGCCGAAAAATGTCCCGGGGATGGGGAAAAGTCAACAGTTCAATTCAGTTTAATAGCTGAAGACCCAAGGGCACTCCAAATCGCAGAGAGTCCCCCACGAGAGCTCAAAAAATGCCCCTGAGGTATGAAAACGTCTCGATGGCTAAACAGATATCCTGAAGGATAACAGGGCGTCCCAAGGCATGGAGGGACGTTCCCGAGGGCTGAAAGGGCGCGCCTGTGGTCCGAAAATATGCCCAGAGGTATACAAGGACACCGCGAGGAATAAAATGACGCCCTAACACCTCGGACAGGAGGGGCGCCTCCCGAGGACTCATTCCGGCGCTTCTGTAGTCTATGTCCCTTGGGACAAAAGGACGCCCTAAATAATAAAAGGGCGCCCCAAGCACTGGAGGGGCGCCCCGATGGCTCAAAGGGCGTGCCTGGATTTTGAAGATATGTCCCGAGGATTAGAAAGACGTCCTAAAATAATAAAAGGACGCCTCAAACCCTGGAGGAGTGCCCGTGGGCTGAAAGGGCGCCGCTGACGTCCTAAAATATGTTCCAGGTCTAGAAGGACTCTTTAAGAATAAAAGGGCGACCCAATCCCTGAAGGAACTCCTCGAGGACTCAAAGGGTGCCCCTGTGGCCTGGAAATATTTTAGGAGCTAAAAAATTGCTCGGAAGAATCAAAGAATAGAGGGCGCTTCAAGCCAGGGAGGCATCCCTGAGGAATCAAAGGACATTCCTGTGGTCTGAAAACATGCTTCGAGGACTGGACGGACGCCCTTAAGAGTCTAGGCGCCCCAGCACCCGGAGGTGCGTCCTCAGTGACTCAAAGGGCACCCTTGACGCATCAAAATGTTTCCCGAGGGTTAGAAGAACGCCCTTAAAAACAGAAGGGCTCCCGAGCCCCTGGAGGGTCACTCCCGAGGATTTCAATGGCGCCCCTAGGCTCGAAATTGGAAGGACGCCCTAAAGAACAAAAGGGCACCCTAAACTCTTGACTAAAATTTGATTAAACCCCCGATTAAACCCCCTTGGGCTTAATTAGATAAAACTTGACTGATAAACTGATTAGATGAAGTTTGATAGCTTAATTAAAGCTTGATTAAACCCCCGAGCCATGTCAGAGTATATATATATATATATATACATATATATATATATATATATATATATATGTGTGTATGTATAATCTGCGTATGTGATCACCGTCGAGCACCGTTATCAGCGTCCGTGGCGACGCTGAATGGCTGATGCTTCGGAGCAGAGCGGCACGGTTTGTTTCAGCTAGGTGCCTAGTGCAGTGGTGTGACTGAATGACCGATGATTAATGGTTAGCCGGTAACCCTTAAATCTATCTTGACTACGAAATATTAATATGTAGAATTATCGAACCTTTAGCGCCTAGTATGGCAAACGACATCGAATACTTGGAATACTGAAACTTCCACCTGTGTGATGCACTTGAGCACCGTCGCGACCCACGCGCAAACAACGATTCGTCATTGGCATTAGGTGTGTCACGCTCAGTCCCGCATTCTGGCAGTTCGATGGTAGAGATCCTTCCCCGCCACCGCAATATCACGTGCCCTGGGGACTAAAAATGGCATCCAAAGCAGAGTGTAATGACAAAAAGTGCCAGGCCTCCTGCCAGCCCAGGCGACGCGGAGCCATCTCTCTGCACAACCTTTACACGCCAAAATACAAATAAATAAATAAACACCATCATTTTCTAGAACTTCCGCTGTGTTCCACCTCCGCCCTCACGACATGTATTGGCGGCCCTAAAACTGGGGCGCCCGCTTAACCCTATTCCCGGAGGGCTGGGCGGAATGGTCGGTTCCCGGCAGGGGGCGGATTCGGCCCCCCCTGAGATCTCGAGAACTACTAGTCCGATTTCGTCGCAACAGACGGCAATCGATTTGCCATGACGCGAACTACACTTTTTATAAAAAGAAATTTTCGAAATTTTGAAATGTGTCGATACAGGGGGGCAAAAATGTTAAAACGGGGTACTTTTGACTTCTTATAACTCCGTTGTTTATGAGCCGATTTCAGTGAAACTGGCATGAATCGAGAGATGATGAATAGGGTTTTTACCATGAATACACAAATCTGAAATTTTGAGAAAATTCATGGGCGTTCACAGGGTTTCAAAAATAGGAGGATTAGTTTTCTAACAACTGAATGAACAAAAGAGGCAGAAACAGAAACACTTTTTTGGCTTCTGCTGGTCATGGTATGCTGAAGAAGTACAAATCGCATCACAATGTTTGTATAATGTTAGCATAGGCGGTGCCAGGGACATGAAAAAGGGGAAACTGTCATGGTCACACGTTCTTCACATCAACTTGTGACCTTTGACCTTAAATGACCTCCAGTGACCTTGGGGTCACTTGGAATGATCTCGTGTGCATTTAATGTTATCTCTAAACGTTTTCAATCATTTGAATTCACTCTATTTCAAAAATTTCATTTTATGGCTATTGCGATATAGGGTACGCGCACTGACATTTCAGGTCATAGCGCCGTGACCCGACCTGATATCAAGCTGAAACTTGGTACACAAGTAGAAGCACCTTTCTACTTCATATATATTCTGGGTTTAGCATTTGAAAAAAGGCGCCGAAATTATTGCAAAAAAAAACAATTTTGACTTTTGACCTTGACCTGACCTTGTACAATGACCCCAGATAAACAAAATTGCATCTGCACATTACCCAGGCATTTAGCTATACATCCATATAAAGTTTAAGGTTCTATCTTAAAAAACCTGTTTTTGGCAGACATTTTCCTTTTACTCTCAACATGGCCAAAAATGGTCTACGGTGCCTCCCAAAAACGTTGCCTGGCTCCGCCCCTGAGCAAAAAAATTGAAATTTTGTCACGGCGCGTAAAAAGAACCAAGTGACCAAGTGACCAAGTGACCAAGGAAAAGTGACCAAGTTTCGTAAAGCTGTGTTAAAAAGCCTGGAATTGGCAAGCAAAAAACCAGAGGGGGGCGGATTCAGCCCCCCCGTGCCGGGAATAGGGTTAAGCTACTACGACATTCCCTTGGTCGGTTCTAAATACGCTCCTGGGAGAACTTGACATTCTTGTGGCTTCGCAGAGGTCAGTCGGTTAAGGCATCTCATTTATTATACCCGATAAAAGGTTAGGAATATAGTAATAAAAGAGCGGGTGGAATCAGGGAGAGCATTCTCTGAGCCATGTAATCCTCCGTGTCGAAATAGGAAGGGCAGGGTTAACTCGTAACAAATTCAGCCCAAGTGTGTTTGTTATCAATTTTATGTGTGAGTCAGACGTGTCAGTCTTGAGTTTTTCGTTCCCCAAATACAAAACAATTAAAAATATCTGCTAAAGATTCGCAAAGACTTCTCTTTGAAGCCAGGATCAATAGAGTAAAGCACATAAAGACAGTTTTGTGAAGATATACAATTTAAGACGTTTCAACGCGTTCGGTCGATATAATTCGAGTAAGATTGTACATATCTTTGCATTTTACGTGTTGTAAAAAACATGCCTTTGTTCATCTGATAGAAATGCCGGAAATGTACTCTTTGCAGCAGCATTTGCTCTCTTTGACGAGGTCTTGGAACTGCCTTGACGTCTAGCTCAGGTGGGAGATACCTGTTTTCTCTGCTCTGGCAAGACAGACTTGAAGTATCTTGGTGCTGAACATTTGGCCACAAGTCAGCTGCCAACTAGTAAATACACGGTCTCTACCACATGGTCATGTCGCATACGACACAACCGCGGAGCACACCTTAGGCGAACCCTTGATGCCACGTTGAACTTTCGTCGCAAAACCATTTGTGGCTTGTAATTACACGACTAGGTGTCGGCATCAAGGTTAACGCAATAAGCTCAGCGCGATTTCAATCCCAACATTTCCATAGCAAATCGTTCAGGTTAAATTTACCACAGTAAAGACAACCACAGATCTTCAGAGATTCAGCTTAATGTGAGTCTCCTCATGCAGATCCTAATTGGTGGGTTTTGCAACGACAACTCTCAGTGTGAGGCCCCCGCAGATGGTCGGTCACTCTCTCGTCTCCCCCTCGTGGCAGCCCTTCGGTAGCTGCTGCTGCGGCCGCCGGTGTTTTGGGCTGCTGTTTCACGAATATTGAAGAGCTGCCGCCGTGGAGGCCAGTCTGCACATGCGGGGAGGAGGGCAATCGCCCGGTTTGCCTCTCCTCGAAGGGATGCTATCCGTATCTTCTACATTCCCTACCAATGCCGTATGTCAGTTGTCACTACTCTTCACTGACACAACGAACAGAAAACGAGCTCTTTTTTAATCAAACATTTTAAATTTAAGATTTTCGCCATACTCGGTGCGCTACTGGTTGCCATATCGTACTACCCGGGATGCATTGTATTCCTGACGTTTATGGATGGCTGCGAAGACACAATCCACATCCATCTACAGGAATACTACTGGAAGTGAAGTAGCCTCAGAGGTGAGTGTGCTGTATTTGCGCCTGTGACACTGTGGTAAAACCGTGCCAAGTAGGTCTATATTTGTCACATTTAGCTTTATAATTCATTTTGACACCGCCTTTATGGTTATAAGAAAATGTAGTGAACTATTTAACTTGCCTCTTTGGCTCCTAAACGTGCCAGTCAAGGAATCTTTCCTGTCCCTGGAACTTGCTCGATAGGTCGGTACCGTTAAGCTATCATATCACGAGCTGTTCCCATTTCTTCTGTTCTACAACTACGGGCGTGCGAACAAGTGGAGATTTACAGCCTCCTCGTGCATCCGTTTGACATCCTATCCAACCCATTTTACCGGCTAACTTACCACCTGGCCAAAGAACGCATTCCTGCTCTGCCACTTCCTGGACCAGCCAACCTACCAAGCGACCGTCGCGTGCTACAGCTTGCTCTTGCCCCGCGCCCCTTCCAGCTCCCGCCTGACCAGCTCGGCGACGTCCAGGGCGCAGCCCCAGAACAGGGTGACGCCCGACCCTCCGTGTCCGTAGTTGTGCACCACGGGCACCTGGCGGCCGCCGACCGGGCGGCGTTCCACCTCCAGCCGCACGCCGCCCTCCCGGTACGGCCGCAGCCCGGCCCACACGCGCTCGGTGGCCGCATCTCGCAGGCTCGGCATCCAGGCGAGGCAGCGGGCCAGGATGCGGCGCGTGTCGTCCGGGTCCTCCGTCCGCCGCCAGTCGCCCTTCTGCGCCGTGCCGCCCAGCACCACCAGGTCGTCGTTCGGGATCACGTAGGCGCCCGGGAAGTCGAATTTGGCCGTCTTGACGCCCGGCGCCCTGACCTTGAGCACCTGGCCGCGCACCGGCGTGACCTTGTCGTCGTCGGCGAGCTCGTGCGCGCCCAGCCCGCTGCAGTTGACGATGACGTCGAAGCCGGTCAGCTCGTCGAGCCGGCGGAGCTTGGCGCGGACGACGCGGCCGCCTCGCGCTCTGAACTTCTCCATCAGGAAGGGCAGCATCTTGGTGGGCTCGGCGTACAGGGTGACGTACTGCTGGCCCTGCTTGCCGGCGTGGCCGGCCTCTCGCAGGGTGCGCTCGCTCATGACGACGTAGGCGAAGGGGACGCGGCTGTAGAAGGGCACGGGCAGGTGGTCGGCCACGTCGTAGGCGGACGTGATACCGATGCCCGGGCAGGAGCCCTCCAGCCACAGCTCGTGAAGGAAGTCATGCGTCCGCTGTCCCCACCGATTGATCTGCAGAGAGGAGCGACAGACGTCAGGACAAGCTTCGGGGTCCTAGTATGTGTCGCGATTAAAGAGGCCTCGCGATAGTCAATGGCGACGATGGGTTTTGGAAGGATAATGTCACTTCATATACATTTAATACGCACAACCAAGAGCCGGAGATGCAATCGCAGCTCGCACTTACGCTGACAGCTTGAAGTACTGATGTAGTTAGTTCTCTTCAGACTGGAGTCGTTTAGTCTACATGTCATGTCTGGACTCAGTTTATCACTGTATGAAAACAAAAAAGGAAAACGTGGATTGTTGGTCAGGGCTGGTACAATAGGAAGCGGCTAATCTCATTGACGACATCGGTGCACCCTCTGGTATAGACATGGGAGAAATGTATCATTACGAATTGAGTGCGACATTACCACGATACTGCTAACGGAAATAAGCACTGGGTTTAGGATGAACCTTACACCTAGATCCTTCTACCAGGAATCAAACAACCATGACCGTTGTTTGATTCCTAGTAAAAAGTGCAAAACTGCACTGGTATAAATAACTGATAGAGGAACATGTTCTTTTCACGGCACACGGATGCTTCCTTCATGAGCTTCATACCAATGAACTCGTTCTGTTCTGTTGAAACACCTATCAAAGGGTGCGGGAATCAGTTCCAAAATGGTTCATAGCAAATAAAATAGAGGTCTCATGATAAACAGAGTTTTTGTACCCAAAGCTAGCAGTAACCCCCGGCGACCAGCTGTTCAAGCTCCCACCAGAGGAGTCCAAGAACATTTTGGTCTCTAGCTTCATTTTCGACGCATCAGTCAAGCTTGACCATTAGCGTCGTGGTCGGAAGCCGATTAGTCTTGCGTCAAGTCGTGTGTCTCGTCGGGCGTCAGTCGGTCGTTTGTCCCACACTCAGCAGTGTGTCCTCACCAGTTCGGGATCGCCGTCAATGCTCCTCGGCCCCCAGAAGCCGGCCGAGCCGTCGCCGGTCGTCTCCGGAGTCAGCTCGGCGGCCACTATGGTGACCTTGACCCCGGGCAGGGCGTCCTGAACGGCCAGCGCCGCCCCCACCCCATTGACCCCGCCCCCAATCACGGCCACTGACGGCATCCTCGACGGCCGGCGCCGAGGCGGCGGGCGAGGCCGGCCGCTAATTAACGCTCCGCGGTGGCCGGGCCTTCGCCGGAAAGGTGCTGCGGTAGCTGACGGTCGCCGCGGTCGGATGGAGCAGAGGGCACGAGCGGTCGCCGGATGATGATTTTCTCCGACTGAGGATTTCAGTCGCTGACGATCGTCGCACGGCACGGTCACTGGCGTTCTGTCACCGGGTGCCAGCCGCCGGTTTCGCCGATGGCACTTCGTCGCTGGGTCGCGACCACTGACGCAGCCGACGGCGCTCCGTCACTGCAACAGAGTCTGGCTTTGGGCCACTGGATCTCGCTGTTACCGACAGAACGGCCCGCCGCCGCCACCGTCGTGCGCTGCTCGCGGAGTCTGCGACGTCGGCCGCGCGGTCAGCTGCCCACAGGCAATCGGCTGCCATGAGCAGCGGCTATTATAAACACTGCCGACTGTGAGGCTGGGCCCCGACTGGCCTGGTTAGCGTCAAACTCATGGCGCCACAGGTGTCGCCGGGGGTGTTGTCCTGGCATGTGGCCAGCGCCTCGGGCGGGTGGACGCACGTGACCTGGCGGCGGGCGCAGTGCCAGGCATGAGGTATGCCAGGGATCGGACCGCAGACACGTGGTCCGTGTAAACTGAAAGGTTCCGCAGAGTAACTGCGATGAGATCAGGGGCGTAGCCAGTATTTTCTTGAGGGGGCCACGGAACTCATTGTGAACTGAAATCACACCAGAACCGCCAGGAGGATTCGGGCCGCCTTTGGCTGCACCGGCGGGTGAGATGCCACGTCGGCAGTGTCACCTTCCCGGAGTGTCGTTCGCAAGAATTTTTTCTGGCCGATTACCTTCACCGGTGACTGTTCGCACGAAATGACCACCGCCAATTTTTAACTGACAATTCAATTCATTTAATTCACAAACATAAGACGTAAAAGCAAGCAATGTAATTGAATTTAAGAGCTGCTTTTTAACCAGGCTCTTCCTTATGAGCACGGAAGGGTCCATGAAAGCGGAAATCCTTCCCGGGATGTTGTGCCAGGGTCGTCCGTCGAGAGCCTCCAAGGAGCCATATGGCGTGATTGATGCTTCTGATAACATCTCAGGTTAGTACGGTTTTTTATGTGGAGCAGAACTGGTGTTCCGCGCTTGCTCTAAGGAAAATGATTTGTCATAGTCAGGCCTTTCCAAGCATTTTTCGTCGCGCTCCGAATACTACGCCGACGTGTGTTGCGAGCAGCACACCTTTGAATACCTCGGAGGATCAATATCGTCCACCGGTTACTAGCGCAACTAACGTTATCCGTGAAGATCAGTTTTGTTCCCAAGGATAACAGTCATCATCAGTTCCTTTGATAATGCTTACCACATTTCTGCCTTGAAAGAACTTAAGGTTTCGTCGTATGTATCCGCTCTGTCAATCAGATTTTGAAAAAGCCCAAGCGTAACTCTAATGCAGCTTGTTTTCCCCAGATTGGCTCTATTTTTTAAAATGATTCTGCAGCAATTTAATTCGTCCGAAAAATGTGTGCGTCTTAATCCCGGCCTCAGGGGTAAATGACCCAGTTAGCCTCATTTGGCTTTGAAACGTAGTATTACATGGCTTAACCACGCAATTACATGGTCAAACGTAACGATTGACGGCGTGTAACAAACTGACGCTATTACAAAAATAAACAATGAGTACAGGTAGACAACAGGTAACAGGTAGACATATCAGAAATTGTAATCCCTCCAGTTTATCACTCAAATATTTGATGTTTGTCCCAGCCTGAAAATAAGCTGACTTCATGCGTCGAAGGGCAACATTAATATACCGCACTGGTGATGCCTTTCTGTCTGAAATCGCCTACACTTTCGTCGGGAATCAATAGAATATCTGGGGAACAAATGCTGCAGCTGTCCGGATCATGGGCGCTGCCACCACGAGCGGAGAGTGTCATGTGTATCCATCCTCAACGGATGTAGGTTAGGTTAGGTTCTCTGGGTGTGAGTTTTATTTCATCTCCTTCAGCCGTTTTTATCAATATCCATTCAAGTCTTGCATGAAACGTTCATCTACACCGCGCCTAATGCGTATGGTGTCTATAACTGTCAAGGGGAATCACATCATGTGATACTCCGTTCCTCAGTAAGTTTGCCCCCCCCCTACCTTCACACACGCACACACACAATCAAAACCATGGCGGTGTTCACGTTGCATTGCATTCTGCATATTCCATTCTGACTGTCCTCCATCCACGGGAATAAACAAAAGTTTCTCAGTGTCGCAGGCTAAATAATTTCCGACACACCCACGCAATATATTACATTCACGCAACAATGTAACACGGACATGCGAAGCTCCAGAATTCCTTTAAATTAAATGCACGGCGCACGCTGTCGTCGGCTACTGGGACTTAGTCTTGTGGTACGGTCCGGGATAGTACCGGTGGACAAACTCGATTTTCGGGGCCGGGGCCAGCGACTTGTACACCTGAGCCGGGGCGTAGGAAGGTGCGTAGCCGTAAGCTGAGACCGGGGCCGAGCTTTTACCGTGGGCGGACGCTGTCACTCCACCGTAGCCGGAGCTGTGGGTGTAGGCCGGGCGCGCGCCATAAGCGGGGGCGGAACCGTGGTAGCCAGCTGACGGCGCGTACGACGACGGATGACCGTAGCCGGAGGCAAGATGGCGGCCGGATCCGGTGGAGTAAGCAGACGGCGGATGGTAGGGCTTCGGGTGAGCGTAGGAGCCCGAACCGTGAGATGACCCGGCAGCATGCGTGGACGGAGCCCGGTACGACGAAGAGTGACCTCCGGCGGAGGCAGCCTTGTGAACGGACTCCGAGCCGTGCCCGGCAGCGGACTTGTACGAGGACGAGTGCTCGTCAGAGGGCAGCGTTTTGTGTCCAGGCGCAGCGGCGTGCGCCGACGCCGGCTTGTAGGACGAGGAGTGGCCGTGAGCGGGAGTGGACGCGTGCGCCGACCCGGAGCCATGAGTGGAGGCAGAATGGTAAGAGGCCGGGCGGGAGTACGCCGTGCTCTGGTGGTGCGCCGGCCCGGCGAGATAGCCGGAAACTGGCGCGTACGGAGAGGGACGGGCGTAGGAGGAGACCGCCGGATGGGACGACTGCGAGCCGTAGTGGGCTGTGGACTTATGAGAGGAAGTCGCCGGATGGGATGGCGAGGAGCCGTAATGGGAAGCGGGCTTGTGGGAGGAAGCCGCCGGGTGGGATGACGAGGATCCGTAGTGGGATGTGGACTTGTGGGAGGCAGGGGACGTGTAGGTGGACGCCGGGCGGTAGCCGTGGCCGGAGCTATAGGCAGAGATAGGCTCGTAGGCCCATGACTGGCCGTAGGCGGGAGCGGCACCGTAGGCAGAGCCGGTGCCGTAGGCGGGGGCGGCACCGTAGGCGGGAGCTGCGCCGTAGGTGGCGCTGGCCCCGTAGGAAGAACGGTGGTGGTAACCGGCAGGAGCAGCGTAGGAGGCAGCGGGCTTGTAGGAAAAGGAATGCGTGTGGGCAGGGGCGTAGCCATAGGCGGCGCCGCTCGAGTAGGCGGAGGCGGGCTTGTAGGCGGTGGCCTGGTGATGGGCAGCTCCAGCAGAATAGGCTGCGGGCTTGTAGGCGGGGACGGACCCGTAGGCAGTGGCAGGCTTGTAGGCAGGGGCGGACCCGTAGGCAGTGGCGGGCTTGTAGGCAGGGGCGGATCCGTAGGCTGTGGCGGGCTTGTAGGCGGATGCCTGATGGTGGGCAGCTCCAGCATAATGAGCAGCAGGTTTGTAGTTAGAGGCTGGCTTGTAGGCCGTGGCCGGCTTGTAAGATGTGACAGGTTTGTGCGTAGGAGTGGGCTTGTAAGTTGAAGCAGGCTTGTAGGCAGGGGCGGCATTGTAAGACGCAGGAGGCTTGTAGGCAGGGGCAGCTTTGTAAGACGCTGTAGGCTTGTAGGCAGGGGCGGGTTTGTAAGACGTGGCAGGCTTGTAGGCAGCAGCAGGTTTGTAAGCAGAGTCCGGCTTGTAGGCAGAGCTCTCATGGCCTTCCGCTCCAACAGAATAAGCGGACACAGGCTTGTAGGCAGAAGCCTGATGATGGCCAGCACCGGTAGAAAATCCAGCGGCAGGTTTATGAGCAGCAGCCTTGTGGTCTCCATCACCGTCAGCGTAGGCCGACGCAGGCTTGTAGGAAGAGATCTTGTGGTAACCGCCGCCGGCGGCGTGGGCGGGGCCGGCCACGTACGAGGAGGCCTTGGCGTAGGCGGGCGCCGCTCCGTGGGCCGGAGCGGCTCCGTAGGCGGCGGCCGGCTTCAGCAGGTGGACCGGGGCGCGGCCGTAGGCGGGGCGGTGGCCGTGGGCGGGAACGGAGTACCCGGCCGTCGAGCCGTGGCCGTACCCGGAGCCGTGCTCTGGGTACCGGGCCACGCCCTCGTAGGTGACGACCACGTTGTAGCCGCCGTCGCCCACCTCGTCGGCCGTGTAGCGCACGTGCTGCACGCGGCCGTCCGGCAGGTTCACCGAGTACGAGCCCAGCACCGTCCGGCTGTCGCTGTTGGCCTCGTGCGAGAACACCGTGCCCGTGGCGTAGTCGGCCACGCCGTACTGGAAGTGGTACGGCCGGCCGTAGCCGTAGTCGGGGGCGTAGCCGGAGGCGGGAGCGTAGCCGGAGGCGGGGCTCGGCCCGGGAGCAGCGGCCGACGCCAGCGCCACCGCGGCGGCGGCGAGAAACAGCGCCTGGAAAGGAGAGGGGTTCAGAGACGGGGCCCTTGGAGGTGGCTAGAATCCCAGTATTTATTAGCAGGCCGCTGTTTTCCGCGCCAATTTAAAAGTAGAAATGCGTTACAGGGACTGTTAATGAAAATATGACGTGTCCCACATGGGCTAATTAGATGGCTTGAAATACTGCTGAGAGGGCAAAGCTATACGGGATTATGAGAGGAAGCTATGAAACAAACAAAGATGGGGAATATTTATGAGCTATTGATACGCAAGTAGCGTTTTACTTAACGACTTCCTGCCTTGACACAGTCACAAATTTCAGTTTTAAAAATGGCGCATCGCCTTTCCAGGGGGCACACGAAAGTTTTCCCATGCCATAATGCAGGGCATGTAAACTTTGTAAACTAAATTTTGCAACTAATATAAACTATGCCACTAACTGGCTGTACTAACTGTAAACTTTGTAACGCAACGCCAACACCTACAGATACAGCCATGTCTCTAAGACTGGGTTTGGTGCGACTAACGTGAAGAAGGCAGACTTCAGTAGCAAAACATGATAATGATGATAACAGTGTTAATAATAATAATAAACACGCAAAGTCGTTTCGAACGGAAAACAAAGCGCATCGCGTCCACATGGCGGCGGTGGTTTTCCAGTTTGTTCCGCTTCGTCGCCACCGCACCGCGCACCACTCCACATCTGGCCGCCATCCCTCCGGAACACCAGCCCGACCTTCTGGCCGCCGCCGCCCGACCGCGCCCGCCGGCCGTTACCTTCATGTTACCGATTTGTGCGGAGCACTGACGCCGTGGGTGTCGGCTGGCCTGGTTTTATACTTATAGTCGGCGGCGGCGCGGCGACCCTGACATTGCCGCGTCACCGCGGCGGTCTGGTGTCGGCCGGCCGCGCGGCGGCGGCTCCCCGCGGACAGCGGCGGCCGGCCCGCGCCCCGCGGCCGCCCGGGAATGTCGCGACCGAGCGCCGCCGCCGCGGAAAGGCCCGCCGCAGTTCCGCGCCGCGCGAGCGCGAAATGCCGGCCGCGCGCGACGCGGTGTCGAATCGCGCGGGTCAGCAGGGTTGAAGGGCGGAGCTCGGTCAGGTCGATCAGAGAGTCCTTCGGCCTCGGCTAATTGGCCGAGTAGCGCACTGCCATTAAACGGAAGGCATATGCCGTGCGTCGCAATCAGTAGCAATATCATTCGCAGTAATTGTATTTTTAATGCTCGTTTGGTAGCGAGAGACCTGATTATAGACACCCGGCTCTTACAGATCGCAATCGAAGTAGTCATTCGTGCATTTATTATGAACGCCCACTGCGCAACAGATCACATCGATTATGCCACAGTGAGGCACCGTGCGGGTGGCGTGGGAATTTCTGTTAGCAACTGTGAGGTATGTTTACTTTCCAGTTATTGCATTACTTTTGTATCTTCAAAAAATAAGCGAAGATGAAACGAAATCAATAAATTCTGATATGCTTTGATGAAATGTCAGAAGCGCAAGTTTAATTATGCATATTATATTGGGGCGCATTACATTGTACTGTGGATTCATATATCATATCACATTCTCGTAATTGCCATTAACAAGTGTCACGACTTAATATGTATTGTTATTTAGAGTTTATTGCTTTGGGAGCCTGGGTGGAGAATGCGGTGAGACGGGTGTGGCGGAGGTCACACTGGCTTTTAACACTGACTGTTTCCAAAACTGGGTGTGACATGGAAACATCCACACCTCAGATTTTAATTTAAAATTATGAAGTACAAAAGAAGGAATAAATTGCAATGCATAAACATACCAGATTACGGACACAGTGCCATCATAGAGCAATTCATTCCAGCGCCTTTCAAGGCTTTTCTACCCCAAAAGCCTAATAATGTTCCGAAATAGCTAGACAACTCTCAAGCTAATCTTGACTTTGGGTACGTACGTACGTACCACCTCTCAGCTCAAAACAATGGTGTAAATGTACAATGAAACCGAAAACAATCCACTTCAGTCAGCTCTCAACCATATTCCAAATAAAATGGTACGAACGTACCAAATGCCATGTTACCTCACATCAAACAATAAATGAGACTGACTTTACATCCAACAAAATATTTTTAACTCAGGAGGCGACTTACGATATACAGCATATGTGTACCACCCTCACTGGAAGTCCCTTGCATTGGCGGGGAGGTTGCTGACATGTGTGAGCTGTCGGTAACTGGTGTCAGGAGCAGCGGTCGCCGGGCGTGTACGCTGCGCAGGATGTGAAGGGTGGCCAGTGTGCACCGTTTAGTTCGCTGCACTCTTCAAAGCTGGTTTACGCAGTGCTGCGGCGCAAACGTGTAACTAACGGAAACACAAAAATCTTCTAAGCCATTTTCATTACAATCGAGAAAGAAATGGCTAAAATCCGATGAGAAACCAGTGGGGAAGGGGAGAGGGAGGCGACAACAAAGTATTGGGAACAATTGTGCTGACCTTTGCTACAGCAACTTTCAAAACAATTCTCCACTCATGTTAGTAAGTTAACGTAAGGTTCTTTGTGTCATGGTGGGTTGGGGTGAGAGCACTCCTGTTCACCTGATTATTGATGGCGGATAAACAAATTATGTCAAATTAGGGTGTGCGTAAATACTAATCCTAAGCGTGGACATAACAAGCCATGAAAGAGCTAGATGGCATCTCAATGAATCTAGGTACTGTTCGGATTTTCCGCACGGGTCGGTCGCCGTTAACGCCGCTGCGTAACCGGGCTAATGTTTCCGAGTAATGGGAATCCTGACACGAGCGCGACACCAAAGGTACCAACTTCTGCACGAAGAATGCCGTGACATTGATTCAAGACTTGTTGTGGAATGCAGTTTTAACTAAAACGAAATCGCGATGTCGTCTTCGTAGCCAGATGAATGCTTTGCACTACAGTGGAATGTGCAATTCGTAGTGACTCAAAAAGTTTATTCATGTTCCTTCACAAAAAAATGAAGTACACATGCTTGCTTTTATTGACTTGTGTGAACAAGGGCATTAAACAATTGCGCAGGATAAAGCATGATATGTGCTTACAAACCAGTAAGACACCTTACGGAGCTCATGACGAGCGCGGTCTGTTGCATTTCAGTTGCAGTTTTGAAACAAATTTGAAAGTATTGTTTATCGTGTCTTTTTCCATTGATGTATTTAGCAACACAAACGGCTATCTGTCAATCTATTCAATATTTTGCACCCGAGAAGTTCGCAGACATTACTAAGCAGCCCAAAACCATGCTTAAAAAAGCCTTAAAGCAAAAACATCACCTGAATAGCTCTGTGCACAGAAGAGCTTGCAAACTAGGTCCCTAAACTAGGTTCTTGGGTGCGAAAAAAATCAATACAAAATTCAGCTATCTTTTGGCGCTAAAGTCATAACTCGGTGTCCAGTGTTTGAGAAAGTATTATTAAAGCGTGAAGAAACCGTTTTGCACAGGCCGGGCCATGCTTGTCATTCACTTTCGATTTTTCTCTTCTGTTAAGCTGAAGTAAAACCCGCGCGGTCTACGGCGTCGTTTTAGACTACTTGTGAACATCTAGTGCAAGTTTAGTGTCAATGCCGACTTTACGGATTATCTATACTCGCGATCTCCTCTTCCGACAGCGTCGAGAACTGATGTCCGAGTTCTCAGCACGCGACCTCACGACCTTTCCTTCGGCTGAGACTGAAAACGTCACGATTTGCTTCTCACTTTCGCTCGAGCAAATGCAAAACCCCACCTTGGAGGTCTTTCTTATTTAGTTTTATCTTTTAAATGGGCCAATTTGTCCTCCCCCACTTCCAGACTTGCCGTCCAATCATCTGCAAGTTGGCTCAGAAGAATCTGTTTGGTTTTGGTGTTGGCCTAGGTTCTACTGAATTTGGCCTAGGTTCGATTCTGAAAACTGAAAAGTTGCAAATGTTTAATCAACGTTTGTTGTTTAGGTGCTAAATAACCATTCCCTACCCAAAAGGACTCTGCTGTGGACTTTCTGAAAGCGCGTCGGACTACGGCGTGTGACGGTGTGTGGCAGGCTCTGCATTCGAGTTCCAGGACAGGCATCTGTAGTCGGCCCTGGAGCGGGAAAGTTGACAGATCACTGATCAATGGTTGTGTCGTGGAGCTGTGCGGCATTATAGGATTATGCAGCGCCCTCTGGTTGGCTGCGGAGGACATAAGTCCCAAGGATGTACGGACGCCGTCGGTGACAGAAATAACTCAGAAAACATGTCATTCAGTGGCAAATAATTCAGCAGTCACCGGAAAACAATATTTGGTGGGCAACATTCGAATGATTTCTAGACTTCCTGGCAAGGCATTTCTTTTGGCTTGGTGATAATAGTTACTCGCGGTAGCCAAGGATATCATAATTAGCACTCGTTTCTTCAGACAATGGATCCCTTTTTTGCATTTCAATGAGGAATCCGGTCTTGATGCCAGAAAAACTAGCTTTGGTAAGAATTATGTGTTGCTGTCTTGCTGTCCCTAGGTGGTCTGTAACCGTGCGGTGGCAGCCCGTGGTGACACATGCATTTCAAACGGCAAAGCCAGATCTGTATGTCCTTACATCAGCCAATTTTATGCGCCCCAAACCCAGCTCGAGCCTAGAAATATTGTTGTAAACTTCTTGTAGACCGAAAGCCTCGTCGATCTGGAACACTGTTGTTTGCCTTTGCAACGTGAATGGACAGACCAAGTGAATCTGGACAAAGGCGAGGTAACTGTGATTTTGATGTCTGAAGATTAGTCACTGTCTTTTAACTGATTGATAACGTTCTTGTTGCCACATTACGTAGTTTGGAAGTTTTGGTTTCCCTTGCATCGATAATTTGACCAAAAAAGTGGCCTTTGGCATTACATTACCTTTTAAATGCCGTTTCAACATTACAAATTTAAATACCGTGACCTCAGTTCGTTTGACTGTATTAGAAACAGACAGAGGCAACCCTCAGCCGAAGGGATCTCATAGTATGATGCCGGATAATCTTTCTGGGGGGGGGGGGGTCACTACATTGAATCCAGGTGGAGGCTAAGAAGTCAACTGCGCTTCTTCCCAAAGCGATGCTTTTTCCCACCGTCACGAAGGAAAGTTGTCATCGTGATGAGTCATCCATGATGCAAGTTGATCCATGACGCACTTGCGTCATGGAAAAAACGCGTATGGCTCCTTCAAGCATTCACCCGGACTCGAGCCGACGGCCACCTATCTCGCCACTCTGTGTATGACTTGCGAGTTCCGTTGGTGACAAATTGGGGTCCGCCATCTCTTGTCGGTGTCACAAAATCATCTTGTATGACCTCTGGCTACTAGAGGCAAAATGCTCCAAATTTTCCGCTGAATAGGGGATGTTCGCGCAAAAAAATACCTTACCAAAAAAAAATACCTGGAGTATGATTTCAGCATCGCCCATTTAAGCACACTACAGATAAATCTACATGAAAAATAACACATTTTCACGAATCACGAAAGGCGTATTTTGCGCAACAAATCAGCATAAGCATAAGAGCAGTGCCGAGGCAATTAAAGAGGACATTGCGCTTATCTTCCCACAATCATCGTATGTAATTCCTGTCTGCCTGAGGGCGCAGTGTTCCGTGATGCACTGTTCACTGCTGGCATATGTAGGCGATTCAAGCTAGTTGGTGCGTGTACCTCAGTGCGTCCTTACTGCGTGCGCAGCAATGTGTATTTTCCTTCCAACCGGTGGCTGGGCCCTCCGATGCGTTAAACAGTTAACACAAACTCTATTTTCTCTGGTTCGCTGCTAATTGAGCCAGCTAACTGAGCCATTGCAAGCCGCAATGCCGCATTGATCTGTCCAAGGTTGTCTTCTGACCTCTCCCGCCCTCTGCAGGACCATCTCTGCCTCGCTCTGCGCGGGTGTTGCAGCGTAAAAAAGCCGCGCATGCGCCCGCCAACCGCACCGCCGGCTCGTCCCGGGCCGATCACACGCACACACGCTCGCGGCTCGACGGCTCCCGTGTTTCGCCGCGGCGGCAATGGCCGTAATCTAGCCATTCTCGGAGGGTCAGCGCGGGCAAGGGCATCTCCGATTGGTCCAGCGATCGCTGAACGCCATCTGTCAGCCCGTCATTGCCGAGATGATGATAGCGCGATATGTTTTGAATGGTGCACGCTTAACAGAAACAAAACGGCGGACCCAAGCAACGTAATCTGAGTTTCGTGATCCCTGACGACGTGATTTAGTGCCCCTGTACCCTTGACAAACAGGCGATTGGATTGGTTTCCGACCAATGAACTCGCAGCCAAAGCCACCAATGTGCAAAACCACCTACTTCCCATGGTAAGCGCCTGGTGGGAAGAGTGTGGTATGTTTTCTCATTGTTAGGTCAATTAACGCACCACTGCGTGAGACGCGAAGTCTTGTTAAGTCCAGTTGTCTTAACGCACGAGGGTCGCCCTTACGCGACGACAAAAAGGACGTTGCTTCGCATCCGTGCACATATACAGCACGGATAGTCGGGGCTCCCGTCAGTTACCTGCAAGAGACTCCTTCATAAGAGCTCATTGCTTCCGTTACAATATTGGGCGGTTTTGATATGGCATCGTGCATAATAAATGCAACGTGCGACGCGTTTCATGTTACAGCATGCGATGTGCGAAGCAATCCCATTTGCCATCGTCATCTGTCTACACCTATCTGTCTATCTACCTGCTGTTATCTACGTAGTCTATGGATTTCCACGAATGATGTGACTTTTCAGACTGATTGTAAATTAACAAAACTCGTGCGGTCAGATCATACCAAACTAACACGCCGGCACGCAACACGTCCGCAGCCTCCGCGTCACCCGCGACCCACGGCATCCCCGGCGTGGGCCCCTGTACCGGCAGCTAACGGTCGGAGCCCCGCGGCCGAACGGCGCGGCTCCAGCGCTGATTGATCTCGGTCCGGCGGCCGGCCTGCCGGGTCCAATGTCAGGCCGGCTGCCGACGCGGCCATTACCGCTGCAGAACCAGGCCACCTGCCGGCCGCCCGGCCTTGCAGCCAGCCATGGGGAGCAGAGCCGGCGCCGTGTGGGCGCCGGACGGCGGAAATTTGCGAGCGTTTACCCGCCTATTAATTAAGCTGTCGTAACACCGCCGATTACCGCTCCGCGCGGGTGGCCAAACCCAGCGTTCTTGGGGGGTAAACATCTGATGATGGCTTGGAGATGCATCCAGAAAACGATTTCTCATAACATCGCGGTTTATTTGATAAAGGCACAGGGGTTTGCTTCCTGTATCCAGGTTCGCCGTAAGATTATTCAGTTTTTCTTGCGCAAACCAGAAATTTTTGACGGTTTAGCATATTGGTGTGAAAAAGTAATGAGCCAAACAATCGCGATTTCTGTTGTGACATTTCCTGTGCGAATTTTAGTAGCGCAAATGAGCCGTACGCTTGACTTACAAAGTAATGATTCTCGCCCATGACAGGTGAATATTTGGGCGCGGTTTGTGTGCCACTGGCTTAACAGCTTTCTGCGAGCCATGATAACCGTTGTATAAAAAATGCTCCTTTTTCACTAGCTACGTAACATTATCCATAGAAGGTGACCTCCAAATTAATCTGCGGTCGGTGAGCCACGCCTATACCGCCCACGCAATTTCGTCGGGTTTACAGCTGCGTCGCATGAGTTCGCCCACTCTGGCTGGAAAAGGGCCCCCGAACATCGCCCAGTGGCTGGCAGCTGTTGAGATCTGGGCCAAAGATTACCTCCAGCACACGACCCATGGGCAGCAGGGCTTCCGGCCGACTTGGCACCTCTATATCGGACGATTTTCAGGGACTTGGCACCGGCATGGTGTGTTGGTCGCTGTCTGTATACCCAGGCGATCCTCAGAGAGGTGTCGGTGGTGCTGTTTGCTGGTCGTTGTCTGCACGACCACACGATTTTCACACACGTGGTGCTGCCATTGCCTGGTGGTTGGCAGCGACGCGGATAGACATTCCCAAGACAATGAAGTCTCCCACCGCTCGCTAACTGTACGGACAGACAATTTTTTCTGTCGATGAATGCACGGTCAGACAGTCGTTAGTCAGCACGCACTGGCGTCGACTACCCTCCAACTGCCGGCTGCACTACAGACAATTTTCATACAGGCGGTGTCCCTCTTGTCTATTGGTCGCTAGATGCACGGCCAGATAGTCTTCAGACAAGCGCCGTCGGCATTGTCTGCTGATCGCTGGCGGCACGGCGGACGTCACGGGCTGAGGTCAGGTCGGACACGGGCGATCCTTTGACCTCAACCTGGCCTCCCCGGCGCTGCAAAGCCGCCGAGTCATGACATGGAGAGCCCGCCCACTGCAGAGCACGTGTAGCACGACGGCCGAGAACGGCAGAACAGGATTGGCCACACTCTCCAGGCTGATCCCTTTGTGGGACGCATGTGCCTAGCAGATGGTTGATGATTAATACAGCGAAGAAAATTTCGCGGTTTTCGTAGCCTGCAAACTTCAGGACGACACAGGCTGGCCACTTCCCGTATCGCCACTTTTGAAATGCACAACGACCTCGCAGACTGACGGTCTGAGAGGTGAAGGAAATATGGGAACCTTCGTAATGTCGGAAACGTCAGAATGACCGAGACTGCAACGCAAGAACAAAACAGCGACGCAGGGAATGCAACTTTGAGTTGCAGCCTAGCACACGCCGTGTCTGCGACGCGCGGGCGGCGACTCTGTGCTAAATGTGCGAATTCAGAAAGCAAATGAACATTCCTTGTGATCGCTGCCGCAAAACACCATGCCTCATTTATCCCAGAGTTTTGTCCCAGGCATTCCCATGCATATCAGTCCACCATGATCAACTTACATCTTTTGGTTAGCAATCAAAGTAATAACCCATGCCCGGTCATTTGCTGTTCATAGCTTGCGATTGGTAGTGCTCGCCGCACCCACACATGACAATGGGCGCGGAAGCCGTTCGTGGCGCCGTGCAGAAATCATTACCTTGGGTGGAGGACAGAGGTGATAACTGACCTGGTTGACCATTTCGGACCGTCGGCCCTGATGGTGCCCACAACAGCCGATCTCCTCTCACACCCTACCTTTCCCACTTCATCCTCCGCTCTTCCTCTATCTCATTTCATCTCGCTGGACACACGACGTGGACATTTCCTCCTCGTCTGTTCTTTTTTTTCTTAGGGAGCATTATTGACACAGTCAGATGCAAATATTAAGGCATACGAAATAACTTATGTTTGTGCCAGACGCTGTTCTGATGAACCTCAGTTCCACAACACGGAAAGAAATTTTGTTCCATATTTTATATTTTGAGTATTAGGTTTCGCATGTTTTATTCCGTAAAACCAATTACAGCTCTGGCATTCGTTTCTCATATCTTGCATACATTTGGACAGCGGCGAGGCTTTCCAAGGACCACGAGAAACTATTCCGTGCATAAGTAGCTCTGTGCAGCTTAGCACGCCTCATGAAGGCACATAACACATTGTCCAACGCAATGGTGTAATTTGGGCCTGATTGCGGATACCCAGCACATGTGGTTTGCCTTCTGCCATGCAGCTGAATCTTCCATGCATGTGGCTATGGAACCGTAACGGCGAAACTAAAATTTGGGATTAAGATCATTATTTATTCTGTGGTCATAAAAATGCCATCTACAGCACTGTAAGTATAGATTCTTGCGCACATTTAAAACCGATCCAAAAACAGCCTATTTACCATCCCTTCCTTCAGCCAACGGGGAAGACATTATACTTGTCACGCCTCAATTTCCGCAGATATCAAGAAGTATTTAAAGCAATATCGCTCTGTTTGTTTACGTCAGTGCCGGAAGCTTAAGTATTTTCCGGTAATTGACCTTGGCTCATGGCATGTTGATGTCGTAAAACGAAAAGAAAGGCCAAGAAATCAGGAACTTGTCACGACTGCAAGCAAAAAATGCTGCCGCATTCAAACTTGATGTTTAGCTCCAACGGTCGTCCAGGAAACGAGGCCGGAAGCGGGCTGCCTTGGCGGACTGGCGGCCGCCCCGCCCACTTCCTTACGTCCGCGCCGTCCATCTCTGTCCACCCGCGGCAGAGATAGCGGCCAGGCTCGGCCGTCCGGACCGCGTCCTCAGCCCGCGCCAGGCTGGACCGGCCCGGACAGGCCCAGCCGTGGGACCGGCCCGCGCCCGGTCCCCGCCCGGTCCCCGCCCGGTCTCAGGCCGCCGGACGCTGAATTCTGAAGGCGACCTCGCGCGCCGGCGGGGGGTCGGCATCGAGTCATCTGGGTCGTCACGGCAGACTCAGGCGCCGCGCCCGGCCGCGCCGGCCGGCCGGCCAGCGCGTGACGCGCCCGCCGGCACGCCGCCGTCACGCGTCACGCGCGTCTCAGGGGCGCCGGCGGCGCGCCGGACATACGGCCGGACACGACCTGCCAGTCGGCTCGGAAACTCCGCACATCGACTGGACCGTGGTGGGATCCTGCGTGTGCTGAGCTCGGCACGCGCCGCGGTGAGTGCCGAGCGGCGGGCGGACATCAGCGGTGACCCCTGCGCCGCTGAGTTCGCGGAGGGCCGCCGGGCGCCGGCCGGCCGCCGGTCCGGCGTGCCAGGCGGGCCCTGTCACGCGGCCGAGGGCGGGGCGCCGGCGAGAGCGGCGGGAGAGCCCGACAGAGCGCGGGCGCCCGGCCTTGGCGTGAGTGGTGACCCCCTTCTGTGCTTTATGACGCGCCAAAGTGCGGGGTCGGCCGCCCGACTCGGTCATGATACGATCGGCCGACCGGGTCGGATCGACCGAACAGGTCAATCCGTCATGCGGATGCGTGCTCCGACGGTCCGCAGTCACGTGACGGGGCGTGATGCATTACGCGCCGCTCGCCGTCCATTGAGATGGCATGGACGGAGGAGCTCGGTTGTGACCTGGTCCTGGACAGCGCCACGCCGGAGGTCAATTGGGTCGTTCTGCGCGAGATGAAGGCAATTATGCCTGTACGGGATAGGCTACCGCCCAAAAGGCTCCCTGTGCTGTGGTTACAAGACCAAAACGTTATATTATATTGACTACGTTTGCCTGAGCCTCGAAGAGATCGCCGAAGAAAAATATGAAGGAGGGCAAGCTAATTTCACTCGCATGGTATTGCTAAGCAAGAGTGCTCCCAAGATTTTTCCCAAAGGAAGAACAAGGGAGCCGCAGGCGAAAGTTGCCCGTAAGCTCATGCTGACCCTGGAGCTGCACAGGTTTCACCAGACCTTTGAGGTGGGTGAGTGTGTTTCCCCTCCCCTTTTGGTGTCAAAACACCTATCGGCTCTTATTCCCTGGGAACAACCGAGAATCAGTCTCCACGAACAGACGACTTGAGATTCTCGAGAAACCAAGCTATTCTTCAGGACTTAAATCATAGTATGGCAAGAATTCAATCATGGCACCATTACAGGTCACTAGATATGCATGTCTTTACCTACGGTAAACGGAAATGATGCAGTCGTGTCGCAAAGGAGAAGAGCTTGTTCTGAGGAATCAGTGGTAGTCATTAGCTGAACCACGAGCATCCCACACATGAGTTATGTATTATTCCAGTAATAATATGATTAAAACTATCTACTGCAGTGACTAATTATCTAAATTACGCTATTTCTGTACAGGAAGGTAACTTTTGGGATGGGTTGGAGTGCTCGTTTATGCATTATCTTGGAGACTCCAAATCTTTCTGGGTGCTTACCCTATATGGTCCCATGTTTAATTCACAAAGGTTAGGAGGCACCCGATCAAAACTGGTGGTGCCGTAACGCCCCCAAATAGTAAAAAATACACCTATGTTTATGCAATACTTTATGCTGGAGTTGCCAATGTTAATAACTCAAAACGAGGGAATTGGAATTTAACAACTGTCCTGTCAGTTCTTTTGCCATCCGAAAGCAATGTTTCACTTTCAAAGTTTTCCATGGGGCTTAATTTACAATGACCATGTGTGTCGCAGGCCATATGGCTGGTAGCATGGCGGCCCTACAAACCTGTCGCCGGCCCTATCAACTTTGATGATATTAACTAGCCGTATGGTGTTACGTACCTTGAAAACGCTCCAAACTATTACCAACCTTGGAGATTCTCACGCATTGATGACGTGACGAACATCCTCAACGATCTTTCCGATAAGATTGTATGTCATTTTACACGTGGAACCTCGCCACGAAATGCTGACGGATGTGGTCAAGCACAGGCCTTCCATGCCTGCCATTTTTGCAAACCAAAAAACTTGAAAACTTTGGAAACTTCGTCACAGTACTCTACAGGAACGTGGACTGAATCCAGTGCGGACAGCGAAGGCTTTTAACTAAGACACGGTCATGGCCATACATGGTCAAGAGCTGTCATTTCTTATCCCCACTGCTCCACCTCAGCGGCGCCAGCCCGAGCAACGCAACATAAATTCGCCCGGCGCGCGTCAGGCGCCGCGCCCGGCCGGTGTCAGGTGACCCAGAACAGCGGCACCTGGGCGGGGGCCGGTCACGACTCGCCGTATTCTGCGGTCGGCAGCCGGCCTCCGGGTGCCGGCCGCCGGGCGCCAGCCGCGCGGTGGGCGCGGGAGCCTCGCTCGCGGCCGCGTCTCCGCCGCCGGCCGCCGCAGCGCCGCGCGCCCGGAACGGGAAGGCCGCCGGCTGACCCGGTCACCGCTCCGCCCAGCCTTGTGTCCTGAGCAGAAGGTCACGCGCGGCCGGCGTCGCGGCGCCAGCCCCGCCCCTGGCGCCGAGCCATCGCCGGGCCGGCGGCCGTGAAGGAGCTGGCGCGGTCACGGCGCGTTTCGGCTGCCAGCTGAGCGCCGCGCCTGAAAAGACTTGCAACAGTGCGGGTGCCAGTGAGAGGCGCGACCAGAATTTTCGTGATGGGTGGTCGAAAGGCTGAAATGTGCGTTGGGGAAGGCAAAATGGCCGCCGAAACTCAGTTAATGCCTTTAATAACATTAATGAAGCAAGTGTTGAGGGGATCAAGTGATCCCTGTCACCTTGTCACTTTGTTCCCGGGTATGCGTCCTGCTGCCGATGGTCTCTTGGGTCATTTGATATCGTAGGTGGGCTATGATGTCTCCAGATGGGCTGCGATACTCCCCTCCATGAATGACGAAAGTGTAGCATTGCTAGGCTGAAATATACGTCTTAGCGCATGGCTGGGAACTTTCTAAAATTGTTCGGAGTGGGTCGAGTGTTATTTTATGCTGCTTTTTCTGGTCGTTGTCATAGGTATGATATTAAAATCTCCAAAAATTGGGGTTTTGAGACTTCTCCTCCAGGATCTCCAACCATGCTTTTTTGCCAAATGTCCTCGAGAGCTTGATTACCGACCCTTACCATCGGCGTCTTTTCTTCAGTCGTAAGAAGGATATAAAGGATTTGGTAGCAATAATAGTAAATAGCAGCCACAACTGGCCGCTAGCAAACTAACGCAACGTAGACGTTTATTGTGCGTGGCCTGCACGATATCAAGTGCGCCGGTCGACGGGTTAAATGCGAGTGACGCAGGACAGGACGTCCGCAGATTGCACAGTGCATCCGTAGGTACATAGTGGTCCTTTTTGTGCAAAGCTGATGTCGTAGAACAAAGCTTCAAATTGCGTTACATCACTCATGATAAGCATTGTTTTTCTAGTGTCTTTGGGTTGATAATTTCCTCGTTAAAAGGTTAGCCGTTGTGCTCACGATCTTGCTGTAAATGTCTCATGGGAATTGATGTAAAATTTAAAGTGGTTGTTGTTTGTTAGGTCTAAAAGACAACTTAAAAAGGCAAAACATTGTTCTTTGTGTGTGGTGGCATACATTGGCCCAGAAGAGTATGGTGTAGTATCTGTAGACTAAGGGACCTATTCAATCTACAATGCCTAGAATTTGAGAGCTAGAGTTACATGCAGTTGTGTGAAATATGTGGCCAGTGCTATGACGATTTTACTTCAGACTAGGGTCCTCTTGGGAAGAAGACTCAAAATACCCTTGAAAATCTGTGCATTCAATGGTGTGAAGTTGCAGTGCTGCCAGTGGTTTTGATCACATTTATGCAAATATGCTAGGGCTGATATTTTGAACTTTCCTTTGATGAACTTATTATTATCTCAGTCTTCTTCTGGGGATAAGGATTTTGATAACATCACCTACAGTCTCTTATGAAATAGAACTTTTGGAACATTGGTTCCGGATTGCCATTTAAAATTCACCATTTTAGTTCAATTAAAATGACTTTCAGGAATGTGACATTCAAAATAGGAATTTTTCAGTGGTCAAATGTGGTGCCAAATTACCCTTATCCATATTAAAGTCAGGGTAATTCCAGTCTGTCTTGCCATTAATATGCCAACAGAGGTAAAATATATATTTATTCTTGAGAAATGACATAGTAAAAGAAATGCAGAGGCATTATGGTTATATATTTTGGGAACTTGACCAAGAGAAGGAGGATGCAACTGTGGAAACCAAGAATCAGCTTGGATTATTCAGCTGTTTCCAAAAAGGCCAAAGTCAAGGGGAAATTTAGTCATTGACAGGCATTTTTACTGATACACTAGGCGTAATTCTCCATTCATTGTGTAACTTTCTATGGTATTATTTGTCAAATTGCCAAATGTCCATTCATCAGTATTCAAGGGATGGCAGAGATGGTTGATGTACCTGCCAAGAATCTGTATACTAGAACTTTGCTTGCATTAACTCAATGTATATTCTAAAAGTTACCAGCTTTAATTAAATGGCAAGTAGAATGTTGGGCTGTGGGGTGGAATAGTTGGGATGACAGGTAAATAATTTTTTATGGGCAGAAGGCAGGGCTAGAAATTTCATTTTTGCTCTTGGTGCCATAGTACAACTCTTGTTTTGGAGTACAAAATTTTGCAAACAGTAATACTGGTTTAGGTTTGTGTTCATTGTGTAAGTCAGTTATCACATCATAACTGTTTCTTACTGAATGGAGACAATCATTTGCTTCCAGAGTTTGAAATTTCTCAACATAGTTATAGTGTAGCTTTTGGATGGGGACACAATATCAAACTTTTGGAATGTGAAATGTTTTTGGAGCATATATTTTCTAGTGTTCTTCAGCACCAAAAAACAGCATCTTTTCCAGCCTTGGTGGAAGGAGATATTGTTCCTCATATTGATACAAAGGGGTGCCTGTGTCTGTTAGCAATGTCAGAGATTGTGTAGCCCTCTAATTCATTATAATTGTTCTTTTAGTTCCTGGCCCATGGCAGTCTCTGGCAGTGATACACCAGATCCCAAACAGGAGGTGTGCAACCATGTCTGCCTCTTGTAAGGACCCTTTACCTTTTCCTGACCCTGGGAGCTTCTGTCTGTAGCCAATGCTGTCAGGCAGAAACAGACTACAGCCCTGCACCCAGTGTTGCTGCCCTCACCCCTGACCACACCCACCGGACAGGCAGCCGGGAGCCATGGCGCTGCACCCGGGCGGCGCGAACGGCGAGCCGCCGCTGAAGAAGCACAAGCCGTCGCCGGGCGGCGCGGCCCGGCCCGGCCCGGACCCGGCCGCCATCCAGCGGCAGCGGCAGGCGCTGCCCGTCTACCGGCTGCAGCAGCGGCTGACGCGCGAGATCACCGCCCGGCCGACGCTCGTGCTCATCGGCGAGACGGGCAGCGGCAAGACCACCCAGGTGCCGCAGTTCTGCCATCAGGCCGGCATCACCAAGGCTGGCATGGTCGGCGTCACGCAGGTGAGCTTCATGCGAAACTTCCTGTTTCTTTTTCGTGTCTCCGATTGTTGACCCCGGTGGAATGTAATCGCGCCGTTTTCAATGCATCGCGGCCAGGATTCTTAGCGGCGCTGTTCGGTCACTCGGGCTAGCTTTGGGAGAGCCACTGCCTGTGCTGTCTTCGATCGCACGTTCTCGAGTCGGTCTCCTTTACCGTTCAACCTTCCTGAATCAGCTCAATCACACTCCTCAGCGTCTCTGGTCCAGCGCTCGGTCGTCGGACGCATCGCCCGTTACATTTCCACCGCGTCAGAGACTAACTACCGCATCTGCCGCCGCCGCCGCCGGCGGTTAACGGCTCCTCAGCCACCGCCGATAGCCGCTGCTTTTGACTTCGTCTGCCAGTTGTCGACCGCGTCAGTCTGACCGTTCCCGCCAATGGCCGCAGCCGCGGCGTGTGGCCGCCATCAGCCTGGCCCAGCGCGTGGCCGACGAGATGGCCTGCACGGTCGGACAGAAGGTCGGCTACTCGGTCCGCTTCGAGGACTGCACGTCTGCCCAGACCAAGATCAAGTATATGACGGACGGCATGCTACTGCGCGAGGCCATATCAGGTCAGACGGTGGGTTGCGGCGATGCGCGAGATTGAGGGGCCATAGATAGAGGTGGTCGGGTGCAACTCTTTTACAAAGTGAGGAAGCAAATGTCGAAAAAGTCTAACACGGACGTTGGCTGGAGGGACACCACTCAAAATTGTGGTCTCCCCCTCAGGCATTCGAAAAAAATGCAGTCCTGACCCAGGTATTGGTAGGTATCGTGTAGTAAGTTGCTGCAGCGTACATCATGATTTTCGGAATTAAAAAGTAAACGTTCGCCTGCTGTTTGTGTTAATACAGAAATGTACCACCGCGCCGCTTAACAAGCCCGCGGACTTCCCTAAGCGTCATTTGTGGACGCGTGTCTCACCCGGCCGCCGAGGCGAGGCGCTGCGTTACCAGCCGCGCGGGCCGTCGACAGATCACCTGCTACGCCGCTACTCGTGCATCATCCTGGACGAGGCGCACGAGCGCACCGTCGGCACTGACGTCCTGTTCGGCATCGTCAAGAAGGTGCAGAAGATTCGGCGCGTCAAGCAGCTGCCCGAGCTGAAGGTAAGTGGCTACGTGACGACATAGGTCGCGGTCTTTCAGGTTTTACAAGCATATGCGACGTGATGTGGCATTTTGGGCTTGGTTATTAAACGATCCTTTGAACAGTCCGGGGCTGTTGCGTAACTACTTGTCACAGTGATGGTAGTATTGGAGCCGATAGTATATTCAAATGGTAAAGGTAGGATCACTTTAATCCCATGATGCCACTGACTCGATCCACTGGGACTATGTTAGATCATTTGTGGTATTTAGTGCATATCACAATTCGTGAACATTGTAGTGGAGCGTTCTTTTACTACATCTTTGTGTTCATCTCATGTGTTCTTAACCATCAGTGTACTGACCTGTGAACAGGTCCTTGGATGTCCAGTTTTATCCAACTGTGGTTTGTCGCAGATTATTGTGATGTCAGCCACCATGGACGTGGATCACTTCAGCCGTTACTTCAACAACGCCCCCGTGGTCTACCTGCAGGGTCGCCAGTTCCCGGTGCAGGTAATTGGCTGCTGGGAATCAGCCAGGTAGCGTCTTTGAGATGTTTTACAACCTTGCGAGAAATCTGAGGGAGATTTGTTAATGTTATTGGGTTGCATCTGACATGTGTTAATATATTCAGTGATATTGTGCTCTCACGTCTTCTTAAGACGAGTTTGGCGTTTCATTGCAGTTCGAATAATACAACAGGAAAAACTAGGAGACAGTGGCATTACAGAGCTGTTCTACTACTACAACAGAAGAAATCAGATGCAATTGTGTCACCATTGGTTCTTGAGATTAACACGATTCTGTGTACCTGTTTTATTTTTTGTTACGTTCACGGATACAGCCATAGCTATGGGGCGCGCTGGGCCGGTTTTAACGGCACCAATCGGGCGTCAGCGCCGGACCAGACAGCACGAAGTCCGTCTCGCCTGACGGTGCCGGCCTCCGCCCCGCCAGGTGTACTACGCCAAGCAGAAGCAGGAGGACCCGGTGTTCGCGTCGCTGGTGTCGGTGGTGCAGCTGCACCAGACGGCGGCGCCCAACCAGGACGTGCTGGTGTTCCTCACCGGCCAGGAGGAGATCGAGGCCATGGTGAAGAACCTGCGGGACGTCGGCAAGGTCTGTGGCGCGCCGTTTTGCGGGCGGAGGGAGGGGTCGGCTGAAACAGGGGGACTGGCATCATGTGGTGTTGCGTGGTGGCGTTTTTAGGATGATTGTAAGCGTGAGTTTGAGGTGTGACGTGGAACATTATGACGTGCATCGTATCGGGAAGCAGAGATAGCGGGGTCCATCTTCATGCGAATGCTATAGTACGGGATAATGTGGCTCGCTGTGACCACGTTTGCTTATGATGTGGGCTGAAATCCCTTTCCGCTTCTAGGCGTTTCCGTCTTCGTCACGTCACTCCCTATGTTTCGCACTGTCCCTGAACTGACTGGTTCAGGTCCCTCTGTTTTGTAATTACCTGCCCTAAGACCCCATGACTCCCCCTGTCCCCGGACCGGTCGTCGGACGTATGCCTGACTATCGTGGGGCCGGCCATTTCACATTTTCCTGTCCTGCATGGACACACATGTGCCCCACGTCTCAGTCTGTCCTAGGATCCATCCTTCCTTGTCTTGTAATGACGTGCCCTTACGCGCACCTCGCCGCCTCGTTACACGTTAGGACTTGCCGGGCTGCTGCCGGCTTCGCGTGGTGCCGCTCTACGCCAGTCTGCCGGTACAACAGCAGATGGAGGTGTTCCGCGACACGCCGCCCGGACAGCGTAAGGTCATCGTCAGCACCAACGTGGCCGAGACCTCCGTCACGCTGCCGAACATCAAGTTCGTCGTCGACAGCGGCATGGTCAAGGCCAGGTGAGGCGGCGACGCGAGACCATGTCTTGTCCCGCGCAAACGATGTATCGAGCGGTCAGATACGCTGTTCTCGCCAGCATTTTTACATATGTGCCTTATGAATGGTACAAAATGACTGCTCCAGATGTTTTTTTTTCCTTCTTTTAATCGGCGCAGTTGATCCTTTGACGTAGTCCCATGTTCCGGTTGAATCTCCTCAACGTTTCTGTTGACTTGAAGGCGTGAATTCGGTAACGCATGAACCGTGAACCATTGTCGGCCTACATTTCTTTTTGTCCCATTTCACAGACTGCCATAGCGTTTTCTGTGGTGTTCTTGTGATATTGTTGAACTGTTTCGGAAGTCCAACATCTAAGCCACAGCGTGTGTTGATTCATTAAGTCTTTCTCCGTCGTATACAGAGTTAGCTGCGTGCTGCGGGTCTAATTTTGCCTTTACTTCGATATCGTTTACGACTGGCGTGCCGTCGCCGGCAGGTTTTTTCAGCCTGGCACGGGTCTGGAGATGCTGCGGATCCAGAAGATCTCGCAGGCGCAGGCGTGGCAGAGGACGGGCAGGGCGGGCCGTCAGTCGGCCGGCTCCTGTTACAGGTCAGTGGGGGTAGACGTGCCCCACGAGCTTCCTGAACGAAGTGCAGTCCCGTACCACCCAGAGCTGGAGCTGGCACATGGCGCACCCGCGCCGATCAGTGAAATGACATTGCCGTAGCTGCTATGGCACGGTGGTGGCGTGAGTCCGAGCACAACTGCTTGCGAGATAGTGTCAGAGGACCGACTTTCCTGTTTCAGATCGACGTGAGTGTCCCTAAAACCAGTCGATCTGCTTGCCCGGCGCTGGCTTGCTGAGTCCATTAGGCTCTGTCCCAGTGACTGAGCGGCCCGCCTGTGATGCCCGGCAGGGTGTACACGCAGGCCGAGTTTGAGGCTCTGTCCCTGTGACTGTGACTGAGCGGCCGGCCTCTGGTGCTCGGCAGGGCGTACACGCGGGCCGAGTTTTAGGCTCTGTCCCTGTGACTGAGCGGCCGGCCTCTGGTGCTCGGCAGGGTGTACACGCGGGCCGAGTTTGAGGCTCTGTCCCTGTGACTGAGCGGCCGGCCTCTGGTGCTCGGCAGGGTGTACACGCGGGCCGAGTTTGAGGCTCTGTCCTTGTGACTGAGCGGCCGGTCTCTGGTGCTCGGCAGGGTGTACACGCGGGCCGAGTTTGAGGCTCTGTCCTTGTGACTGAGCGGCCGGTCTCTGGTGCTCGGCAGGGTGTACACGCGGGCCGAGTTTGAGGCTCTGTCCCTGTGACTGAGCGGCCGGTCTCTGGTGCTCGGCAGGGTGTACAAGCGGACCGAGTTTTAGGCTCTGCCCCTGTGACGGAGCGGCCCGCCTCTATGTTGGGCAGGGTGTACACGCGGGCCAAGTTTGAGGCTCTGTCCCTGTGACTGAGCGGCACGCCTCTGGTGCTCGGCAGGGTGTACACGCGGGCCGAGTTTGAGGCTCTGTCCTTGTGACTGAGCGGCCCGCCTCTGGTGCTCGGCAGGGTGTACACGCGGGCCGAGTTCGAGGCGATGCCGCGCGATACGACGCCGGAGATCCAGCGCTGCAACCTGGCCAGTGTCGTCCTCCAGCTGCTCACCATCGGCGTCAAAGACGTGCGGACGTTCGACTTCCTGGACCGGCCCGACGTCCAGGTACGATCTGGAGCCGGCTGGTGTGGCGGGAGAAGCGCGAAGGACGTCTCTGTGGTGTTGGCGGTGCTCGGTGTTGGCGTGGTGACCCTGTCGCAGATTCATTCTGGGAGAAAGTCGTTGAGGAGCAGAAGGGAGGTTGTAAAGAATGTCAAACGTGACTCTCAGCTAAATCATTTATGGTAACGTCTCACGGGCTTATATCATTGCACTAACTTTTCTTACCTTGCCTCCTTGGATGTAACGCGTCGCAGTGAGTAGTCCCTGTCAGTTGAGGTCCTTTGAGCCGCCATGTTCCTGCCACAGTCAAAAGACTCCTTCAGTGGAGCCTCTGAGCCGCCACGTGCCCGTCACAGTCGATAGACGCTGCGCTGCGGGAGCTGCAGCTACTGGGCGCGGTGACGTCAGCAGAGAGTCCGGAGCTGACGCCACTTGGCCGCCGCATGGCCGCCTTTCCGCTGGACCCCAAGTTCGCCAAGGCCATCCTGGCCTCCAAGGAGCACGGCTGCACGTGAGTTGGACAGACCCGCCTTACACTCAGACAGGGACAGGCTCCACTGACCCGCCCCTCAGGCCGGTCTGTCGAGACAGGATAGAACTTCTTCGCACCCACTGAAGATTCACAGATGCCGCCTTTTCGGGTGTGGAAACTAATGGATATTAATCAGTCCCTGGGATTGCTTCTTTGAAGTGGTGATTTTGCCAAGCTTTAGTTGCAATGAATACATCGTTAAATCTTAATGAACATTTTTCGTTAACGTCGATTTTGCCATATGATGACATTGTTAAAACCACCTGTAGATACGAACTCATCGGTTCTGTCACTGGTCGGTCTGTGATATGATGAGTGCCTCTTCCAAAATCCAACCTCCGAACGCGACCGCTGCCGACAGGGAGGAGGTGGTGACGATAATCGCCCTGCTCTCCGCTGACGTCATCCTGCTGACTCCGCCCTCCAGCCGCCAGGAGGCGCTGGCGGCGCGCCAGAAGTTCGTGGCTCCCGAGGGGGACATGATGACGCTTCTGAACGTGTTCAGGGCGTACCGCAAGGTCCAGAAAAACAAGGTACGAGCTTAAGTACTGGTCTGTATGCCGTGCTGGATGAAACGCCCACTAAAGCCAGCAGAGAATGAAACTAGTTATTATTGTGTCATCATGTGTGGTAGTGTGTCCGTTTCAAGGACAGACAATGGTGGTAGGTGGCATAGCAAATGGAAGTGCTAGGACTGCAAGGGTTTGCTATCCTAGGATAGCATAATACAGCATGTGTGGCATTTGAAGATATCCGTGTGTTTGTCACACACCACTGGACTGGCAGGAGCCAAAGACGATAAAACGTAGTCTTGTTGGCGTTGACAGTTGGCCGCTCACCAGCAGGCTGCCTTCTGGACGGCGCGTGACGTGGGTTTGTGACCGTCTGCCCGGCAGGAGTGGTGCCGGGAGAACTTCCTGCACGAGCGGCACCTGGCGCACGCGGCCGACATCCGGCGCCAGCTGCTGCAGCTGTGCGCCCAGGCGCAGCTGACGGTCTGCTCATCCGGTCAGAGCACGGAGCCTCTGCGGCGCAGTCTGGCGGCCGGCCTCTTCACGTGCGCCGCCCAGCTCACCCGCGACGGACACCACGTCACGGTGAGGGCTGGCGCCCGGCGGCGCTCGGACCAGGCGCCAGAGGCAGGGCACTGGTCTCGCATCGGGGGTGTTTCTCTGAGACGGGAATGTCTCGTGTGAGCGGGCGCCATGGCAGTTGGCGTTGGAATCTCAGGAGAGGGTTGAATGTTGCCGTCAAAGAATGCTGTTGGGTTTGACGAAGAGTGGTTATGTGCCTTATCGAAGCGCCAGGCGATACTGTGAATTCTATACCTCCTTTCTCTTGTCTGGCCACGAAAAAAAACATTGCGATGTCTTTTTTTAACATTTTGTAACCGGACACGGCAGTTTGAGAGTTTTAGATCTTCTAGCTACGATCATTAAACGTATACACAACCACCGATGTCGGGCTTCTATCGGTTATATCGTTATTATTATTCCTCCTGCGCAGGTGGGCACAAAGCAGAAGGTTCACATCCACCCATCGTCGGTGCTGTTCATGTCGCGACCTGCCTGCGTCCTCTTCACCGAGCTGGTGCAGACCTCCAAGAAGTACATGCGCGGCGTGTGCGTGGTGGACCCCGACTGGCTGCTGGACGCCGCGCCCGAGTACTTCCGCACCCGGCCGCTGCACACGGAGGCGTAGACGCCGGGGGCTGGTCCCTTCACCGGACTCTGGAGGTCATTGGTGGGCTGATCTGAGCCAGGCTGGTGACTTGACTGCGAGGGGTGTAGCAGGTGGGCGCCGTATAGCTACCCATAGCTATAGACGAGACTACCTATAGCTATACCTATAGCTATAGACGAGACTGGTGGTGTGACTAGCTCACTGTACAGGATCTGATGGTACGCGGGGCGGGCGTGTGACCGGTGTAGGTGGCGGGGACGAAGGGACTGTCTTAGTTCCCGGCGCGCTGTGGAAGATCTGACTTGACGTCGCGCGAAGCGGGTGCGTGGCCTGTCCTGGCTGCCGCTGGGAGGTCACTGACCCTGTCTGAGTTTGCATCACGTTGCGGAGGATCCATCGTCACGCTTAGTATGTGACTTGTGCTGGAGGTCGGTGGGCGGTCAGCGATCCCGTCTGAGTCTCCGTTTTCCGAGGGGAGTGGTGAACTCGCTGTGATGTGTAGCCCGGTCCGAGGACGACAATGGTCTCTACTGGTCTGGACCGCTGTTGATGTCAGCGCCTGCTGGGCGCGTCAGCTCAGGATCTGCCCGAACCGCCGGGCCCGTTCCCGTCCGCCGGGCTCGAATTGACAGCCGTCAGACGCTGGAGGGGTGGAGGGCGCCGCCGTCCGTCCATCTTACGTCGTTAGTTGTAGTCGCGGTCTTAATGCGGCGGCTGGGAGCAGCAGCGGGCTGAACTGGCCTGCGCCACATTGGTCATTTGGGATTCCTGCGCCGTCATTCAGATGTCTGTCGTCTGTGTTCTGGTGCGATGGTGGCCTCGTTATCGCGGGTTTCGTTGTCCAGCAAGCGGTCTAAAGTGGTGTGACGGGCCCTACGCAGGTCTCGAATTACATTCGTGTGGAAGTGGAAATGACAGGGGACCACATAGGTCGGCTAGACGTAGGCCATGAGGAAGTGGCAGCCGTTGCCCGAGTGACCAGTTTTGAATATTTTGTGTCGTATTTGTGCGTTCTGGATTGGTGAACATATCATGTATCTACTGTCTAGACGACAGACTGTGCATTCAGCTGTCTGCGAGGCAGACGGTCCGTGTTTGTTGAACCTGCGTTTTGTAATCGCATGTGCAGAAACCGCGGGTGTGATTGTCTTTCCGTAATTGTGCGTGGTGACTGGTTCGTGAATTCCGTGTTAAGCTTTTCTTAAGTTTCCGTTTGTTACCGCCCTCTGCTGAGTTATCTTGGAAGCTGAATCTTGCAAGCAGAATTGTTATTGTCACGGAATTTCACGGAATGAATGGCGTGTGGCATTGGTGCTGGTGGCCTGTAGGTACGCGTCGCAGATATGGAATGACCTGAGTGGGGACTTGCGGCTTGAAGAGCTCGGCGCCTGAAACCGTTTTGGCCGGAATACAATGATCCATGGTCCGAAGTCGTTGACCTTTTGTTTTGGTAATCTGCCGTTTTGATGAAAAACATTTCTAAAGGAACGCTGAAAGGGAATCATCGCTACCTTAATCCGTTTCCGGTGTCATCACGCGGGCCTATTAATGGGCGTTTTCGTATCTTGCAACTGTTCTGCTACTATTAGGCCACTAACATTGGACTTACTGCTAAGGTATGTGGATAGCCATCACCACAGTAATGCTGGAAACGTATTCTTTGCGTGAGAATGAAACGACTGAGCTCACCTGAAACGCCACCTGTCTGCGTTTTGGGGGCCAGGCTTCCCAAAGTACAGGGATGTAGCCAATGATGAGGGGGCCATGGGGCCATGCCCCCCTCTTAGCTAAGCGGTTGCCGTAGATGCATAGCGATTTTGCACGAATACGGAACAGTGGTCATATATATGTTGCAAGAGCAAACATATGTATTTCTGTGGGTTGAATATGAGGTGAGTTACATAAAATTGCTGCCTTTTCCTATAAAGATCATCATATGCCAGTGGTATGTAACAAAATTTGTAATTTGCCCCCTACCCCATGAGGACAATCCTGGCTACATGCCTGCCAAAGTATGGACGTTATATGGCCTTGTCGGTGCCCTCTTACGCACCAATAATCTAATCAATCAAGGTTCCTAAAGCAGGACGGCGTTCGACGTTTCTGCCCTTATCATAGATAGCTTGCAGGGGACTGCTGGTGATCTTTTTTTTACCAAAGAATGCGCCATGGCGCCAACTTCCACGATCTGCAAAATGTGAGGTACCGTACTCATCTGTTTGACAAATCGGAAAGTTGATAGCGGATATGAATGCCTATGTTTTTACGGCAACGATTCACGGGAAACATATTCAACAGGTTGCTCAAAGCTCACTTGTGGACATCAAGGTATGGGCTGCCGCAAGAACGGATCCAGACCACGTGCGTACGCGGTAGGAGGGAGGGCGGGGTTTTGGAACCGGGGGAAGGGGGCAGCTGCCCCCCCCCCAATTTTGGGCAACATTTAACATTAACCTATTGGCCTTGGGTGGAAAGAAACGAAGTAAAAATCGCGTTTGCCCCATCTTCACAGAGGTTCCATCGCTCTTGGGGCGAGGGGTGAATCTTCATTCGTGTAAATTAGCCTATCCCTAAATGTCGATTTGTCCCTGGATTTTGGCCCACTTTGCCATTCTCGAAAACAAAGGTACAGGGGTATCGATCTGTATTCTTTCGAAGGGGCCCTGGCCCACCCAATGTTGATTTGGGCCCCTCCAATGTTGGTTTGGGCCCCTCCAATATTTTCTGCCAGTTTTAAAGGAAATTGGGCAAAAATAACAAAAGAAACGGACACAATGGGTAAAAGACAGGCAGAAAGTACAGAATAAGGCATAGAGTGATGTGTCTATCTTTCCATCTTCTATACATACACATATACCTATATACATGGGACATACACAATCCTTTATTTGAAAAATAGTAACAAAAAACTCAAAAATCTCCACTGATCAAAATAAAGTGGGCCAAATCCGTTGAGGAACCCACATTTTGGGGGAGGTTAGGTTGTCGGGCCGACGGTTCGGCCCACCCAATCATTTACCGAAACTGACGCCCCTGCTTAAGATACGTTTTCAAAAAGGTCGAAAAAGAAAAAAATACCCCGGCGTCCGCAGAGTGCGGCCAGAAGAGCACTGGTCCCTCGTTTCTGGCGAAACGGGAGCAATAGTCCCGATCCCCCCCCCCCGAAAAAAACGCCAGTCGGCGGCCGTTTTCTTTTGTGGGCGGGGCGACAATGGAGGGGGGCAGAAAGAAGACTCATTTTTTCCGGAATTCAGCATTATGCCCGGACAGGGGCGCAACCAGGATTTTCTTAAAGAGGGGGCCTGGAGCTTAGTGTGACCTGAAATCATACAAAAACCGCCGCTGCGAAGATGATATGCAATGGTTTTCGCAAAAATGCGGACCTGGGGGGGGGGGGCGAGCTCCCCGGGCTCCCCTTTGGCTGCGCCGGCGTGCCCAGATGCACCTATTTGAGTTATGCATGGAAAGATCATCCTGAGAACACTTACGTTCGCTGAGGGCGAAGCTCTTGTTCGTGGAATTGTTTGACATGACGCGTGGGACAATATGTGAATTGTCCCGCTGGCCGTAATGTACTACTTGACTCCTCCAACAGCTGACCTTAGAAGGGCATCAGCTGATCGAGGTTCGAGACATATACGGCGCCATAAAGCTTAATGAACTTCCGGGGTATCACTTGCTCCGTTACGGAGTCCGTAAGGAACACTAGGGCTAGGACGAGGTCGACCGTTTGGTTGGAATCAGAGTGCTTCCTTACCGCATGTGTTCTGTCCATTTGATGACCCTTTGAGAAAACTTTGATACATGTCGTAAGAGTGATTTCTTTCCGAGGAAGAGAAATACGAGACTCCATACCAAACATCACGGGCATTGAAATGAATCATCCATCGCAAACATCTTGATTTTTGTTTGTCAGCCTCGTTGCTGGCCATTTTAATTCTTTGGTATCTATAGAAGATTCACCTTTGACCAAGAGAAAGGTGTTAAAATTGGAAGATATTCAACATTTGCATTACCACCATTAATTAAACATGGTAAGTTTATGCTGGCCTATGATAAAATTGTTGTAAATAATGCATGAAGCCCTGTTAGGTGTGTGCAGTTTTCAGTGGATCATTTACTTTGTCTTCTGTGAAATGAGATATAACAAAACATTCTTAGCATAGGCACATTGTCAACCAATTTAATTTATAAATTTCAGCCACCCTGGAATGAGAACTACATTTCTTCATCATTTAAAAAAATGTGCAGCCAGTCATGTTCAAATACATGAGTGCTGCATGTATTCATTACAAGCCACCTTTTGTAGATTAACATCCTGTACTGTGGGCAACCATTGCTAACAGGCTATCATTCATAATGTGTATTCTGGTAGCAGCATGATGTTTCACAAATCATTGAACTATTGATTTGGTCAACTTATTGTATGTGATTTTGTGACCATGAAGGTTTGTTTTCCAGATCAGTTATTGTTTGAGCAACCATGTATGCTCTGTCATTTGAGCAGGGCTCTTTGTCTGGAATGACCTGTGTCCAAAAGATGGTTAGTTTTGGTATATTGTCTTGGATGCAGACTTGCTTAAGAATGTAAAGCATCTCTAAAATATTAAATTGTGATTTAGTTTGAAAAATATTAGTTATTTTGATGCCTTTGATCACCAGGCTGTTCCACTTAACAGAGTCTGAGCATTTGGTCCCATATGATTACTGGTGCCAAAATTGCTGTTTGGTGCAAAGGTGGTGTATTTTGTTCCTTTGTCCTATGTGCTTATTTCATGTGAAACATATATATTTCATGCAGTTTATAGTGCATTGTTAATGAAACATGTAAATTAACTAATTTCACCCCATTTTACCCAAGAATTTTATAACATTAGATATTTCACATTTCTTTGTCAGAAATTAGTTATGTATTGATCCTTGTACATAGAATACCATTTTTAGTATGGTACAGACCATATGCATTGAGTTTGTAGTATTTTTCAGTTTTACTGTAATTGCATAACATATTGGCACAACCTTATGGACTGGACCTATTAGTGGGTGAGGAGCAGGGCTCCAGTTATTTTTTTGCCAGATCTAAGAAACTGACATCACTGATAACTATAGATCCAGGGTAAATCATGATCAGTAGTCCAGTTAGAACCATGGTCTCTCCCTCTCCTGGCAAGACAGATTTGAGTCACCTTGGCACTCAGTATTTGACCTGCAGAACCAGGGACATAGCCAAGGGGGGCCATGAGGGCCATGCCCCTGAGCTAAGTGGTCCTCACTAGATATATAGTGATTTTGCACAAATACAGAATAGTGATTACAGATATTTTGCACTAACAAACATTGTACATTTTCTGGTGCATTAAATATGAAGCAAATTTCATGAAATTGCTCCTTTTTCGTATAAATTTAGTCATATGCCAGTGGCATACAACAAAATTTGACATTTGCCCCCCCCCCCCTCCAACTGAGGCAAATCTTGGTTACATGCCTGTGCAGAACAGCATGCAGCTGACCAAGATAGGGTCAAACTGACCACCAAACTGTCATGTTGCATCCTTGGCAGCATTCTACCACAAAATCAGTCTTTACCTGGCATTGCTTGACCTGACATAGGAGTCATGGTCTATGCCATGCATGAAATGTAGCACAGGCTCTGATCTCTAATATCTCTCCAGCATTCATTTGGACAAAATTTATAATGAAACAAGAAATGAAATGAAAAAATATCTTGCTTTGTTAGTATGCTTTCTTCTTGAGTTTGTGTTTAGAAGGAATGAATTTTTTAATGCAAGGTGAAAATTTGGTGCAAATGTTTTGAAAAGCTAAACAATTTTTGTGTGTGGCAAGTTGGTGTATGTAAGTGCCCAGGTCCCATGCCCCTTCAGACATTACTCTGGCCTTGTGGGGTATGTCCATTAATTTACTTGAATATAACAAAAAAAAAATGAAGCATGAAATTAGGTGCAAATCAGATGGATCAATCCTTTTTCGCCAACTCTCAACAAAAACATTTGTCCTGCTGCAGGCATGCAGTTGATTTCCCTCCAAATGAATTAATTTGCCTCTTATTCACCAAGTGGAATTTTTTTCTCATTCTGATTGACAAAATCAATTCAGTTGATGATTCAGCAGTGATTGAGTGACAGTAAATGAGCAGTTTGATCCTGATGGGGATTTGCTGCGCTTTTTCAGTGGATTAATTCTTAATCAGATTCACAACATGAGTATGAAATTCCAGAACTGATTCAGAATCATTTCAGAATTGAGTGAAGACTTTTATGATAACTGATGAATGATGGGTCCTGTTGTTTAAATTTCTACATTGCTCATGGTGTGACCAAGAAAATTGTGATTGTTCTGTCAGGACCCTGCCTTTGCTGCTGTTTGTTCCATATCACCAGCTCATTTGCCTTTCCTGCAGCACAAGCTTAAGTCATCGCAGCGTGACAAGGTGAAGCACTTCATGTCGTTCACCCAGTCTGGGGAGAAGACAGCCATCTACTGTCTTCAGCTCAACGACTGGAAGCTGGACATTGCATCTGACAACTACTTCCAGAACCCCGAGTATTATCACAAAGACTCGAGGCCTCAGGTGGACAAGAAGCGTCTGGAGCAGCTCTACATGCGGTACCGAGGTGAGGGCTGTTTGGGTGATGGAAGTTGCAGGGCCTGAGTCTGGTGTGGTCAAGAGAGCAGGGGAACTTACAGTCAGAGTTGGAAGCTGAATTGTGAAGTTTAGTTTGGGCGTCGTCCTGAGACGAAATGCCGCTGTGGACATGTCTGGTGTTTTCGATTTGTTATTGGTACCGAGCGAAAACAAATGGCAATCTAGGCCAATCTATTTGTAATGAAGGAGAAAACTGCCACTGGTAGATTCGTCTACAGGACCATATAGGCCGGAGGCGACTTACATGAGTCGTCTTTGTACGTGTCACTTCGCTGCTCACTAGCCTCGCACGAACGAGCCCTGAAAGTGTTTCTCCGCCACGCGCCAGACCCGCACGAGCCGGAGAAGATCACCGTGGATGGCGTGAAGCGCCTGCTGGAGGACCTGCAGCTGCACCCGGAAAACCGGCTGGTGCTCATCATCGTCTGGAAGTTTCGCGCCCAGACCCAGTGCGAATTCACGCGGCAGGAATTCTGCCAGGGCATGTACGACATAGGGTGAGTGGCTTGAAAGGCCCCGGCTCCGCCGCGTAGGCGCCAGGTCACGTGCACTGTTGGGCTGGGGCTGGATGATGACCGGAGACTGTCGTGCAGCTGTTGGTTCCTGATCGGCAGCAGGAACATGGCTAACTTGAAGCCTGTCCAGAGTGACGTTCCATCGACCGCGGTCCATGTGCAGCACTGATAGTACAGACCAAGCTTACATTAGATAGGGCACAGTGCAATGTCAGGGATGAAAATGACATGCCATTTGCACTTGCAGTGAGTGGCATTTCCTCGTGTTGCAGATGTGATAGCATTGAAAAGCTGAAGGCGAAGCTTCCGCTGTTTGATGCCGAACTTCGAGACCCAGCGAAGTTCAAGGATCTCTATCAGTTCACCTTCAACTACGCCAAAAACCCGGGCCAGAAGGGGCTGGACCTGGAGATGGCCGTGGCTTATTGGCGAATCGTGCTTGGAGAGAGATTCCCCTACTTGGAATTGTGGTGCAACTTCCTGATGGTGAGTAATAGTGTTCATGGCGCCTTCATTTCAAGTTTTGTTGTATGTTGTGTGTAGTGTTTTCAAAAACATTGCTTAACAAAAACACACCTGTGTCACGTGCTAGAGGTGATTAACCCCAGTGTTTTCCATAAACAGACATGACAATTTTATTCTGCCACTTACTAGTTAAAATTGTTTTTTGAGATGTTGTATAGTGAGAAACTCACTTGAGCCAGGTTTGAGTGAGATTGTTTGAAACATAATACCTGCTTATTGACATTTGATCGAAAAACAAAATGGCACAGAAAGCCTTTGAATTTGAAATTTCTTTTAAATGTTCCATAACACACAAGAAATAAGACGACTTTGCGATTGGAGTTAGTGAAATATTTGCGTTTTTGCTGCCATGTTCTGCAACCACCATTTTCAGCCGCATGGTTTCAGCCGGTTTAAACCGGTGTCATAACTCAATCGGCTGCATCTCATCTTGGCCTTTAATCAATTAACCTCATTTTTTAGTCATAACCCGTGTTAAGTACTAACGCTAATGATACCGGTGACGTGAAAAGTGCGGCGCGTCACGGAATTTCCACCGTAATCGTCCTACCAACATAATGAATTGCACGAAGTCCGACCGCAAATTGCACAAAGCACTCTCGCTGTGCTTGTGTGACAGGCGGCGCGCTAACCGCGCAGGGTAACTATGCGAGGTATGCAGACGGCTCCGAAGTGCTGTGGTCGTCTGCAATCGATCCTCTTGACGCGGGGCACTGCGGCCCCGGCTCTGCTTGGCATCGATCCGGACTTCCGTTGCCATAAATTACTCCACATTCCTGGGCGTGCACTTGGACCGAATGCTGGTCATTTGTCGTTGCAGTGTCGAGTCGCTGCTAAACAACCGTGGTATCTTGTTGATTCATTTAGTCATTATGTTAATGTTTGAACTTGCCATTTACGGCCAGCTTTGTCACGACAGGGAGGCAGAATTGCTAAATATGCTCTCAGAGCTTTCTCAGTTTTGTATGTTATAAATGTGTTGTGTGGGTATGTTGGAACTTGCCATTTACGGCCAGCTTCGTCACGACAGGGAGGCAGAATTGCTAAATATTCTCTCAGAGCTTTCTCAGTTTTATATGTTATAAATGTGTTGTGTGGGTATCTGTTGTGTTGCTTGTTAGATGAGGGAAAATGCGATAGCTTTTAGTACATGCAGGCTGCCACGACATTGTGCAGTCGGGAGTCCGGATGGCGTAACATCTAATTCGCCGGTTACACACCGTGACGTTGTCTCTATAGAAGACCAGCTAATGGAGGAATAGAAGATATTTTGATAGATGCATTCACAGGTTTCTCAACGTGCCACTGGTAGCGCAAAGTTACGGATTGTTTACCACACACAATCTTGTCGTCAGTTTTTCGAGGTCTGTAGCCAAGAGTTGTTACAGCAAGCGTGATAAGCATGTTTTCCAGTCGGTTTGTTTCAGCGCTCGTACACCATTTTGTTTATTGCTAGTCGCAAACGGAAAATGAATTATGGCGTTTCTGTTGACTTTTGCATCGGGTTTTATTTATTTTCGTTTCAGGAGCACCATCGGCGAGACATCCCGCGGGATACGTGGAACCTGCTGCTGGATTTCGTGCTCACCATCAACGATGACCTGACCAACTATGACGAGGAGGGGGCCTGGCCGGTACTCATCGACGACTTTGTGGAGCACGCGCGGCCCATCGTCCGGCAGCGGCGCGGCACGCGCGTGTGAGGCCGGGCGACGCTTCGGGTGGAGACGGCTTAGAGCAGAGCTCTCGGGGAGCGGGGATGGCAGAGATTGGTACCCTGCGGTTTAGACGGGGTGCGGGTGCCCCACGAACGAGGCCGTAGCGTGAAAATCGGAAGGCCTGGAGTCCCGCGGGGTGACTCTGTTTCTGTGGGACACGAGCCGGCCAGCTGTGCGATCTGTCGATTTGCAGCCGGTGGTTAGAGCAGCGTTCAGGTTGGCCTCGCGGCGCCGCGCCGCCGTCCGCCCCGTGTGGATCCGGCGGGTGTTGCCCACGGCGTCGGCGCATGCGGTCTCGACGCGCGCGGCAGAGCTGCAGATTTGCCGGGCTTCGGGACCGGCCCGGCCGGGCTCCGGACCTCCTCCGACGTACAATCCCTGCCGCCTTTGTACCGTGTTCGGCGTCGGGTGGCCCCTCGCGGCCGCCGCTGCTGCTGCCGCCGTCGGCCCGGCCCGCTTTCGCGCCGCGAGCCGGCCGGCGCCGCGCCTCGGGCGGCCTCCACGCGCGGCCTTGGTCGTTCGTCCATGTCCGAGGTTTCTGGCGGGTTTGGAGTGTTTCTTCGTCGCAAGCCGGGCGTCGGCGTGCTACAGCGGTGGATGTCAGACGGAGCCGTTCTGGACGCCCTGAGGGACGTGCCCGTTGCCGCGGCCGCCACCACGGCGCTCCGCCCCGGTGAAGGCTGGCGCGGGCCGGCGCGGGTCGAAGACAGCTGGGCCTGCTCGCGGAGGCGATCGTCGTGAAGGGTGGCGTCCGTGTGGCGGAACCGTCCGCACTTCTGGTGATAGTTTATTTGTTTTGTGGGCAGGTGTGGCCCTGGTTTTCGCATGCGAATCACGAAAATACATGTATGGTGACAAATCGTTCTTTTGAAACTCAAAACTTGAAATGATGTTTACTGTTTTGGTCGAAGAGAACGGCTAAATGACACTCAGGAGTGCACAAAGTGGAAAGGACGACTATGGTGTCGATCCTACCAAACCTCATTGTAGATTTAAGCTGCAAATGTCTGCAGAATGGCATACGGAAAATTTACTATTAATATACTATTGGTTTGTGTTATGAAACCGAGACGTCCAGTCATATTTGCGCCCTACTGTGGGCTCGTACGAGTGTAGGTAGAGTAGGCACCGTACGAGTGGGCATGAACGAACGCATGACAAATCCAACTGTCTGCTCTCCCGGCAATCGAGTGGGGAAGTCCTCGGGATGATTTCGTGGCTCCCATGTCATGATAACAGTACTCCAGGGGCCGTGACCTGCCACACGATCCAGGCGCGGGCAGCGTTTCGCCCCGGGCGATAACCGGTCGGCGCGCCGGTTATCGCCGGGGCGAAACGCTGCCCGCGCCTGGATCGTGTGGCAGGTCACGGCGAAGGCAGGGTCAGGTCAGAAACCCTCAGTCAGCTGCTGGCTGGGTGGAAGGTGGACGTGCGGCTTAAGACCGAGAAACAAGGACCGATTTTCGGTGAGCCACTTTTTTGTTTATAGTGGTTTAAAAGGAGCATTACTTCGCATTCTAAAGCGCATGGTCCAGTAATGTACAGCGTATTTCTGTTTGTTTGAGGTTCGTTATGCGCTGCGTAGAAGCTGCTGGAATGGCGAGGTTGTCGAAGTCAACGTGGCTGAAATGTCGACCTCATTTGCGGGTTACCATGGCCGTATTCTCGGTTAACAGCTGTGAAGCAAGCACCATAATCTTAAGGTTCTTCCGATATTGAATTGGATATCGATAAATGGATATTGACGCTGACTGTGTTCACTGTTGACAATGAACAATCATTATGCAGTTTCGCAATGTTAGCAATCAATATTCATTTCCATTCTGCATATGTAGAACGGTAGTCAGGCACCTAGCCAGGAATTTCCTCGGGGAGGGGGCAAATGTCAAATTTTGTGATATGCCACGGGCACATGATGAAGTTTATGGGAAAATTAGCAATTTTGTGTAACTGATGTCATATTTAATGCAAATGAATATTTATCATGTTTGCTTTTGCAACATACATATGATCACAATGCCATATCCCTGCGAAATCGCTAGATATCTAGCGTAGAGCGCTGGGCTCAGGGGGGGCCATGGCCTTTATGGGCCCCCTTGGCTATGTCCCTGATGGTAATCATGCTCGTTATCCTTCCATTCAAGATCAGGCTTAAGTACCTATGCGTTTTTATCGAATGTTATCTTCCCTTTTTGACACATTCCAACACGTATTCCTTTTCTTACACCAAAAACCACTAAAAATAGCTTCTCAAAACTCATACATACATGTTTGTGGTCATCTTTGATGTTCTTGTGTGGAATTATTTCCCTGTGTTTGCTCTCACACTGCCTTAACCAACGGATTAAGTATTAACATTCTCCTTCGGGAAACAGTAATGACTGTTCCTTCCGTTTCGTCCCAGTGAAACCAGCCGTGCGCGGCTACTGTTTGGCGCAAGACCCGGTCACAGGTGGGCAGGCCCACGCCGCCCCCGGCCCCGGGTCAGCGCCGCCATGCGGCTGGAAGAGTGGTTCTTCCACCTGGCGCAGCGTGCCAGCTCGGATTCGTCGGTCGGCCAGCACGTGAGCGTCGGCGACAGCTGGGACGTGGCGTCGCTGCTGCCGGTGGTGGGCGTCAGCGCGCTGCTGCTGGTCTTCTGCTGCCTGCTGCCGGGCGTGCGCCGGCGCCGGCTCCACTCGTCGGTCGTGGTGAGTTGGCCGGGTAGGGCGCCGAGCCGGTCCTGTCCTGCGTCGGGCTGCGCCACGGCTGTTCTGGTTCGAGTTAACGTGGGCTCGATCTGGCTACGATTTCTTTCGGGTCAGAATTGGGTAGGGCTAAGCGAACATTGATTGGGTAGAAAGAGGGATGGGAATGGGCAGGGCCAGGCGTAGTGTGGCTCGGATTTGGCGCTGTTATCATGGCGTGATGAAATTACGAAATTAAATGACTGAAGTGAGCGTAGCTGGGTTGCTGTCTTCGTGGATTTACTTGTTACCACATCATCTATACTCATCAGCGATGTCGAACGAAAGTTTTTGCCGCTCGCGGCATTTGTCTGAAACAAAAGGTTCTAATCAAGGATGATAACTTTGTGTGAGGTTGCAGCTAAGCTTCCTTTCCGCCACCGTCATTCCAACAAATTCGTCAGCAACGTCTTCATCAGCCTCCTTTACACCTCCCTCTCATCACCCGATAACGCCGTCGCCAGGTGCTCTGGAGCGCTTGCACCGCGTTCGGCCTGATCTGCGCCTACACCAGCCCCAGCTGGGCGGTTCTGGACGGCCGCGTGCACGCCGTCCTCTCCTTCGCGTCGCCACGCCGCTCCGACTGCCACCTGGTGGCGCGGTTCGGCCTGCACGGCGCCGACCTGGAACTGAGCGCGGCCGCTGGCGCGCCTTTCCGCTACCGAGAGCAGTTCGTGTGGCCGCTGACGCCGCGCGGTATGACCGAGCTGTACCGGGGCGCGCTGCGGCGCGGCGTGGCGGCGCCGCTCGTCACCGCGCTCGAGGTGCTCTCCAAGGATGCGGCGCCGTGCACGTGGGGGCGCCACTTTCGCCGCGCTGGCTACATGGCCGGCTGGCTGGTGGCCGTCGCGCTGGCCGGCTGGCTGCTGGGCCTCCTGCTCCTGACGGCCGTGCCGTGGCTGGCCGCCCGAACCATGTGCGTCAACGGCGCGCTGACCGTCGGCTCCGCTGTCGTCTACCGCGCGCTCATGCCGTCCCACTCCATGGTGCTGCGGTTCGACGGCGTCGAGCTGCACGTGCGGATGTCGTGGTGTTTCTGGCTGGTGGTGGCGGTCGGCCTGCTGAACCTGCTGCTCGGAGTCTGGCTGCTGGTCGAGGAGTGGAGCCGGCCCGGCTTCTTTTCCAGCGTGTTCGAGCTGGACTTCGGCGAGCCACACTACCGCTACGGCTGGCAGACCGCCAGCAAAAAGCCATCCTCCCGAGTCAAGCCCAGGTCAGGGGTAACGTTCTGCTGTTGTTAAGAGGGGGTCGTCATGTCACTGTGACCTATCGGTATACACTGTAGCTATCACCGCACATATGATGCAAGTCACAGAGGCACCAAACGCTGAAAGCTAACGACGTGTGCAATTAAAGACTTGCGTCGTCTAAAAAAAGCGTGAACATGCTGCAAGTCCTCTAAAGCATCCGCATTTATAAGATATTTTTGAGAGGTGTCGGAACAAAACGACACATTGCTGGCATGCCGCATTACAGTATAGCGCCAAGCAAACATGTCGCTGGATCCCAAATGTGGGTTAGACTCATTTTGGGTCCGTTTCTGAGATGATCAGGGTTAGAGTCTGCGTCACCTACACGTGGGCACCGCTTTGGTTAGTTGGCACGTATCGTGTCCGAGATGGAGTAATAACACGCACGTCGCACAGGTTAGAGAAGGGGTCAGCACAAAACAGGGATTGCCTGCATTCCAACAGGATCCCGCGGCAGGTCTGATTCCAAGCTGTTTTTTTTATGAAATGTTAAGTGGCGCAATGCTAGCTCCATACTCTGAATCTGTCTCCGCAGGCGGGATGAACTGAAGCTGAACGTCGACTTCCCACCGAACGATCTGTCGGGTGCCGACCACACCCCCAGCGACGAAAGGTGGGAGAATACCGAGCGATGACCGTCCCACACAGGCCCGGCACTCCGCTTTGACTGAGCCTGTATATGGAGAGATACTGGACGCCTTAGTTCTATGGGTAGGAGGCAGGTCAAGATTGGTTTTAAAGAGCTGTTCATTTGTCATTGGTCTGCGAGAGCTTCACCCGTTGATAGCTCTCACCGTGAATCTATGTCGAAAAAAAACGGAGAACGCCTGAGATTGTACTGTGAGTTCTAGTTATTCTCACTAGTCCTGCGACACTGTCTTTGGCCTTCACCAATGGGTTCAGCATATTGTCCAGGCGTCGTCGCGTCAAATGACACGGCCGCGCCGCGACTGACTCGCCGGCCGCCGACCTGACCTGACTCCTCCGCCGCGCGTCGCCAGGTTCTCCACGCCATGTTTCGAGCCCGCGCAGCAGCCGTTGTGGACCCCGGGCAGCATGCCGCGCCGTTCCCTGGCCACCGCCCCGCCGCCGGACACGCCCAAGACCGTCAACGTGCTGTACCCGCCGCTGGCCCAGGCTCTGACGCCCGAGGCGGTCCGGCCGACCTGCCACCGGCGCACGCCGTGCAAGACCGGCAGAACAAGGTCGCTCTCCGACGGCGGAGGCCGCCAGATGCCACGTGCCCTTTTTCAACACCACGTGGGGCCGCTGGAAGGTCCCGTGGCGCTGAACAGGAGAACCGCCGGGGGTCCTTGCCCATAGCAGCGGGGGCAATTCAGGGAATACAAAGGGGAGCGAGGTGGTAGGCGCGACTAGCGTAATAGCAGATTTGAAGAAGAATGTTGCTCAGACCGCAAGTATGCTGTACAGCGCAAAGTTGTACTGCTGGCTAAATATGTCGTTTCGGATGTTTCCTTGTCTTTCTGTACGCCGGACAAACCAACGCGTGCAGAAAACACTTAATTTTATTGCACGACACATGACACTCGGATGTGCCCTAGTTAAAAATGGACTGGTGCTAGACTAGAATCACAGCTGATGAGCGAACGTAACGAATGCACACGCGGAAAATGACAAATGATGCCCTGACACCTGACACGGCAATCATGACATTCCGCTTTACCCCCCGTCGATATCATCGATATAAAACAAAACATCGGAAGCTCCACTGAACCTTAAACGGCTGCCACTTTGGACGAGATTTACAGCAGACGCACGACTTTCCAGCACGACATTCTGAGGGAGTCTGCTGGAGCCAGGAGAAGCGACATGCCATATCGATCAGCCGAAAGCGTTCGAGGATGACAAAATACCCAGCCGACTGCTTTCCTTCAGTATTTGGGCAGGATGACTTCACGCGGTATGACTTGATATCGTCGCGCTTTAACAGCAAACGCCAAACCATGAGCACATCCTAAGCTAATGCACTCGAAAAAGCCACGTCACCCAATGTGCCGTTTTTCCTCTTGTATCGATTTTCTTGATTTCTGCTCACCAAACACGCAGTGACGGCTGCCCGCTGTCACTCAGTTCCTCGCACGAGATCTTTCCGAAGCATTCATCTCTCGCCGCCAGACCGCGTCGCCAGCGGCCGCGCGGCGCCAGCTCCCCTGACCACGTCACACCTTGGCCTTGGACTGGACGGGCAGGTAGAGCTTGAACTCGGCCGGCAGCTCGTCCTCCGAGTAGAGCCGGTCAGAGAAGTAGATGCGCCGGATGCGGCAGTTGGCGTGGATTTGCACGCGCAGCGTCTCCACGTAGTTGGTACCGTAGGCTCGTCGAGTGAAGTCGGCCAGGTTGAACTGGATCTGAGGCGGAATCGTGCCACGTCAGAATGGGGTCGGAATTTTGGTTTTTGTTCTTGGTGTCAGAGTATAATTTTTGTTTTGGAGGGCAAAATTCGGCAAACAGTAATGCTAGTTTAAGTCCGTGTTCTTGCTGTAAGTCAGCTCTGATATCAGCCTGCTTTATACTGCATGGTGTCAGAGTCATTTGCTTGCAGTTAAAATTTATCAGATGGTTAAAATGTAGCTTTTTGACAGAGGCACAAGATCAAACTTTTGGAAAATAAAATGATGTTGGGAGACATATTTTCTGGTGCCCTTCAATGCTACACAACACCTTTTCCAGCCTTCCATCAGAGCCAGGACCTGAAATGAATGGCAGCAGGTGGGGGAGGCAATGAAACTGAGGTCACACTCTGCTGGTCAAATATACAAACTTTTGCATGACAATACATTCCTGGGCACATGGCCTGACATTTGAATGTTGCTCAATGCCCCCATTTAACAGCACTGTCACTCCACAACAGGACCAGGCCAACCCACCCCACCCCACCCCACACACATACCAAACAATCTAAGTCAGTGGCAGGACAATAATCCAAGCAAAATTTTACTGTGGCTCTTGAGACAGTACCTGGTTCCAGCCATCATCCAGGCGCATAGGCATGGTGCAGATGAATGGCTTGACACGAGTGGTTGACTGGTAGTTGGAGGCACGGAATCGTCGCCGAACATTCTTGTCATCCAGCACCTACCACACAGATTCCTCAGTGAGCATGACAGAACACTGGCATAATACACAATGCTGTTGGAAACACTTCTTGTCATTTCAAACAGTATGACTGTGCATCAACACCAACACAACAGTCATCACCTAACAATATGCTCTCAAATATTTACATCAATGTTACATCAAGATCATTCATTTAATCTAATAGAAAGGTGAAACAGGTTCAAAACAAATTCAAATCAATAGTTTGACTTCCACTAAAAACAAGAGAACACAAGTATTCACACTTCTTACCTGCACTTCAAATGTGAAGTATTTCTTTAGATTCTTTATTATCATCACCAAGAATGGCAACTTAATGCCAAGAGTCTTTTTTGGATCTGCTGGGCAGGTGATGTAGGTAGTACTGGAATGAAAAAACTACTGTGAATAATCAACAAAAGGAAACCATGTGCATTCAGTAAATGACAAATGTACAAAGCAACCACTTTATTGTGCATACCCAAATATAAAAAGTTCACTGTTTTAATCAAGGCTAGTGACTCAGTGAGGCAAACAACATGTTAATCAAAAGACTAAATCACTGCCTTCTAGCAATTACCAGAACCAAATGGAATCATGCAAAAAGCTGATAGTCTGAACTGGTTAACTGACATTCTTAATGTTATTCCAACAATCCCTGGAAAACAAACTACACAGTAATAAAAAATTTGAAAGATTAAATAATTGCCTTATAGTATCCACCAAAGACAAAAAGTATCACAAACAAGGCCCAATGCATAAATGGGTTACCTGACATTGGTTCCAACAATCTCCAGCACAAGAGACTGGATGTCATTGTCAGTTATCCTCTTGATATGTCCATTTCTCACCTGCAAATACAATGGTTGTCATGGAGATTCAAATAATTTCTTCTTGCAATCTGGGAATTACTTAGAAGTGGAACATTGAAATAAACCAAAACCATGGCATCTGCCTTTTACTTTTGGATCAATGAATGAGCACAAGGATATTGACTCTGGACTCTCAAAAATGAGCCTAACAGAACTGCATAATTTTATACCATCTGCAATGCATCCTTCTGGATGAATATTATCTCCTTACTTTAATCCAAAATAAAGTAATCTGTAAACCAACAAGGACAAAATAGCTTGTTTGTGGCATTCTTGGAACACCTAAAACAAATATTTACAAATGCTAAGGGGAGCATATTATGTGGCATGAAATCCATTACCACTGAAATAAAATACATGGTTACACAAAATTTAGCTTCAACACCATTTAAACTGTGTGACAGCCTACACTGTTGCAGACATTTATGTCCTAGAAACCAGGGTCATAAACTGCTTGTCAATTATCTATGATAATTCTTACAATTAAGATCACTACATCACCAACCTTTTTGTCCCAAATCTGCAATGGCTTGCTTCCAATACTGTAAAGAATGGAGAGAAATCCACTCTGGAATGTGTTCTTGAACATCCTGTGAGGGCTCCTGACAGACACCGTAAGTCAGCTATCCCCAACACAGAATTATATCCTGGAAGTTTGAGAAGACGATCACAGTCAAAAGACAACGACAAATTTAGGACGCCATGCGATGAGTACTAAACTACGTTCATACAAACGCAACTCTGATATGCAACACCGGCGATTCACCACGCAAACCGGCAATACGTGAACTGCTGCCTTCGAAGTACAACAGGAACTCCGGTAGAAATAACAGAAACACAGAAACTGACCAATCCAAATGCTTCTTACAGGTTTTACCACCATAACAACGAAAGGAGGCGGAATGTTGTCTTCAATGGTAACCATAGCAACATTCGTATGATTGACTAGACAATCGCGGCGCAGCAGCGCCAAGCTTAAGTACGGTTTTGGTCAGAAACACTTTTGTAGTATTCGAGAATCATTACGATAGGTTTCTGCCTGCCGTCTCGCATTGTCATTGAATGCAGCACATCTTTTCGCGGAAAAACTGCACTGTTTGATAACGCTTTGAGGAGAGGATCGCCAACTGGCTTTCGCCCGCATGCAGGTAAGTAAATCAATGACCGAAGGTGAAGATCCTAATGTTGCGAGCGATTAAGCTTTGTCGAGGTCAGAGGACAAAATTTGTTGGACTGTCCATCTAAGAACGCATCCCGCATTCGTGGGATCGCTCACATCACGTTTGTACGACTGTTCCCGCATGACTTAAATTCCAACTGTTAATGCCTCTACCTCATAATCGTTCGATAATGCCCTGGGACGTTCTGAATGATTAAACGTGTCGTGAATTTATTCGAGACCCAGGTTAGGGTGTTAAAACCATGGGTGCAATGGGGGGAGAACTGTTTTGAAGGGACACCTTTCCTTGAACGCTAACATTTAACTGAACGCCATAACGTAGGCTGTAAAGGGACAAAATAAATTCTGGCCGTCCGCTACCAACGGAGACAGGTACGGGTTCATGAAAAACGTGCAGACTGACGTAAGCGAAGAGGAAGTTACCGTGTATCCAGTTTCTTTTCCACAACAGCTAAGTCACGTTGTATGGAAAAACGTTCTTGTTTATGTGGATGCAACCCCATCGGCTCCTGTCCGGTTTAAAGATGCACCAGACTGAGATGAAGTAGACTCAGAAAACAAAATGAAGGTCCAAAAGGCAAAAGCTTCATGTATTTAACCCAGTTATTTTTCGAATGACGTTTATGCCCCGTAAAGAGTGCATCATAGCCAAATAAATTTTTAAAAATGTTGTTTTTACATTGCCAGGCAGAGACCAGGGTTGTTTGACTACCGATCACCCCTCTGGATCCGTCGGTTCGCGAGCGGATACAATGATGTTGACTGGTGTGCAATGACGTTGCTGCTGGTCGTGCAACATTGCGGTATTTTGCAATGCTGTACGGCAAACGGCAGCGCAGTTGCACGTCATAGCTACCGTTCATTCCCACCCATCTCCCAGATAGCACGTTTTTCGCCGGATAGCTAAAACGAACAAGTTCCTCAGATTAAACGTCGCAGATTGCCGGCCAGAGAGCCAGGGACTGCAGGGGGAAACGACTACAGTCCAGGTGCGCACAGGTGAAATGCCTGAGGTTGCTGTAGTGCCCAAAACCGCCGAAAACAATACAACGCTGCCTAGCAACCATTGGGCAGGAACCGCTGGAACCGTTCAACGGTTCCAGCGGTAGTACAGTGAGCAGACGGCGACAAACCACCGCAATATAACGCGAAACGGCCGGCCGCCAACGTAGCTTGTCGGCCTCTGCGTATGTCGTATTGTCGTATATTATATATATATATATATTGTAAGTCATATTGCTTCGAGCTCGTTTCAAGGCCACTATACCTTTCGGAGCGAATATCGTGAACGAGACGTAAAGCAATTTGAATTGTATATTTGTAATCAGCGTCTGCACTTGTATCGGATGGGCATGAAAACCAAAAAAATCGGTCACTACTCTTGGAAGAAACCGATCTGGGACCGGCACGTGGCGCATGCTGATGGCGAGAACTCGAGAAGTGCCCATTTTGCAAGGTTTCAAACGGGACCATAATCTCAGAAACGGTTAAAGATACGGACCGGAAGAAACAGCGACCAACCACAACAAGGCACCGGCAGGAAATCCTTAACGGAGTCGACCTCATCCACAGTCGGGGTAGCCGCGGCGCGTGCTCAAAGTGGTTTACAATGGAATTTCGAATAGAAAGGCGTCATTGTGTGACACGAAATTGGCACTAACGGAAAGCCCGCTCTTTTACCGTTCCGATGATGTAAAACACCAGTCAGGCGTGCCATGGCCGTTCTGGCCATGCGACACCACGTGAACCGATGCAGGAGGCGATTTCGCCCATTTTCAAATGAGCTCGAGACCATTGCCAACCGCCGACACGGCGGTTGGCAGTGGTCGGTTGGCAATCCCGACGACTAATCTCACCAACCGCGGGTCGCACCGAGACGAAACCTATTTAACCGTTACCTATCTAACCTATACCTATATACCTATAAACCTATCTAACCGTTGGACAGAAAATCGATTGGAGAACCGTATCATATAGAACTCCGCAGGCGGGGATTAACGCGTGGCACGTGCTTTCCACAGGAACACTAAAAAGCCCGTTTTGCAAGATTTACCAAATGGTGCATGGGTAAACTGAATTCAGTTGTAACGACTCGGCGATTATGTAGCTTCACGTCACAAGGTACCGACTGCACACCATCCCATAGCGCCGACCTCGTCCGCCAAATGGGGTAGCCGCCGCACCCGCTCAAAGGAGGGCATTTTCGGTTTTCGGGATCTTTGTGTTTACATTGTAACTGCGATGGCATGGAGGGTGACGTTACTGGCAAAATTAACACCATTGCGAGGTATTGTATTCGATTGAAGATTGCGGCGATACCACTGGGAGCATACCTTTTGAGGAACTATCACTATGTTCCTTAATCAAATGTGAACACATCAGTTTGAGCTATTTGTTGTGTCTCGTTGCGGTCGGCTGAAATGATAGCGTACAAAAAAGGTCTGCATGTCGCGTTTTGCGTTTTTTTTCTGATCACAGTTGAAAACTACCTTCTCATGCTAACTAACTAATCTTAACTAAACTTTGTATTATTCCATCTTAATCGGTTTAACCTTGACGCGACCTCCAATTTCAGGATTTCAGATACGCTACCGGACCAAAAAAAATGTCGCTGCGATAGACGCGGAGGTCCCGTCAGATAGACGACAGACTCAGATAGACAAATACAAACAGGGTTACACAGAGACTGACAGATGCCGGTACACAAAGACAGATACAGAGAATGGGACGAAGACAGAAAAAACAGACGGAGACAGACAGTAACCAGAGTGACTGTGGGGGGATGAAGAAATACTGAGTGAATGTGGGCGAGATTGAGAGACACTGTGGAGACCGAGGCAGAGAACGACAGAGATCGACGGAGACCGGTAAAGACCAGAAGAAACCAACAGAGACTGATTGAGACCAACAGAGACCGAAAGACTAATAGATTGATGGAGACCAAAGGGGACCAACAGAGACTACTGCAGATCGAGCTAGATCGAAGGAGACCAACCGAAATTGATGGAGATCCAGGGGCACCGGGAAGATTTGCTGTCACCGACGGGGAGAGACAGAATGCGAGTGATCTTCACGGAGACTGGGACTGTGAAAATGGGCGGAGATGGAAAAAAAACATTTTGCATCTCCCCGACCTGCGGAAAGCGAAATGTGGAAGTGGGAGCAGGCAGTGGCTGCTTCGTACCCCAGGGCGCTGTATTAGTTATATATGTATATAGTTGATAATAGCTGTGGAAAAAGATTCTGATTTCTGATTGAACCGCACAGTGTTCTTTTTAAATAGCATTCGAAATAGCGCGATGCACCGTTTTCAGAGCGAGCGTGAGTCCGAGCGCGAAGTGCAAGGACATGCGGGCAAACCAGCTGGCCGAAGGCCGACTCTTGCCATGGAAGCTCGCAGCGCCATTGTAAAACAGCACTGTGGGTGGCTTGATCAACCATTCAAAGGAACCACACTGAAGCGCGCAGCGCGATTGTGGGACGGTTTTGGGATGCTGACGTGAGAATTTTCGGAGACCGGACTGCCGACATTCGGTTCAGCAAACAGAAGCCGTTGGCAATGAAGCGTACAATGGAATCCTGCGACGGTCCCAGGGTCAATTCGATCAGTTTTCCGGCCGGAGCTTGATTCGAATGTAAAATTCGTACGCGCAAAGGGCTTTAACTGAGTGGCGTGGCAAGCGGCCGAAAAAACGGCAGTGCGTCCGAGAAACGCATGCGCCTCGTGGCGTACGTGGGGACTTAGGGGGTCGCGTTTTGGTGGCTACATGGACGGAGTTAAGCTGACCAAAGGCCGTCGGCTCCCACTTCTTTATCTATCGGCCCGCCTGCCGGATTCGCCGTATTTTCGCGCGATCTGTTTTTGGTGCCATTTCAAGACTGCGATAGCAGCAGTCTTGAAATGGCACCAGTCATAACGGAATCCAGCAGAATCGTGACAAGCATGAAGAACAGTCATTGATTATATCTTTGACCCAATTTCTGCACTCGTCTACCCCAATCAGATTCCAGATTATGGAGTTTAAAACCTGCCTGGCGTTTTTTTCTGTGCTGTGCTCTCATTTTTGGTTTTCCTCTCTCTTATTGACGAATAGCTGTCTCACTATAAATATATATTAATCACAGTCTCTGCCTGAAGCGTGTCAAGGCCTTGATGGGGCGTGAGTTGCTGGCAAAACAATGTTTCCACTGGGGAGGCAGATTTCACTGTATTGGGGAAACTTGGCGTTCACTGGTGGGGATTGTCTCTTCCCCCCAGTTAACATGTTAGAATAGGCCCTGCACCAGGACCACTAGTACTCCGTACCAGGAGAAAGTGTCTATGTCAGGATGGCCAAATCCAAGATGGTTCATTCTTTTTCTAAATGAAGCTGACATTTTCGTTTGCAAAAGTATGCCGCGGGAGGTCAAAGCTCACGGGACTGCGACGCCGTTGCGCCATTCCCGTGACTCACGGAATCGAGCCTTAAGTTTCCATCAAAAGAAGTAATGTGTGTTTACCACCGGTTTCATGTCGGCAGCCGTTGCAAGTGATGGGACTCCATACATTTCAAATGGCCGTAATTTGCGTTGCATTTGTTAATTTTTGAGATATTATGTATCAGTGTAAATTGTAGCTTTCCGCTGCAACGCAGATTTCCTTGATTTTGCACCGGAATGCTTATCGTAGCTGATATTAAAAGATATGCTGTGCCAATATTTCCCTCCGTATGTGTTTATTTGCAAAGACAGTAAACACAAACGGCACAATAAAAAAGGAACGTAAAACAAAGGGTGAGAGGACGACGAAGGAAACATTGAAGCAGTGAAAGCATGTGCATACAAATTAAACCTATGTACCTAAGGTGCGGGTGGCCCCGGAAGGCAGCAGCCGGAGAGTGGTCAGCCCACCAGTCAGCCACCTCGGAGGGTGCCACCTCATTCACACCTCACAGTACCAAGGGAAGGAAACAAAATATAGGAAAACGCGCAGGCATAGAAGTTGAGATGAGAAAAAGATAGCATTTCCCTCCTGTCTCGCGACAGACATCCTCCAGCATCCGTCCAGGGGAAGAACGTGGCCGTCCCTCCCGCAGTTTATTTCCGTCGTCCAGATCTCAAATCTTGCTTTCTGTCTCACCGCCTGCTTTATAATATGTGGCTTAACACGCGCCCGGGCGAATTTCGGTTTGACCTCCCGAGATTTTTCCTAAATACGTCCCAAACGGTGCAACGCAGCCACACCAAATTTGGCACAGCTATGCAAAACTGAAAAGCAAATCTTTTGATGTCAGAAAAATACCAAGATCTTCCAGGGTCGCCAATGGAGAGCGAGTTAAAGTCACGCCATGGTTTTCAGAAGTGGTCATTTTTAGGGTAAATGTCAAACTGCTTTCACGAATATAGTTTTAAACACAGACTTTCAGACTTTAAGGGTGCACAGATAGCCAACTGAAAAATACCAAAAAATGGTTTGATTAATCTGAAGTCAAACCACGAGGTCGGATTGAGGTCAAACGTAAAAACTATTTCTTGACATGGACATTCTGTTGTAATCATCGCAGCAATAAAAATGGGAGCATATGTAAAAGGCCACTTTATCTTCTACCGGTGTATTAAGTTGCCGGTCGGAATCACGTCAGATCACGGAGAGATGACCAAAAATGTGTTAACTCACCCGCTTTCTGTATATGCCAGACAATGGAACGTCACCAGTTTGTTGTCCAGTGCCTGCTAAAATGGTTGAAAACAATGTCAGGAATGACCAAACACTTCTCCCAATGGTTTTTATCTCTTCCAGGCCATCTCAGATCACTGGCCTGAAATGAACCTTATTGGCCTTCGTACACCCGTTTCTGCAACTACTTGCTCTCTCGTGTTTTTTTTGCACTGATTTCAAATCCAGCGTCCAAATTACCTAGGCATGGTACACGCTGGGATAAATGCGTGTCAGACAGAAATAGATCAGATGGGTTTTGCCCTCGGCCTAGTATTCCGTAGTCGGTTTCCAATCTGACGAAGCTGGAGGATGCAATGAAGTTTTTACTTACCAGTGTCAAATCTTTAGAGGTAAAATTGTACCAGATGACGATAGCTTGCTCTGTAGAGCACATTTCCGCGATTTTCATTTTTCGAGTGTTCTTAAGGTCAGTGACGTAATTTGACCTCAGATGAGCTGGGTGGCCAGGGTGGCGGATATTTGAACCGCTAGATATTTTTGAATGCCAAAGTTGAATTCAGCCCCAGAACTTACCCCGAGATACCACAAAACAAGACATATGACACTTCGTGAAATTAAAGACATATGGCTTAAGTTGTACTGGAGCATTAATTTAAGCATAAGGACTCACCCAAGCATTGAAGTTATGTACCATTTATTGCAGTTTGGTGTGGTCTATAAAACGCCTCATATATCTTGGCGCTGTGACGAACGGTTTTCGCAGTACAATCGAAATTCTGGTGAGCCGCACCAAATTCGACCCTCTTTGACCCCATTTGAGATCACACTCTAAAAACATGAAACTTCCACACAAGAGAGTTCTTTACGGTTGCACCTTACCTGAAAATTTGGTGGATCTAGTCCCGTTAGGTTTCTGGATCTCAGGGGAGGGGTCAAATTGACCCCCCCCCCGAAGCACGTTATATTTGACAGGCCACCCGTGCGAGTGTTCACAACAATGATTCATGTCATGGCAATAAGCCTGTTTTATTTCCACCTCAATCCATTGCATGGTTTCTTTCGTCGTTCCCGCATCGCTCCCGTCCAGTTCTACCGTTTCACATCTCCATCCGGCGCATTATCACTTGTTTTGTTTCGACTTAGCTACCACGTGTTCTGCCCGTTGTTTCGTTCTGCATCTCGCCTTTTTGTCTTGTTCCATAGTTCTTTCCCGTCACACTTCATCATTTAATTTCCAGTTTAATCATTTCAGGTTCCATCTCTCCTCCTAACAGGTGTTCGCGGTAAATTGTTTTCTCCTCTCATTTCACATCTGCGTCCTCTTCAACGAACTTACTCCCTTCCTCGTTCCATTGCCACGATCTCAGTCTCGTCCTTCCATCCCTTCCCTGTTTCATACTGTAATCTCGGTTCGCGGTTTTCACACCGCTGTCTCATCTCTGTCCGTTTCCATGGCTGAGATCGCCGCCAGCTCCGCCGTTCGATCCCCAGATGCCGGCGGGATGAGCGAGCCGGGCTCAGAGCCGGGCCCAGGGTCCGAGTCCGGCCAGGGACCGGCCGCGGCGCCGGGACCCTCCGAGGGGCCTGCCACGGGAGCCGGAGCGGCCGCGGGACCCGGGACGGCCGAGGAGCCTGCCCCAGCAGCGGCGGAGGGTCGCCGCCGGCAGCAGCCGCCGTTGTCTGCCGTCGGCCTCGGCTCCGTTTCCAAACTGGTGTCCGCCAGGAGGAAGCTGGTGAGCCCGGGAGTGGCATGCTGTGCCCGGCGGAGTTCAGACCAGCCCCGCCGGACCGAGCACGTCTTCACGGATTTGTTGTCATTGTTAACTGTGCTTAGCAATATGGCTCTGGAGCTGGGACAAATATCGTTTAGTTCTTAGCATTCTTATTTACCTTAAAAGGAAGCTTTAAGGCGGTAACTTTCGGGTCCAAAACTGTACGTTTTCGAATGGTTCGTCTGTCCCCTGGATATTTTGGGTTCTTTTTAAGGTGATTAGGAAACCCCATTCTCGGGTAAGCAATGTGTTCAGAAGTGCAAGGTGCTCAGTGTATAGAAGGCATTGCATGAACGTGTACGGATTGTCTTTTAAATAGGACATATTGATGTAGCATCACTACCTAAACCACACTGTTTCGGCTGATGGCTCAGAAAGGTCTCGGATGTCCGGCGCAGAAAGCGACAACGTGAGCACCTCGCGATGTCGTAAGCCAACCGCACTGATACAAGTGTTGGGACTGGGACTCACGTACGTAAGCATACAGCATCCCCCAGAAAAACATCGCAAACCTGAGTTGTGCGTGGTGCGAGCGTGCCATTTTACAGTTAACTGCCAGAAAAGTGCAGCCATTTTTACGATCGTTGATATTGTGGTTCTCAGCGCGGTTAGCACAAATTCTCAGTTTGTGATCACCATGGCTCCCGAGATAAGGAGCAACAAACTAGAAATGGGATTTGCTGTCGCTTAATTTTTTATCAGTGCGAGCATCTGTGCCTTTCAGAGCATCACTTCAGTGTTATACATCAAGCTGAGAGTCTGCAGTACTCCCATAACTAGACGGCATAGCTGGGCTCTTGGCTAGGACTAAATAAACCTGTTCTGATGTAGTCGACCCCATGCCTGGTGCTGCTCCAACGCTGAATCCCGCGCAGCGTTTCACAGCGGTATTCAGTGTCGACTGACAGCCGGACACCTCAGCTTTGATTAGCCGCCGCCCGTTCTCCTGGGGTGATGACATATGGTGCTTGGATCCAGAGGCCCTTCTTCGCCTGTTGCGCTGGAGCCGCACCAGACGAACTCGTCGCAGATTTTCCGTCTCGTTCTCGCTGTCTTCAGCGCCCGTGTTTCGTCGTAACTCGATGTTCCGGTCTTTTAGAATGTAGCCAATGCTTGGAGAAAGCTTCCTGGCGAGGTCGTTAGTGAGCCGGAGGTGGTAAGGGACGACAGTTTGTCTGACTTCGCAGCGTCAGACTCGCCGGAACCCCTCAACGTGACTATTTTTTATCTAGATTCCCGTTTAGATCTTCCTCTCGTTCTAAAGCTCTGGACGTCCGTGTTGTCGTTTTGTTACGTGGACGTGTGTTGTGTCGGTGTACGCGGCATGTCAGAATAAGCGGTTTCCAAGTGGGCCATCCAGGACTGGACGCCCCGAGGCATCCAGCCTTTATCGCTTCCATCACCTGTAAATACCTTAACTCGGCATGGGCACAAAGCTTACAGTGTGTATAGCCCATCGGTGCTGGCATTTCATAGTTCTGGCACCAGTGGACCGGCATGACATGACAACAAATTCTGCGCTTCCGTGGTCACTTCACTGCGTCAGGCATTGGACCAAAGATGGTCTTCGTACACTGTTTAAATGCTGCCGGCCACTCGGAACTTACAATGTATGTACATACCATGACAGCCTAAGACAGATCTCATCGAGGCTCACTTCATTGGGAGTTTAATTATTTGCTTTTTGATGAATTCCAGATGGGACCTTACATTATATACGGACTTGAGACGAATTCATTGTGGGATGTACTCAGACATTTAACGGAATAGATCCCTCAGTAGACTGACATCGATATATTCACGACTGAATAGGGTCGTGAGACGACACCAGATCAAAATAAAGCTTCGGGGCGGCGGCAAATTAGATTCTTCTGCATCATTGTCCTTTCAAAAGACAACCTCAGACTACACATGTAACAGTATTTTAACGAGCTCAAGTCACGATAAGCGACAGTCTGAAGTAATACATACGACGTATTTTGTCCGGACATCTGTTTAATAATAAACGTGAAAAACTTGCACGCATTGTTTTCTTTAACGTTGCCTTGTTATAGGCCCAGCTTGGTCACGTATAAAGATACGTAACTCAGTGGACCTTTGCTGCGTCCTTGAGGAATTTTCGGGGGTTTGGACATCAGCTTCTGGACAGCTTCAGCAGTCATGATTCAGTAGCTGTGAAAAATTTGCAACGCAAATTCATGCAGCCGAACTCGTACCTTAGACCTTAAAGTAACACCATTGCGTCGAATAGCAGCAACCCTAACTCGCACCCGTAGCAACTTTTCATCAGTTCGGTCATGGGACTGATTTGAGGACGTTTTTGGCTTCAGGGTATTCTCATTCCTAAACGTTGCAACAGACATGGATGCATGGGGCACCTCTCGTATCTCATGTGCATCTTCGCCAGTCATACCATTCCAGGTCTTGAGCTGACTTACCCGGGTTCGTAAAAACACAAATGGTTAAAGATTACTGGGTTTTCGGGCAGAAGTTCGTCGAACGTAAGTTCGTAGGGCAATAGTTCGTCGGGTAATCGTAAGGGCAATAGTTCGTCTATGGCCAAAGTTTGTCTCGCGAAAGTTCGCATGGACAAAGTTTGTCCAGGACAAAAGTTCGTCTAGGGCAAAAATTCGTCTCGCGAAAGTTCGTATCGGACAAAAGGTTGTCTAGGACAAAAGTTTGCCCAGCAAAAGCTCGTATAGGACATAAATTTGTTTAGGACGGAAGTTCGTCCAGGACGAAAGTTCTTCCCGAGGAACTTTGTTTAGGACAGAAGTTTGTCAGGGACAAAAGTCCGTCTTGAGCAGGAGGTTAGGATAGGTTAGGTTAGGTTGGGATAGGTTAGGTTAAGTGAGGTTAGGTTGGGGTACCATTTTAGGCCCGTTCCTTTCCCAATACGAACTCAAAGTTTACGAACCCTTGGCTACGAACCTTTTCCTTAAGAACGTTTTCCCTCACGAATTTTTTTCCTACGAACCTTTTCCATTCGAACCTTCCGCAGTACGAACCTTTTCCATTAGCGAGACAAACTTGGCCTAGACGAACTTTTGCGCTTGACGAACTCTTGCTCTAGACAAAGTTTTGGATGATTGACTTGTTCTGGACAAACTTTTTCCCCATATGAAGCTTTTGCCTTATAGAAACTCTGTCCTAGACGAACTTCTGCGATGACTTTTGTCTTAGACGAAACTTTGCCCTAGACGAACTTTTGCCCCAGACGAACTCTTCCACGACGAACTTCAGCACGACGGACTTTTGTCCAACGAATTTGTGCGTTGCGAACTTTTGCCCTACAATCGATTATTGTGACCTTTAGGACGGCTGTCGACTAGGTTATACAGTCCAGGCAGCTGACATGGTAAGAGTTTAAATCGCAGTTGAGATGCATGTCAGTCACAGTTACTGTTGACGTACCTCACGCCGTTTGACTTTTCACCTGGTAATGGAAACGTGATGTTTCACATGATAGAGCAGTTGTAGAAACCAGCGGAACTAGCCGCTTCCACATATGTCACGTCCAGGCTTGTATTACTTCTCAGTCATGTAAGTACAAGTTCTAGTGAAGACAGATTTCTCTGTTTAACAGCGCGATGTCAAGTCAACGAAACGTTGCAAACGCACTAAGTCTGAAAGTGAATAACCGAGTCAATTAAAATTATGTGATACGAAGTTTTGGAAGTCGTTTCGTCCAGTTGCTACTTTGCTCGAAAATCTCCGGCCATTCCACCGACGTTAGCGTCGCATACTCAAGCTCCGAATTTCACGAATACGCTGTTTCTACGAACCAGCCCAGCGCCGCGCACAAACGCGGAGTTACATCGGCCGTTGACATGGCTGTCGGCGCCGGTCTCTCAACTGACGCCCACGTGTCTGCCGCCCTGCAGAAGAATGACGCCGCCAGCATTCCCGTGCGGCGTCAGGAGCTCGACGTCAGGAGCGACTACGTGCTCCGCTGTCTCGCCACCTGCGTCGGCATGGACTGGCACGAGCTGGTCGAAATCATCTACGAGGAGAAAATGGTGAGAGGCGTGCTCGCTGAGGTGCCTAATGTGGGGCGCGCACATGGCGGCGGTTCACTTCGGTATGTTGTTCAGGTCGGGGCGAATGATTCTCCGATTTCATGGTCGAAAGTGCGTTGTGAGCATTATGTTTTGAGTACTATTTTAACGTGATCTTAACAGCAGAAGTACGTGGAAATGCCAAGATTTTTGTTTTAGTGTCATGATATGCTTTGCTTGCTGATCTCTGGTTTGGCCTTCGTTCTAATATGGAAAAATGGTGTTTCAGTCGTGCTAATTGACATATAACATGCGTTGCTGGCTATGGCTTATGGCTCTTTAACATTCGGCAAGTGTGCCAACGATCTCGTCAACCAAATTAGGCGACCTTGCCCGCCCTGCCGGGGTCACGACCTGAGGGGGACACGTGCCGCAGCTGGCCCGGCTCGAGGTTCTCTTCATGGTAAACGGGCCGCAGCGGCTGCTGTGGTTCTGCCAGCCGCCGCACGCGCCGGCCGCCCCGCCGCCGTCCGACCAGGTGAGATCGATTGGGGCTGCCCTGGGCCTGGTACCGGTACCGCCGGCCGTCACTGCCTGATACCGCCAGCCGCCGATCCGCCGTCTCGAAATAGCAGTGGACGCAGAGCGAGAAGGCCTACTGAAAAAGGCCTGGAGCCTTCTGAGCCCGTGATTCATGTTGAAACTGTGAGATTTTTAGGAAAGATGTGCAGTAATGCCAGAAAACGGTCCTCGCGTCTTCCAGCACCCCTGCTTGGATCCGCGCCTGACCGTTGTCCTCGGCACGGGGCCTGTTGTATCCTGACGTGGCGCCGGCCCATGGCCGCGAGGGCCGCCCGCAGCCGCCGACACTTCCAGGGGTCGGGGTCGGGGGAGAGCAGCTGGCCGAGTGCTGGGAGAGATGCCATGCCAGTGGGAATATGGTCACTGACGTCGGTGTCGCCGTGCACACGTTTAGTGGGGTTTGGGACCATCAGCGTTATGAAATTTTAAAGCGACGTATAAGCGTTGAATGGAAAATGGCCGTGTTCGAGCTCGCCAGTAAATTTGAGGAAACTTTTCCCGTGATTGTTTCTATCCTTTAGAGGTGATGGTGAGGGAAACATGTTCGCTATGCGTTGCGCATGTTTTTGTATCGTCTCCTCGGGTTTCATATGTTCACATGTTCATTACGGCTAGTTTCCCCAATGCATCGTATGAATTTATTCTGCATTCGCTCAAGGTTCGACGAAATAACGCACTGCAGTAAAGTCTTTATCGCCTCCTTATGGAAATGAAGCTAAAAAAATTCCAGCGTTCCTCTGTGCTAAGTACTGCCTTTCCTATGTATGTTCCCCACTTCTCGGCCGGACTGCAGCCTCCCGGTTCGCGCCGTTTGCGGCCACGTGACCGGGTTTCGCGCCGTTTGCGGTCACGTGACCGGGGTGCGGTGCCGGCAGCGGGCCGTGTCGCGGGCGGCCCGCAGCGCGGCCGTCTCCTCCCGACACAACACGCTGCTGCTGACGGACGGCACCTCCGTGCCGCTGCGGGGCCTGGCCACGGTCATGCTGCGCACGTCCAACCAGCGGAACATCACCGACGACAACGCCCACAAGGTGACGCCGACCCGGGCGGGAGGTGTCTTTCGGCGCTCGGCGAGTGGAACCGGGAGAGACGGTGCTGGACGTGGGAAGGCGAGGGTCGGGCGCTAGGTGAAGTCCCGACTAGCTTTGACTGTTGTGCCGGTCGAATCGTATGATCGTCGAATCGCCAGATCGTCTGTGTGACGATACCGCCAGGAGGGGATGTTCTTCTGTTATTGTACTGTTACTGTACTGTATGACGGTGCCGGCAGTCTGTTGCTGTACAGTGTGATAGTGTCGGCAGGAGGCGTTGTTCTGCTGTGATATTCTGCTGCTACTCTGGAGTCTGAAAGTGCCGGCAGGAGATGGTGTTCTGCCATAACTAAACGTTGTGCCGAAGGAGGTGGTGTTCTTATGTGATGGTCTGCTGTTACTGTTCGTTGTGATGGTGCCGGCAGGGGGTGGTGTTCTGCTGTTCCTGCACAGTGCGGTGGTGCCGGCAGTCTGTTGCTGTACACCATGACGGTGCCGGCAGGAGGTGATGTTCTGCTGTTACTGTACATTGTGACGGTGCCGGCAGGAGGTGATGTTCTGCACGCTGCCGGGCCGCGGCTGCCATCTGCTGCAGTCGGCCGAGCGGCTGCTCCGTCTGGTGTTCGTCCCGGTCATCAGCCGCCACCCGTCCGAGCTGGACAACAGCGCCGCCGGCCGGGCTTGCCGCCACCAGCTGCTGCTGGCGCTCTGCACGGCCGCCTCCATCTTCCACGGTACGCGCCGCCGCCGCCCGTGCCGCCATTACCCGGGGTCCTCAGTCGGGGACGAGCCGGCGCCGCCACGCAGCTGCGGACCGTGGTGGTGGAACACGCTGATCCGTGATGGCGGCTTTGAAATACGTCGTCATGATGAGACAAACCCTGTGCTGTTGTGGAAGGCAGCTTTCAGTCATGGGAATAACTGAAGTATTTCTGACGTGTAGATGAGAACGCCTTTACCTTTTGGACTCCGGCCATATGGGCAATACCAGTGATAGCGCTTTTGCTTCCACGTATTTCGACAGTGACGGACAGCAGCATCCGGCAGCAGGTGGTTTTCGAGGAGATTCCGCTGGACCTGACGTTCCGCTCTCCGGCCGAGATCACCGCTCTGTACAAGGACAAGCAGAAACTGATCATCATGGAGCAGTACGTCAACATCTGGATCCGCCAGATCGAGGAGGTGAGAGACCACTGCACGCAGGTGACATAAACAGCTGCAGAGAGACCAGTTATAGTCCGCAGTACCGCCAGGGGAATTAGCTGGGCTGTTTTGGGGTTGTATGAAGACAGAGTGCCTTCATCTTTCGACCGGCATTTCGGTCTGTAAGGCCTTTTATAACGTACGTGGTTGGGTGGTCGTTTTATCATACCACGCCAGCGCTTCGTACCGTCATGTACAGACACAACGAGGAAGTCTCATATCAAGAAATGAGCCTAGCATGACTTCTTCGCCGGCCGATGTGTCTGAGTTTGAATTTTGTCAAGATTCTCCCGTTTACTCGTTTCGTCAGCATCACACAGTCCTCCACTGGCAGGTGTTGATGCAGAGCGAACTGCTGCGCAAGGAGGGTAACGAGATCGGGCCGCACAAGGAGCTGGAGTACTGGAAGATCCGCTCGTCCGTCATCGACTCCATCATCGAACAACTCAAACCGCACAATGTGCGATTCGGTAGCATTCACAACTGTGCAGCCATGTTAGCCACTGAGTCACCCTTATCGGGTGCAAGTGGGTTTTACGCAGAAAGCAGCATTTTCGATGAATACCGGACTTTCATGAATATCTGACTGTTTTTTTATGCTATTTCTGATGCCCCAGCAGGGCCTTCCTTGTTAATTGCATGTAATCACACAGTTAGTTACATACACACATACTCTGTGTACACGGCAAAAGTTTCATTTTTCGGCACCCGTGCGAGAGTCTTGACTATACGTTTGCTGTCAGGCTCCCCAGGTGGCATTTAAGCGCACACATGGGTTATCCCAATTCCTCGGGCCCTGTGAAGCAGAAGACTGCCTCGATGACATGAAGCGAGGCCGTGCTTTCGGGAAACTACAAGGGACAGAAGGATCTATTTTAAGGCGGATCACGCCCGTGTACCCATTGCCGCGGACGCTGAACGTAGAGTAGGTAGGCTAGAGCGGTCACCCCGCGACAAGGCGAACACTTCCCAGTTGCTGCCGTCTCCTGGGTAGGAGCCGGTGGAGGAAAACTGCCACGTGTCAAACTTGATCCATAGATTCATAGGTCCATAGATCCATCCGTAGATCCATCCGTCCATAGATCCGGTATTGTCCAAACTCCCACTTTCCGGTTACGCGCATTTACCGTCTGTGCCACCAGGGTGGTAAAATTTCTGACTGGTACCGCATTACTCTTCCCTTGGGCATCAGATGCGCTAGTCAATAACGATAGAACTAACACATGCTACACACGCATCTTAGCAGCCCTCCTAGAGGTTACATACGCTGCTATTTTGATTTTAGGTGAAGGCTGCTGTCTTCTGCCTTCAAATGAACCACAACCCCATCATCAAGCTGTGGCGACGCACTGACCGCCGCATCACTGACGCCTACAACGAGGCCAAGGACAACATCCGCTTCATCTACTGCATCGAGAAGCATCTGCACCCGCTCACCCTTGGCTCGCCTGTGAGAGGGATTTCCGTCTCAGCCACAAAACATGGCGGCGGTTGACATGAGTGTAGTTTGCCTGAATGAGAAAGTACGACGAAAACTTGAGCAGTCATGTCCCAGATTCTGAATTCCTCAGTACATCTTTTTTAGTGCTCAAATTTGGATATGGTGGGAATATTGTTTCTACGAAATGTCTGTCGAAGCGAAAGTTACCATTCTCACCAGCAGCCCTTGCGTAACGGTTTCAAACCCGAGCGAGCTTGATTGATGGAGATGTTGAGTGCCGTCTTTACCGTGTTCCTGTTTTTTTTTATTCCATCCAACAAACCCTCGTGCAAATTACAACGCTGGTAACAGACCGAGTAATCACGTGCCGCTTCGAGTGCGCTGAACCTTGTCATGACTAATTCACCTATTTTTCTCCACTCGCTTCACTCTCAACAACATCCTCGCTCTCTGCAGCCAGAGATGGTCAACAGCATCGCCGGCCTCTTCAACGCCGTGCGCATGATCCACAGCGTCTCCCACTACTACAACTCCTCTGAACGCATGTCGGCCCTCCTTATCAAGGTGGGACGGCAGGTTACGGCACGGAGCTCCACCGACGGACGTTCTGCAACCGGGCTACCGTCATTCAATTAAGAGCTCATTTATTAACGCATCTGCCCTGAAATGGACCATTGGAAAACCATCAGTCGAGATGGGACCGTTTCATTCAACCCACCTTAACGCTGTCGCGACACAGCAACCGTGGCATCACAGACGTCTATGACGATGCTCTCACATATCAATCGTCACTCTCCCGACTCCTCACTCACTCGTCATTGCGTCCAGGTCACCAACCAGATGATCGTGTCGTGCATGGAGTACATCAGCGACCGCGGCCGTCACACGGTGTGGTCGCAGCCGGAGTCGGAGGTCCGCTCGCGGATCCGGGACTGCATCGCGCTGCGGGACCACTACCACGCTGGCCTGGAGCGGGCCGAGGTAGCTCGGGTGGCGGCCTGCGGGTCGCGGGGGACCGGGCTGGAGGCTGATGGGCGGCAGGGGGGACCCAGAGGGGGCGAGGGACCTATCGACCAGTTCGAGGGCCGGGCGGATTCTTAACCGTGCGGAAAGTGTAGCGAAGTGTGCATAAATACAAAAGAAAACAGCTCTCCACTCTCCTAGGGGGCACGATTAACTCGCGTCCTTCATGGGAGTTTGAAGCTCCGCCCTATGGACAGGGCTAGGCTCAGCTAGCTGCTTTTTAAGACTGCAGATTCGGAATTGTCTTCTCTGACTCCTGTTCCAAAATGTCAGACTACGTGTGTCGTGCTGCTGACTTTTCATTCAGTATGCAAGGGCATAGATGACTTGCCATCACCAGGATTACCTTACTGTCACGAGGGAATGGGATGTTTTATCAGTCACTGCTTGAACCAGTACGGTATACCAATGGGCCCCGTTTATGTGAAATATTACCTGCGCGGGGCGAAAAATCGTCATCGAGCCATTGCGAGTAGACAGGGCCTAGAATTTTGCTCGAAACATCGCCTTCGTGTGCGTTTCATGTAAATAGCGGGGAAAACCATCACCGAGTGTGGCATGTCCGTGTTGAATGAAACGGTACCATCACGCAGAAAGCTCTGGAGCACGTCGGCAACCGGCCGTTCGAGTTCAGCAAGGTCTACATTTTCGGCAAGTTCGACGCATTCTGCTCGCGCCTGAACATGCTGACCGACCTGTTCGACTCGATCCAGGTGTACTCCCGCCTCTTCAACTCTCGGATCGAAGGTCAGGGGTTCCTCTTTCAGTCGTGAACTCGTTCTCTAGTTTTTTTCACGCTGATTGGTAAGAACAATTTGATTTTTTCCGGATTTGGGCTGTGCCGAAAATGGTGGCTACGGCTGATAATGCGACATTATGGGTGGTCGAACACATCGAAAGTTCACGATCTGGATATCTCGGTATCTTTTGATGACGATGGCCGCTATGATGCAGTGCCACCTAGATATGTGGATGCCGTCGACATGCTGCATGTCATAGAAAAGTAACATCATTAATCTAGGGTAACTGTGACCACTGTCCTGACATTTCTAGAAGTGTAGGGACGTTATTCATAATATGGCCTTGCCATATTGCGATAAATATATGCGACGGACCCCTGGTCGTTCTAGGGTTTGTGCTCGCTGGTGACCGCCTGTCCAGGCGGCGACTGTTTGCTGTTTGTCGCGTGTTACCTGGTGTCTGTGGTGCGCAGGTCTGCTCCAGGGAGTGCCCAGTGAGTGGCCCGGCTCGGACGAGACTGTCTGTGGAGCTGGTTATAGCGCTGCTGGCTGCTGGTCATGCTGCTAGTTATGGAGCCGAACAGTTCTCTAAAATATCACATAGTGCATTGAGTCATTGCAAAAAAGGAAAAAAATGAATTAAATTTCGCTTCCAAATACTGTCGTGACCATAGCTGTACTGTTGCCATCCTAACTCCGTCAGCATTATGAATCTACAGAGATTCATCTGTTGGTACTCCGTTGGGGCGGCATTTATATTTCCTTTGCGCAAGCTTCTGCCTTTTTTACCACTTAAACGCTTCTATGACCTCGCCGAGCAACTCACACCGTTCCTCCTTTAGACCCGGCAAAGTGCACTCTCCATAATGTGCATGATGTGCACCGCCTGCTGAGTTGCCCCAGTCCGATGAGCTGATGACGCTTTGGCATCAGCATTGGGGAGAGCACGCTCCGTAGCGGTCTGCGAAACTCCTCCGATCAGTGAACTTCACACACGCCGCACCCCTGCGTGAGACGAACCTGACCCGGCGGCGCCGCGACCCGGCAGTGGTGGAGGAGATCATCACCATGTTCCGGCAAATGGTGGACGACATCACGCAGAAGAAATACGACTACCTGGACTACAAGAGCAGCCAGTTCGTGCGCGACTACGGCGAGTTTCGACGCGGCTCCTCCACGCTGCTGGCGCAGATCCGCGGCTCGCTCGAGCAGGGCTTCCACGACGTCTGGGAGACGCCGCAGGCCTTCCACTTCCTCAGCAGGTGCGTCCGCCGGCCGCCGGCCGTCGGATGGGCGTCGTTGCCACCTTGACACTACGGCGGAGGTGGCAATCGAGATTCTGTGAGGAGATGGACATCTTTTGAACCGTGGCTGAGGGCTGAGTTTTGGTTTGGACAGGTATTCGGTCCCTTGGACTGTTCCGGGGTGAAAATGATTTAAAACATGGATGGCTTCTGGCGAGGGTCGTGGAAACTAAGTACCTATGCAAACATCGAAACCTTATAGCCAACACTCCTGTGCCCACTGAGACTGGAGACAGTGAACGATTGTCTTCTAAAATGCATGGAGATTACGCTTGTTAGTGGCTTCGCTTTGCGTGCTGGGCAACCGTTTATCCGCCTTGGTACCACCATGAAATGTTTTGCGTTTTATATATGATTTTTTGTAAGCAGGGTGGCATTTTGCTTTAGTTTGCGCAACTTGCGTTTTTTAGCCGTGATTCGACGCGAAATATTCTAGGTTAACATTAACATCGCCGTATTCTCATAGCTGAAAAAATTGTGACGAGAAACGAGGTTCTTCAGTGGTTGGCATTGCGCATTTGTATTCAAGATGCAAAGGATGTAACAAGATATATAATACGTATTTATCAGTGTCATATTAAAGTCGCCCATACCGCCGTCAGATTTGAGAAGGTGGCGGCCGTGGTGCCGGGCCTGAACATGGCGGACAAGCACCAGCGGATCGCGCAGTACTACTCCGGCCTGGTGGCCACCGTACAGCGCCACTACATGACTCACAAGGACCGGCCGCCCGTGGCCTGGAACGAACCGCCGCTGGCCGGTACGTGCCGGCTGGCGGGCTCGTGGCGCTTTCGAGTCGGAGAGGAACGACTCGGTGACCCGGCAGAGGGCATCCACGGGTTGAGCCCGGCGGACGCGTCTGCTGTACCTTCCGCCCTGTGTGTGGTCTATTGCCAGTGGACGGGCATACTGTACCACCGTGACCGTGATTTGGTGCGGTTTACCCCCAGAGGAAGTTCGGTAGTTGTGCCGCGCCAGTGTGTGTTGTGATTGATCTGATCTGCAGGTCAGATCCGATGGGCGCGGATGCTGTACCGCCGTCTCAGCGAGCCGATGGAGGTGATCCGGGGCCACGAGGCCTTGCTGGCGCTGCCGGAGACCAAGCAGGCGGTGCGCCGCTACAACAAGCTGGCCGTCTGCCTGTACCGGCTGCAGCACCTGCTGCACACCGCCTGGATGGACCGCAACGTGAGCGTGGCGTCGGCCTCAGCCCATTTCTTGTCGTGCGCAGAGGATCCAGCAGCGCCTGGTTCGAACTCGTCATTGGCTAAGCCGCTTAGAAAATGGCGACCGTGATGGCATTAGCCGATTTTGTGGATGCTTATTTCGGGATAGATTCACAGCGGTTTCTTTAAGATATCTCTTCATTCTCTTTTGAGCCTCACTGGCATCGTTGAATTGTTTGTCTGGGTTTCTAATTTAATGTCGATGTCGAATGTCTAACGTCTAATGTCATTGTAGTTATGCTTATGCTTCCCTGAAGCCTCACGGCTTTAACCACCCCTTCAGTACATGGTGGCTGGAGGCTGCGAGTCACGGTCTTGTTATACTCTGTTGGACAAATTAAACATTGCACCAGTCTGGCTGTCCCTTCAGGTGCTGTACATCGAGCGGTTCCTGGCCTGGCCAACGATTGTGCCAGACGGCGAGGAGTTCAAACTCAACTACAGCCAGGAGATCAGCAGCATGATGCGCGAGGTGCAGGTGATACTACGCATGGGGCTGGAGGTCCCCATCATAGCCAAAGCGCTACTCTCCCGCAGACAGTACCTGGTGGACGTCTCCAATTCAGTGGAGGTGAGATACTGCGTGGCTGGTCGTTTTCGGTCGATGATGGAGGAACGAAAACCTGTTGACACACAGTGCACTGTGTAGCAGTTAAAACATGTCGCGAACTAGCGCCGTTGAAATAAATTAGATGTTCTTTTCCTAGACTTTCTGCTACGTATTCATGTGTTCTTATACACACTGTTTATACATATCTATCATATTGCACTATATGGTGCCTCATGTGGTGCTGTGGTATTATATATGTATTGTTTATTCTTATTTCGACTAAGTACGTACACCTGGCTCCCGGTGCCAGACCTGGGGCCTCCTACTACCACATGCGTCCTTTCGATTCTCCGGCAGGACCTGTTGCAGTACTTTGGCACCGTGCGGGCCCGTATCCTGCCAGGCCTGCAGCCGCTGCTGGTGCCGCACGTGCTGCACGTGCGCGGCCTGCTGGAGTCGCGGCTGGCGCGGCTGACCTGGTCGTCGCCGCTGCTGGTCGGCACGGTGGCCGAGATCAGGGAGGCCGTCCGCCTGCTGGACGTCCTCATAGTCAGGTCTGGCGCCGGATATGTTTCGCTCGTTGTGGGATGCATGGTGTGATACTGGAAAACAGCTTCCTTAAAAATTTCGGTTTCCGGGTCGTGTCTTGCTGCGTAGCATCGCGGTTGTCATTGGTTTCCCTTAGTATTTTTAAGATGTAACGAAGAGCATTGGATCGTCACTGAAACCTGCGTCATGTTTGCTGCTTCATCGGCATCATCATTCCCGGTATCACTTGATTTCCTGCCGCTGCTCTAATCCAAGGTCCCCCTGATCATAAAGGTGTAGCCGTCTGACGCCGCCCGATCCCACGGCAGGCTGGTCGACATCTACTGCAGCCGGATCGAGGGCACGCTGGCCCGCATGTACTCCGTCCGGCTGTACACGCTGCCGGAGAGCGAGCCCTGGGCGCTGGACGACTTCCTGGTGCGCACGTACAAGGTGTGCACCGCTTCTGCCCAGGTGGGTCCGCCGACAGCCGCGCACACTGATTTACCGAGTAGAGAAGTGTCGAATTACGTGTAGTCAATCGTTTCAACTGAATATTACTGACTGGACTTTGGCAAGGGGCATTCCGTTCGAACGATAGTTTTGGTTCGGTGACGTCTAAGTCGTGAGGTGATGAAATATAATATCCAGTCCAGACCGTCACACTCTGTCTGCCGTCTGACCTCTCCTGTGTCGTGTGACCGTCTGATCCGCTCCATCAGGAGCTGGATAACCTGAGCGGCACGATCGAGGAGGGCGTGGCCGAGCTGGTGGAGCTAGTCCACAGCCACGACCCGTCGCGCGCCGACGACTCCTCCAGCGGCTTTGTCGACACCGACGCCGACTCCGACGATACCGCGTGTATGTAATCGCCGGTGTTCGTTTTAACACGTCCCATGAGTTTGTGTTCGTTCGGCCGCAGTTCCTTGGTCGGATGACACCGCCTGTGTGCTTGTGTTCTTCCGGCCGCCGGGTTTGATCCGCACAAAGCATTAGCCGTGTCCGTAAACTGCAGCATTGGCTGGAGTTATTCCCTCATGGAGCGCCTCTGCCAGCCTCTGGATCAACCCGTTGCCGCTACCGTCCCCGGACGGCCTCTGACTCCATTTCTCTGGCCGCATAGCCACGGCCAGCTCACTGGCCCAGCCCCAGTCGAGTCCGTCCACGCCGATACCGCCGCCGCTCGCCGAACAGGCCAGCACGCGGGCTGCCCCGCGGCAGCTGTCGCCGGAGGAGGTGAGTAGACTCTGGCAGCAGTCAGGGCCACAGAGCGTCCAGACTGGTCAGATAAGAGACTGGCTGTAAGCGCCGGAAATGACCTTGTTGTGATAAGGACATTACAGTTCTTTTTGACCGTATGAAAATTTTGCTTGTGGAAGTATTTTTCATTTTCCTGACGGGGCTGCTTGTTTCGGGTGCATTGACACCGTTTCACATACGATTCTACGCGAAATGCCGTCAGAGGCTGCCATTCAGTACCCACGCATTTCTCCTGGTCTGGATTCAGACGAATCGCCTGCGCAAGCGGTATGTGAAGCTTACGCTAGATCGTTGAATGTGCTGTACTTTGTTCAGCTGGAGAAGCGCCGCAAGGAGATGAGGCTACGCATGGAGAAGGCTGGCAAGGACATGCGGCGGCAGTACCACCGGCGCGTGCTGGAGGTGCTGATGAAGGCGACAAAGGCGGCGCTCGAGGCGCTCAGGAAGCGCGTCTCCTGGGTGGAGAAGGGCACGTGTGAGTACTGGGACCAACAGGACGCCCGCTCGTATAGTTTCTGAGTACCCGTCTACTGTGTGGTGCGGCGAAATGAAGATCGCGTGATTGTTTTGCCGTTGCATTGATTATTCCTACGAAAGCAGCTTCGAGACAGATGAGTTTGAAGGTGAACTGGTATAGTGTTAAGAACTGTCAATCACATTGCAGTCTTGCCCTGTTACAGACGCTTTTAGAAGAGTACCTATCCGTAAGTGTCGAAAGATTTTCTGTGAATGGAACCCAGCCGAATGCGCGTAACTAGCTGACATACCGTTCTGAGCCACACCGTTACCCACCGAACATCGGCTTAGTTGCAGACCTGTGCGGGCTTCTTGAAACATATTTGTTTTCATTTTCTACATACCACACAGTCGCCGACATTGAAATACGTTCGGCGCAAAGCGCAAACAAACTAAATGAATGTTTGCTTCCTTTCCGCATCACGTACCATCAAAGAGCAAGGCGTGCCGTTATTATACCCAGCCAGTTTTCTTTTTTCTCCGGCTTATTCACAAGACATGTTACATATCAACGTGGAGTTTTTGACCCGTAGCGCGGTCTAGACTGGATGCCAATGGAATCTTCGAAGAATGAGGATGGCGAACACTTGTGGGCCATTGCATGCTGTAACATGATGTAAAAAGCTCATCTGGATATCTTGTCCATCAATTACAGTGAGCCATAACCTGTTTCCAGGAGAGTTTAGTGCATGTTGAGAATCAGGAAGGTATTGAAACATGGAATAAACTAGGTAGATGTCTGGGAAGATTGACAGCAACTAGTGCATAGGAAGGCGGGCGGAATGGCGGAAATGGAATCAATAAATTTGGAGATACCGATCCTGTTCTGCACGCCTGCAAAGCTGTTATGGGTCTGAACCAAAGCCAGTGTTAGTCAATGCTAACCGCTTCCACGTAATTCTGATCATTCCTTGTCTACTGAACGAAGGACAGAGGTTTGAGTGTTACGCTTTTGGAGCCGGCAGAACAGAATAAGAGATCGGGCATCACGAGGATGGAGTGTGGATGTCTTCCGCGACGAACTGCTATTAGCCACGTTTGTTATTAGCCATTAGCCACCTCTTGGACGAGGAGTCCTGTTCATGTTTTTGTCACAGTCTTTGGAAATGGCACTTGCCAGAAAACCCGAAAATCGTAGAAATACCAAAAACGCGTAGTCATGACAAAATGCATATAGATATACAAGCCATACTTCTTGACCCATTTACTGACATCCTGCATGCACCCTCAACTGCATCCCCCTTCTTTCGACGACCAGTCGGGCTCCGCTGCGCCGCTGCGGCCGCTGTCCGGCCGTCGACCCCTCCCTGTAGTTGATGAGCTCGGCTGCCACCCGGTCCGGCACCCCACCTGTGTGACCGGTTGAACCGCCGCTGCCGGCCGGTACTCGCCGAGCGACCAGTGTCGATTCGTTATCGTCTCCGCCCTACCACACGTGGAGAGGCGCTGTCGATGCGTCCACCGGGAGTAGATTTGAGACTGACGATTATGTCTGGACGTGGATTTTACCGCTAAAATTTCGTGCGCGTTTTCTTCGATGGTGCTAACAGTATTTTCTGGAAACGTACGTGCTAAATCAGCTTTAGAAAACCACGTCACTCCTCTCATTCCCCTTGTGTCGGCCAGATCTTGTCGGCCAGATTCTGTCGGCGGGATTCTTTGGGCCAGTTCCCGCCCGTTGGATTTCGTCCTCGCAACGCTGTGAATTCCTATATCATGATCTTTGTCTGCGTCTCGTCACATTGCCTTAGGAGACCATGCATAGCCTTTGTTGATTCAGTCTGGTGTCACTCACTTCATGCTGCCTCGGAACCCAAATCTCCTCACACTCTGAGCTGGCCCCTCGTACCTCTTTCCGCCACAACTCTGTGCTGCCAGATAACGACTGTGAATGGCCGCCTGTCCTCAGTATCACTTCTGTCGCCCACCCGTGCGCCTGTGTTCCGTCTGGAGGCTTCGCTGTGCATCCCGAACGTGCATGTGTCACCCACCCTGGACCAGATGCAGGAGACGCTGGTGCGGGCCGGCAAGATCATCCTGTCGGTCAGCAAAGGCGTCAGCCAGTGGTGCCGCCACAGGAAGCACAAGGTAGACCGTCTCCGGCTGATCTCGGTCCGTGATTGGTTACCGGTCGGTATTCTCGTAGCGTTAGCTGTTCCAAATTGTGACACAAAAAAATGTCTGTTTTTATGTGTTGTTAATCCCGATATGTCCGCGTGTTCCGTTCCTGCTAGTGATGAACAATATTCTGATGCTGACAATCTTGCCAGCCACACACTAGTCGAAATAACTGGACACCATCGTGTGAGCGTGAATGTGTTTTCTGCGATACTGCGCAACCAACGCGTCCGAAGTTGTTGCTCGGTTCGCTGACACCTCCCTGGCGGCCGCCTCCAGCCGGTCATGGACGCCGAGCTGCCGCCGCCGCTGCCGGTGGCGCCGGAGCCGCCCAAGCCGCGCTGGGGCACCAACTTCAACCGCGCCGTCAGGTCAGGGTCTCGACCGCGCTGCAGGGGCGGGGGAGAGAGGGTGAACTCAGCGCGGCTTTGAGAGGATCCAAAGAGCGTGATTTGCACACATTTTCGCACAGAGAGGATCCGCAGTTCAAGGCCCGGTGATGCTGATGCTGAAGTGATGTTCTTGTTAAATTGCACGAAACATTGGTTCCAGCCGTTGCAATATATTTGTGCATATGGCTAATGCGTGATAAGCAGGGACGTAACCAAGGGGGGGAGCATGGGGCCATGGCCCCCCTGAACCAAGCGGTCTGCACTAGATACATGGCGATTTCACATGAATACGTAATAGTGATCATATATATGTTGCAAAAGCAAACATTCTGTCTTTTCCTGTGCATTAAATATGAGATAAATTGCCTAAAATTGCTGCCTTTTCTTATAAATTTCGTCATATGCCTGAGGCATACGACAAAATTTGACATTTGCCCCCCCCCCCCAGGAAAATCCTGGCTACTTGCTTGGTGATAAGCACTATCGAATGATTTATTCAGGTACAGCGAAGTCCAGGCCAAGCACAAGAACTACTTCGTCTACGTGTCTGAAAACAAGGAAGTAATGAAGCTTGTAGTTCTTCTCGGTAACTCCATGCAGAGCACCAAACTGGTGGGTACCATGCTAAAATAAAGCTGTTTCGAGCCTCGATTGTAGTGAACAAACTGGGTTCTTCACAGCGCTACTTCAGGTGTTTTTATTTCTTTACAAGATGTTTTATGAATTGATAAGTCCTCTTGGTAATATGCGTCGCCGTCTTCTTCCGAAGCTTGCCATCTGGTACATCAAACCATTATCATAGTCTGTACTGACCAATACGTCGAACGTTCTTGAAACTTAGACCCAATGGCAATTAACGGATATGATTTTGCTATCGGACCTCCAAGAACTGGGAACCTGCTCTGGCGAAAAATCGATGGAAATACCTCTGAACGTCATCAACTGGTCTCTGAAGAGCCTCCCAATAAGCGCCAGTATCGTTCATTTTTTTGTATTTTCGTTCCAGTCTATGTAGCACACCAATTAAACCTGCGGCCATTCAAGCCGTCATGTGACACTAGAAACCGGCGTCGTGCTGGATCATGGGGTCTGATCACGTGAATGAGTACTGAAGTTACACGAGACCTGATCACGTCACCGGTTCCCTGCGTCACGTGACGACTCGAATGGTCGTAAGTTTGCTCGGTGTGCCACAAAGATCCGGCCATGTGACCGGATCCCCGTGACGCCAGCGCCCGGTCACGTGCCCCGGCCTCTGTGACGTCAGCGCTTCAACTCGCTGCTGGAGGAGTGGGAGCAGTACCACCACCTGTGGCGGCGGGACCGGGCCGCCGCCATGAAGGAGGTGGCCCGGGCGCGGCCGTCGCTGCTCGAGTTCGAGACCGAGATGCAGCGCTACCGCGACACCGAGGGCGAGATCCGGGAGAAGCCCGGCCTCTACCGGGTCGGCGCCGTCGTCGTCTGCGTCGGTGAGCTCGCAGTGAGGCGCGCTGCAGGACTTTGGCCGCCGTTCCCCCGAGTGGTGGACGGCTGTGCTGGAGATGCCATTATCGCTTTGGGATGGCGTCGTCGTCGTCTGTAAGATAGCGTTGTCGTTCGCACTCTCCGCGGGGTTCTCATAGACCCGAGAGAGCTGCTTTAACCTCGGACATTTCTTCAGACCCCGGGCAGTATCCATGGTCCTGGATGGTCTTTCTGATTTCCAGAGAGCGCCGTTTGTTGCATCGTTACACGGAGTAGTCTTGTCTGTCCGCAAATCTTCCGTAATCCTGGACAGTCACTCTGACCTCAGACAGTCCTCCAGCCCCCGGACAGAACCCTGACCCTGACTGCCCCTGACCTCTGCCGGCCGGCAGACGAGCTGAAGCTGGGCCTGGCGGCGGAGGCGCGCGCCTGGCTGGCCAGCTACGGCCAGGCGTGCCGGGACCAGCAGCTGGCGCCAGATGGCGCGCCTGATGGCGCACCTGACGCAGGAGGGCCGCCGGCTGGCGCGGCCCATCAGAGACCTGGAGGACGTGCGCGCCGCCATGGAGGTGCTGCGCCGCGTGCGCGACATGGAGATCGACACGGACCGCGCCATCGAACCGATCGAGGTGAGCCCGGCCCCCGACGTTCTCTTCTCTCTGATACTGAAATGGTGTTGATACTGGTACCTGCCACCCGGTACATATGGGATACTGATGTGGTTTTCTGGCAGCGTTTTTACGTAGCACCTTGTGAGATAACACTAATGCCGGTAGGCATGTTTCGCCGTCGGCGAGTTACTGGGCAAACCTTTGCCACTTCATGTATCTTGCGATGACTCGTTCGGGTTTCACCGGTTCAGTGGTAGACGAAATCCCTGTATTACGCGACCTCGGAAGTCTTTTCTTTGACCTCAAGGACACATGCCACTTTAAGTGCTAGATCAAACCCCAAAAAACTTTTTTCAGCAACTGCTAGAAGCGCACAGTTACGGCATCCCCGATCGCCGTTTCCCGAGTTTCAGCCTCCGTTTCAGGAGCGTCTCATCCTTCCGTCCTCCGTTTCAGGAGAGCCTGGTGCTGCTGGCCAAGTTTGGCATGCCGGTCAGCCGGGACGACGCCGACCAGGTGGACACGCTGCGCTACACCTGGCAGCGCGTGCAGAGCCACGCCGCCGACGTCCAGTCGCTGCTGCGCTCCGTCGAGCCGCACTTCCGCGGCGAGCTGGTGCGCAACCTGGCGCAGTTCGAGCACGACGTGCGCCAGTTCTGCGCCGACTACCGCAGCCAGGGCCCGATGGCGCCCGGTCTGGAGCCGCGCGAGGCCTCCGACCGCATGGTGCTCTTCCAGGTGCGACGACGGGCTGACCGGCTTCCGGGTCAAGGTTTCATTCACTTCGAGCCGTGCTGTGAATACCGAAGGCACGGCATGGTCGTGTGGGAGTGCGGCGGTCTGTCGTACTGTGAAGCAGATGTAAAAGTGCGTGATTTTTTGTGAAATGATAATGGTGATCGAGGCAGTCAGAGTTCAAAGAGACTCTCACATAGAGAATTTCTAGTCAACCCTGGCTCCACGGTACCACTGTGTGGTTCTCGTGCGACAGAACCGTTTCGACAACCTGTGGCGGCGGCACCAGATCTACAGCAGCGGCGAGGAGCTGATCGGGCTCGCGCACAAGGAGTACCCAGTGTTGGGCCAGATCAGGAAGGAGCTGAACTTGCTGCAGAAGCTGTACAGGTGCGGCGGCGGCCCGTCCGGCGTCGGTCGTCCGGGACGCTGAGCTGGACAGTGGTTTTCTGCTGTTCCCATGGTGCTTGAGTGTTCTGGCGTTTGGATCTCCCAAAGGAGCCTGGTTTTCACTGTTTTAGGTTACACCTGTTGTCACCATTTGCTGGCTGAAACGGCGGGGGAGTTTTGTTATTATTATTACTTTCAATAAGTTCGACCCGATTGGTTGCTGGGATGATGTTAGGAATCGAAGCTCGTGCTAGGCATAGTTTGTCGCACGAACTCCGGCCCCTGCACTTGATCGAGCAATCCCAGATAATGGCCGATCTTTTGGCAATTTTGTGTTAGCAAGAGTGCGACACGATCGTGTGGTGTCAGATTGACCGTCTTTTGGCTAGTTGCCAACTGACCCGCAGGCCAAATATCGGGCGCTGGGACTAATCGTCTTGTCAGAACGGGCAGACCAGCGCTCCGCCAACTGAGCTACCGATCACGGTTTTCGCTAAAGTGCAGTGAAATTCATTACTGAACCATCTTGAACCCCATAACTTTATCATGCCGTCTTCTATTTTGCATTTCATAACACAGGAGGCAATCAGCCTGTGAGGATGGCTAACACGGTTAATTCTTGGCATATTGTGTCATTGCGGAACTGTCTTTTTTAGTGCCATTTTAATTTCTGGTCTTTTGACCCCAACACCTCTCCAAGACTGGTGCCATGCTCAGAACTTGTTTTATGGGTCATCAGGCTGTACAACGACGTGATCGACCGCGTTAGCAGCTACTACGAGATCCTTTGGGAGGAGGTCAATATTGAAGAAATCAACAACGAGTTGATGGAGTTCCAGAACAGGTAGGACGCACCGTTTGGCCAGACACTGATCGGGAGAAGCTCAACGCAAGTAAAGAAGAAAAAAGGGGTTATTGGCTGTGTAATGGCACTCATGTTGGTACATTGATCATGGCTTCACCTTGCAGCTTGATGAAGATAACGATAGTCATCTCTGCTTTACAGTCTTCGTGATTGGTTTTAATCTTTTCGTATTCTGCGTAGGGACTGACGTTGGGCTCTAAAGTTTCAACGCCTCTGCTTACGTCACAGATGTCGGAAGCTGCCGAAGGGCCTGAAGGAGTGGCCAGCCTTCAACGCACTGAAGAAGACGATTGACGACTTTAACGACATGTGTCCGCTTATCGAGATGATGGCCAACAAGGCGATGAAGCCACGGCACTGGCAGCGCCTCTCCGAGGTCTCTAAATACCACTACGCCGTGGAGAGCGACGGCTTCTGCCTCAAGGACATCCTTATGGCGCCGCTGCTCCAGAACAAGGAGGACATTGAGGTCAGGCCGGTGTGCTGAAGGGCAGGACGGTGCTGGAACTCGGTAGCGTTGTGTAATCCTTGGCCGGGGTTGTTTTCGATCATGGTGTAACTGAGATGGCGTGATGTTTTCCGGAACTTCATACGGCCTTGTCCCTTTATTGTCTCGGTCGTAGCTGTGATGTAGGTATACACAAGCGGTGGCATTAGTATTTCTAGTAGACTGCATTTGATTCGCCTGACCTTCTTCCTGGCGCCTATGCCTCAGGACATCTGCATATCGGCCGTGAAAGAGCGGGACATTGAGGCCAAGCTGCGTCAGGTCACCAACGAGTGGTCGGCCCAGGAGCTCAGCTTCATGACGTTCAAAAACCGCGGCGAGCTGCTCCTCAGGGGCGACAACACTGCCGAGACCATCGGACAGCTGGAGGACAGCCTCATGGTCCTGGGCTCCCTGCTCTCCAATAGGTGGGACTGCTGGGGACACCCGAGTGGTTTTGGGCTCTTTCGGTCCGGTCTTTTGCGTGCGTTTTTATTTTCGCTATGCGACATTATAGGTTTCCGTCCCGTGAAAATGCCATTACGATACATTCCAAAGTTTGTGTGCTTGCTTCCGATACATAGGATTACGACATTTATAGGTTGTGCGCCATGGAAATTCTAAAAATTCTAAAGAATTTCAATTCTAACAAGTTGAGCTCGTTCTTGTGTGACGCTTGTGTTGTCTGACTGCGCCGCCATTCGCAGGTACAACGCGCCGTTCCGTAAGCAGATCCAGAACTGGCTGACGGACCTCTCCAACACGAACGAGGTACTGGAGCGGTGGCTGTTCGTGCAGAACCTCTGGGTCTACCTGGAGGCCGTCTTCGTGGGCGGAGACATCGCCAAGCAGCTGCCCAAGGAGGCCAAACGGTCAGATATTGCGGAGAACGGCATCGGCGGTGTGTGATAGAGATTAGCTCGGCCTCGACCCATTGAAAGCTGTTTATTAGTGATTGCCAAGCCTACGCAGACTTTGCGTGATTTCCTCTCTGAAGCTCCACATCACGGAGGAACATCACATTTCAGACTCTCTGTCATCCGAGGTCATCGTCAGACGTTGCAGCCCCTGCCTGCTCTGTGCCGTCAGGTTCTACATCATTGACCGGTCGTGGCAGCGGATCATGCACCGGGCGCACGAAGTGCCGAACGTGGTCACCTGCTGCGTCGGAGAGGAGACGCTGAAGCAGCAGCTGTCCCACCTGCAGGAGCAGCTCGAGCTCTGCCAAAAGTCCCTCTCCGGGTGGGTGCTCTGGTCGCGTTAGTTCAAACAAGGCGCCGCAAGTTTGCGGGGATCTTATCGTGATCGTTGTTTCCCCATATTACGGTTTGTTCTGTGGCTTGCATGGTTGCTTCCGAAAGATAGAATTTCGTATGCTACGACGTAGCGTCATTTTTTATTTTTCTTTATGGTGGACCACCACAGGCTTTCATAGGTGATGATACAGATATGTCTAGTTTGTGCATACCGTAGTAAGTTACTAATTATCTTTGCTACTACCACCTACTGCTGCTTTGCTAATTCTTTTTCCAGTTTATTGATAGTTCCCGCCGATTATACGCCGAAATCATGTCGATCATCGTTGTGCTTGTTTGACTTGCAATTAAGATACTGGAGAAGAAGCATAAATATTAATATATTTGGTATGACCTGGTTATCGTGTCCCGTTCTGCCCTGGTTTTCCTGTAGAATAACCGACATCCATTAAGGGGTTATGAAATGAAACTCGCAATAACCGACCTTTCCTTCCTGCCTCAGTTACCTGGAGAAGAAGCGGATCCTGTTCCCGCGTTTCTTCTTCGTCTCGGACCCGGCCCTGCTGGAGATCCTGGGCCAGGCGTCCGACTCCCACACCATCCAGAGTCACCTGATGAGCATCTTCGACAACACCAAGTCGGTCAAGTTCCACGACTCTGACTACGACAAGATCCAGGCGATCATATCCAGCGAGGGAGAGACCATAAATGTACGACTCGGCTCGCTTATTGCGCTGTGGGCAGAATTCAACGTTTTTTCTTATACTGATAAGCCAAACTGCTGAGGTCACTGGGTTTCGTGCTGGACGAAATCGAGGACGCCGACGACTTGCTCGCTCTGCGCTAAGGTTTTTGTGCCCGCCTTGAGTCATTGTACGAGTGAGGCGTATTGTGTGCGTCCCTGCACATCGCTTGCCTGTTTACCGTGCGTTTGATTGCTCAAGCTAGGCTCGATCTAGACATGCTAGGGTGGCACAGTTCTTGTCAGCAGATGCATTTTTAGTCGAAAAAGAAAGGGAACGATAGCAGGCCACGTCTTGTAGAGGTGGATACTGTGCAGTGTATGGCAACCTACTCAGTCTCCCTCACAAACCGTCAGTGGAAACGAACAAACGAAAAAAACGTGCCGAATATACGCCGTCATCCTGTTTATAACATGAAGGAGTCCACGCTTACTAACTTAACTACGCTGTGACCAGCTGGAGAAGTCGGTCCGTGCCGAGGGCAGTGTGGAGGTGTGGCTGATGAACCTGCTGAAGATGGCGCAGCAGTCGATGCACGCCATCATCCGGCAGGCTCACTTCGTGCTGCAGGACCCCTCCATCAACGTGCTGAACTTCCTGGACACGTTTCCGGCCCAGGTACCAGGGCAGCGTAGGCTGGTCAGGCTCCAGCGTAGTCCTTTTGGGATGTTTGCTCGAAAGGACACGTAAAATTGCACCAGAATGTGGGCGAAGGCGGTCATTGTGATAACGTACGATAAACCCATGGCAAATAAAGGTGCAGCTGTATGGGAGTTCTACTGAGGCAGTGTGGACATTAATCATACTCTGAATATATAGGTGTTTCGGTTGCTGGTAGATGTGTTTGCAAAGTTTTCTTATGTTTCGAATGTTTCCAGTGCTACAGCATTTATCTTGGTCATCACATCTGGTAAAACTGATTTTATTGCCACGCGTGCTTTTGGACGAAAATGGCTCCCTTTACACTATGGTATTTCCGTAAGTTCTTCAACAATTGATTTGCCATCGAACGGGTTTCTTTATATTTTGCCCTCTGTCCCTCGGGCTTCCATTTTCGACACGCACCGTCCGGCTGCTACAGGTGGGCATCCTCGGAATCCAGATGATCTGGACTCGGGACGCTGAGATGGCGCTGGGTCAGGCCAGGTTCGACAGGAAGATCATGCCGGAGACAAACAACCGGTACGGACCGCCCTGCATGGGGTTCCGTCTTCTCTGTGACAGCTGGGATCGCATGATATGGACTTCAGCGTTGTGAAGAGACATTTGTTTCAGCAGTCCGTCACGCTAAGTTAATGTTGTCCGCTAGCCGCCTCGTTGGAAAGACTGGTTTTGCTCTCTGTTTCATTCTCGTCTGCGGCAGAATGAATGCAGTTTGTTATATGACTAACTTGACTGGGATACGGTAGATGCCTCATTACCGAGGCAGTAGGTATGACTGTTATTGTATGTCCCCGGCTTGGATGTGCCAGGAGCCGGCCTCCGCTGTGGGACACGCTTACGGTATGTGTACATATCGCACCGTGGAGTCTCGCTTGCCGTCTATGCTTGCCTCAACGCGCTCACCGTGCGCCGGCTGTCCTGCAGGTTCCTGGAGCTGCTGAACCTGCTCATTGACAAGACGGCGGCCGACCTCACACGCATGGAGCGGACCAAATACGAAACCCTGGTCACCGTGCACGTCCACCAGAGGGACATCTTCGACCACATGGTCAGTCGAACCGGTGGAATGCGTTTGTGTTCTCCGTTATTGTCGCGCTTGCTTGCAGTAATGATGATGCCATTTGCCAAGGATTTTTTGTTTGTTTCTTTATCATTCGGAGTGTTCATGTATCATCTTGCTGTGCTATAACGGTAAAAAATTTCACCGAGTTTTTATCGCTTTCTTGTTGTTTCCCAGACTTGATAGTTATTTGATACAGTGCTCTCATTTTAACTGTACCGTAACTCTGCGATGGCCCTCATTTGACCGTGCAGTTGTATCGCTGTCAAACGCCAAGAACTATCACTTTACACGAGCCGTATGGTTTGTCGACATTTGCGCGGTGTCGTCGCGCGAGGCGTGCTCGCCCCCGGCTCCCAGCGCTGTCGTGAGCCGGAACTGACCGGCACACGCCTCCTTAGTGTCGCCTGCAGGTGAAGGCTGCCAACGACTTCGAGTGGTTGAAACAGTGCCGCTTCTACTTCAAGGTTGGTTGGTTTGGATAAGAGCGCTCTTAGGCTTAGGCTCAGGCAACAAGTAAGTGTTACATCGTACATATCTTGGAGTCTAAGAGTACTTAGACTATAAAAGCGTAAGTATTTTTAGGCCAGATACTTAGGCTGAAGCATCAGGTGTCCAATCCACACCACATGTGTCACCGATGGAGAACTAGTGGCCACGAAATTCAAGCCCACAACCTTGCGACTGCGAGTCTGATTCTCTCTCCACTAAGCTAAGGATGATAACCGTTCTGCTTCAAGGACGACCTGGACCAGACGCGAATCGCCATCACGGACGTGCAGTTTGTCTATCAGAACGAGTTCCTCGGCTGCACCGAGCGCCTGGTGATCACGCCTCTGACAGACCGGTGAGAACCCCGAGGACCGGCGGTCCGCCACCGAGCCAGCCGTGGTCACCGCGGCTGACGCCGTCGTTACGGAATACTTTCTGACACTCTAGCAGCAGCAGTCGAAATACCGTCGAAAACGGAGACGGCGCATTCTTGACGATGTCAGAAGGCGACAACAGAATATTGCACTGATTGCTCTTGGCGCGTTCTTTGTACGGCGTGCCAGCGTCGAAAGATATTTTGGGGACGACGTACCTTTTTTACCCTGCTGCAGGTATCATCGATTTGTTCCTCGTCACAGCCTTTCCTCCACTGGCCCTAGACTTGTGCACCTCAGCAGCCGTTACCGTCGTGCTTCAGGTGCTACATCACGCTGGCCCAGGCCCTTCACATGTCCATGGGAGGCTGTCCGAACGGGCCAGCCGGCACGGGCAAAACCGAGACTGTCAAGGACATGGGCAAAACGCTCGGCAAATACGTGGTCGTCTTCAACTGCTCGGACCAGATGGACTTCCGCGGACTGGGCCGCATCTACAAAGGTACCCCAGACTGGTTAAGCCGGATGCTACGGTCACCACTACCTGACTGAAAGGGCACGGTGATGGTTGGACGCACGGAGGCACACTCTTTCTTTGTTGGTTTCTTGAACATTTTGAGATAAGATGCTTGTTCACACTACCGCTTAAAAAGCTGGATGGATCTCGTTGCATCATCAGTTTGGTCATGACGGGACCATACATGTTCATCCGCTCCACTCCGCATCACTGTGCTCTCTTTCTTTTCGGAGGGATTGCGTCCGTCTGCAGCCCATATTCTATGGCTATTGCCCCAGCAGACACAACTAACCGCTGGGCTCTGCTGCGCTTAGGGTTGTGCCAGTCGGGATCGTGGGGCTGCTTCGACGAGTTTAACCGTATCCAGCTGCCGGTGCTGTCGGTGGCCGCGCAGCAGGTGGCCGTCATCCTCAACGCCAAGAAGGAGCACAAGAAGTATTTCATTTTCACAGACGGCGACGAAATCGGCATGAACCCCGAGTTCGGCATCTTCCTCACCATGGTGAACTTTCCAAAACACCACAGGGATTAGTGGGAGTATTTTTACCTGTTGTTTGGTGGTATCAAGCTTACGTAAAGTGACGTCAGTAGTTTATGGACTTTTTGACAGGAGTGTTGCTTGAGTGTTATGACGAGATCAGCAGTCCAATATTATCAGTGCCATGGAGCTCCAAGCTCCATGGCATTCCACGCCTCAGGTATTCCGTTGGACTTAGGACAAAATGATTGATACTCTTTTTTTTTTTTACTCTTTTACTGTAGCATTGGACTTCTCCACTTCAGTACTTCAGTGAGAGCCTTGCCTTAAAACGTTTCTCCTCCATTCTTAAACTCATTTTCCCAAAGTGTGTAAGATGACATGATTCGCCTATGGACTGTTCATTGGTACCTTTCAGTATACACAGAACAGGATAAATTTTTAGGGCGTAGCACGTCACTAAATAAGTCCCGCAGTGTTGACTGCCGTTTTCGTCAATCATACGATCTTTTTAACCCTTTTGCGGGCCCCATAAAGCTCATGTGGTGTTGGAAAGTTACTAAAAACGATACGTTTTCTGCCAGCGCCACGTGTCAAAATCTGTTGGACTTATCCACTAGTAATTATTTGAGCAGCCCTACCTCGCACAGCGTTGCGTTCCCAAGCATTGTCGGCCGCTCCAATGTCCGCAGAACCCGAGCTACGCTGGTCGACAGGAACTGCCGGAGAACCTCAAGATCCAGTTCCGTAACGTGGCCATGATGGTGCCCGATCGGCAGATCATCATCCGAGTCAAGCTGGCCTCCTGCGGCTTCCTGGAGAACATCACGCTGGCCAGGAAGTTCTTCACGCTGTACAAACTCTGCGAGGAACAACTGACCAAACAGGCGAGAGTGGCCTCGAAAATTGAACTGAAGTGTGGCTGAGTGGTTAAGGTGACCGAACCAGGGAGAAATTGGAAATTACAGTTTGTGGAGGGGGTCTAATGGAGGTCTAATCATGCATTACTGCCTGTAACAAAAGAGTGACACCAACGTGTGATCGGCGTGATAACAAAAATTGTAGCAAACTTCCAAACTGTTTCTGTGTTTCTTTTTTGCTCATGTCGTATTCTTGGCGCAAATGCCTTTGCGAATTTCAAACGACAGCGTTGAATGCAGGAATTCTCTGAATTGTGAATTCAGTTAAAAGTCTTTTGATGCGCCACGGCATTTCACCGCCACTGCCAGTTTATGTCCACGACATGTGTTAATGACGTCACAGGTGCACTACGACTTCGGTCTGCGCAACATTCTCTCAGTATTACGCACTCTGGGGGCTGCCAAGCGGAAGAATTCCAAGGACTCGGAGTCCACCATTGTGATGCGTGTGCTCCGCGACATGAACCTGTCGAAACTAATCGGTGAGCATGATATGGCAATGCTATTATACTCTGTGAAATCGATCGCTGAATTTGCGATGAGGATTTATTGCATTTTTTGCTTCGATTCCTTTCCTTCCGTCTATTTTTTTCCATAGATGAAAGAGGCTTTGGCGCCAAGAGTGGTAAGACGGCAGATAGCAGACTTTTAATGCAAATGAGTTCCCGCTTAAAAAAACCGCTACCCGGAGAGTCATAGCGACTGTAAGCGAGTCGGTGGCCGAGAGGGCTTGGAGTCCATTTACTCCTATTATTTTGCGCGCTGCGCCATGAGAATTACAGCCACGTGCAGCGCAGCTAAGGAGCTTATCAAAGCCCCAATTTGACGGGCTCACTCGACGCGATGCTCCTTTGCCCATGCCGACGACCAGACCGAACGACAAAAGACTGTCACATTCAGCACGCCCCACCTCGCCTGGTTGCAGACGAGGACGAGCCACTGTTTCTGTCGCTCATCAACGACCTGTTCCCGAACATGGCGCTGGAGAAGGCGGGCTACCCAGAGCTGGAGGCGGCCATCGCTGAGGAGACGGCCCGGCAGCGCCTGGTGCCGCACCCGCCCTGGACGCTCAAACTGATCCAGGTGGGCTGCGCTGGCGGCTCTAGGGTCGAGCGTGCCGGGCTCGGGACGGACTGATCGGGGAGGGAAGGTCGGTGGCACTGTCCGAGAGACGGCAACTCGTGTTTAGAGATGGATTAAATGTGCAGAGGCATGGTTAGAAGTGGAATGTACGTAAGGATGCAGATAGGAAGGCTTGTGAAAAAGGTGGAAAGACTTGGCTTGAAATTGACTTACCGATTCTCATCATTTGGTGAAGAGTCCTGCCGTGACAACAGGATCGTTATGTGGCCATTTTGGGGAAACGGAATCGGTCTTCAGTGGTTCTCATTTTTTTTCTGCAAAATCGTAAGAGTTTCAAAACTACCTTGTCATCCATTCATCTGTTCTCATGCTAGGTACATAATTTATGGAAGGTCCCGTTACTTCTGAATCACCATTAAGCAAGTTTTCGTAGGACAATTATTGATACGTGATCCCTAAAATAACTAACTGCTAGTTTTTCCACATTGTCTTTCGAAGACCCATTTACCTTTTGCTGTCCCTGGATACGCCCCTGCGCGGGGCTGCCTCATTTACGATGTTGACTCCGCCCCTGGGTGACGTCATTATCCAAGCCTGAGGCGTGGAGATGCTCATCACGTGGGTGTTTTCGATTTCCCGTGTTGTCTGATTAAGGAAAATGTTAAACTGCCCGTGGTTCAGCTCAGCATGCATGAAAAAACTACAAATGCACTGACATTATGGGAAGCAATTGGTAATTGAGTTCAATGTGCTTGACTTTATCATAAGAATTGCCAGCGGCGCCGCTGGTGTAGTGGTATCATGCAAGATTCCCATTCTTGCGACCCGGGTTCGATTCCCGGGCGGCGCACAGTTTTCGTTTCAGTCGGCCTTATCTGCCGATTTTTACGCACCGCGTATTATTTCTGGTGTTGGGTAAACTGGCGAAAATGAACGTATACAGCTACTTCTTATTCTTGTCTTTCATTCCTGCCCGGAAAGGCCGACATTGTCCGGTACGACGCTATGAACTAACCATCTGGAATATCTGCTGACCATCATGTGGTTTGTGCCCCGGCTAGCTGTACGAAACACAGCTCGTCAGACACGGTATCATGACGCTGGGTCCGAGCGGATCTGGCAAGACTAGCTGCATCCAGGTGCTGATGAAGGCGTTTACGGCCACCGGCTCCATGCACAGGTTGGTTGTGATTCGCGAAACTCTCTTGTTACGTCACGTTCTATTCGTATGGCATCATTCCTGTCCTGATGCATAATGGCAGTCAGGGATGTCGATTTCTATTCTTTTGCGAGGACCTTGCCCCCTTCATGTTGAATTAGACCGCTCATTGCTGGTTTGCCCTCCCCCCAATATTTGGTGCCGGTTTTGACGGGAAATGGGCAATAATAACGAAAAGAGCGGCCTCAATAGATAACAGGTATGCGGAAAGTAAAGTATTAAGCCTAAAGTGATGTATCTATTTATCTTTCTACCTTATATATATATATATATATATATATATATATATATATTACATATGTCTATACATGGGAATATAAACTTTTTTTGCGTAATAAATGGTAACAGATTTCTGTTGATCAAAAGAGTGGGATAAGTCTGTTGACAAACCCACATTTCGGGGGTTGTTAGGTTGTCGGGCCCTCGGCTCGGTCTCCCAATCATTTAAAAAAATCGACGTCCCTGATGACGTCATTGCTGTCTTTATTTTTTTCCAAATGATGATGGTGTGCAGGCGTTTCTTATCTTATCGCAGCTCACGGCAGATTTAAAGTAAAACTGTGTTGAATTGGACAGCAGTGACAAAACTGTTTCACAGATACGGCGACTCCGGCAGCGGCTGTCTGCTGTTCGCTTTTGCTTTGGTCTGCTGGGACGTACCGCTACGTAACACAGATGCAAAGGAGACGTGAATTAACTTTAAAACGAACATATTAATCCCATGGTTTGTATCCCTTTCCCACACATGTTCTAAGTGCTCGTGTCCCGCTCTTCACGCGTGACCTCGTGATGGAACCCCGCTCTCAGCGTCTGACCTCGTGGATCCTGGCGGCAGGGAGATGAGGATGAACCCCAAGTCGATCACGGCGCCGCAGATGTTCGGCCGCCTGGACGTGGCCACCAACGACTGGACGGACGGCATATTCAGCGCGCTCTGGCGCAAGACCATGAAGGCCAAGAAAGGCGAGTCGCTGTGGCCTCATCTGCAGCTGGCGCCCGTTTTGCGTCCGTCTTTTGTCCATTCGTCCGCAGTGAAAGCAATCTAGCTGTATTTCCTGGCGATGTTATTGGTCGGCACATGGGTCTGATAACTGACACATCTTTACCGTCGAAGTTAAGACTTGTACGATCGCCTGTTGCATCTCCCCACCTGAAGCTCTAAGTACCAGTCCGAAAGAAGAAACTTGCTCTCCCTAGTGGGTGCCAGTCAACGTGTTTCGCATTCGGGCTATTGCAACCCACTTTTAAATATGCTCTGACTTTCCTGACACGAACTGGTGTTTATGTAAGCGTCGCAAGACGAAGTTCGTATTCTGCTAGAAATGGTCGAAGTCATTGCTTTGTACTGACAGATGTAATCACCTGTGCCCATTGGTAGAGGCAGGAAGCGCATAAACATGGCTGGTGATGATAGGCTGTATGATCTCACGTATCTCGGCGGTGGCTTCAGGGAAGTACACGTGGCTGGTGCTGGATGTGTTGCGTGATGTCACGCGCCCTGGGGTTGACTGCAGGGGAGTACACGTGGTTGGTGCTGGACGGGCCGGTGGACCCGATCTGGATCGAGAACCTCAACTCGGTGCTGGACGACAACCGGACGCTGACGCTGGCCAACGGTGACCGGCTGCCGATGGCGCCCACCTGCAAGGTCATCTTCGAGCCGCAGGACATCGATAACGCCTCGCCGGCCACCGTCTCCCGGAACGGCATGGTCAGTGGGTGGGGGCGCTCCTCTTGATAGCGCGGCCAGATTGCATTAGGTTCGTGAGTTTGTGTAGTTTGCCTTTTATCTAAAAACGAATGGCGAATTGGCTTTAAAAAGCTTCACAACGGTAATATTGCGACAGCAGATATCGTTATAAGCATCAAACGTTTCTAATTTTTGTTTTATTTTCTCCACCTGAAAAAGAATGGCGAAACCATTCATAAAGCATCTCAGCATCAGGACCAGTTCACCTCTGAGACTTGTCCCGCCGGGGCACGACATGGCGTGCTTTCACACCCTCGGCTGGTTCTCGGCCTGCCCCAGGTGTACATGAGCTCCTCCGGCCTGAACTGGAAGCCGATCCTGACCTCCTGGATCCGCACCAAGCCGGACCCCAAGGCAGCCTGGCTGCTGGAGCTGCGCGAGCTCTTCAACGGCAGCTTTTCAGCCCTCTTCACTTGGAGCACGCAGAGCCTCCGCTTCAAGATGCCCGTACTGGAAGTCAACGTCATCACACAGGTAATCGATACCCGTGAACTGAAAACTTCTTTGTTTACTTCGGCATCACTACAAGTCGGTATTTTGCGGAAACGGAGTGCGGAACATTCTCTACACTTCAATCATCGAAGCTGGCAGCACGTTCAGTTTATGGGGCCGCTGAGCCGGTCCGGTAGTTCGCCTGTTCATACTATTAAAAACCGTTACAGCCGGGTAAAATATGGTAACGAAATGAATAGCATAGACCGATGTTGCTCTTCTCAATTCTCATTTTTCCTACATTGTGAAGTCCGCAAAGACCCCCAAGGCCGCTGATTCGCGCTGGTTTTACACGTTTCGATAGTACTCCTCTGTCATGGCCTCAGATCCTGACGCTGCTGAACGCCATGCTGCCGGAGAACATCGAAGAGCTGGAGCGGAGCCAAAGCCGGCCGCCGGCCGCCGCCGTCGAGACCGACGCGACGAGCCCGGCCGCCGCCGACGACTCCGACGCCAACCCGGCGCCAGAGGGGGCACCGGCCGCCGAGCCCCCGGCTGCCGCTGCCGACGTCGGCGACGGCCTCAAACAGTACCTGCAGCGGTGGGTCGGAGGGCGCCGGCGACGTCTCGAGATCGGTGTGTTGTACGTGCCCGTGTCTGGTGATGGGGTGTCGGAAGCTGATCCTGTTTTCCTCAGAAGTACATCCTTGAGACACTCTGTTCTTTGTTTGCCGTGAACGCACTGCTTTAATGCATGCATCACGCAGTTTTATCTGCTGCTGATGATGAAAAGTTCCTGTTCTCTAGCCTTTCGTCTCCGTGGCGAAAGATGTACATGTTCTTTCTCATGTGTTCGTTTGGAGCGTTGTTGGACTCTAGTATGGTCACTGCGTCACAGGATGTACACGTTTTGCCTAATGTGGTCTGTGGGAGCGTTTCTGGAAAACGAAGACCGTGCTAAGCTGGAGCAGCAGATGCGGGCAGAATTTCCTACCTGGCAGCTCCCCGACACACAGCGGCGCGAGACCGTCTTCGACTATTTCATAGACGAAGCAGGTACGTGCTTAAATACCACCGGTAACACCACCCTGGGTAACACCGGTATTCAGTCTGAAAAGTGGCGCGTCCTGAAGAAAAGATGGCGTGCAACGAATGTGTTTGTTTCCATTGTTTCATTTGCTTTTCTTTCCTTTATTTAATGTGTTTGCTCTCTTAACTTATCGAAGTCTCCACGGGATAAAAATCATGCATGTTTTCACAAGGGCAGCCTCGCGAGTTAGCAGTGTGATGCTACCGTCCTCCGGATATAAAAGGTCATGTACCGAAGAAAATATAGCAGATGAATGACGTTTCATGGCTTAAAAGGTCCTGCTAGATGTTCTAACGGAATGCTGCGTGCGGCGATTCTGTCAGAATCCATGCAGTAAGATCCAGTGAAACATTATACACAGTTGTTTGCTTCGTAACTATGTGTGCTGAATATATTCGCAAATTTCACTAAAAACAGTGGTGAAAAAGCTACAAGCAATGCTGCTGATTTGTTACTGATCCGTTATCCTGATCCAGCATCATCGACCCGTATCCCCGCCGAGGAAAGGACAGCGAATGGCCTGTTGACCACCGTTAGTGTCTGAATGGACTGAAATTTGACTAAACGCTTATTTTTTGGCCCTCGCAAAAACATTTTCCGTTCGCACTGTGCGTGCAGCCAACAGCCGGTGACGGTGTTTACGGCAGGTCTGTGGCAGCCGTGGCGCAGCCGCGTCACCGCCTACCACTACCCGGAGAACACGACGCCCGACTTCCCCTCCATCCTGGTGCCCAACGTCGACAATGTGCGCACCGAGATGCTGCTCACGCTGGCGGCCGGGCAGGGCAAGGTCGGTCACCGGCGGCAGGGGGGAGGGTATGGTCGGCTGTCAAGAGAAGGCTGGGCAAAATACGTTTAAGTACTTCCGAAACTTTTCAGACGGTGCCTCTGCTGTTATCGGCCACGAGTGGAGTTCTGGGTGGGGAGGGGCGAGGGTTCTTTGTATGTACCTGAAATACCACAGAATTAAGGCTGTCCTGAAAGCAATACTGACTGTCCACCAGTGAGAAAACTGATTAATCTTCGTGTCTTTGTTTTCGTCAAATTTGACGAGCAGCAGACGGTTTTTCCGTTATAATGGCCATAAAGCTTGCTGGCTTGAATTGCTGCAAGATAGAATCCGTCGTGTTATTTTGCCGTCATGCTCAAGAACAGAATAACAGTGGTGTTACTCTTTCATTAAGCCTGTACATTAATTTTGTTGAAATCTCCGTACCTGGCATTTTCCGGTGTTTTCCAAGCATCTGTCTGTCTGCAGCTTTGGCTGTGTCTGGAATGTCTTGTATTTGCTGTTCGCAGCCTTGTCTTCTGCTTGGTGAGCCCGGTTCCGCCAAAACGGCGATGATCGACGCTTTTATGAAGAAATCTAGCCCCGAAGAATTTGTGAATCGCAAAATAAATTTCTCGTCCGCCTCACTCCCCGTAAACTTCCAGGTGAGATTTACCAACCGCCAAATGCCCTCGCTTTGCTCATTCCAGCGTGCGCCACATCTGTGCGATTGTATTGGATCGTGATAACAGGTGGCCGACAGCTTTCTGACTAACTTGATTTCCAGTCCTTCTACAGGATTTTGGCGATATTTTCCTGTTCTCGTGTCTTGAAACCAGTGCCTAGGCGCGTTCATGGTCATTTAGCCGTGGTTTGACTTGAGCCACGATTAACGAGATGAGACTGCTGTGGTTCCCTCCGACGCGGTCTTCCTCGCCGGCAGAGGACCATGGAGAGCTTCTTGGACAAGCGGATGGGCTCAACGTACGGACCGCCGGCCGGCAAGAAGATGTCCGTCTTCATCGACGACATCAACAGTCCGCACGTCAACGACTGGGGAGACCAGGTGACGGACGGTCCGCCGATGTGACAGAATTTACCGGCGTCCCGGGCAGCCTTGAAGATCATTCTGCTCTTGTCGAGCCCTGGGTGGCCTGGACTAGTTGTTTCGTATCAGTTTATCTCTGTTCTTTGCAGGAGTGTAACAAGTAAAGCGCAGGCACTCCTCATCTGCATACTGTTTGTAAATGTCTTTTCCTGGTGACGGTTTGTGTCAGCTCATGTCTGTCCCCAGCAACTGTCGCCGTTCTGACGGTGTCCGGCGCGTGTCTGACCACTCTTCCGTCGCTGAATTTCCCAGGTGACGAACGAGATCGTGCGCCAGACGATCGAGATGAGCGGCTTCTACAGCCTGGACAAGCCGGGCGAGTTCACGCACATCGTGGACGTCCAGTTCCTGGCGGCCATGGGCCAGCCAGGTCAGCACCGGCGGCTCCGGCCGGCGCGGCCGCCCGTCCCGCCGGCCCTGCAGCCGAAACTGTCGCTCGACGTTAATGAGGCTGGAGGAGCGTGTACCGCTGAAAGCTTGTTGTTGTCCTGTGTATGTGACGAAAAGAAACCCCTGATCCCAGTATTGTTTGGTGGGCGGGAAACGCGCGTGTCGTGTGAATACCGGAACGATTACCACACAGATGGCAGTGTCAGATCTGCCCATGATAGAGCACGGAGCTACGGACTGTCATTGTTCTTGTTGTTGACTGCCTGTGGACGGCTGTGCGTGTCGCCAGGTGGCGGCCGGAACGACATACCGGCGCGGCTGAAGCGCCACTTCGCCATCTTCAACTGCACACTGCCGTCCAACCAGTCGATCGACCTCATCTTCGGCACGATCGCGACTGGCCACTACTGCGCCAAGCGCGGCTTCTCCGAGGAAGTTCGCACCCTGGTACAAAAACTGGTGCCGCTCACCAGGAAGCTGTGGCACGCGACCAAGGTGTGTCGGGGCACCTTCACCACGCTGGCAGAGGGCGGGGAGTCACGTGATTGATGCCGTGTGGTTTGCTTGATTGCTGCTGCACAAGATTGCTGACGGAACGTCTTGGGCGGGTAGAACTGCTTAGCCATGCTGTCTGCATTTATCGTGGATGATGTTGTAGTGTGCAGTTAATGTCCAATCTGTAAGTCGGTATAGGTAATGTGCAGTGAATTCTGTCATTTATTGTGGGCAACGATAAAACCAATCCCGTTTCCGCTGGTAATTCATAACACGATACGCCTCTTCGTCCGAGGTATGTTTTTTGACTGTATACCTGATTTTAAAGTCATTTCAAGTGAGATACGTTTGTTTCCTTTGTGAGTTTGACAACGGCTCTCAAACAACAAAACGCAAGCTAGGTACCTTCGTATGTACTCTTGTCCTTGTCGTTAAAACAGTGTACACCATCATTGTCGACGATTTCCATTTCGTCTTGGGCAAGGTGTCTCAAGCATTGGAACGCAAGCCAGGCATTTTCGTATGTACTTTTGTCCTTGTCCTTGATGACGATGTTTACCATTACTGTCAACGGTCTCTATTTTGCACTTACTTTACGATTCGTTGGGATGAGCGCTACACTTTAAACCGTTTTCAGACCAGGATGCTGCCGACGCCTGCGAAGTTCCACTACGTCTTCAACCTGCGGGATCTGTCGCGGATCTGGCAGGGCGTCATCGGCACGCTCAGCACAGTGGTCGTATCGGAAGAGATCCTGATGGCCCTCTGGAAGCACGAGTGTACCCGCGTTGTGGCAGACAGGCGAGAAAGATGGGGCTGGAACGGAAGCAAAGAGTGAAGGGAGAAGAAGACGCTGCATTTTCCTGGGGCTTTTGTTGACATAAGGGTGTTGGGTCATCTTCAGGAAAGATGTTAAGAGTTGTAGTTACAAGAACTCGCTGAGCATATTTTACGTCGAGTAGAGTTCGAATAAGGTTTGCTCAAAACGTCAAACTCAGTCAGCAAAGGCAGTTATAGCTATAATCAGGGAAGGCTGTGAGGGCATTGCTTTAAAAAAAGACCGAGGAGGAGATAAAGGCACTTTGGAATTGCGCAGCTGGCACATAGTAACCATTACACAGCTTCGTTTACTTTGGTCCGGGCAGTTAAATGTTCTCGGTTTCTGTGATGTTTTATGTTGCTGGTTCTGATTATGATGTCGGCTTAAACGACTTTTAATGGGCGCCCCCTTTTTTCTTGAACTATCACTCATGCTTTGATGGAAGGAGATCTGTTTACATGGGCGCTGTGCGTCGGCCAAAGCCAGTAAGAGTAAAGAAGTAATCCAACTTTTCTCCCCAGTGACGAAGCGCAGGCATTTGCAGGTGTCCAACTGCGTTCGTTTTTTTATTGGTGACGTCACCTGTTCGTGCCGGCTGGTTCGTTACAGGTTCACGAACGCCCCGGATGTCCACTGGTTCGGAGTGCAGCTGACGCAGACGGTTCAGAAATACTTGGGGATCAAGTACTCGAACATGCTCCAGAACGATCTCTACTTCGTCGACTTTCTTCGGTTCGTGCTGAATGGGAATGTTTTAGATTGCTGATGGACGGTTCGCTAAAACATATGAAAGATATTATTTTGGGCATAGGCGTAGGAGCGGGAGGTGAGCGGGTGCCATGGCACCCCCACTTTCCGAGAATGCTGAACATTAACCCTATGGCGATGCATGGAAAGAGTGGACTTCAAAATTGGCCTTGGCACCCTCACGTTCTGAGACGTTCCTACATCTACAATTTGGAGTCACAACTCTGACTTCAGTACGTGAGAGGAAGTAAGCATTTGTTGGAGACTAATTCTGATTCTTATCACGTATGAGTTGAACACAAGAGTTTTTTTTTTATTTACCATTATTATATGTCGGCAGAGGAATATATCTCACTGTGTTATCTGTAGAGTCTGGGTCAAAATGACCCTGTTCCGACACTGAAGACTGTCCGCTGTATGTGCTTTGTTTGGACGAGTTCAAATACCTTACGCGAAGAATTAAAAAGATGCAGTCTTGCCACCCTGCCCCAACTGTGGGCATGCTTCTTGGTTCCACAACTCAATCCGGCTCATGAGGTGCCTACTAAGGTATCTACCCGTGCAATTTAAGTACTCGTGAAGTTTTCAGGCACGTTCATTCACGCCATGACTTGTCTAAAACCAGCTTCTCTCCGGGGGAACGGGGATGGTAGACCTGAGGAAATAAAATGTATCAGCTACTTCGCCGAACCGAACGAAATGTGGTACACGGAAGGCTGGTTGCCGGCAACCAGCCTTCCGCGACTGTAACGACAAAAGCCATCCGCCCATGCCCTTCGCGGCGGCGTCCTCTGCGTGACCTTCCACGTGCCGTCGCGCCCGTGGCGCCGCCGCGTGGCCGCTGACCCCGCCTCGTCGCGCCGGCAGCGACGCGCCCGAGCCGACCGGCGACGAGGGCGACGACATCGACATGGAGATGCCCAAGGTGTACGAGCCGATCGAGTCGTTCGAGTCGCTGCGCGAGCGGCTGGTCATGTTCCTGGCGCAGTACAACGAGATGGTGCGCGGTGTGGGCATGGACCTGGTCTTCTTCATGGACGCCATGGTGCATCTGATCAAGGTGAGGCCACCGGGAGCGGGGTGCGGTTAGATCTGCGTGTCTGTCTGTGAATAGTGTCCTGCGCACGGGTCTGCTCCAGTTCTTAAAGGAATCTGTCTCGTGCTCACATTGTTTTGCATGCGGCAACGTAAATTCCGCCACATTGGGTACGGAGCCCACAGCCTCACTAGGCATGTTGGTACAGACCCGATGTAAAAAGAAGATGGGATGGAAATGAAACTGGGCAAAACTCAACAATGATATGCGGCCAAAAAAACGGAGGGCTTGCCTATTTTGGTTATTCGGCTGGGTCCGCGTTGGTCCGTTCCGGAAGTTCAAAGCACTGGATGAAATTTTATGAAAAGTGCAAATAAGCGGATATGTAGGCAGTGCAGCCCGTTAGGTTCGAGTTTCACGGGTGAACGATTTACCCTTGAAGTGATGTGTCAGGCTCACGGGAAGGTCTAGTGAATCTTGCGCTGTGTTGTACCCACTGCGAGCAATCGCGGCAATCAGCTGAGTATGCGTGTTCCAGAGCATACAGATTCAGATTGCTTCTAAAACAGTGAATCCGAAACAGACATTCAGAACAAAAGAACAGACAAACAGAATTCTGGAACGGCCAATTTTTGTAGCTCGCGTAGCGGATAACATGTCCGGCCTGCCATTCATAGATCATTTCTTTCATCAGGTTACTTATTTTGATTAAAGTGCACGTTGCACTGGCACACGGGTTCGGCAAATTTGCCCTCGGGTGGAAAACTGCTGGCAGCGGTGGGATTCGAACCCACGCCTCCGAAGAGACTGGTGCCTTAAACCAGCGCCTTAGACCGCTCGGCCACGCTACCCGTTGGCTGCGTGAGAGCATAAACCTGTCGGTAACATAGTACAGTCGTATGCTACGGTTAGTTATGGCTGAATTTTGTATTATGATAATTTTTTAGGTTTGGCTATATTTCTGTGGTCGGATTTTCTCTCAGTAACAAAAATCACAGTGAGAAATATATGTGGTTACCAACAACGCAAGTTGTATTCGACAGACCACAATCATCCGTCACCATATTTAAGACATAGGCGTTGGTCAACCCCGAGGACTCTGATTATCATGACGTGAACGGGAATCAGCAGATGAATTGTAAAGCAAAATTCAAGCCATTTCAGCCCGTGTTTGTTCGAGCACTCATTCCTACTACGGACCTCTTGAGTGAAGCCAATACCCGCTTAAAGCAGACATCGCCAAACTGTTTCTGTTTATTAAATATAGCTTTTATCATTTAAGTGCGTTGTCTTCACGGTTCATCGACAAGGGACTCTGTGGGTAATATTGATTGTACATTACATAGCGATGCGTTTGCTCTTCTCCAGATTTCACGAATCATTCGTAACCCGGGTGGCAACGCTCTTCTGGTGGGCGTCGGCGGGTCAGGCAAGCAGTCGCTCACCAAGCTGGCCTCCTTCATCGCCAGCTACAAGACCTTCAGCCTGACGATCACCAGGTGGGTGACTCCTCCGGGCGTGAAACTGACGTAAGCCGACGAAACGAACCCCGGCTAGATGCAGACAAGTCATTACTAAGTGATAGGTCTGGTTGGACTTAGATTTAATTTTAATGCGAGGTCGTCGTGACGATGCTGATCATGCTGCCCAAATTTTTTGAAATTCAAGTTGGAATTGCAGGTATCTACCTCACCGCGCTTCCCGTTTGAAATTGCGCCCCTGATGGGAGTCGAACCCACGCCGTCTCACTCGGACGCCAGCCGTGCCAGCCAGCTGGCTCGACGGATCAATATATAACCATTATGGACTTCGTGAAAACACTGTCACTAAGGTCGCTTATGAGCGGACACGGCGACGACGAGAGCAAAAGCCTGACTGCGCTATCGGACCTAGGTTTCAACCTAAACCATCTTTGGTTTGTTTGAGTTCGAAGTATCCGACCAGCATTTGCAGGCAAGGGGCCTACTGGCTCCGGCCGCCCCATTCGGCCGCGGCCGACCTTGGGGTGTGACGTCACGCGCATTTCGGAACCGGACGTCTCATGTACGTGTCGCGGCTTAGATGGAAAGATGCCTGAAAGTCATAGAACAATCATACTGAAAAACACACTTTTTTTACCAGAGTTGTTACTCCGGAGGTTCGCATAATGCAGCACTGAACAGTGATTTCAAAGTAAGTTTAGAATTTTTACTTTTGAGACCTTAGATGGATGAGAACCAAATGAAAATAAATAAGCACAGAACGTAAGCAAAGTGCATTTGTGTGTGGCCAGTATGACAAGTGCACATAGACCAATATCGAAAACAATGTTTACACGGTGTACATTCAGATTTATTTGCACAGTGCCCTCTCGAACTCAGGGATACATCACATTGCTGTTCTGGAATGGGGCATAGATAAGTGATCGTGCTGTGTTATGAACCATGGAAATAATTACTAAGCGTTATTGTAAGCCATTTTTTCATTTATTGCACATAGATGTGGGTTCCTAAACACTTGGCAATTACCAATGGTGTAGCCACGCCCCAGAAATTGGGGTGAGCGAATCAGAATCTGGGGCACAGTCTGATCAAAAGCTAATTTTTCAATGGGAAGTTTCGCAAAACGCTCGCTTTCCGACAAATTAGGGGAGACAAAAGACCATTTTACTCAAATTGGAGGGGTCATGTCCCCCCAGCCCACACCCCCACCCAGTGGCTACACCCATGGCTTTTATTGCCATATCGTCATAGAACTCATAGATATAATAAGAAGAATACAATAGATACATTTTTAAATATCGCAGTAAATATGACTACATCGACAGAAACGGGCTGACACACTAAAATGTGACAGGGGAGCATACGAAGTGCAGTCAGCTGACGGAAAGAAACGGAACTGTACAGACCCGCCGGGCAGCGCACATCGCGCATCTTTGGATAAAACACACTAGAGGGACTTATTAAAAGCACGGTGACAGCACAGCTCCCTCACAGTCATCGGGAGCGAATTCCAGATGGTCATGGAACGTTCAGGTACGGCTGTACGTATAGACTCTTGCCTACTTCGGCGAGTCTGCAAGATACGGGCGATTGTGTGTTCTGTTGCGTTGCGTTGTGCGTTCAGATGCGTTTTCCTGATGTACTTCTGAACTCTTGAGGCTTTGCGGTCCGTGGGTAAAGCTAGTTTCTCGGTGAATAGCTTATTACGGTAATGGTGTGTTTCGGTGAGTGTGCGGAGCAGACTCCTCTTGTGTATTTTAAAAGAAAAGAAATGATTTTACGCAATCCGAAAATGTCTTAGCCTCTTAAAACTGTCAAAATTACAATAAAAATCCGACGTTGTGTCCAATGGCTGCAGTTTGTTACGATTCGTTGGTGCCAAGGTCTTGTTTTAAAGTAAAGTCACGGAGGATTCCAGAACCGTTGAAGACGAGTGGCTACCGTACGGTTGGACCGGTGTTAGGCGCACATAGCTGTGCGTTGTAACCTAACGAGTCAAGAGTATCACTATCTGCCGTTAGTAATCCACAAAGACATTTAACATCTTGATAGGACTGTAGCCCGTCATTTTACGAAGCCCACGTTTTGAGGCTTTGGTATCCCTGACGAGGGTCTAACCCGTCACGTCACGTCACGAGGGTCACGCCGTCCGACACGGGCGTCAGTCGCACCAGCTGGCTGTGCTAGGTTAATCGATAGCATTGGGCAAGTCTGCGAAAACATGGCCTGTGGAAACACTGTGGTCGAAATGGAGCGGATGCGGCGACGACGAGGTGAAAGCCTGTCTGTGCTCTCGGACCTGTCATTCAACGAAATTTGACCAGAGTTTCTTTGAGTGCGAAGTATCCGACCAGCATGGGCATGCGTGGGGGTTGTTCCCACTGGCCAGCCAGGTAGCCTACAGCCAGCCTTAGGATGTGACGTCACTCCGAGCGTCACACAACACCTTCGCTCGAGGCGTGGCAGCGCTTGGTGATGGGCCGTCGCCACCGCGGAACGCCGTGCTCACCCTTGTCCTGCCGGCATTGTCAGTTCCAGGGGATTGTCAGTACAAGGTTACGCAAGGTTGCCATTTTTGAGTGAAGCCAATATTCAAAATTGCAATTGCTTATGACGTAGAGGTATGTAAATAAAAAGGGCGCACACTTTAGTCCAGATGTTCAGTCCAGGCTTTCAATGGAAGCGGAATGATTTGATTCGCGTCATCCCAAAAAGGAGCCACAGGAAATAAGAGTGTTAAAATGGGCACGCATAAAATGATGTATGTAACGAAAATTAGTCAAAGCCATTTTTAGATGACTGTTTAACACTGTTGTTACGTAGCTTTACCCAAAGCATAGAAAAGGATCAGAGGCGTAAGTATGTGCCCTTTTCACTTGCATACATCTACACCATGTACAACTTGTAAATACTAACCTCGCTCAAAGGATCAACAGGTAGCATCCTATTTTAACGTATCCTTAGCGATAAGGAATAGCGCACATTTTGGTACCAAGTTTTCCGCGTTTCTCACGGAAGTTGATGAGAAATCTTTGAAACCCAAGCAAGCAAGCACACAAGCACGTATTCAGAAGTCAAAATTGTCGATGCTTGCAGGACTGCGTTCGCTCGCTTGCTGCGCTCGCTCCCTCAGTCTGTCTCGTGCCCGACGAAGTCCGTGCTGTGATGTGACACGTCATTTTCAGAGACAGGTTCACTGGACACTTATATAGCTGCCGGACCCGGGCGTCTCACGGCACCGTGTAGCTGGTGTGTGCCAGTCGCGATGCTCGATTGTAAGCCGTGTCGTAGAGTCAATTTCAGTTTCTTGACGAATCATTTAATACATGATCGTTAATGCGTGATTCAGGCCGGAGCATCCTGAAACGGGTTGCGACAAATGGGTCTATAAAACACGCTCAGACGTTGACACGTAAAATTATTCCTGTAGTAGGTGTTTCCGAATCTCTCTGGACACCCGGCACGTAAATAGGTGGAAGAATTCACTGTCTATTGCGGCCCAAGCTCGGACCACAATTTCCGTGCTTCATGAGCTCGACACACGCCTTAGTAATTGACCTACTGCCACGAATCATAACGCACCTCGCAGAAGTCGGATCACAAGTGATGTACTGCCACCAATCGCAGCGCGCACATGTTGCCCGGCGCCAAACCTCACCGCCATCTTCCGACTAAGTCTGAACACTCGTGCTCCATCTCCGCCGCAGGTGGCAGTGCATTACCGGCCGCGCGTTGGCATAAGTCAGGTCAGACGCGCTCGCAAGGGTTGCGAAAGCCGGAACAGTAGAGATGCCTAAAAAGCCATCAACACGAGAAGCAGGGTTTTAAGAAAGCGAGGTCATTACGCCGGAAAACCCACACAGTAACAACGATATAGTAAGTAGGTGGCAAGTTTGTAGCAATGACGTGGAATGAGTAGGTGTAAGCCGTCATGATTTGTTGGCAGGAATGTAACTTTTTTAACTGCATTTGGGCGCCCCTCACGCCGTATTTCGGGGACTTCATATTACTGGATAGGTCCGCTTCATAGGGTCCCATGATGAATTCAGAATCGTTTGGAATGCCCAGCTAATACTCGGGGTGTCGAAGCACCCATGAAAGGAGAGAAATTACTTCAGTGTTCGTTGGTGTCAAAGCATAGTTAAAAAAAAAAGCCATGGAAGGCTCAGAAGCCTGAGACGGCAGGAGATTATCGTCTCGTTGAACTGGTGTCAAGCTGTAATCAGCCTGTATAATAATAATCTGGGATGTAGTCAGTTATAATCAGCTGAAATCAACTGGGTAAGTAGTCATCCGCAGTTGTTATTAATCGACAAAGACATGTAACAAAGTGTGTTCAAGCTGTGGCGCCTGCAACGGGAGTCGAACCCACATCGTCCGACACAGTCGTCAGTCGTACCAGCTGGATGCTTCTATGGGTCAATCGATAACGTTGCCCGAATCTGTGAAAACGTGGCCACTGTGGTCGTCTTGAAGCGGATACGGCAACGACGAGAGCAAAAGCCTGACTGTGCTGTCGGACCTGTCATTCAAGGAAACTTGACCATAGTTTGTTTGAGTGCGAAGTATCCGACCAGCATGTGCAGGCGCGGGGTGTGTTCCCACTGGCCAGCCAGGTCGTCTAGGGCCAGCCTAAGGGCATGACGTCAGTCCGTACGTCACACAACACCTTTGCTCAGCAGCTGTCTGTGACAGACCGTCGCCACCTTGGTTAGGCCACCTTTGACAGGCCGTGGAACGTCTTGCCAGCCTTGCCGTGGTGGTTGTGTCAACTCCAAGCTATTCGCGAGTCGTTCAGTACAAGTGGATTATCATCCTGAAGGAGACCACGGGAAATAAAACTGCTAAAATGTGAACGCGTTAACTGAAGAATGTGAGGAAATTCAAAACGTAACATAAAAGAAGTATTAAGTATACTAGGTTAAAATTTCAAAGTCGTAACGCTGGGAGATAAACACAGCATAGCAGGGACGTAGCCAAGTGGGGGGGAGGACATGGGGCCATGCCTCTTCCCCCTGAGCAAGCGATATGCATAAGATATTGAGCGATTTCGCAGGAATACGAAATAGTGATCATGTATATCCTGCAAAGGCAATCGTGATATATTTTCCTGTGCGTTAGATATGGGATCAGTTACATGAAACTGCTGTTTTTCTTATAAATTTCGCCATGTGCCAGTGGCATATTATAAAATTTGACAAGCAGTGAGTGCGAAGTATCGGACCAGTATGTGCAGGCTCGAATGTGTTCCCACTGACCAGCCAGGTCATCCACGACCCACCTTAGGGTGTGACGTGACTCTGAGCGTCACTCCGCACCTTCGCTCGATGCGTGGCGGCGCTCGGTGATAGATTATCGCCACCGCGGAGCGCCGTGCTCAGCCTTGTCCTGTCTGCAGTGTCAGGTCTAAGTGACTGGCATTGTAAGAGTACGCAAGGTTGCCATTTTGAGTGAGATTTGTGTTCAAAAATTGCTTTTGACGTAGAGGTATGTAAGCAAAAATGGCGCACACTTAAGTTCAGGTGTTAAGTCCAGGTGTTCATTGCAAGCTGGTTATGTGTGGTTTGCGTCATCTTAAAAGGAACCACGGAAAATAACAGTTCTAAAATGTGGACACATAATATGACGCATATAACGAAAGTAGTCAGAGCTATTGTTAGGCATCTATTTAACACTATTCTTTAGTAGTTTTACCTGAAGCAAAGACAAGGCGCCAAAGACGTTAGTATGCGCGGTTTTAACGTTCATGCATCTATATCATGTACAATTTGTAAATACTAATCTTGCTGAAAGGGTCGACAGGTAGCATCCTGTTATAACTTAGCCAAAGGAATAAGAAACTCAGTACCGCACATTTTGGTGTCAAGTTTTCCGCACTTCTCGCAGAAGTTGATGGGAAATCTCTGAAACCGAACGAGGCAAGCACACAAGGACGTATTCAGAAGTTCGAAAATTGTCGCTGCTTGTAGGACTGCGTTCGGCCGTTTGCTGCGATCGCTTCCTCACTCCGTCCCGGGTCCGGGTGCAATGAAGTCCGTGCTGTGATGTGACACGTCAGTGTCGGGGACGGGTTTACTGAACACGGCTCACGGTACCGTGTAGCTCGTGTGTGCCAGTCGCGCCGTTCGATTGTGAGCCGTTTCGAAGAGTCAGTTCCAGTTTCTTGACTAATCGTTCGATACAAGATCGTCAATGCGTGATTCAGGTCAGAACATCCTGAAACGGGTAGCAGTAAATGGGCATATGAAACATGTTAAGACGTTGGCACATAGAATTATATCTGTAGGAGAGAAACCTGAAAAGCCTTGAAGCACAAGAGACAGCGTTTTAAGATACTGAAGTCATGACGCCGGAAGGCCCATACAGCAACAACGATATAGCAGGTAGGTAGCAAGTACGTAACGACGGCGTGGAAATGAGTAGCTGTTGGCTGTCATGATTTGTTGGCAGGCATGTAATTTTCTTAAATAGATTTGGGCGCCCCTCGCGCAGTATTTTGGGGACTTCATGTCATTAAATGTGTCGCTCCATAGGGTCTCATGATAAATTAGAGATGTCTGGGATGCCCAGCTAATACTGGCGGCACCAATGACAGGAGAGAAAACTACTCCAGTGTTCGTTGGTGTCAAAGCATTGTTTTGAAAAAAAAACATGGAAAGTTCAGAAGCCTGTGACGGCAGGAAGTTATCGTCTGATTGAACTGATGTCAAGCTGTAATCAGCCTGTGTAATAATAATCCGCACCGTAGTCAGCTATAATCAGCTGGAATCGACTGGGTATGTAGCAATTGTTTTTAATCGACACAGACATGTAACAAAGTGTGTTCAAGTTGTGGTGTCTACAACGGGAGTCGAACCCACACCGTCCGACACGGGCGTCAGTCGCACCAGCTGGCTGGTGCTATAGGTTAATCGATAACGGTTGTCGAATATATGAAGACGTGACCACTGTGGTCGTATTGGAGCGGATACCACAACGACGAGAACAAAAGCCTGACTGCGCTGTCGGACCTGTCATTCAACGAAACTTGACCATAGTTTGTTTGATTGCGAAGTATCCGACCAGCATGTGCAGGCACGGGGTGTTTTTCCACTGGGCAGCCAGGTCGTCTACGGCCAGCCTTAGGGCGTGACGTCACTCCGTACGTCACTTCGCTCGATGCGTGCCAGCAGCTGCGCTCGGTGACAGACCGTCGCCACTTTGGTTAGGCCGCCTTTGATAGGCCGTGGAACGTCTTGCCTTGGTAGCTGTTTCAGTTCTAAGTTATTGGCGAGTTGTTTAGTACAAGTTGATTAGTATCCTTAAGGAGACCACGGGAAATGAAACTGCTAAAACGTGGACGCATAAACTGACGAATGTAAGGATATTCAAAAAGTAGCATAACATAAGTATTAAGTACACTGGGTTAAAATGTCAAAGTCGTAACGCCGAGAGATTAACACAGCATAGCAAGGAGGTAGCCAGGGGGGCACGGGGGCCATGCCCATTCCCCCTGAGCGAAGCGATCTACATTAGATACTAAGCGATTTCGCAGGAATACGGAATAGTGATCAGTCCTGCAAAAGCAAGCATTATATGTTGTTTTTTTGTTCTGCGCGTCAGATATGAGGTCAGTTACATAGAAATACTGTTTTCCTGTAAATTTTGTCATATGTCAGTGTCACATCACAAAATTTGATATCCCCCCGCTCGAGGAAAATCCTGGCGTGCCTGCAACGTAGCACATAACACGCGTAATACGGTTATGTGCTACCATAGCATAGCTTAGCATAGCATAGAACACAAACGTGGTATCAGATCGGTAGCTACAGTTTGTTACGATTCGTTGGTGCGAAAGTTTTGTTTTTCTAACGCCACGGGGAGTTCGGAAACTGGTGAGGACAAGCGGCTAGCACTCGGTTGGACTGGCGTGAAGCATGCGTAGCTGTGTGTTGCGACCAGCCCGAATGTGGATTGATAACGACAGAGAATCATTTCGAATACAAAACATCTAGCATTGAGACCACTGACGGGAGTTAAACCCACACCGTCCGACACGGGCGTCAGTTCAACCAGCTGGCTGGTGCTATAGGTTAATCGATAACGGTAGTCGAATCTGTGAAGACGTGGCCACAGTGGTCGTATTGGAGCGGATGCGGCGTCGACGAGAGCAAAAGCCTGACTGTGCTGTCGGACCTCACAGTTTGTTTGAGTGCTAAGTATCCGACCAGCATGTGCAGGCGCGGGATGTGTCCCCACTGGCCAGCCAGGTCATCTACGGCCAGCCGTAGGGTGTGATGTTACTCTTTGCGTCACACGGCACCATTGCTGGATGAGTGGCGACGTTCGGTGAAAGGCTTTCGCCATCGTGGAACGCTGTGCTCAGCCTTGTCCTGCTCGTAGTCCGTATTTCAGGTGAATGTTACAGGTCCAGGTGTAACCCAGATGTTCAATGCAAGCAGGTTCATGTGTGATTCGCATCATCCTGAAAGGGGCCACAGGAAATAGAAATGCTTAAGTGTGGTGGCATAAAATGCCGTATGGAAAGAAAAGTAGCCAAAGCTATTTTTAAGTACCACACTGCTTAAAACTGCTGTTAACTAGATTTGCCTCAAGCAACGAAAGGCGCTAAAGACATAAGTGTGTATTTTTTCAGTTGTATACTTACCTCTCATCAGCAATCTGCAAATACTAATCTCGCTCAGAATGTCAACAGGTAACATGCTACTATAACGTAACCTTAGCAATACGGAATTCAACAGCGCACAATTTGTACCAAATTTTCCGCACTTCTCGCTGAAGTTGATGAGAAATCCTTGAACCTGAAGCAAGCAAGCACGCAAGCACGTATTCGTAAACCAAAATTGCCGATGCTTGTCGGACTGCGTTCGGTCGTTTGCTGCGCTCGCTCCCTCAGTCCGTCCGGGGTCCGGATAGAATGAAGTCGGTGCTGTGATGTGACACGTCAGTGTCAGGCAGGGGTATCGATTTGTGCTCTTTTGAGGGGCCCTGACCCGCCCAGTGCTGCTTTGGGCCCACCCAATGTTGCTTTGGCCCCCCACAAATATTTTCCGCTGTTTTTAATAGGAAATGGGCAATAATGGCGAAAAAATGGGCGCAGTAGATAAGAGATAGGCAGAAGGTAAGAAATAAGTCTAAAACGGAGCATTTCTCTATTTTGGATCCTTCATCTATACATATACCAGTATACATGTGGATAAATGCAATTTTTATTTGATGAATAATAACCGTGGTCAAAATAAAGTGAGCTAAATCCGTTGAGAATCCCTCATTTCGGGGTAGGTTAGGTTGTCAGGCCTTCAGCTCCCCCCTCCCTCCCAGTCATTGACGGAAACAGACACCCCTGCTGTCAGGAACGGGTTTACTGATCACTAATATAGCTGCTGGACCCGGACGTCTCACGGCACCGTGTAGCTCGTGTGTGCCAGTCGCGACGCTTAATTGTAAGCCGTGTGGAAGAGTCAATTTCAGGGTCTTGACGAACTGTTCGATACAAGATCTTTAATGCGTGATTGAGGTCAGAGCATCCTGAAACAGGTTGCGACAAATGGGCGTATAGAACACGCTGAGACGTTGACACGTATAATTATTTTTGTACGAGAGAAGCCTAAAAGGCCATAAAGCACGAGGGACAGCGTTCTAACATACTGAAGTCATGACGCCGGAAGGCCCATACAATAACAACGATATAGCAAGTAGGTGACAAGTATGTAGCAGCGACGTGAAATGAGTAGCTGTAGGCTGTCATGATTTGTTGGCATGAATGCAACTTTTTTAAATGCATTGGGACGCCCCATCATGCAGTATTTCGGTACTTCGTTTGTTGGATATAACAGTACTTCGTATTGTTGGTATAACAGTACTTCGTATTGTTGGATGAGTGCGCTTCGTAAGGTCCCATGATAAATTCGGAATTGTTTGGGATCCCAGCTAATACTGGGGTGTCGAAGCACCCATGAATGGAGAGAAAACTACTCCAATGTTCGTTGGTGTCAAAGCCTAGTTAAAAAAGCCATAGAGGATTCAGAAGCCTGTGACGGCAGGAGTTTATGGTCTGGTTGAACTGGTGTCAAGGTGTAACCAGCTTGTACAATAATAATCCGAACTGTAATCAGCTGTAATCAACTGGAATCGACTGCGTATGTAGTCATCCTCAGTTGTTATTAATCGACCAAGACATCAATCGACGACGACACAGTGTGCCCAGACTGTGACGCCTGTAACGGGAATCGAACCCACATCTTCCGACACAACCGTCAGTCGTACCATCCAGCTGGTTCTAATGGTCGGTCGATAACGGCGGTCGAAGTGAAAACACGGCCACTTTGGTCATATTGAGGCGGATACGGCATCGACGAGAGCAAAAGCCTGACTGTGCTGTCGGACCTGTCATTCAACGAAACTTGACCATAGTTTGTTTGATTGCGAAGTATCCGACCAGCATGTGCAGGCGCAGGGTGTGTTCCCTCTGGCCAGCCAGGTCGTCTGCAGCCAGCCTTAGGGCGTGACATCACTGCGTACGTCACACAGCACCTTCGCTCGATGCGTGCGAGCAGCAGCGCTCGGTGACAGACCGTCGCCACTTTAGTTAGGCCACCTTTGATAGGCCTGGAACGCCTTGCCTTGGTGGCTGTGTCAGTTCTAGGTTATTGGTGAGTCGTTCAGTACAAGTGGATTAGTATCCTTAAGGAGACCACGGAAAATAAAACTGCTAAAACGTGGACGCATAAACTGACGAATGTAAGGATATTTAAAAAGGTAGCATAACATAAGCATTAAGTATACTAGGTTAAAATGTCAAAGTTGAAACGCCAGAAGACTAAGCATAGTAGGGACGTAGCCAAGGAGGGGCACGGGGGCCATGCCCACTTCCCCTAGCCAAGCGATCTACATTAGATATTTAGCGATTTGGCAGGAATACGGAACAGTGATCAGGTATATCCTGCAAAAGCAATCATTGTATGTTTTTACTGCGGGTTAAATGTGGCGTCAGTTACATAAAACTGCTGCTTTTCTTATAAATGTCACCATATGCCAGTGGCATTTGACAAAATTCGACAAGTAGTGAGTGCGAAGTATCTGACCAGCACGTGCATGCGTGGGATGTGTTCCCACTGACCAGCCACGTCATCTACGACCCACGTTAGGGTGTGACGTCACTCTGAGCGTCATTCGGCACCTTCGCTTGATGCGTGGCGGCGCTAGGTGATAGATTATCGCCACCTCGGAACACCGTGCTCAGCTTTGTCCTGCCGGCAGTGTCAGGTCTAGGTGATTGGCAGTGTAAGAGTACGCAAGGTTGCCATTTTGAGTGAGATTAGTATTCAAAAAATAGTTCTGACGTAGAGGTATGTAAGCAAAAATGGCGCACACTTAAGTTCAGGTGTTAAGTCCAGGTGTTCAGTGCAAGCTGGTTCATGTGTGGTTTGCGTCATCCTGAAAGGAGCCACGGAAAATAACAGTGCTAAAACGTGCAGGCATAATATGACGTATATAACGAGAAGTAGTCAGTGCTATTGTAAGGTATCTGTTTAACACAACTGTTAAGTGGTTTTACCTGAAGGAAAGACAAGGCGCCAAAGACGCAAGTATGCGCCCTTTTAACTTCTATGCATTTATATCATGTACAGTTTGTAAATACTAATCTTGCTGAAAGGGTCGACAGGTAGCATCCCATTATAGCTTAACCTAAGCAGTAAGAAACTCAGTACCGCACGTTTTGGTACCAAGTTTTCCGCACTTCTCGCAGAAGTTGGCGGGAAATCTCTGAAGCCGAAGCAGGCAAGCACGCAAGCACGTATGAAGTCCATGCTGCGATATGACACGTCATTGTCGGGGACGGGTTTACTGCACACATCTCACGGCATCGTGTAGTTCGTGTGTGGCAGTCGCGCCGTTCAATTGTAAGCGGTGTCGTAGGGCCAATTTCAGTTTCTTGACGAATCGTCCGATACAAGATCGTTCAAGCGTGATTTAGGTCAGAACATCCTGAAACGGGTAGAGGCAAATAGGAACATAAAACATGCTAAGACGTTGACACACCGAATTATATCTCTAGGAGAGAAGCCTGAAAAGCCTCAAAGTACTAGGGACAGAGTTTTAAGATACCAAACTCACGACTCCGGAAGACCCATACAGTAACAACGATATAGCAAGTAGGTAACAAGTACGTAACAGCGACGTGAAATGAGTAGCTGTAGAATGTCATAATTTGTTGGCAGGCATGTAATTTTCTTAAATACCTTTGGGCGCCCCTCGAGCAGTATTTCGAGACTTTATATCATTAGATGTGTCCGCTCCATAGGGTCTCATGATAAATTTAGAGATGTCTGGGATGCCCAGCTAATACTGGGGGTGTCGAAGCACCCATGAAAGGAGAGAAAACTACTCCAATGTTCGTTGGTGTCAAAGCCTAGTTAAAAAAGCCATAGAGGGTTCAGAAGCCTGTGACGACAGGACGTTATCGTGTTGTGAAACTGGTGTCGAGCTGTAATCAGCCTGTGTAATAATAATTCGAGCTCTAGTCAGCTATAATCAGCTGGAATCGTCTAGGCTGTAGCCATCCGCAGTTGCTATTAATCGACAAAGACGTGTAACAAAGTGTGTTCAAGCTGTGGTGCCTACAACGGGAGTCGAACCCACATCGTCCGACACAGCCGTCAGTTGTACCAGCTGGCTGGTGCTATAGGTTAATCGATAACGTTGATCGAATCTGTGAAAATGTGGCGACTGTGGTCGAAATGGAGCGGATACGGCAACGACGAGAGCAAAAGCCTGACTGTGCTGTCGGACCTGTCATTCAACGAAACTTGACCATAGTTTGTTTGAGTGCGAAGTATCCGACCAGCATGTGCAGGCGCAGGGTGTGTTCCCACTGGCCAGCCAGGTCGTCTGCAGCCAGCCTTAGGGCGTGACGTCACGGCGTACGTCACACAGCACCTTCTCTCGATGCGTGGCAGCAGCAGCGCTCGGTGACAGACTGTCGCCACCCTGGTTAGGCCACCTTTGATAGGCTTGGAACGCCTTGCTTAGCCTTGCCGTGGTGGCTGTGTCAGTCGTAAGTTACTGGCGGGTCGTTCATTACAAGTGGATTATCATCCCGAAGGAGATCACGGTAAATAAAACTGCTAAAACGTGAACGCGTAAACTGACGAATGTAAGGAAACCAAAAAGTAGCATAACGTTGGTATAAGTATACTACGTTAAAATGTCAGTCACTACCCTGGGAGATTAACACAGCATAGTAGGGACGTAGCCAAGGAGAGGCACGGGGGTCATGTCCATTCCCCCTGAGCCAATCGATCTACATTAGATATTTAGCGATTTGGCAGGAATACGGAACAGTGATCATGTATATCCTGCAAAGACAAACATTTTATGTTCTTCCTTTACGTTAAATATGAGGTCAGGTACATAGAATTGAGGCTTTTCCTATAAATTTCGTCATATGCCAGTGGCATATGACAAAATTTGAGGTTTGTCCCCCCCTCCCACCTGAAGACATCCCAGGCTACGTGCCTGTGGCGTAGCACATAACATGCGTAATCCGGTTATGTGCTACCACAGCATAGCTTAGCATAGCATGGAACACAAAAGTGGTATCAGATCGGTAGCCACAGCTTGTTACAATTCGTTGGTGGCAAAGTCTTGTTTTTCTAACGCCACGGGAAGTTCGGGAGCTGGTGAGGACAAGCGGCTAGCACTCGGTTGGACTGGCGTCAAACATGCGTAGCTGTGTGTTGCGACCAGCCCGACTGTGGATTGATAACAGCAGAGAATCATTTCGAACACAAGACATCTAGCATTGGCACCTCTGGCGGGAGTTGAACCCAGAGCGTCCGACACGGGCGTCAGTTCAACCAGCTGGCTGGTGCTATAGGTTAATCGATAAACGGTTGTCGAATCTGTGAAGACGTGGCCACTGTGGTCGTATTGTAGCGGATACGGCAACGACGAGAGCAAAAGCCTGACTGTGCTGTCGGACCTGTCATTCAACGAAACTGACCACAGTTTGTTTGAGTGCGAAGTATCCGACCAGCATGTGCAGGCGCTTGAGGCAGTTTTCCTGGCCATCCCGTTTCGTCACCGACGGGCATCGACCGTCGTGAGTGACGTCACTGGCCGCGTGATGTCGCTGCGATGACGACTTCGCCGTGGTCTGAGTTCTGTCCCAGAAATGAATTACTTTGTTCAGTTATATTTTCTCCCAAACATCTTTCGAGAGGAACAGCGATTCTAGAAGTGCGCTGCGAAGACGGGAATGCCCTGCTGTCGAATAATGCTTTGAAAAAAGAGGCAGCTAAATGAAACAGAGAAGCCAGTGCTCAAATGGGGCGTGAAGCGACGCCTACGCTTTTAACCGCTTTCGGAAATTGAGATATGCGGCTGAGACTTCTGGCAGGTTCGTGAACAGAACAAATATAGGGGCAGAGTTACAGCAATATTCACTGCTAACAAATTTGTGTTGGGTGATGACCTTTATGGTGATGGTCTCTGGAGAGCAAGGAATATCCGTGTCGTTTTTAGCCCAAGTTGCGTCCATTGGGTTCTTCCAACCATAGGTGTCTTCTAGGTGTTTTCTTCCACTGATGACCGATACGGCCTGTCGGAAAAAAATGTAGTACCTGGGCTGATTTCACGATCACGAAGACGGTCCGTCTGTTTTCCAGATCTTACAACTCAAACAACTTGCTGGAAGATTTGAAGGTGTTGTACAGAACCTGCGGAATCCAGGGCAAGGGCACCACGTTCATCTTTACCGACCAGGACATAAAAGAGGAAGCGTTCCTCGAATACATCAACAACGTCCTGGCCTCGGGTGAGATCTGCCAAACTGAACACTGATCTTAATGGGAATATTGACTCTCCGTCAGCGTTAAAGGTGGGCGCGCCAGTGCGTTCCAAGTGCACATCCAAAATGCATCGTCAGTAAGTTTACGTTTAATTTGCGACTTTTTTTGTTACTTTTTGCGAACATTTCGTAAACCCCAAAATTCTGGAACGGGCTTCAGCTTCCACTGACCTGACTGCTTGCCCGTTACATTTTCGTTCATCGAAAGACGAGTGTCCAGGGGAAGAATCTGCCTCAGCTGATGGCGTTTTTCCGCTAGCCGCCACATATAACACTGATTCATTGCCATGAGTAATTTGACATGCGTATGTTGAGCTATGTGCCTCCCCTGCATGCGGTCGTTCATGACCGGACCCTGGATCCCTGTCGCGCCGCACACGGCCCAGCCCTGCCCCAGACCCGGTCGCCGCGGGGCCGTCGGTCGTGACCGCAGCCCCTGACCTGGCAGGCCTGATCTCGAACCTGTTCAGCCGGGACGAGACACAGGAGATCTGCGCCGAGCTGACGCCGGTCATGAAGCGCGAGCACCCGCGTCGGCCGCCCACGCCCGAGAACCTGCAGGACTACTTCCTCTGCCGCGTCCGCCAGAACCTGCACGTCGTGCTCTGCTTCTCACCGGTACGGCGGCCGCAGGCCGGCCTGTGGACGCAGAGGAGGACTTTCAGGCCGGACGCGAACGTGTTCTGCGTTGTGTGTACTACTGCGTACTATCTGGTTTTCTTCTTTGGGATGGGACTGTTGTTGCGGGTACTTAGTTACTCTAATAGTTAGTCATTGGAATATAAATCCGTGAATGTGTGACTAGTTTCAGGTGAGTCGTTGCAACTGGTTATTTCCAGCATAATATGCGGATGCAGGGCTCATCATCGGACGTTTGCTGCTGCGCCAGATAGTCCCCTATACGTTTTGTTTGCATTTGTCTGCAATCTCGCGGCCGATTTTTGTGAGTTGTGAGAGTTCAAGCCGCTAATAACACTCCTGTCAGTGCCGCATCTGCAGCGAGACAGAGCCGGGAGCGCGGACTCGGACTCCGGCCGGACTCTGACCGGGCGCCGGCGCCGCAGGTGGGCGAGAAGTTCCGCTCGCGCGCGCTGCGCTTCCCCAGCCTGGTGTCGGGCTGCACCATCGACTGGTTCCAGCCGTGGCCGAAGGAGGCGCTGATCGCGGTGGCGCAGCACTTCATCGACAGCTTCACGCTGGCCTGCGCGTCGGACGTGCGCGGCCAGCTGGTGCAGGCGATGGGCGCCGTCCAGGACACGGTGGCCGACTTCTGCGTCCAGTTCTTCCTCAGGTCTGCCGCCGTCGAGCGTGCGCTGGTGTAACACGTCATTTCGTGCCTGTCGTTTTCCTGCGAATAAACTGCCTGTGAATCCCGTGAATCCCGTCGTTAGGCCAGATAACTGAGCCTGGTGTCCTCCAGGTGAAACACTCCATCTTTCTCTTCAATGTATCAGACTGCGACGTTCATTTTCTTGCAGGACAGTTAATTAGGTAGCGCCTTACTTTAAGGTTAAACTATTCCAAAACGCACCGTTCCCTGCCTGTGTTGTAAGTTGTGGTCTCATGCGCACGCATACACAAACAAACTGGTTGTTTTGTAGGCATTTCTATATCAGTCAAAGGACTTCGCCCATCATATGATTGTCCAGCCGGGCTGCTGATTTTCTCTGCCTCGCTTCACTAACGAAATGAGTAATCAGTACATGTCTGTGACACCGCGAACTATCAAGAGCAGCGCTAGAGTGAGTGAAGAGTGTTAACTTGTTTGCTCGTGCATTAATCCATTCTTTTGGGGACGTTTAAACCTATCCTGACGCTTTTTATAGTCATTTTTTCGGTAGACACAAGCAGTTCCGACACAGTAACTCGTTCCTCTGATCGCCTCCGGCCATGATCTGTCCGTCACTATCCCTGACGTCGGTCGTGCCGGCCAGGTTCCGGCGGTCGGCGCACGTGACGCCCAAGTCGTACCTGTCGTTCCTCAACTCGTACAAGACGGTGTACCGCAAGAAGAGCGCCGAGATCGGCGAGCTCGGCGAGCGCATGAGCTCGGGCCTGACCAAGCTGCACGAGGCGTCGCTGACGGTGGAGACGCTGAAGCGGGAGCTGGTCGTCACCGAGAACGAGCTGGCGCAGGCGTCAGACATGGCCGAGAAGGTGGGGGCGGACGGCTGGGCTGGTGCGGCGCTGGGTGTGACATGAAAGGTGGGGAATTTGCTGGTTTTGACCTGGGGAGTGACAGAGTGGATTTTTGGTAGCAGCTGACGATGTACCCTTTGTTCTTGGAGCCAGCGGTGGAGGGTAACCTGACCGAGTAAGCGGCATTGATCTGTGGGTGTGGGACGATTTCAAGGGCTCGTCGCGTAAAGGTTGGTGGTGTTTTTCTGTGTTGGGCAGCAATACAGTACCGAACATGTCATTCTGGTTTCATCCTGGTTCCGTCCCACTTTTGGTTTTTCTCTCAGTTTCCACGCAAATGCATGGAATGTCATTAGATTCCGGCGCTTGGAACAACCAGGGGTCAGGGAAATGACGCATAAAAAGCCCAAATTGTTGTACCTACTTTACACGCCTGTATGTGGGGGCGTCCGCCGGTTCCTGTGTGCGGTCCTATGACCCTGGCTCCCTGCAGGTGCTCGAGGAGGTGACGAACAGGGCGCGCGAGGCCGAGACCATCCGGGACCAGGTGGTGCGCGTCAAGGACCGGGCGCTGGAGCTGGTCGACCAGATCGCCGTCGACAAGCAGCTGGCCGAGCAGAAGCTGGAGCTGGCCAGACCGGCGCTGGAGATGGCCGAGGCGGCGCTCAACACCATCAAACAGGCCCACATCGGTGCGTGGAGCGAGACGGGTGTCTTTTGGGTCATGGGTTTGCGGGGTGGTTTAAGTGATCCGATTAAGGACCCATCATCACTCAACAGGTCTGAGCAAGTGAGCAATTAAACAAGCTCTTTCCCACGCCTGTGTTCCCCTGGCGTTGTCGCATTCGCGGGATGGTTAGACGGGGGTCTTAAGAGGAATATCGGCTGAGGTTTGCTGCGTGAAGAGAGCTTTCTGACTGATACGCTTGATTGTGGCACCGCTCCGTTTCTTCTCGACACTTGAAGCAACGGAAGCTGTTTGGTTCCTGGTTTGGTTCTGTTTCCTCTGTGACGACGCTACCTACTGGGCCCCTTTGTGACCGTTTTGTCGGGTGCCTGTATGCTGCTTTGACCATCTGTACCGTTCAGCCGTCAGTTACTTTATGCAGGGTTTGTCAGAAGCGTCCGAGTACTTATTTGACATCTGTCAGACGTATCAGCGTAGTAGTTGGCTGACGCGATTCACCTGTTTCTTCCAGCGACTGTGCGTAAGCTGGGCCGTCCGCCGCACCTGGTAATGCGCATTATGGACTGCGTGCTGATCCTCTTCCAAAAGCGGCTGCAGCCGGTCAAGCCTGACCCTCTGGCCCCCTGTCCCAAGCCTTCGTGGGTCGAATCACTCAAGGTTAGTGGGCACATCCGTTATTTCACGCAGACGGTTGCTGATCAATCACCACATCCCAGACAAATCCAGTTATTCTGAAGCGTGTGCTGTATAACTTTTTGTTGGAAGAAATCGGAGGTCGCTGATAGCTTGCTTGAAGCTTGGTATCCATGGAAACTCGCTCGTCATTCTCATCGTTCGATTTACGATATCCCGCGGTCTTCGCAACGTCGCCAGTGTTATTGGCTTAGTACAGTGCTTGTTACAGAGAACATCTGGAATCAGACGTTCTCTGGTTCCGCAAAACGTTGTGTGGCGGTTTATCTGTAATAGTTTTAAATCGCTTTTCGCGCGTTTAGAAATCGCATGCAGTCAAGCAGTTCAGTCTTTTTTTCTTTAAAATTAATGCACAAACACACGGAATCGCTCCAGCAATCGTTTTCCAATCAGTCAAATGGCATCGGCCGCGAAAATTCGATGAGCGCCGTGAGGCGACGAACGCGGAGCGGGCCGCCGCCGCTGGTCGTGCCGTTGCGTGACAACGCCCCCTGATGTTCGGCGCAATTAACGTGCCGCCAATCTCTGTCTGATGGCCAGTCAATAGCCATTACACGAGGGCTGGACTGGGTATTTGGCGATGGTGCTGCAGACCTGGGCTCACGTCGACTACTGACTACCGTCTTTTTACCCTATTCCCGGAGGGCTAGCGGTGTGGCCGATTCCCGGCAGCGGGCGGATTCGCCCCCGCCCCCGAACTACTCGTTCGATTTCATCGCAACAAACGGCAATCTGTTTGCCATGACGTAAACTACATTTTTGCAAAAAGGAGTTTTTGGAAATTTAGAAAAGGGTTGATATAGGAGGGCCAAAAGTCAAAATTGGGGATATTTTTGGACTTCTTATAATTCCGTTGTTTATGGACCGATTTTGATGAAATTGGCATGACTCGAGAGATTATGGATGGGACTTTTACCATTGGTCCATACGTTTGAAATTTTGAGAAAATTCATAGGATCTCAAAAATAGGAGGATTAGTTTTTCAACAACTGAATGAACAAAAAAGGCAAAAACACTTTTTTGACTTCTGCTAGTCATGTTATGCTAAAGAAATACAAATCGTATTACAATGTTTGTATAATGTTAGCATAGGCGGTGCCAGGGACATGAAAAAGGGGAAACTGTCATGGTCACATATTCTTCAGATCAACTCTTGACCTTTGACCTTAAATGACCACCAATGACCTTGGAGTCACTTGGAATGATCTCGCGTGCATTTAATATTATCTGAAAACGTTTTCACCCATTTGAATTCACCCTATTTAAAAAATTACATTATAACACAATTGTGATATAGGGTACGCGCACTGACATTTTAGGCCATAGCTCCGTGACCCGACCCGATATCAAGCTGAAACTGGATACACAAGTAGAGGGCACCCCTATGCGTCATATGCGTTCCGGATTTGGCATTTAAAAAAATGGCGCCAAAATTACTACTATAAAACCAAACTTTGACTTTGGCCTTGACCTGGCCGTGTTAAGTGACCTCAGATAAACAAAATTGTATTTCCACGTTTCCCAAGTATTTTGCTATACATCCATATAAAGTATGAGGTTCTATCTTAAAAATGGTAGTTTTGGCAGTCATTTTCTTTTACTCTCAACAAGGCCAAAAATGGCGTGAGGTACCTCCCAAAAACGTTGCCTGGATCCACCCCTGAGCAAAAAAGAATTTCTAAATTTTGTCACAGTACGTAGAAAGCATAGCTAGGAAAAGTCAGCAGGTTTCGTGAAGCTGCGTCAGATATCCTGGAATTGCCAAGCAGAAAACCCGGGGGGCGAATTCAGCGCCCCGTGCCGGGAATAGAGTTAATGTCACCTTTTCTAAACTGTGGTCATGGTTTCGTTTCGGACGGGAGATATCAGCTGGATTTGAGGTGGCATGGGATTTTTGCGTCATGTGTTGCAGGTTGATACCTAGCAGAGTACAAGGTCTGAGAAGGAGGGACAGTCCTGTCGGCCAGCATCCCGACCATAGCAATCCGGGAAAAGCGGGCCTTCGCCCTCACCCCGGCCTTCGCCCTATCCTGATCCTTGCCTGTTGTGAACACCACACCTCGTTAAAATCCCCATCATAATCTCTGCTATGTAGGTATATATATCCCCAGTGTTCTCCCACGTCAAAATTTCCGTTACATATTCGTTAATGAGTGCAGTTAGCTCAGCTCCAAATGAGGAAATGATAAACGACACAAACATTATTAACTGCACGGCTGTTCCTCCACAACAGATGATGGCCAGCACGACGTTCCTGCAGCAGCTGCAGAGCTACCCCAAGGACACCATCAACGACGAGATGATCGAGTTGCTGGAGCCGTACTTCTGCATGGAGGACTACAACATGGACACGGCGACCCGCGTGTGCGGCGACGTGGCCGGCCTGCTCTCCTGGACGCGCGCCATGTCCTTCTTCTTCGGCGTCAACAAGGAGGTGTTGCCCCTCAAGGTACATCAGTGGTACACGTTTTCATTGTTGACGTCTGAGGGCAGGAGAGTAGAAGGCGTTGCCTCTCAGTTATAAAATTTCGTTTTGAATTGAAGCAAAGGCGCGCTAGAAGGTTCTCAGAATGGAGCCGTGCATTTGAACTGCGAGCTCTCACTGTCCGACGCATAATCTTCTCATCCAACTAAGCCACCGACCTGACCTGACCTGACCTGACGGCGGCGGCAGGCGAACCTGGCGCTGCAGGGGGCGCGGCTCTCGGCGGCTCAGGCCGAGCTGGGCCGCGCCGAGGCCGAGCTGACCGAAAAGGAGGCCGAGCTGGCCGCCGTCAAGGCCCAGTACGACCGGGCCGTGGCCGAGAAGAACCGGCTGATGCAGGCGGCCGACGCCTGCCGACGCAAGATGTCCGCCGCCAGCCAGCTGATCAACGGCCTCGGCGGCGAGAAGCTGCGCTGGACCCAGCAGAGCAAGGCCTTCAAGGAGCAGATGGGACGGTGAGTCGGCGACTGGCAAGGGAGGATGGGGTCGGACGTTGCGTGAACACTGTAGTGAGTGTTGGGTCGGACTAAACGACTTTTTTTACTTCGGATGTTCATTAGCGGGAAAAATGCCCTGGAGATGATTACAGTTTGACTGAGGTTTGCGTGAGCCATACCAGGGTACAGTGATGATTTCAGGATGCCTTCAGATTTGCGTGATCATTTTAAACAATGGTGTATCTTAAACATTTATTTCTTCAGCTCCATGTTATGGTGTTTTTCTGTTACTCGTGAGCACTCATATTTACCGCGTGAGTAATGTGAAGCGTAGTGCTGGGGTGAGTGTCCTCCCCGGCGATGCGGCGTCGCTCCCCTGACGTTCAGCCGGTGCCGACAGCCTGGTGGGGGACGCCCTGCTGGCGGTGGCCTTCCTCTCGTACGCCGGCCCGTTCAACCAGGAGTTCCGCTGCGCACTGCAGACCAGCTGGAAGAAGGTGCTGCAGGCGCGAGCCATTCCCTTCACGGACAGCCTCAACATCATCACCATGCTCTGCGACAACGCCACCGTCGCCGAGTGGAACCTCCAGGTGCACGGGGCGTGATGAAGGGGGGGGGGAATGAGTTGTACTCCATTCATTGGTCGAGGAAAGATTAGATGTGTTATTTTCCGCGGGGCTGCTGTTTGTTTTTAATCGTTTTACCGTGTCTTGTGTAACTGTGTGCGACTTGAACGCAGTTAGAGAATACTGTTTATATTCGTGTATTTACCTTACTTGGCGTAATTTCAATTTCTGTAGAAAGCATGACGGTCTAAGCCTATGTCCACATCGGAAATGAACGCCAAGTAATTTATAATAATTTTAAAAAAAAGTATTTCACCTACATCATGAGACATCGAAGTCTGGTCGAATGAATGACAACGAAGGAGCGTTTTTTATCCGTAACTCTGTCGTGTTAGGCGACACGTTTGCCCTGTTGCACTGCACTGCTGATGTTATTTCGCGCGTTCTGTTACTAAGACTGTCTCAGTATTACACGCCGCTGTGCGCCTTGCTGGCCGATCTGAGTGGCATCAGGCAGCGTTATTCACCACGGAACAGACTACGCCGGACGGTCGTGTTCAGTTGGAAAAATTCACCTGTTCTGTGCTATTAATATGGATAGTATATTTCTTTTCACGGCTGCGCTGCAGGGTCTGCCCAGTGACGAGCTGTCCATCCAGAACGGTATCGTGGCCACCCAGGCCAGCTGCTACCCGCTCATGATCGACCCGCAGGGACAGGGCAAGGCCTGGATCAAAAACAGGGAGGCTTCCAACGAGCTCCAGGTCAGCCACCGTCCGGCCTGGGGTGGGGGCTCCCCGCGGTGACAGGAACATATGGCGGCTGACAGTCAGAGCTATCACTGGAACACATTAGCGTGATAACGCACGGCCGCTGTCAGTCGTCGTTACACGGTTATCTGATGATCTGGACATAGTCTGACTTGGAGCCATTTCGGTAGAACGTAGGAAAAACGTGAAGCCCGGTGAAATTTGTATTGCATGCATGCTTGTTTTACGTATGCGGTATGGGTTTCTGGCATTTCAGGAGCACGTATTCTCGTGTTTGATTATTGTTGTACTCAGCTCTGATGACAGCATTTCATCCAGATTAGGAAGCTTACGCGAGCTGATGTAGGCAAATGTCCCGTGGTAAACCGAGCTCTTTTCGACTAACCAGCGTGTGTCGCCTGCCCGTGCGCTCAGATCACCTCGCTGAACCACAAGTACTTCCGCGCCCACCTGGAGGACAGCCTGTCGCTCGGCCGGCCTCTGCTGGTCGAGGACGTCGGCGAGGAGCTGGACCCGGTGCTGGACAATCTGCTGGAGAAGAACTTCATCAAGTCCGGCTCCACGCTCAAGGTCAGCCCTCGCCCGCTTCTGGAGACAGATGTCGTTAACTGCTATTTAATACGACGTTTGCAACCACGTCTGCGTTCATTTGCTCCCTAGACCTGAACTTTCCTAGCGTCGCAACGCTTCCAGTTTCGAGTCTTGCCTTTGTTTTCGTCCATTATGAAAGGGTTTCCCGATCCCATGTTGTTCTCGGTATCTCGCACTGTCAGCCAGGCGGCTTCCAGTTGGCGTTGTGCCGGCGGTTCCAGGTGCTGGTCGGAGACAAGGAATGTGACGTCATGCCGGGCTTCACGCTCTACATCACCACCAAGATGGCGAACCCGGCCTACAGTCCGGAGATCGCCGCCAAGACGGCCATCATCGACTTCACCGTCACCATGCTGGGCCTGGAGGACCAGCTGCTCGGTGGGTTGTAGCCCGTGTCGCCTATGGAAGGAACGTAGGTAGAACATGGGTGGATAGATACAGGAGGAATTATAGCAGAAAAAGAAAGGAGACGCGAGAGACAAGAGAGAGAAGTAACCGAAATTCGGTTTGTTATAAAACACTTCGATCTGCGTAGTTCATTTCATATGAGCATCATTGGACAACATTACGTTCACGGAACACGGTCATGAAATTGGTCATGACCTGAAATCCAGTGAGGATCAGAATTTTGTAAACTTGGAGGTAAACGTTGTTTTGTATGATGATTCCATGTTACATAATCGGTGCTGGATGATGTATTGCTGACATGATGCCTTGGAAGAGCACATAGCTCTCCGCTTATTCCCCTTCAAAATTGCCGCTTCATTTCCGGCGGACGCAGGAGTGTTGAGCCTGACCTGCGCCGGCCCGCAATGCCTCCAGGGCGCGTCATCCGCACCGAGAAGGTCGAGCTGGAGTCGGACCGCGTGGCGCTCATCGAGGCCGTGATGGAGAACAAGCGCAAGACGAAGGCGCTGGAGGACGACCTGCTGTACCGCCTGACCTCCACCCAGGTCTGTCCCGGCGTCGCTCCGGACTCGTCGTGAGGGGGCCGGGGAGGGGGGTTAGTCGCCCGTTAAGCGATGATCAATGACGGTCAGTACACCGCGGTCGCCGCCGGCGCGGTCACCAGATCGATCAACACCTGGGATCACCAGCCGTGCGGCCATATCGACCGCGACCTGAGCTGCTGCCGTCGCCGACGCTGCGGCCCGAGAGGGATTTGCCGCGGATTCCGGCGCAGAGCGGGCACGCTGTGGCTCCGTTGGCTCGCGCTGGCCGCTGCAGGTGCGGAGACGCTGTCCTCAGAGCGGTGTTGGGTCTCCGCGGTCTAATCCGCGGCGGACCTTTCGGCTGCAGGTGTCTGAGCAGTAGGTCTCCGCGCCTCTTCGCAGCAGATGTTTTATGGAGGCGTGAGGTACGCTGTGTGGCCATGAGACGTATTCCCCTGCCACGTCCTCGATGAAAGTCGAACTGTTTGTTGAGCGTCTCTCGGCCGCTGGTCACGCCACCAGGCTCTTCATGGCAAACAGAATTGCCTGTAACTGTCGGATTCACATCGTAAACGTTGCGCCGGAAAATCTTTATTATAACACCCAGTGTGTTGCAAATTAGGTGGATTTCTGTGTCAGGCGATGCCAAAGGCATGTGTCCGATGCCTTTTCACCGAGGAGCTTGCTTTTATGCTTTCAAAAGGCAAAGGCGTGTTTGGTTGGTTTCAGCAGTACATGCCCATTTCCCCTTGGGGATGCAGAGTCAGAAACAACGAAAATACGCTACATGAAGACATACATGCGGCCATTGCGGCCGCTCGCGTGGAAGTCCACGTGCATTCTCTAACGATGAAACCTTGAACGTACGCGGCCGAGGAGTGACCGCCCCATGCCGTACAGAATGGGCTCAGACGCAGTCGGTTAGTGTCGGCCGGCGGCCCCCACGGTCGCCGGCGACAACAGAACCGCACAACACGTCACGGCCGCGACCGGGTCGATTAAGCCGTCGCCGAGGCCAGAATTCTAGCGGTGTTTCTAAAGACGTGTTGGAACCGTTGGATTTTCTAACGACGTTCTTCACATTTGTGTCTCGACGTGACGACTTACCACATTGTCATTTCCCGGCAAGATCGTCTTCCCGTCGTGTTGGAAGTCAGATGTAACTGAGGTGGCAGTATCTCTCCAGCAGAGCATTTTTCTGGTTTCTTGGAGCTCGAAAATGATCATTCCTACAACAGGAGGTTATCATCATTTTGAATAAATCGGTCTATGTTCTCGGATATCGTTTTCGGACGTCCTCGTCTCTCGGTTTTGTGGGGCAAACATTGCGATGTGGACCACAAATCATAGTCACAGTTCCACGAGCCCCGTCACATCTGCTCACCTGACCGACCATCCACGGCCCCGGCGTCGTACGGGCGCTGCAGACCTCTCGCCGTCGCAGCCTCGATGCGGGTCATTCGCCTCAGGTCGGACTGGACCAGACCGGCCAGACGGAGCCGCCGGCCGCGGCTCAGACGGAGCGGCACCGTCTGCGGCGACCTACGCTGACCTTGACGGCGCCGGAAGCGTGCGGTTGGACGGTCGCGGTCTGCGCTCGGGCGCCGGAGGAAGTGTGCCGGCCGGCTCCCGTGGAATGAGTGGCGAGACACAGTTGTTGGTCATCGCCGGCAGAGAGGGCCGCTGGGTTACTGCCGAAATCGCGCGGTGGGTGACGTTACTGGACAAATGACAGATTACCGTTTGACTGATGTGATACCATATTGATTACCGTATGACTTGTTACTAATAACAATTGAGAGTGCTCATGTCCGGACGGTATAGTAGGCAGTCATGAGCTGGCTTTGGCCATGACTGCTGTCAACCTTTCTTATATTTTATCATTGCTCTGATTGGAATGGAAACGATTTTTTGCTTTTTCACATGTCATTTTTAAAATCAGGTTCATCAGATTTCATATAAACACTGCTAATAAATGCATACGAACGTAAACGATCGTGATGCTTCTTTACGTTCGTTTCCATGTCGTAGCAGGGAGTGCGGTGACTTGTTTTTTATGCTCTTTGGTGTTAAAGTATGGTTCTGTGTGTCACTGGACTGAGGGAGGAGCATTCCTGGTTACCTGATCTTGGGTGACGGTTAGAAAAGCAAATGCATGTAAACAAGTATGTCATTTACCAAGGGTGCGGACATTCTCCATAAATCTATCGCGAATCTGCCGTGTTGAACAGCGTCTCTGGTTGCACAGCTCAGGATGTGCCTGTTTAAATGAGGTAGGGCGTAGGTTAATAGGTATGACCTGCTGCGTTATCGCATGCAGTAACCGACAGACAAGCCTAGAGACGTTCTGTAAGAATGGCGCTCTGTACCTGACGTGGAGACACGCCGCCCCTGCCTTCGCAGGCTGACTACGAACGGAATTTACACGGGACCGTGCCAACACCGCCATTTGTGATGCTGCATGGTAATCACGCGACATGTGCGGAATATTGCTTAACCTGATCTCAAATGGACATCGCATTGACAAGGGCGTTGCAACCGGGGGGTAGGAGGGCAGCTGACCCTCCTCCCCCGAGCTGGAGATCGGTTCATTTTGTCTCGTCTAGCGCCGTAACGGACGTCTCAGGTGTGGTTTGTAACGCGACCGCCGACGACGCTCGTGGCCGCCGCGACGGTACGGCCATCTGAGAAGACGTGGAAACACGGCCTCAAATACTTACTTCTCCGTTTTCGTGAGTTTGCAGGCCTGACTCTTGCACCATAGTGTTTACCGTCCGCCCGCGCTGCCGTGCTGGATGCGCCCCTGGCCGCCGCGCATGCGCAGTCCGCCGGGCCTTTCCTGGGTGCCCGATCGCGTGGCGCTGCAATGGCCAATGAGCTGTCAGCCGCAGGGGCACGCGTGAGCGGTTGGCGCGCGGCCGGCGTGTTTTGCTGTCGACGCGCGGCGCCGGTCGGCGGTGTTGGCGTGTGTCGGGACCGTCGCCCGTCGCTGCCGATTTGAAGCGAAACGACGGTCTGCACCGGTAAGAACAGGTGCGGCGCCGGCCGCCGCTGCTGATCGGAGTCAGGGACCGCAGCGGCGCCTCGTCCCCGCTCCCGCCGAGGGGCCGCGACCCCTGCGAGACTCGTGCTCTGAGGCCAGCCGCCGCACCAGCCGACGGCCATGCCGTGGAAGCCGATGTACCGTTCGGACGCGCGGCTGGACGGCAAGACGGTGGTCATCACGGGCGCCAACACGGGCATCGGCAAGGAGACAGTGCGAGACCTGTACGGCCGGGGCGCGCGCGTCATCATGGGCGTGCGCACGGTGGCCAAGGGCGAGGCGGCGCGAGACGAGATCGTGGCCGCCGACGGCGACTCGGCCGGCAAGATCGAGGTGCGCCAGCTGGACCTTGAGTCGCTCGAGTCGGTGCGCAGCTTCGCCGCCGAGGTGAACGACGCCGTCGAGCGGATCGACCTGCTGATCCTGAACGCCGGCAAGATGGCGTGTCCGCGGTCGGAGACGAAGGAGGGTTTCGAGAGCCAGCTGGGCACCAACCACCTGGGCCACTTCTTGCTGACGCACCTGCTGCTGGACAAGGTGAAGGCGGCCGCCCCGTCTCGCATCATCGTGCTCAGCTCGCTCTACCACAAGATGGGCCAGATTCACTTCGACGACCTGCAGCTGACGCGCGGCTACAGCCCGTGGAAGGCGTACAGCCAGAGCAAGCTGGCCAACGTGCTGTTCGCCAGCGAGCTGGGCCGCCGGTTGGCGGGGACGGGAGTCACCACGTACGCGGTGCACCCGGGCTGGGTCCGCACCGAGCTGGACCGCCACGTGTCCGCCTGGACCAAGGCGATGCTGGTGCCGGCGAGGTTCCTGCGCAAGTCACCCGTGCAGGGCGCGCAGACGACTCTCTACTGCGCGCTGGAGCCGAGCCTGGCGGCCGTCAGCGGCCGTTACTACGCCGACTGCCGCGAGACGGCGCCGTCGCGCCGCGCCCAGAACGCCGAGGACGCCAAGCGGCTGTGGGAGATCAGCGAGGGCCTGGTGGGCCTGAAGCACTGACAGCGGCTGTGCCCGGCGGCGGCCTGGTGTGCCGGCTCCGGCACGGTCCGCCCGCTGCCCGAGGTGGAGTGAGGCGCCTTCGGAGGTGGAGGGAGACCCTGCCCGAGATGGAGTGAGACGCTGTCGGAGGAGGAATGAGACGCTGTCGGAGGCGGAGTGAGACGATGCCCGAGATGGAGTGAGGCTATGAGAGGTGGAGTCGAACGCCGTGGGAGATGGAGTGAGACGCTGTCGGAGATGGAATGAGACGCTGCCCGAGGTGGAGCGAGATGCTGTCGGAGGTGAAGTGAAACGCTGCCCGGGGTGGAGTGAGACGCTGTCTGAGGTGGAGTGAGACGCTGTCTGAGGTGGAGTGAGGTGCTGTCTGAGGTGGAGTGAGACGCTGTCTGAGATGGAGTGAGGCGCTGTCTGAGATGGAGTGAGGCGCTGTCTGACATGGAGTGAGACGCTGTCTGAGGTGGAGTGAGGCGCTGTCTGAGGTGGAGTGAGACGCTGTCTGAGGTGGAGTGGGGCGCTGTCTGAGGTGGAGTGAGACGCTGTCTGAGGTGGAGTGAGACGCTGTCTGAGGTGGAGTGAGACGCTGTCTGAGGTGGAGTGGGGCGCTGTCTGAGGTGGAGTGAGACGCTGCCTGAGGTGGAGTGAGGCGCTGTCTGAGGTGGAGTGAGGCGCTGTCTGAGGTGGAGTGAGGCGCTGCCTGAGGTGGAGTGAGGCGCTGTCTGAGGTGGAGTGAGGTGCTGTCTGAGGTGGAGTGAGGTGCTGTCTGAGGTGGAGTGAGGCGCTGTCTGAGGTGGAGTGAGACGCTGTCTGAGGTGGAGTGAGGTGCTGTCTGAGGTGGAGTGAGGTGCTGTCTGAGGTGGAGTGAGGCGCTGTCTGAGGTGGAGTGAGGCGCTACGGAAGGCGGGATGAGAATGGTCGTCATGCTGGAGGAGATGGAGCATCGTTACTGAATGGAAGAATGTGGTAACATACTGGAATGAAGGATTGCAACGCTTTGTGTTTTACTTAGGCAAGGTATGTGTCTCACGGCTTGTTCGAAAAAAACTCGACGTGCTGTGACGTCCCATCGAAGAGCGTGGAGACGTTTATGCTGTTCCAGACATAATGAGCACGTTCAAGTTATGGGTGTTCGATTGAATGCGTAATGCTGCATTGGTTTTGTTGTTAACTGACGCTGGCTGCCGCTTGCTGGGTACTGCGACGTCAGCTAAGATCACAGGTGGGAGCACAGGCATCAAGCGTTGTCGTCTTTTGAAGAGCGAGGGTATTGTGAAAGCTGGAGACTGACCTGAAACAAGTGGAAAACGGATTTCCGGATGATGGAACTGTGAAATCGCGACTTACTTCCACACACCTTGAAGACGCTGCGAGCGTTAAATGCCATTGCATAAGGAGAGCATGATCCCGATATGCTAGTGCCACGGAAGACGACTCCGTGTACCGTCCTGTCCAGCTGTGTGTTGGTGCTTACTGCTTCCGGCTGTCGTTGACTGTCATGACAAAATGCGCTCGCTCTGTTTTCGATACGCTTTGTATGTCCGCTTTTTTGTCGATAAACGGGTGTCCAAATGTGCAAATGTATCGTATTGAATGCAGTCCGAAAATATAAATTCTTGGATCCCTTCGAGCTTGGTATCCCGTTTTGAATTTGGACCCTGCGTTTTGGAAAACGTAACGAAACAGTGTCCTTAAAAGTGGTGAATGAATGGCACCCTGAACATGAAATGACGCTTACTTACTAAACAGTGCACAGTTCTCTTTTCCACCGTTTCCCTTCTTTTTTCTCGCTCTGGCAATCCCTCGCTGTCACTGTCGCTGCTTCGGCGGCAAGCCTTGGACGCGCAGGCCTTGTACCAGCGCGGAGGGGGTGTCGATTTGTATTCTTTTGGGATGGTCCTGGCACGCCCATTGTTGATTTTGGCCCTCCTGTGTTGGTTCCCCCCCCCCCCCGCCCTCCGCCGATATTTTCTACCGATTTTGAAGGGATATGAGTAATAATAATGAAAAGAAAGACCGCAATAGATAGAGCTGGGCAGAAAATAAAGAACAAAGTCAAAAGTAATATATCTATCTTTCTGCCTTAATATGTGTATACATATATATGTATATACAGCGGAAAAATGCAATTTTTATTTGATAAATAGTAACGGAAAAAACTGAAAAATTTCCGCTGGTCAAGATGAAGCGGGTTAAATCCGTTGAGAAACCCACATTTGGGGGCAGGTTAGGTTGTCAGGCCCTCGGTCGGCGTCCCAGTCGTTTACATAAATCGACGCCCCTGAATGCGGAGACGATTCGCCTCAGCTCAGCTCAGCGCTTGAGCTCGTCAGGCGCTGTTGCCGTCTGCCGGCATTATCGAACGTCCACCGTTGCCAGGGCAATACTGGGTTAATGCTTACCTATGACGGATGTGTTGTGAGGACGCAAAGGCGTTCGCCTTTGCGTCCTCGAACGACCCACTTCGCAGATCGCATGACAGATGATCGTGGTGGACTGACGTGGACACCGGCGTCCAAGCCTGCGAAGCTTGGCATTCGATCGTTGCTGAGCGCAGCTCTTCTTGCGTTGCAGTTTGCGATCGTTGCAACCTTAGCCTCGTCTCCGGGCTGGAGCTCGTTATATTCCACGGCAGAAGAGTCGCTCCCACGGTCAAAGTCACGCTCCCACGACTATGTATTCAGGCGGCGTTCTCGTGTAGCCAGCAGGACGCAGCGCCCCGCATAGGTTCTTTTCACTCGCGCACCCGCGCTGTCCGTCAAGGCATAATTCGAACCTCTCTGCTTCCAAGCCTCGTGCGCATCGCCTCCGGGGAAACGGAAATGGCGGCCATGCATTAGAACGTGTGGCGAGGCTGACGAGCCCTATGGCCGGTCGCTGAACAGTCTGCAACCTGCGTAGCCGATGGCCGCGGCGGCGGGCGGCGGCGGCCTTGGCGACAGGGTCGCTGCCAGTTCTGCTGAGTCACGCTGACCTCGCAATGCCTGTGATCCCTCCTGGCGTCGGCTGTGGAGAGTCATCTTTCACTCCGACCCATGTCAGCGCATTACTTGACAGACGGCGGTCTGTGGCCCACGCGGCGGTCTGGGGCTTCGCCGGCCGGGGAGATTGGCGCGTCGCGGAGCTTTGTCAGAAGTGCCAGCGGACCGCCGGCCTCGGGTAGATGAACGGTGTCCGCCGGACCTGGTCGCCGTCGGGGGCTGCTCCTGATCATATTGCCGCATGGCTGGAGCCTCGAAGCACGACACTATCGGGGCCGTTCCTGTGAGACTGCGGGGATGCGAGCGAAGTGGTGCCAGCTCGTCAGGCTCGGACCCCGGCCCTGAGACAGAGGAGTAGCGGGCTTGGTAACCAGTCTCCCGTGCATTCTTTGGGTAACTGTTGGCTGCGTTGGAAAGAGAGACAGCCCTCTCTTTCCCCGGGATCTGCGCTGGTCGTGATGATCTCCGAAGTGTCAGCGCAGTGCCGTTCAATCCACACCGTGATGAACGTTGGACAGTGTCCGGTCTTTGAACGGACCGCGATGGCGTAAGATAGTTTGTCATTTCACGTGAGCTGTTTGCTGGCCCAGCCTGCGCGGTTCGTTGTCGTGCAGGAACGCCATAATGTCAGCTGTACCCGCAGTTGGTCGTTTTTGTGCACTTGACGTTCCCTGTCCGAAAGAACATATCGTGTTCTCCTTTATACATGACGGACTTAACGATGCATCTGAGTATAGTCAGCCTCATCGAAGACATGTCTAGTCTTTAGTTGCTTTATGCGAATATAATCCGGCCTCATGGCTTATTGGGAATGATATAAGCCACTCAGAAAGCGTTTGGGGAAACTTGTCGTCTGTTCCACTTTGTCTTTTTCATCGACAATGATTTCCAAACGTTACGTATTTCTTTCGTCAGGTGTCACTGGTGGACGACGAGGATCTGATTCAGGTACTGCAGTACACTAAAACCACCGCCCAGGAGGTGCACGAGAAGCTGCTGATCGCCGCTGAAATGGAAAAGAAAATCAACAAAGGCATGGTCTTGTTTTCGTGCCGAACATTTTGACGCGTCACCGCTCTATAGGCCACTCTTGGGTGTTCCTCGCAACTTTCACCTGCAGTTTTACTTTCACGTCTAACCACTCGATTACCATGTTGTCCGCGTGATCGGCAGTTTCCGCTTGCCCGCTTGTCCGCATGACCAGCGTTTCCTCTGCGGTCCAGTATCTGAGATCGAGGTGGCTCACAGTGTTGTGACGCTCGTGACGCCGGTCTGACTCCAGCTCGAAACGAGTTTCGTCCAGTGGCCGCCAGGGGATCCATCCTCTACTTCCTGATCACGGACATGAGCGAGGTCAACGTCATGTACCAGACGTCGCTGAAACAGTTCCTGGGCCTCTTCGACCAGTCCATGCAGAAGTGAGTCACCTCGGTCTGTTTCACAGCAATACGAACAGTTGCAAGCCTTCTTTATCAATACTGACAGCTACAATCAAATAACCAGCCACCATTAATACATTATTTCCAACGGTTGTAAGCTTTCATCATTATTTGGAACTCCTGTATGATGTGCCTTTCGTAATGTTGGTAACAGTCAGCCCTCCAAACGCTGCTGAGCATGTAATGGGTTTGAGCAAGCTGTATTTGTGCCCATTCGTATCGACTTATTTCTCCCCAAAATAAGTTTTCCGTGCCATTATTCATACCATTACACCAAAAAAGGCATCACCACGCCCGCCCTACGACCCTTTTGGTAGCGTCCCCGTACCCCTGACCCCTCCGGCGACCAGGGCGGAGAAGGGCGATACGACCGGCGAGCGGATCCAGAACATCATCGCCTACCTGACGCACGAGCTGTGGCGGTACGGCTCGCGCGGCCTCTACAAACAGCACAAGACGCTGTTCACCCTGCTGCTGGCCATGAAGGTGGACATGCAGGCGGGGCGCATCAGCCACGCCGAGTTCATGACCTTCATCAAAGGTGAGTATTACCCGTCTGGCGTTGGCATTTTTCAGGTGAACCTGATTTGTCATTTCTGAGACACTGTTTAGTTGGAAGCTACGAACGTCGGGTGAATCACCCTCATGCTTTTGGTATCCGTTAAAAGCTGTAGGACATCACGATTATCGAGTTGATGGGCATTGCTGATCAAGGAGCCAGCCTCGTTGCTACACCGACCACTTTGAACACGGACCTGTGTTCTGTGTGGCACGCTGACACCTTTGTCATTGTGCTTCATTCTTTCAAACTGGCGGTTAGAATGTCTCAGTCGCGTCGTTTTTTTTTTTTTTTTCGTTTCGTTTTGTTTTGTTTTTGAGTCACGGTCCTGATTTACATCCGTGCACAGGCGGCGCCTCGCTGGACCTGAAGACGGTGCAGCCGAAGCCGTGCCGCTGGATCCTGGACATCACCTGGCTGAACCTGGTGGAGCTCTCCAAGCTGGAGCCGTTCGAAGACCTCCTTCACCAGGTTCGTGCCCCGGCCCGGCTTGGGGCCACCGGCACGGCCGAGCTGCCGTGTCCGGAGCCGATTTGTTCGTGGATCGCATGGTTCAGCCTGTTTGCTGTGTTTTGCTCGTGTGCCGTCTGTGATGCTAAACTATCCTGCATTGTCCTCATGTGGACGTCGAAGAGACAAAAAAGACATGACACGTCCACATGCATGTCGACGTTGTGTACGCGTTCACTATGCCTGTGCAAAGGCGACCATTTTCCTGTGTGTTCATGTATTTTCACATACTGCCTGCCCTTGTACCGTGATCACATGCTGCCCGCTCTTGTGTTTGTTTCTGTTGATCATTCTACCTTGCTGGCCGTGGTGCTGCGTCATCTCGGGTGACGTTGCAATTGGCACCGATCGGTCCGCGCTGACCGTCCGTCCACCGCCGTCCACCGCTGACCGTCCGTCCACCGCTGACATGGCCCATCCCCTGCCGTCCACCGCTGACCGTCCGTCCACCGCCGTGCACCGCTGACCGCCCGTCCACCGCCGTTCACCGCTGACACCGCCCGTCCACCATCAGTCACCGCTGACATGGCCCATCCCCTGCCGTCCACCGCCGACCGTCCGTCCACCGCCGTCCACCGCTGACCGCCCGTCCACCGCCGTTCACCGCTGACACCGTCCGTCCACCACCAGTCACCGCTGACATGGCCCGTCCCCTGCCGTTCACCGCTGACACCGCCCGTCCACCATCAGTCGCCGCTGACACCGTCCGTCCCCTGCCGTCCACCGCTGACGCCGCCCGTCCCCCGCCGTCCACCGCTGACCGCCCGTCCACCGCCGTTCACCGCTGACACCGCCCGTCCACCATCAGTCACCGCTGACATGGCCCGTCCCCCGTCGTCCACCGCTGCCTGCCCGTCCCCCGCCGTTCACCGCTGACACCGCCCGTCCCCCATCGGTCACCGCTGACCGTCCTCCCCCGTCGTCCACTGCTGACCGCCCGTCCACCGCCGTTCACCGCTGACACCGCCCGTCCACCATCAGTCACCGCTGACATGGCCCGTCCCCCGTCGTCCACCGCTGACTGCCCGTCCCCCGCCGTTCACCGCTGACACCGTCCGTCCCCCGCCGTTCACCGCTGACCGCCCTCCCCCGTCGGTCACTGCTGACCGCCCGTCCCCCGTCGTCCACCGCTGACCGTCCGTCCACCGCCGTCCACCGCTGACCGCCCGTCCCCCGTCGGTCACTGCTGACCGCCCGTCCCCGCCGTTCACTGCTTACACCGGCCGTCCACCGCCGTTCACCGCTGACCGCCCGTCTACCGCTGTTCACCGCTGACCGTCCGTCTACCGCCGGTCGGCGGTCACCGGCCGTCCTCTTTTGCAAGTGCCCTCAGAATTAAGAGAAATTTACACTTAAGAAATACGCAGCCTGTTTACCCGTTTGGCGATGTGAGTGCATATGATCATTGTTCTGTACGTGACAAGAAAAAAAAACGCGGTTTGAGGGAGGAAAGTTTGGTTATTCAGATTGGGAAAACTGTTCTAGGCTGGATGTCAATGCCGGCCCAGAATAAATTATTCCGGGCATTTTCCGTCGCAGGTGGTGAAGAACGAGAAGGAGTGGCGCTTGTGGTTTGACAAGACCTGTCCGGAGGAGGAGCGGATACCGAGCGGATACTCGGACTTGCTGGATCCGTTCCGGAAGCTGCTGCTGATCCGTTCCTGGTGCCCAGACCGCACCCTGTCCCAGGCCAAGTCCTATTTCGCCGGTGAGCGGGCTGTTGCGAATTTGGGTCGGACGTGCCCGTGACCTCGATTATTTATTTGTGTTTGCGAGCTAGGCCACACAGTCTCTTGGGTTTAGGCGTCCAGTATTCTGGGAAGTCTTGTGTCTCGTCAGGCGTCAGCCAGTCCCACCCGAGTGACCTGGGGGATACCCACAGGGCTAAGAATAGCCGTCGACTCCGACCCGAGACGCAGCGGCGAAGCACAGCCAATTATTGCATGGGCTTCTGACCGTTCAGCAATCGGTGCAGGTCCTGCTGTGCTGCCGCACTGGTGTGGACGTTCACCTCTCTCCCCGGACGCTGGCGTTGTTAGCAGTCCCTATCGTTAGTCATAACCGATGTTTCTGCCCATGTAGTGCACACGGACATATCGCAAATTGGTTAACATTTTTATGCCGTTGAGGGTCGCTGTCGAGTTCGTAAAACCGTTGCCTGATCGATCACTATGCCCATGAGTGTTGGTGGTGAACCAAGGAAAGACTGTACTCACACTATGCCTGTTGTGCGCAACAACATTCGCAGTTGACGTTTGAACGTCTGTTTGTCAATAAAGCGCACCATCATTTTGTGATATCCGTACCGAGCTCGGCGGTATTCTGTGGTTGCTTTTAGGTAACGTGAACTCGTGCGAAAGATCTCCACACTCGATGCCTTGAGACGGAAACCTGACACCTTGAGACCTGACACCTTATGACATGATTATGAAAATAAGCAGTCTTGTTCGTGCCGGGTCTGTGGCTTCGGGTTTGATGTCCCCGCATCGCCCTAATGGAATCTGCCGAAATATTTATGTGGTCGGCGTGACTCAGCGTTGAAAGCCCGAGTTGTTTGAGCGATTTGAGTCCATGTAACTGTTACGGTTCGTGGTTCTGACGGCTATGACCCGGCCGGCAGCGGCGCTGGGAGGCCGATTCTCTGTATGGCCTCTGGCCTGTCTCCCCCTGTGACCTGGCCGGCAGCGGCGCGGTAGGACCGGTTCTCGGTATGACCTCTGACCTGGGGCCCACTGTGACCCGGTGGCCTGGCCGCAGCGGCGCTGGGAGATCGGTTCCCGGTGTGACCTCAGGCCTTTGACCCGCTGTGACCTGGCCGGCAGCGGCGCTGGGGGATCGGTTCTCGCAGGAGGTGGTGCTCGACCTGGACGCCACGTGGTCAGAGTCAGACCCGAGGACGCCGCTCATCTGCTTCCTGTCTGTCGGCGCCGATCCCTCCTCCCAGATCTTCAACCTGGCCAAGGCCAAGGGCGTCAGTGAGTCATCAATGACCACCTTACGTCTGTGGCTGGATGCTGCACCTGAAAGCCCGCCAGTGTTGGCTGTTGTTTGACGAATGCCGTTTATGCAGCTGGCATCATGCATTCAATTACCTTTATTGCCGGTATGGATATTTTCCGAACCGATCACAGTAATCCCCTGTCGGTAGGAAATTGAGCTGCATTCACGTCAAGAGCTAAGCATGTCTGGGAATCGTTTTGTGAGGATTATGATCCCAAGAATTTCGTCTTACATCATCCATCATCGTAGCTCACACTGCATGGTGTATAATCATGACCATTTGTTGTCGGCTGAACCAGCCGCGGGACCTCTGTCACGCTGTCCCGCCTCAGGCATCGAGTCCATCTCGATGGGCCAAGGCCAGGAGGAGCACGCGCGTCAGCTCATCAGCGGCTCGATGGCGTCCGGCGCCTGGGTGCTGCTGCAGAACTGCCACCTGTCGCTACATTTCTGCGACGAGGTAGCCCCTGCCTGCCTGCCGCGGCCGTCGAATCGGAGAGCGCGCTGAACTGTACTGCATGTCTAGCCTGCTTACGAGAGTTTAAAGTTAGCTCTGACACGATATGCGATGTAAGCATTTCGAAGGAAAACCGGGCCTGAAATGAACGTGCAAAGTTGAGTTGGGCTTCTAACGTTATAAGATCCGAGGACCCGCATCTTTCGGTCCTGGGTTTCGTTTGCCTGGGTATAGAATCGTGTGGGCCGTCAAAAAGAACTCATACTGAGATTTGGACTCGGGTGTATGCGTCGTTTTCCACGGCGCAATTAAACTTGGCGCTGCGCCACTCCTGACCTTGGTCCTCGTCTCACGAGACAGCGTTGTAAGTTCCGGCCCTTTGGTTAGCTGACCCCGGAGCGGAGACGAACAGATCGCCATGTGGTCGATTCCTGTTTCGATATGCATGAGACGGGGTCACGGAGCTCGGTATCTTTGGTCCGGTTCACCAATTAAAAGCCTGCTCCAGGTGAGGCTCGAACTCACAACCCCGGCATAGCTTAGTACTGACGTATAAGTACCGTGCGCTAACCGATTGCGCCACTGGAGCCCCGCACAGTTTTGGATTATCGGGGAATCGAGCTGGTGTGATACCTGTTTCAGGCACATAAAATCGATACGTGGCGTTGTGGTGCGGTTTGATGGGCCGTGCTAAGCGGTAGAACGGCGCGGTGTAATTCGGGTTTATGCTGCGGTGCGCGGCCCACGCTTTCGCTGCCACGGATGAGCGGCATGCATGTTGCTGTACTTCTACCGAGCATGCCATCGCGTAACCGTCCCTTTGTACATCCACGGATAGAAGCTGGTTTGCATGGATGACTGGTGACTGGTGCTCGCTTGTGACAGCAGCTGGTGCTCGACGGTGCCAGCAGCTGGGCACTTACGGTGACTGTTGATACCGCTCACTGGTGACTAGTGCTCGCTGATGCCGGCGTTGCTCCTCACTAGACACTGGTGCTCGCTAACTAGTGCTGGTGCTCGCTGATGACTGGTTCTGGTAGTTGCTGCCCGCTGGTGACTAGAACTTGTTGGTGACTGGTCCTCGCCGGTGACTGCAGCTGGTGTTCTCTGATGACCGGCGCTCGTCGGTGACTGTTGCCAGTGCCGCAGGTGATGGAGCTGGTACAGGAGACGGAGCCGGTCCACGGCCAGTTCCGGCTCTGGATCACCACCGAATATCACGCCCACTTCCCCATCAGCCTGCTGCAGGTGAGGGTCGGCCGGCCGGCGGCGGGCCGCCCATCTCGCGAACCTCCTGTGTGGCTGAGTGAGAGATTTGTGCTATTGCACGGAGACATACTCGGGTACGTCTTAAGCTTCATGCCTACCTGAGCGACCAGCCAAAGGCCTTTATCACTGTTCCCACCAGTCCGCCAGGCCCTGGGGCGCAGCCAGGATGTTGTTAAGGGGGGGAGGGGGTGGAGCTCAGTGTGAACCGAAATCATACGAAAACCGCTTGCCGGGAGGACGATGTGCAATAGTTTTCACAAAAATTGCGGGCCTTGGGGGGTCGGGTCCCCCGGCCCCCCTTGGCTGCGCCTGTGACCAGGCCTGGTTCCTATGAACACCGGATGTGGCAGTGGAGTTGCGTTCACAGTTCCCGGCCGGAGCGGCCGGTGACGCTTCCCTCTGGCCGGATCGACCGCTGCTTTCGCGTGACCCCCGCCATCGTCGCGCTCGGCGCTCTGTTGACGGCCGCTGGAGTGGGCTGGCCGTTTGTCTGCGTGCGTACGAGTGTGCGTGAGGATGCGTGCCGGGACCGACCGCGTGTTTTTGTGAGTTTTCTGGTTGTTCCCCCTCAAAATGAAGGTTTTTGTTGTCACTTTGTTTGATCTGTTCGTGTGTCAGTAAATTACGAAACGATCCGAAGGCTAGAAGACTGATTATGCAGTGGACCTGAACTTTCGTTGGCCGGTTATGGGCAGCATTTGTAGACCTGCGGAGCTTGTACATATCAAGGCTGTTAACTGATAAAATTTACTGTGTTTATGTCGGCATTGGTACCTTCACGTGGCTCTCTTTGCCCAACACGTTGACATATGGCTGTCCTGATATGCCAAAGGTTTAACCTCGCTCACAAACGAACTGTCCCCTGACTGAACACCGGTTTCCTCCGGTACCCCGCCAGATGTCGATCAAGTTCACCAACGAGCCGCCGCAGGGGGTGAGGGCCAGCTTGCGGCGGACGTACGCCGACATCAGCCAGGACATGCTGGAGTACACGGTGGTGCCGCAGTGGCCGGCGCTGCTGTACGGCGTCATCTTCCTGCACACGATCCTGCAGGAGCGGCGCAAGTTCGGCCCGCTCGGCTGGAACGTGCCGTACGAGTTCAACCAGGCCGACCTGAACGCGTGCATCCAGTTCCTGCAGAACCACCTGGACGACGTCGACCCCAGGAAGGTCGGCTCAGGAGGGATGCTGCGCTCTTCGGGCGCCGCGGCTAACGTGCAGCCGGATCGCATTCCCTGTCCGCCGCCCCCTTCCCGAACATCCGATGCTTCAGCTTTGTCAGTTTTTTTCCGCATTGCTGCACTCGATGTTTTTTTTTCAAAATCTTATGATTTATCAGTGCTGATTTGTCACTCCTCGGGAATGATAAGCGTTCTGCCTGAGTTTTCGGCTGGTGACTATCACGAACGCTTTTCCAGTTGTGAGTATTAGGTTTTGTTTAGAGATGTTGTACTGCCTATGTTTTGGCGCCATCTATCTCTGGCCACTAGGTGTCACTGTGGGATGACCAGAACCCCCTTCATGTGGGGTTTCGAGCAGCGGCCTAACTGAAGTATCTGACACAGCCTCGGACACTCCAATCATCCGGATATGTGGAAAGGAGTATTCCAGTTTCCGATATGACCACGAATAAAAAAGTCATGCAGACTTTTTGTGATGGTAGTCATATAACTCGCGTGCCCATAGGCTACCTCCTGCGCCGTGATGTGCCCTCATCTTTGACATGATGTTCTCAGGGGGATGGGACGTTGTCACAGCTCACCAGTCAGCCATCGCAATCCATTCTTTCATAAAAAAACGGTTCGTTTAGCGTACAGCACGCAATCGACCGCAGTCAAATATCTCTCTGTCGGCCATACCGGGCCGTGTCCAGAGACTCTTCTTTGTCCCGTTCGTTCGGCTATGTCCAGAGGCTGCCTGTCTTGTTCAGCCCTACCCTGTCGTGGCCAGAGATTTCTCTTTCGCGGTCCAGTCGATTATGTCCAGATAAACCCTCGTCCCCAGACACCGTCAGTCTCTCCGGCCGTCCCATTCAGACTAGACGCCCTTCCCTCTCTCGTGACCAACTGCACTTTGTCCCGATAACCCTCATACTCGGAAACTACCTGGACCAGTCCGGCCATGACTGTCTAGTTCCGGGTCCCAGGACATCCCCCCCCGCCTCATGCGTCAGACCCCTGCCGGTGGTGACCAACCGCCGCCGCTGCCGCAGGGCGTCTCCTGGCCGACCATCTGCTACATGCTGGGCGAGGTGCAGTACGGCGGCCGCGTCACCGACGACTTCGACAAGCGCCTGCTGGTCACCTTCACGCACGTCTGGTTCTCGGAGCGTCTGCTGCGGCCCAACTTCGCCTTCTACCAGGAGTACCGGGTGCCGGCCTGCCGCACCGTGCACCAGTACCAGGAGTACTTCGCCGGCCTGCCGGACACCGACACGCCTCAGCTGTTCGGGCTGCACCCAAACGCCGACATCACGTCAGTTGGTGCCCGCCGGCGCCGAGGACGGCGGAGAGGGGGACGTCGGAGCGGGATGGTGCATGTGCTCTTACTCACGACTGGTAGCTGTGCCGCCCTCACCACCAGTAGTCCTCGTGTAAAAGAGTTATGGTTATCACTAGCAATGCCTGTTGAATAGAACTCCTGCTGCATCAGTTGCTTTCCTGCTACCAATTGGCCTTGCAGTGATTGAACGATGAACCTTTTATTTTTCACACTGCACCAGTCAAAGTAAGACGAAAACGCCATCTGGCACCACTGTGGATAACGGACAATGCGGAGCAAGCGGCACCCCTGCACCATTACTTTAAGGCTTGGATTGTCTGTTATCCAGAGCAACGCATAGTTACCGAGTCACGACCGCTTCTCTTCACCCACCGGGACCACACAGGGAAATCCAGCCTGGTTAGTGGTGCAGCGATGTAAAATCAAGAAGCGGTTCATCCTGGGTGTGGTGTAACTACACCGGTCTGGGCCGTAGCATATTGCTGGTGTTTTATTTTTTATTTTTTGACGGTTTAATGTCTCGATGTTCTTTCGTCCGTCGCATTGCCTTTTGATAAGAGGTGGCGTTTTGGATTTAGACGACGCGACTATAGTCCGATGACTGCGTGTAGCGACGGCAAACCTTACGCGTGAAAAGGACTTTTGATTCGTGTAAGCGATTCAGTCTTTTGGAGTGGCATTCGTTCCTCTTGGATTAAATGGACGAATTCGTGCTGATTTTTGTTTCATATTCGTTTGCACTGTCCTCCGCTGCGGCATTGCGTTGGCTTCAGAAATTTTCAGAAAGGATATCTGCTCTTTGCTGAAGTTTCATTGGATATGTTAAGTAGACTGGGGTTCGTGGGACTTTGACGCCTTCATTAAATCGGGAGAGGCCTTCCGTGTAAGCCGACGTGACACAGGTTCATGTCTTTTTTATCTGTCACATCAATATAGCTACCAGATCAACACTGCCAAGAGCATCCTGGACACCATCCTGAGCATCCAGCCGAAGGAAGGCAACAGCATGGGCGGCGAGACCAGGGAGGCCGTGGTCAACCGGCTGTGCCAGGACATGCTGGCCAAGCTGCCTGCCGATTACGTCAGTTTCGAGGTCAGAGGCTTGAGTTGGACCGGTCAGGAAGATGAGGCTTATGCTAACCGTCAGTTTCGATGTCAGGTTCCTAAAGGTCGACCCAGCAGTGGAGAGGTTTGGACGCTGTAATGCTGTTCAGAGTGCGAGGGAAAACATTACGCTCTGAACTTCCGAGGAGTATGTGACCCACATAAAGGAGGCGGTGAGTGACCAAATGAAGCAGTTATGTATTCGTGTGTCTGCGGTGAGTCAGCAGCAGACTGGACAATGCGGTATGGCGTAAATATGTGTTTGAGAAGAAGTCGCTGCAGAGGTAGTCGAAATTGTGTGTCGAAATTGTTAGGAGACGAAATCGAAATTGTAGTCGAAATTGACCCGACATTTTTTCATTCGGGGGCATTCGGGGACATTTTCATCGTACGCATGCTTTAACCCGCACAATGGTGGGGGAGGCGGGGTAAACAGTACCACCCCTGAGGTTCTTCTGCATTCATTTCTGAATCGTTGGTTGTACCGGCTTGAAACTTTCAGTAGATGTTTGCAATCAGATTGCGCATTGGATGGCACTTGAATTTTTAAAATCGGCCGAAGATGACGTCACATAGCGATGACGTAATCTGACCTTCTGCTGCCGGCAGCCGGCCGGTTGAGCCGCCCGCTGGCTGGACCGTATTTGACCTCTCTGGGTCTAAGATAGGCAGCTTAGCTCATCACAGTACGATCAGCACCCCAGGCTGACGCTTTTTTCTGAACTTGGCCAACTTTCATGAGTTAGCAGCGGAAAACACCGAAATGAAGGCCTTTCGATCTCACAGACATTATGTCACATTCGATCTCACTTGACACATTCGATCTCGTTTGACCCCATTTGACCCGAAGGTCCGAAAGATAGGTGCAAACTCTTGCCAGATTCGGTTTTAGTACCACGATTGACCTCCGTCCTGCAAGTTTCATGCCATTCTGTTGAGAAATGGCAGAGATAAGGGTGTCTTACAAAGGTGCCCCTCCCCCTACGTTGCTGCGCGTCGGTGGCGTGGGGAAGGGTGCTTTTGGCCCACTTTTGCGAGGGTTAAAAGTCGCGTGAAAATAGTTTGAGTTGACATAATGGATGACACTAAATTTCCCTGAAGCTTGTTTTGTTTTTGTGTAATTCATAGATGTTGACTTTTTGCAATTTAGCGTTATCTTACGTAACTTAATGCAACCCAAATAAACAGACATAGATTTCGCGTTGCATTAACAATTTCAGCACGCACCATGCGTCGTAGCAGCCCTATCCTCAAATAAGCGCTGCTTTTCTCTAAATGTGTCTATGTCAAGCAGCGACGGCTTGTGGTCTCACAAACACCTGAGGCGCAGCGCAAGTGTGGTACCAAACTGTCTTATATGCGGCTGCCTGTCTCATATACGTTGTCTAAATATTTCACCGTAAATGATATCTGACGACGTGCGTACTCCTGTAAAAGAACCGAAATGTTACATGACGCATCACTTTCGGCGTTTTGTCTGCTTTCTGCAAAGAAACCGTGAACCACGTCACCGCCACTACGATGTCTCACGACAGAAGACTCGCGTTCAGCGCCCCAGGTGGCAAGTTCTCTCCCTTCCCATGGGTAGATAGATGAGCTTCAATCAACAACAGTCATCGTTGAGGCATTGGTGCACAGTTACAAAACATATTATATATCTACCATTTTAAGCTAATACGAAACGTAAATATCTTTCAGTTAATAACTATCCAACAAACACATTTCTTGCTCCGCCGCCGATGCTAGCTTGTGCAAACGAGCATCCTTCGTCGGTGGTTCCGACGGTGGAGCCGCGACGGCGGCGGTCAGGGGCAGTATTACGTCTTGCCTCTCAAGGGCTATGTCAGCTGCGTTGTCAGTGGCGGCCTATGCGCAGTTTCGCGGGCGCTCACCAGGGGCGCTGAACGCGGATTCTAGCATTGGCGGAGGCGGATGAGCTGGCTGCCTCTAAGGCTTTGCGCCGTATGCTTACGCGGGCGGCTTTGTGGGCTTTGTGGGCATGTTCCCAGCTATGTTGATAAATGCGTGAACAAAATGAGCACATTAGTCCAGTTTGTCATGCATTCAGTTTTATGATCGGCGTTATTATACACACATCATATATGATTTTAACTCCACCTTTCCCGATATTCTTGGTGAGGTACTTCCTCAGTTGCCTCTAATGACGAGCCGCCACTGATGTAAAATCCATTGGTTAGTTGAATGACCTTATCGTGCTCTGACTGCTGTTCCAGGTCCGTGAACGCCTCCAGGCGCATGGTGCTCTTCTTCCGATGACAATCTTCCTTCGTCAGGAAATCGACAGAATACAGCAGGTACGCCAGTATGATCACCACGATTCTGTACACTAAATTTCTTACACTGCACTACCGCTTTGTTAAATTTGCCATGAGCGCGTCGCGTGTTTCTATTTTGTCGTCAGAAACTTCCGACCAGCACGAAAGGTCGTTTTGTTTCGTTTGTTGGGTTTTTAAAGGGCATTTCTGCCCATTAGGGCCATTTCATGCCCTCGATAGGTCGGAAGGTCGGAAATTTTTTGACAGGCCCTGTATGAAATATCGTATGTCTGTCTGTATCCCACGTATTTGAAATATACGTATCGTGTTTTAAAAGACTGCAGTTACACGTAGTGCAAGGAACACACCTGGAATTTTTGGAGCATTATGAGTGCTGCGGCAATGGTCTCAGTACAGCATGGACAGTGCCTGGTGTTGATAAAGATCATTGGATCAGTTTTGGTCGAAAAATGAGGAAAATCTGCAGGTGCATTGCATTCCGTTCATGCGTTAATGAAGCGCAGCACACATAATTCCACTCTTGGTAGACTCATCCTTGTTGTGACCCTCCTCACATCCCTAAGCTCGTGAGCCTGAATCTCCCACCTCTTCAGTTAGGCTTTATCAGCGCTGTTGCATTAGATAGTGGGACGTTATCGTGCTCATCTCAGGAGATACGACTTTCCGCGAAGTTCTGGAGGCCTCCTTGTTTACATGTCATCTCACAAGACCATGAGTCACTCGTTTGTACTTACGTGCACCAGACTGTTTCGGTTATCAGTGACGGGCACCTACGCTGTTTTCGTGTGGTTTGATAATATTTGCCCGAAGCGCTAACGGAAGAACATTGAAACGAATGAGCTCAGTGCCACGGTTTGCTGTGGATCTTGTGAAACTATGGCGAGATGGACTTGTTAGTACGGAAAAGGTATCGTTATATCGTGTCTGCTAACCGATTGATTTAGTTTTTGTCTGAGCTTGGAGATTTTAAGTGAGGGTATTTGACCATGGTAGCTTTTTGAAATGTACAAGGTGGATATTGCAACATAGAACAATCGACGCATTGTTTAAACTTGCAAACAGACTGCATGTGTTTGTGGACCAATAACAGCCGAAAAACCTTCACATCTTTTCATTGTTTTGACAGTACACTTCCGTATTTTTCGTGCAAATGCGTCAGAAGTTTCTTTTGATAGAAAGTTTTAGTTGATGAAATGTAGTACGCATTACTGAATGCATACGAACTAGATAGTGTGCGCACATTATTCAAATTATAAAATACGTCTGGTTGAATACGTTGAGTTGTTGTTTAACGTTGAATTGTTTGGCGTTGAATACCTTTAACGCACGTTTTTGTTGAAAACAAACGTGTATCTCCACTTGAGCGTCGCAAGGGCGCAGCAGCCTGTGTCAGATCCGCTCCGATCACCGCCGGTACTTCCCCCCGGCCCACGCCGCTGACAGCGCCTCCGACAGGCGCGTGTCGCGGGTTCGCGTCTCTCCTGATGGTCCCCTGCTCTGACTCGACGGCGCGCTGTTCACCAGGTGATCACGGCCGTGAGGGAGACGGTGTCGGACCTGCGGCTGGCGATCGAGGGCACCATCATCATGTCACAGTCGCTGCGGGAGGCCCTGGATGCCATGTACGACGCCAGGGTGCCCTCCAAGTGGCACAAGGTAACACTGGCGTCAGGGTGCCCTCCATAGAGGGGCATTCTGCCGATGTTTGCAGCGACCGGGTGTTGTGGGAGTGGCTTTTGCGTTTGTGTGGACGTACGTTGTCAGATATTTGCGTTGTGAACGGTGTTCAGTTTTTTGTCGTTCTTATCTCAGTGCGAACTTTAAGATTGGGTTTCCGCCCTTTGTGTGGAAGAGGTGTACTCGTATTTCTGTATACTGGGCCGCCGTTTTGCGCGTGATGTGTGTGTTTTCCGTAACTCTTCACATACAAAAACCACATTTCCAACTCACTGACCAGGAGCAATGGCACTAACCTTGAGCGTCAGTGGATTCTGCGTGGGGGTGGGCAAGGTCAGGGTGGCGGTAGACAGGGTGAGGCTGATGGAGTCAGGGCGAGGGTTGGCGTGGTCAGAGCGGTCAGCGGGACCAGAGCGAGGGTCAGCTCAGCAGACCACGGCTTCCTGATCGCGAGCACGAGTACCCTGCCCGATTCGTCTCACACGACATCGCCACTGTCTCTCCGGCAGATCTCGTGGGACTCGAGCACGCTGGGCTTCTGGTTCACCGAGCTCCTGGAGCGCGACAGCCAGTTCAAGCTCTGGCTGTTCGGCGACCGGCCCAAGGCGTTCTGGATGACGGGATTCTTCAACCCGCAGGGCTTTCTCACGGCCATGAGACAGGTCAGGACACGGGACACAACGCTGCATGACGTGGTGTCGGACCTTGTCTCCTACCTCCGTACAGTTGCCGACAGGTCACCCCTACCATGGCTTGTAACCCCCTATTGGGTTCGGCATTTCAAAAAGAAAGGTATATTAATGAGTAAACGTACTTGTAAGATCACAAGTGTCGCTGACGGCGGGCGCAAATTCATTCATCCGCCGTCACGGAATTGCGGCTAACTCGGGACCCTCCTCTGACCGCCCCCCCCCCCCCGTTCGGCGCGACGCAGGAGATCACGCGGGCGCACCGCGGCTGGGCGCTGGACTCGGTCGTCATGCAGAACACGGTGACCGGCTTCACGTACGAGGAGATCGACGAGCCGCCGCCCGAGGGCGTGTACGTGTACGGCCTGTTCCTGGAGGGTGCCGCCTTCGACCGCAAAACCGGCAAACTGGTGGAGTCGAAGCCCAAGGTGGGTACCACGTATGATCACGGAATGGACCCTGTATTGCTATGCAACGCGGGTTCTGAGTTTAAGTGCGAAGAGTGGAGGTATTAACATGAAGTGGAAGGAGGGTAATCCACCTTAGCCTTCCCTTTAGATTTTTTTTGTGCACGAAACCTTGATTTTTTCCATGCCTTCAAATGAGCACTTAGTCTTTGTTTAAAACAATGAAAATCGGTCGGAATTTTTCGCTTACATGGTCTTTCCTTGCTAGTTATAAGGGGAAATAGTGTAGCTCAAGGAAAAATCACAAACGTCTTAAAAAGAAGCCATTTTTGTTCGTGGTCGAACTTAGCCAAAGCGAAAAGGAACCTTTCCGGTCAACAGATAGCTATCGTCAGTATCGCGTTTATCGTTTGCGGATTTGCAGGCAACGTTAAAGTCGTAGTCTGAGCTCTGTGACCTGGGATGACTTTGAGGTGATCAGCCTGCGCAGTTGCGTACAGTGCCTGCATAACGTGCTCTTCGCCTCCAACTCTCCATAAGCCCCTTGGGCTCGTCCTTCACCTTTGCACTCCAGGATTTTCTGTTGCCCGCTATCGAACGATACCCGTTGTCACCCGCGTGAAGAGGGGCATTACGGCGGAGACTTGCGACACAGACATGATCTCGAGACGACATCTCGCCCCGGCGACATGCTCTTCAGACGGTCCACCGGGCCACTCCGGAGCTCACCCCTATCGGGGCCCGCTGCCGACTCTGACAGACGCACCGAGGACGCCGTCGAGGCAGATAGCGGCCTGGGTTCCACTCAGGGTCAATCTCGGCAGAGTGTCGCGGCCCCCAGGGCAGCGAGCTGTCCTGGGGGCTGTCCTGGGGGGCTGTCCTGGGGTCATGTTAACTGACGCGAACGGAAGATCGATGGACGCGGCCGGACACAGCTTGTGTGACGTGTTCTCGATAAACGCGTTGCTGAAAATGCGTGTCGAATCACGGAACATTAATTGGAAATTGTATTTTTAGGACTGCGTTTATAGCAGTAACAATATCATGATGCTCTGACAACATGACAGGATTGTTTTTTTTTCGTGAGGATAATCGAGTTCTTGAAGTCCCTAATCATTGTTTGTAACGATGAGTGTGCTCCTTTTCGTTGTACTTTGTGTCTCATCATGTGATTTTTCTAACACGCCCGTAATGTTTTAGGGAAGTTAAGTGGTGTTTGCGATGACTGAAGAACTGTCGTGTATGCTGTCATTGCATATCTATGATAGCATGCCCAAGCGGACATGCTATCATTTTTGCATCGGAATGAAGTGGTAGTCGCTACGTTTGCCTCATTCAAAACATATCACGAAAAACACTTCTCCCCCGTGTGCAATTTAAAGCGGAGCGATGGATCCTCACTGACCCGGCAGTAAGCAGCGCCGACTGCCCCGCGGCCCGTTCTCAGGTTCTGTACGAGCCGATGCCGACGGTGTACATTTACGCCATCTCGTCGACGGGCGGCAAGGACCCACGCCTCTACGAGTGCCCCGTATACCGCAAGCCGTGCCGCACGGACCGCACCTACATCGGCAGCATCGACTTCGAGACGGACCTCAGCGCCGCCCACTGGACGCTGCGCGGTGTGGCGCTCCTCTGCGACATCAAGTAGACGCCGCCGGCAGCCGGCTGATGTTTTGTGGACGCGCCACGTCCTCCTGGACGTCCGTGTTTCGCGCGGGCTTTGTTTGCGGAGGGGCTTTTCCGCGATACCCGGTAGACGCAGACGCAGGTAACTTGTTGCTATGTCACCCGCCAGTCTGAGCGCCATGGGCGGTCCCTGCGCGCTCGTGTCGTTCTCTGTCGGCCTGCTGTGCTTCCCGATGTTGCAATGCGCCGTCACTGCAGCCCGCTTCAGAAAGTCGTGGAAAGAGCTCTTTACTTTGCCTTGCTTTTGCGTGTACGTACAATGCGCTCTAAAAATATCCTGGTTCTGGAAAGCCGTGTATTGCTGTGCGTTTTCATGCTCTTTGTTTCTGGGTAAACATTTTCTGTCGTTTGGACATTCGTTTTATTATAGTTGTTTGAATTGCTGTCTATGTTGCGTACTTTCTCGCGACCGTAGAAATGGAAATATTGTCCAGTCGCGATATGCGACGCAGTCTTGAACACTAGCACAGTGTAATACTGTTGAGATGCCAGTCATATGTGATACATTATTTCTAGATGTTAGCGCTGTTGAAGTCTCTCGAAATATCTGTCTTCGCGTTGCTAAGCTGCGTGACGTTCTATACTCCTTGTTTTGCAATGGTATATTTGGAGCATCTCCAGAGTCCCCGGCTAGGGAGATGTTGACATTTCATTCGAGACATATCACATTTACGTTGAGGATTTGACAGCATGTCTTTTTTACGTGTTGATCAGGGAGATGAACATATGTTCCCTTGGAAAGTTTTTTGCTCGATAATGGAGATGAGAAATGATTTATTTTTGAGCATTTATTGTTCTTTTTTTTCTTACCTAGTGAAGCGTTATTCTGGGGTCTCATGTAAGTCTGCGGTGGATCGCAATATTCCTTGTGCCACGGCCAGGCACGCGTGTCCAGCCAGTGCAATCCGTAGTGACCCATGCGACCTGTGTTGGAGGCTCCAGTGCAGCCAGATATGCTCCTTGTGTACCTGCTCCAGTTTCGCTTGTTGCTCTGTGCGGCATGATTAAGCCACCGGATGATCATAACGTAGTGAATACATTCCTGCTTGTGAGTTGTTTTTTTCCTGTCGATAAGGCGGATCACGTGCCTCCAGATGTCGCCCTCTTCGGGTTCGGAGGCGCGGTTCTTATCGAAATGCCTTGATCCCAGTGCACACAGCTGCAAACGCTGGGTAAACAGGGCGCTGGTGGCGCAGGTGTTTTATCTGACCTCTTTATAAAGCGCGAGTTCAGTCAACGCTGGTCATTCCGGGAACGAAGGTGAGACATTTACTGCGCTTAGACCGCCAGGTTCTGCTAAACACTCCTCAGGACCGCGGTAAAAGGTGTACCGAGCAAAAGGTGTGCGAGCAATAGTCTCCGGGTTCCGTGGCGGAGATCCTCGTATCGCCGAAAGGGTGGTTATAGCAGCGTGGTGACTACGGTTAGGTGGCGATGCATCAGACGCTTGCCAGTCGGCTCATTTTTAATGGTGTCACCGCGTGAGCGGACCTTCATCGCCGTCCTAAACTGTGCCTTCATCAGAAATAAAGGCACGCTGTATAGACGTGCTCCTGTACCAGGAATTCAGCACCGTGAGCTTTAACGCCGTCGTAGACCGCGCGCCCCCGCCGAAAACTCCGCGTGTACGTCTTGTCACAATTTGGCCGAGAAGTGTCACCCATCATCGTGCCTTTTTTACGGCTGGAGAAGCGCTGACATGCCAGTCAGCCAGATTTCTGACTGTTCCCTGTGCTCGGTGCGCTCCAGGTTCGACCGGTCGACAACCATGCTGTGGCGCTGTCTGCTACTGCTGCTGCTGGGAGTGGGCGCCGCCCTGGCGGCCCAGCCCAGGGTGGCGCAGAACACGGGAGGAGGTAAGAGAACTGCTGGTGGAAAATAGAGCAGAGCTGTTAGCAGAGGCAGTCATTATGTATTAAACCAAAGGAGGTACGGTGCCTTATTTCGTCGGACACAGCACTATGATCAAAAATCCAATGAAGGTGTTCCGAGGTAGCAAAGTAGCTACCCTGGGCTCGAGTTAGCTACCTTGCTGTTTCGTTTAACTATCTCAGGCTCGAGGCAGCTAGTTACAGTGCATCATCAGTCTACCTGCATCGATCGAAGGCGGGAAAACGTGGCAAGGCGTCATTTTCGCAACCGATTCCCACTCGGAATATCAAATGTGGACCCAGGACCGTCAAACCAAACTCGAGGCGTCAACTCCCAACGTCGTGCTGCAGTGTGGCCGATCAGGACGGCGGACCGGCAGGGCCGGCGCACCTGTTACTTCGCCAGCTGGGCCTACTCCCGGCCGAGCGCCGGCAGCTACGACGTGGAGGACATCCCGGCCGACCTGTGCACCCACCTCATCTACGCCTTCGTCGGCGTCAGCAACGTCACCTGGGAGGTGCTCATCCTGGACCCGGACGTAAGTCGAGCGGAGCCGTCGCTCTTGAGCGGGACGGGTCACTCAAGCGAGGTTCAGACGGCGTTGCGTGGCATGAACACGGGTTGATGCAATGCGCTCAGTTATTTGGATAGATGAGGATGTTGCAAAGTCACAGGGAAATCCTGATGAAGGGAATGGTTTCGCTGAAAGTGGGTAAGTTTACTACGCTACTGATCACATCTGTTCGGCGACGTGTCCCCTTTGCCCCCCCCCCCCCCCACCGTTCCCTTGCCTCACTAGCGGGCCCCTGTTCCTGTGCCGGCGATCTGCCCATCCTTCCCCGGCGAGCGGCTGTTCTGTGCGGCCAGCACTGACGTCAGCCGTCACCCGCAGCACGACACGGGCGATAACGGCGCGTTCCGGCGCTTCACGGACCTGAAGAAGCGCTACCCGGGCCTGGTCACCACGGTCGCCATGGGCGGCTGGGGCGAGGGAGGCAAGAAGTACTCGGAGCTGGTCTCCGACCCCGGTCGCATGCAGTCCTACATCAAGAGCATGGTCGGTACGTGCAGTCAGACCGCGCGACGAGGCGGACAGAGATGGAGGAGATGAAAGGAGGAGAGAGTGGGAGGGGGGAGAAAGGGAGAGGAAGGGAGAAGAGAGAGGAAAGGAGAGAGGGAGTGAAAGAAAGAGAGGGAGGGAAAGAAAGAGAAAATGAAAGGAGGGAAGAAACAAAGAAAGGCAGATTGACAGAGTAATTGCAAAGTAGTCATCACGAGCCCGGAGGTCTCAATATATTGTTTTCTTTTGCTACAGCTTTCATCAAGAAGTACAACTTTGACGGCCTGGACGTGGACTGGGAGTACCCAGGTGCGGCCGACAGAGGCGGACACTATTCGGACAAGGTCAACTTCGTCACCTTCGTAAGTGAAACCGTGCCTGATAGAGAGTTCAAATGTATACGCCCTATACTGCTCCTGTCAGCATCAGCAGAATTCGTACCTAACGCGCGACAAACGTAGCCCCTTCGTTTTTCTCCTTTTTTCCATATTTCTCAGACCAACAAAGTGGGCTCTGCAGAAGGCACTGCGTAGCTCTGAACGTCCTTTATCGATTTCACCATTTGAAACACCATGTCGTAATCGCGCGATATCTCCATCGCGGCCGTCCCCGCTCGCACGTCAACATGGCCGCCGGAGCGTTATAGACGGCGCCACTGTCGCGGCAGATGCAAGAGATGCGCAAGGCCTTCGACGCCGAGAACCCGGCCTGGGAGCTGACGATGGCCGTGGGCGTGGTCGAGTTCCGCATCGGCGACGGCTACGACGTGCCTGCGCTGTGCTCGGTCGTCACGGCCGTGCACGGCATGACGTACGACCTGCGCGGCAACTGGGTGGGCTACGCCGACGTGCACACGCCGCTGCACAAGCGGCCCGGCCTCGACCAGTGGAGCTACGAGAAGCTGAACGTGGTGGGTGCGCCGCGCCTCGGCCGGCCGACGGGGAACGGGCGGGTTCAGTGGGCTGGAGGCGCAGAGGTGAATGATGGGCTGTGTGGTACGTGCCGTGTTCCGGTGGTAATATTGTCGTGGTGGTGAGTCCACTGTTAAACGCAGTTCAGATATTCAGAGGAGACGTATTCAGAGGTTGCTGCAGTTGCATTGCATTTGTTGATTTTTGCATGGTAAATGTGGGACATGGGTCATTCGATGTAGTTAACCAAGCATGCACAGGTCTGTGGCGTAAGACCATAGGAAAACAGGCAGACGTTCTGCATGCTTCGGTCACTGCGTTTTGCTGGCTTCCTTCGCGACGCCGTGGGCTCAGCGTTACCCTTTCAGACAAGTTGGGATCTATGGCCCTCTTCTCTCTCTTGCCTCCATTCTGGCAACTCGAGTCCGTAGCTTTCGCCTAGTCCGGCAATGCAGCATGTCTGAGGTCCTCGACATCTACGGCGTTCGCCAGGCGGTGACCGGGCCTATGATGCCTGGCCTCTGACCGTCACTGTCCGCTCTCAGGAGGACGGCATGCACGTGTGGGTGCACCATGGCTGCCCGCTCGACAAGCTGGTGGTCGGCCTGGCCACCTACGGGCGCACGTACACGCTCAGCAACCCCAACAACCACGACGAGGGCGCCTACATCAAGAAGTGGATCGGCGGCGGCGCTCCCGGACCGTACACCAACGCCACCGGCACGCTGGCCTACTACGAGGTCAGGGCGCCGGCCGACTTGGGGCAGCCGGGATGTCCCCATGGTCTGGTTCACAGGATGGTGGAAAAAGACGAGCACGACTGGGCATTGGTGGTCCGGTCCGTATTTTGAGGCGTTTTCCCAGTTTTGCTATTGTTGCCTTATGCGGTCTTGGTCTAGTCTTGGCGACCAGAAAACGATATGTTGTGGCTTAATTAACGTGGAAACAGGTATCGCCCATATATCACTGCTTAGGGTCATTTAGTTACCAACTTTCGACTTAGCTTGTATTATTGTGCGCTTTCGCCGAAAACCACAGGCAATAGAAGCACATTCAGCTGGTGCTCTAAGCCGCACTTCATGGTACCAGCTGAAGTGTAAATCCAACACACTGCCGACCAACACTATTTACGCATCTTGTACTGATGGCTGCATATCTCCGACAGATCTGCTCCGTTGTGGATAGCTGGGGCCAGGAGTTTGACGACATCGGCAAGTGTCCGTACGCATACAAAGGTAAAAATAAGGCATCGAGGTTTAGACAAAACTTGAACAAGACAAAACAAGACAAGAAGTAAAACACCGTGAATATCTTAAAACAAGACCTGAGCTGATTTTCCCTGTTACAAGCGACGCTGGCCAAGCAAATACGAAAAATGAGCGAGATTATCCACCTTCGAGGGCACATGGTGTAAAAGCACGAAGGCTATTGAACATGCTCACGATATCTGACGCAGTTCAGATGGTCTTGAATGTATTGTGGATAGAGGGTAACTTTGGTGTACGGCGGCACGCGAGAGAGTCAAAAATTTTCCACGCAGGTTTTCATGTGAAAAATTGCAACAACCAAAGTTTCCTTAGAACTGAACAAAGATGTCTTTAACATCCGATTTATTACGGTCATGACTGCTTTTGGGCGTGTGGCTGAACACGTTTTGACTGAGAACTATATGTAGTAAACTTTGCTTCTTCACCACCGCCAGACGACCAGTGGGTCGGCTATGAAGACCCCCACAGCATCAAGTTCAAGACCGACTTCATCAAGGCCACAGGCTACGCTGGCGGCATGGTCTGGTCCACCGACATGGACGACTTCGGCAACATGTGCGGCCAGGGCGCCAACCCCATGTTGCGTGTCATCTACAACGAGCTCAAGGACTATATCGTGCCAACATCCCCGACCCAGCCGCCGACCACCAAGGTAAAGCCGCACTCACACTGGCTCATTAACGCCACCTGTGGTGTGTCAGCAACGCATGCGTTAACCTTATTCGAGATGTTAGTCCTCGGAGAATTAATCTGAGAGCTAACACGCGTCTGACGGCAGAGCTGGTTCGTCTGAAGCTGGCCGTCCGCGTTGCCGCCGCCAGCAAACCTGGCGCTTTGTCTTTGTCTCTGTTACTCCTATCTCTTCCCGTATTGTCTCCGCTCCTGTCTCCCGCTGCCCTGTCTCCGCCGCCGTCTCAAAAGCGCGCCGTCTCCGCTCCTGTCTCCCGCTGCACCTCGCTGACCGGCCACGTCACCGCCCCCAGCACACCTGGTACCCGCCGCCGCCGACGGACCCGACGCTGCCGCCGCCGCCGCCGGACGCCAACTGCTCCATGGGCTACGACTACCTGCCGGCGGCGCGCTGCGACCAGTACTACTGGTGCGTGCAGGGCGTGCCACGGCTGAAGACCTGTCCCGAGGGCCTCCTCTGGGACCAGACGCATAAGGAGTGCAACTGGCCCTCCGAGGTGCATCCTGTCAACTGCACCATGCCGTCGGCCAAGGTCAGTCGTGTCCCGGCTCCCCCGCCCCGGAGAGGGAGGAGGAGTGAAGAGGAGGGAGACTGAGGGAGGTGTGGTGTGGAGGGGCAGTAGTTGGTCGTAAAACACGAAATGGGCTTAAGCTAAGCTCAGTAACCAAAGTTTGCGCATTCTTATTGCGTTTACAGGTCTTGAAGCAGGATTTTTGTATAACTGGTTGGTTTTTTGTGTAATTCGAGAAAAAACAAAACGTGCATGAACTGCACAAAACCTGTTTCGCTTTCGCAAGTGGCAACACATTACGACCTATTGGATACAGTATAAGTAAGCACCTCACATTTTGGTTACCACTGACTAGGACGTATTTTACTTATTTTCTGAGAATTAACTTAAACAAGATGTTTTCCCGAGATAATATTGGTGAACAAAAATAAGGGTAGCTTAGCTCTTAGCCGTCCTAGCACGCTCCAAAGCATTTTCGACTCGTACCGACAAGAGAAATGAACTGATTCGAGGGTTGAATGACAGATCGTCGCATGCCGCATTAGTCAGCTGACGAGATCTGTACGTTCCTCCCCAGGCCTCGGCCGGACCGGCCCAGCCGAAGCCGGTGCGGCCGGCCCCCAAGGTCTCTCAGGCGCCTGTCCAGGAGCAGCAGGTCAGGCGGCTGCAGGAGAAGGTGCGGAACGTCGTGGAGGACGCCAAGAAGAAGGGGAAGAAGCCGTGAGGGGCTTTGCGCTCACCCTTTCTGTCCATTGCGAATAGATACGGCGACTGTGAATGAGGAAACATGTTTGCACGAGGCATATGCGTGCCACTGGCGTATAATGAGTCTTGTTTGCCGTTTAATGGTTTCAGTAATTGCCCAGTAGTAATATCGGTGAAGCAGTGCGATTTATGCGGTTTTCGTCGTTTTCGCCACGCCTCCAGAATGGAAACAATCTTTGGGAAAATAATTTCGACACATCTTTGAAAATGTAAAGTTGATAAACAGCAGTGTTTGTCGCGGAATGCATACATAGAAAGGTTACTGTCGTCATTCTGCGCGCTCCTGACCGTTAATGGATAGGCAGGATTGTCAGTCTATGCCCGTGGGATCCGACTGCGTTATGCACCAAACCTGAATGGTCATACATTATATCGGCTGGGATCACTGTTCATTCCGATGTTGCAAGGTTGCGATGACGAAAATTCTGAACGATGGGAAAATGTTCAGACCAGAAAAAAAACCAAAGCAAATTCAAACATGCTTTAAATTATTCTGCAGTAAACAGTCTCCTAGGACAGCTCATTAGATCCGCTTATTATTCCAGTGTCAACGAACAGGTTTTGTTCACGATGCGCGAAATGGATTAAATGCGATGGTAACATAGGTATATGTCAGATATGTAGCTCAGACAAGTGATCTGTGAATAAAATGGTTGCCAAATGATTTTCAGTGTTTTAAGTTGTCGACACGGGCTCAAAAGGGCGCACTGACATTACTTTTGTTTTTACTCACGTCAAAGTTCTGAAGCAAATTCTGTTAACGTATGAATTGTTGCTAACGTATAATTTTGGAAGAATATAACTGAAGGAATGGAACATTCGGATCTTTAAATGCGACCGTTGCGTTGCGAAATGTTGATAGGCGGTCCAATAAAAGACCTTCATAAAGTCACACCGGCCACGAAATCTCATCAACGCGATGTGGTAGCCAGTGACTCACTAGCCTTGCATGGACTGGTTTAATGGAATGCCGACACGAGTTCTGTCGAAGCCTGTGGTTATTCAGCCACTACCGGGAAAACGGCGACAAATGTCCAAGAACAACAGCGGGTGTGTGCCAGGAATGCAGCAGCAATCTTAAATGAATCTAGGTGTAACAAGGTTCTTGCGCTCATATTACTATGAGCGCAAGAACACGGAACCAATATTGGCGGTGGGATCTGGAATAGAATTCAAGAAAATGCTTCTCATGCATTGTCACAGGCCTAATGCAAAGTTCCGAAAAGTTAACAGGCCCCATATCCGCCATCTCTTCCTCTTCCCTCCCTAGTTTCAATGCTCATGACAAAGGGAAACGTGGCCGTGCTGGATGTATCCTAAATAACTGACCCCGCTCTTGAGTCAGTCAGGCATAAGAGATGTCTCCTAACTTATCAGTTAGGAGTTATCAGTCGATTTCGGGGACTTTCAACGGAGCTTGAGGAACAACTCTGCTTGAAAATGTCGCGACTTAAACACTGTAAGGTTATAGGTTGCGTAGGGATGATAAGTCTGAGATGCGGTTACAGTTGCATGCCACCTGACGTTATCTCAGCTTTGTCTAGAGCTGCAAAAGCCGGTTCTTCTCGAAAGAACCAGAGGAAAACTTTTCGTGCCTGCTTTATTATAACAGGTGCGTCCTGCAGCCCGGTCTTCCCAGAGCCGGCCTGCACTCCGTGGGGTCTGCTGACGCTGACTGTGCTCCTGGCCACAGCCACGCCCGATGTGTGACAAGCCCGTGGCGTGTAGCCGGGCTGGCGTGACGCCCGGCTCCGGCGTGACACATAAGTCACGGGAACGGAAGGTCAGCAGACACGCTGTGAATGCCAGGATTTCATGTTTCAAGTCATGCAATACGTGGTAGTGGCAGCTACGCTCGTATTGGTCGCTGCATTGCATTATTATCTGGCTGGTGATCACCAGCCAGATTCGGCTAGCATGAAGCCTGAAGGTAGACATTCACACCTTATCGATTAAGTCGTCTGATGTTTGATTAACTAGCCCAAATGTGATCGGGTGTTATGGTCCTACCGTCATCTGTTCAACATTTACTGGTCTGAGCCTTGCACTCTATGGGAAGATATCAGGGCCTATTTAACATGTTAACTGGGGGGGAGAATGCCCCCTCAGTCGGACACTTTGCCCCCCAGTCAAGAGTCTTTGCCCATGCAAAGGAAAAAACAGCCAATTATACTAGCGTAACCAGGAAAGTATTCCATGAAGCGCTGCGCACGAGTCTCACGAAACAGCATTTCATCAACGCAGGATATTTTAAATCACTGAGTAATGTGGGAGCACACTTAGAAGCATCACTTTATAGTACGTATTGCAGGCACACCTAGTGACCGCTGGCGAGCATGTTTCGTAACTGGGTCGCCGGCACCCGATGCCGCGATTGTCTGGTGGGCGGCTAAGGCGTTTCATTGCATCGTAAACACGTTAAAAATGATGACGACCATGTTTGACGTGTTCAAGCGCAAGAAAATTGAAGGGTGAGCTGGTGGTCAGGGCGATTTCGCTATGGTGGGATAATGTTTATATGAATGCGGTAACAGTCCAGTAGTGCTGTTGTCGTCATCCTGATCTGAAAACCCTGCTAAAATCCCAGTACCTAACTGGTACAACTTCATTGAACACGAGTTTTACGCCAGGAAAACAGAAAATTAATCAGTCATATATTAAAACCGCCACTCTTGCTGCTCCTTGTGCATGGGTTTGTGCATCCCATGAGCATGCTCCATGTGCTTCACCAACATGGCGTAGCCCAGACTGCAGATAATGACGAGTGTTGATGATACCTCATTGAAGCTGGGCTAAGGCGAATAATTTAACTTGAGGTGGCTTTTGTATTTTTCGGGACGATAATCTGGAAAGGGAGCAGTCTGTTCTGTCTGTGTTGGGACAGCTTTTGCACTTTTGCGTAGTGTTGAAAAACATATTGGCCAAAATTTGGTGAGAAACTATTTTGGGGATAGATTACATCAACAGAAACTATCCCGCACAGGCAACCTACTGCCTCATTTAGGGAAAATCGAAGCTGCCCAACATCTCGTCAGTATCCTGGCCATCATTTGCAGACTGTGGCTTATATATAACAATTTTGAATTACCATACCTGGCCAAGCAACGGCAACCCATGGTGCCGGTCTGTTAATTTCACGCACGTTCTTAGACGCCGGGATATTTAAGGACCGTCCGCGGCAACCTGCGTCAACGCAGAAAGTGCCTTTTATAACGGAAGTCTGTGCCACTATGGCTGCACCCCGAGAAAAAAGTCGAGGAAAATGCTGGAGGTCCACCACGGAAATTGATAAGAAGAAATTTAGGGACAGTCTCCAAAACTTTTTTCACATCACCCATGTAGGCACCATTAAGATCATCAAAACCAAGAGGGCAAAGGCGTTCTCCGAGCTCAAAGGAAGCCAGATCGCTGAGGCGTCCTGATGGTATTCGATAAGTTTTTTTTTCTGGGAAGGAGGAGTGAGCACTTCACAACAGTAGGTCGAAGAAAGGGCCCGCCGTTAGACTGAACAGTAGACCGAGCAGGAGGCAACTGCCCAATTGAAGTGCTCGTCTACCGACAACACACAACTGATAGACCAAGATGACCCGCAGCCTTTGGCCATGCCTTCTCCTTCGAAGCGGCTCTGCAGAAGAGCTAAAAACATCAACATTCCTGGTCTGGCAGCAGTCCTCGATCGGACCAAGCTCAGTGATCACTCTGCAATCCACTTACTATCGTCTACGGCTTCGGCCCTCGGCCACGACTCCTCTGAACTGGCGATCGCAGGAGTTCGACCGGGCGAGCGCGTAGATCGCAGAGGAAAGCCATTGCGGACGAAATCTAACATTCTTTCTCCGCGCCACCCAACCTGGTGGTCCACTGGGACAGCAAACTGTTACCTGACAATGGAAAGGAAAAGATGGATCGACTCCCTGTCATTCTAACCGGTCCAAGAAGTGCCGCCAAGCTCCTCAGTGTTCCGAAGTTTGCAAGTAGGGCCGGAGCAACGCCAGCTCACGTTGTCGCGCATTGTCTGGAAGACTGGCGAAACCTCCAGCAATACTGAACAAGTTGTGGGAGCAAGCACGCTTCTTCAACAGAAGCTTGAGCGACAAGCGACCTATTCACTTCGCTTGTCGTCATCATATTTTTGAACTGGTGGCAGAGGCGGCTTTCTCCCCGCCTTTCGGTCCGTCTTCGGGACCGGGACTTTGTTCAAGCGCTTCAAGAAGAGATGGAGGCTCACTGATTGCATCGTAAGCATCATAAGCATCGTAAGGTAGATCTCGCAGCAAAGGAGGTTCTCGCCAGGAAGATCACCGTCGACTTCATGACCGCAAAGTCGGTGGGCAACCTGAAAGCCTACGGCATCAACATGGACTTCCTTGCCGCCGATCCCGGTGACTGGGAGACAGCACCTGGCTTCAAGAACGCTAAGGAAGTCCTGCGCGGGATCGCGGTAGTTAGCGACTTTGCCGAACGAGCTGTGGCTCTTATCCAAGTGTACAACGAGGTACTGACGAAGGATGAAAGGCAAAAGCAGTACCTGCTGCAAGTCGTCGAATGGCATCGTCGCCAGAACCCCGAGACCACAAAGAAGATTGAAGTATCATCCCCACCTAAGCCGCACTGCTGTCGACAGGACCAGTGACCTATGATCTGAGACAGCATGTGAAATGTCTTTCGATCCAGTGTGTCAAAAGGAGTACTATACTGCGCATTTTATGCATATCGTGCGCTTGGTTTAAAAAAAACTGAAGCACAAAACGCATTTGGGGGCATTTCAGACCCTCTCCATGACCGAATCTCCCAGGGATCATAAGTCCATGGAGAATGAGTTCTTGCTGGGGATAGATGGAATAGTGTCCTTTGACTTTAATGAGTTCGAAATGCACAAAAACCGACGCGAATTTCATCAAAATAAAAATAGAATCCAGCACAAACGACGTACAATCTTCGTGTGAAAGTGGTTAAGAGTGTTGGACCAAGGCCATATTTTGCACGTATAATTTCCTCCAAAAGACATATCAGTTAATGAGAGAACACTCTGGAAAAGTCTTCATCGTAATTCGCCCTTATATATGTATATATACATATTCCTTCCTTAGGAAAGTAATATATATATATATACATTACTTATATATATATATATGTGTAAATCCTTTCCTTAGGAATATATATGTATCTATATGTAAATCCTTTCCTTAGCAATATATATATATATATATATATATATATATATATATATATATATATAAAAGTGGATGAAATTCAACAAGGAGAACGCAAATGTCGGGGGGTGCGGTCTCGGCCAATGCGCTTTATTCGCAAAATTGCCCCCGCAGTCATGTTTCCTTAAAATAGGCCCTGGAAGATATCGACGCTTACGGCACCGCCCGTTGCGTGCGGAGATAAACAACCACTGCAGTGTGTGGCAGAAAAGAACCATACGAATGTCGGACGACATTAAAGTTCTGATATTATATCTTTCCCGTATTATACTATATGCCACATTTTTCTTCGGGCTTTTAGATGAGTTCCATGACGCAACAAACTCATGCTGCCTAACGATGTGACGAACTACGCAAACCGGACGAAGGGGATGACTCACGCACTCCTGCAGACCTCCCAATGCATGGTTGTCAACTGAAGATGATGCATGACATCATGTTTCAACAGATAGCGATCAGGAAATCGCTTCTTTTTATATCGTTGAACCGGATGGTTGCCAGAATGACATTAGTCACCAAACGCCATGCCAAGCAGAGTTTGCTGAATAGATTCTGGCCTTGACACCCCATTCATCTGTATCAGTCATGGAGATTTAAGCCGAAAATGACGTTGATAACAACCTTAGGGCTAGTCAATTTTCAACGCTCAACGGGCAGATTTCTTTATTTTATTGTCGTCAAAGGAAAATGCATTTTCAATGCATTGTTGTGTCTTGGTCTGTCATTTGTGCGTAAGCAAAACCATAACTGTCCCTTGAGGATAACCAAACATGGAAAATATTATACTCTGTGCGAAAGTATGTATGTTGATACGCATGTGGGCTTGTCTTTCCTCTGGACCACCTTTTTAACGAAATCTTTGATCCCACCGAAGCTCACCGGTAGATCTATACGTGTTCGGGCGGTGTCAGAGGCGGACCCGCTGCCATTCACGTGCCAAGTTCCGTTTGCGGAAGTGATTAGGCACACTAAACCTCGCTCGTGATGTTGCGGTTACGTTACGCCTGTCAGGAAGCCATTAGCCGTCTCGTGCTATGCATAACACGTCCGCATTGCCACATGACTAAGGCGACGTTGAGCAATGAGGAATACTGGGCTAGTTTAGTGTAGCAAAGGTTTGTGATTCGTCACGCCGTTCGTTCGCCAAAAGAAACTGCCGCGCCGATGCAAAGCTATTCCAGTCAAGAGAAATAAGGTAGCGATCTCTAGATTAAGCTGTTTTAATTAAATCATGAACTTCCTAGGACAGACTTTACTTCTGCCCGAAATCATGACAGGTCATGAGGCAGCCGAGTCGTGGCGCTGTTGTATAATGAAGACCCGCGGCACCACCTGTTTTACCCCATCGGGCTCCAGTTTTCACCCAGGCCCGATGCCTGGGTTAAAACTGACCACAGTTAGAAACATCCGGATTACAAGACAGAATCTACGGAAAAGAGCCGAAACGGAATCTACCGAATGCAAGCCCATCACCATCAAGGCGCTCAATAAAAAAGTCCTCAAGTGGATGTTGATCCAGTCCCCAACGTCGCTGTGCTCCAGCTCAAACCGAACGTTTTACATCATGCCGTTCATCTTGATTGCTTTTCATTCTACTGCCTATCGTTTTCACTCGTGTTACACTGCAGTGGACCGACTCGTCCTTGTGCCCCAGAATTTTCTCAGTCTTGCTGGAAGAGAAAGACCAACATTTTGCGGACAAAGGCATACGTTCATGGAAACTTACGACCACTATGGCGCCCCAGCTATATTTGATTAGCATTAACTCTCGGTTTCAAACACTGACCCTGGTTTGTACGCAGGCTCTAAGTGGCCAGTCCACGGATAACACAGCCTTGAATTTTTATTCTTCCTGTTTCCTGAAAGTTTGCGGCCCATGACCTCCACCTACATAGCACGTACATCAGGCAGCTAAACAGCGACGAAGGAAATCTGGTTTCGTTAAAAGCGACGCGTTTAACAGGCATGGCATTTTCATTTTTAGAGGGCAAAACGGTGTGGAAATTATGCTTACCAAAGGCAAGGTAGCTCAAAGGTGCAGGCGTAGCCAAGAGAGTCTAGAAACCTAACCCCTGCCCTTTAGGTGCCACTATGAAAAATCTTTTGACTTCAGCAGGCCTACAAAATCATCAGTTTTTGTTAATACTTGCATAAGGAGCTCCACTTCAGAACAGCAGCAGGGAGAACGCAATCATTTGATGTTTCGACGATTTTGCGCTAAATAATTCGCCAGGTTTCTTCATAAAAATCACAGCTGATGTGTTTTCTTGCCAATAGTACTCTAGCCAAGACCTTCACTTAAATATGAAATTGCAGAAACAACGAGGTTTTTTCCGTTTGCATGTAGTTTGTTCTCCTCAAGTGGCGTTATTGTTTCTTTCATGAGTACCGTTCCTAATGTTTACTTGACAAAAACTGAAACGTGGAGAGTGAATTCTCTTCGCTCTCTGGCGGACCCAATCCTTGGAACAACCAAGGCAACCGTCTCTGTGGGAGTATTTTCAAAGCTGGCTGGGATAAAACTATTTTTTTCAGCAGTTTTATCAGTGCCGCACCATAGGGCTAATGATAAAGTTATCAAAGGTCGTCAGGGATGCCGCCAAGTTGATATAGGGCCGCCGTCCTACCTCCTCTGTGGGCTGCTACACACATCGAGACAACGCTAGAGGCCTGTGGTCCAGCACGCCTGTCTTCGACGCCGGATTTCCTACTCTGGCAGGCTGGCGACTCCGAGGACGTTAACTCTGTGCTGCCGCTAGCTAGGGCTTATCGACCTTGGAGACCTTAATGCAGCACACCTGATGAAGTGGAGACGTAATTTTTGGTCGAGGGATGACCTGTATTTTACTCCACGAGCCACGTGTAACCCGTGCTCCTCCAGTTTCATGCCGGTCATTCAGCCTTCTGCGTGCAGTCTGAGCCATCTTGCAAAACGTGGCCGCAACAAAAAATCTGCAAATTCCTCTCACCCAGCGATACGTACACGGACGTTTATACCCGTAGCGCATTTGCCCATATCGCAACAAAGGCCGCCACGTGGCTCCTGCATTCACCGATTGCAGGAAATCCCTCGGCAACCGTAAACTAGGTGTCGGCGGTAAACCTTATCAATCGCAGCACGGACTGACAGAGTCCGCATCCGCCAGTCAAAAGTGGGCCAATTGACATAGCTTCACGCAATCTTTGCCGGGCTGTATTTGCAAAGAAACGGCTGCTGGGCTTGTTGGCTCGCTTCAGTTGGTTTGTGGTTCTTGTGTTTTCTGGAAGTTTTCAAAGCCCCTGGTACTTACAAGAATGCGTGTTTGAAATTACATGCCGCGTGGCATGCAAATATGAGAAACTAAAAAACTATTTTTTTAAGTGTTCTGCTCCTCCAGAAGAGAACAAGCGAATCCATCCCGTTCATTTCCTCGATCTAAGTAATGCCTGTACTTTCTAATGGCGACGCCCATTAGTACTTAAACGTTGGTTTTTACGGACATTAAGACTCGTTGATAATCCATCTTTCGTTCAACATAATGAATGCTTCTTTGCCCCAATGCCGGATCTCTGTTTGCCGCTTGCGAGAATTCACACGCGAACATTCTCTTCCAATTACCAACGCGAGAGTTTCCTGTATTGCTCCATTTCTAATGTGACACCGGCATTTAAGGAATCTTGTCAAACTTGTTTGCTGTCACAAAATTTATATGAAAACGTTGAATCGAGAATGCAGAGTGAATGGATGGATTCCCGGGAACCATTTCACAGCCTCAAGTACTGTGTAATGACCTATTTTCTATCTCGAATATAAAAAATATTTCAGCTGCCCGAAGGACGCACCAGGTGTTTTAGAAAGACATCGATGTTTGTTAATTTTTTCGTGGGACTGGCTGCACGAAATCGATATGCGCTGGGAACCTCACATAAATTATCAGAGGAACATCTTGCGTCTGCAAGCTTGATACCATGGCTGGTGGGAGAGCGGAGACGGTGCTTGTCCGGCTGCAAGAGATTACTCATCCAAGACTAAAAATGCGCGTGCATTCCGCTCTCCAACAGCCTCGACACATCATGCTGTCACAAAACGCTTTCGGCGTGTAAAGTCGTGCAGCGCCGTACAGTCTTCGCAATCCATTCCTGCTGCTGCCGTTCGCAATGGATACCACTCCCAGCCCCCACATAGCTTGCACGAGTAGTGATGTACCGTGTGAAGTATTTAGCAGGTCAGCTTGTCTGTGTAGAGATCGTGTACAGTTATCCCCAGGGCAATACAAAATCGGCACGCCCCTGCCTTCAAACAGGGAACCTGCAGCGCTAAATGTAGCCTGACGTGCCGCTCATTTACGCTCAAAAGACACACCATTCTACACCAAATAAAAGGAATTATCCTCGGTCATTATGGCAGCCTAAATCTCCTGGGCCTTGGCATCCGGCAATTGTGCTCTTACTTCATAATGCTAGGGACCGACTTGCCAAGGCCGGCCTTCGCCGTTCCTAGCGTCGTTTGTTGCCTGCTCCCTTGGTCTGATGTCGCAAAATCAACTGATGAAGGCTGAATGACAAGCAATAACAGCTCACAACAGTGAGGCGTAGAAGGTTACATTAGTATTTACGCATTACACACACTCGATACAAACGCAGTTCGCAGTTGCGCAGCGTGGACGAACATTTCCCGTATACAGTATTGATGCATTCATCATAGTATTCCCATCAAAAGCATTGATGTGTGGGCATGATGCGACACACTACGACGAAACGTAGCCCACAGTCGCAGCGCGGACGAGGCAGCAGCTGCGACTCGGCGCCTGAGAACCGCCAGAAATCGCAGCTACATCGCGGACGTGCCAGCGCGCCCGACAGGCGGTCCGCGGTCCGGAGTGACGTCATAGTCCAGGCGCGGGGCGCGGAGCTTCCTCAGGAGCCGCGGCCCGGGCCCTGGGGCGGCCTTCCGCCGGCAGCCGGCCGGCCACCGGCGGAGAAAAGTCTGACTCATCCAGGTGCGCGCCGTGACGCCACGCGCTGACGCACGCGTGACGTCACGGCGGCGGCGAGCCGACACCCGAGCCGGGCCTGCTGACCGGACCATGGGCGGACCGCGGCTGGCCTGTCGCCGGAACACCGGAACCGGCGCCGGTGAGCCTCCAGACGGCTGGTTACACAGCGCTGAGCACACAGACGCCCGCCGGCCGCCGCCTGTGACGCCAGAGTGACGTCACAGGCGCGGCCCTCCGATCCGGCCGGCACGCCGCGCAGGTTTCCAGCGATCGGTGACGGGCTCCAGCGCCGGCCCGCCGGCCCGCCGGGCGGCCGCCAGTTGGGCGGCGGGCGGCGCGGACGGCGGACGCGCCGGTACAGCGGACAGCAGACATTAGACAACAGACAGCAGACATGCTGGTGGCCGTGATCGCGGCCGCCCTCTACACGGCAGCCGCCTTCAACGTGGATACTCGCCACCCGGTCATCTTCCGCGGCCCGGCGACGGCCGGCGACTCCTACTTCGGGTACGCGGTGGCGCTGAGCGTGTCCGGCGGCCGGCCGTGGCTGCTGGTCGGCGCGCCGCGCGCCAACTCCACGCTGGGCGTGCACGACGAGCTGCGCGAGCCGGGCGCGCTGTTCCGCTGCCCGGCGCTGGCCGCCGGCCGCTGCGAGGAGGTGCTGGTCGACGCGGCCGGCAACGGCCGCGCACCAGGCAGCAGCTACGCCGACCTGCGCGACCAGGGCTGGTTGGGCGGCGCGTTGGACGCCGAGCCGACCGACGGCGGCCGGATGGTGGTGTGCGCGCCGCGCTGGCGCAACCAGCGCTACGGCGGCCACTACCTGGGCAACGGCGCGTGCTACGTGGGCGGCAGCGGCGCGGCCGACGACGGCTTCGAGAAGCTGGTGCCGCTGGCCGAGCGCGACAAGCAGTACACGCACCTGGTCGGCATCAACGCGTACCTGTACTCGTACGGGCAGGCGGGCGTGGCGGCGCACCTGGCGGACGGCGGCGGCGAGGTGCTGCTCGGCGCGCCCGGCGTGTTCGACTGGACCGGCTCGGTGGCGCGCTACGCCGCGCCCGGCGCCGCCGCCGCCGAGCGGCCGCTGGTGCCCGACCCGTCCACATTCCTCGACCTGATGGACCGCTACGACTACTTCGGCTACGCGCTCAGCTCGGGCCGGTTCCTTGCCGGCGGCGAGACGGCGTACCTGGTGGGCGCGCCGCGCGCCGCCGCCGGCCGCGGCAAGGCCTACCTGCTGCAGATGAGCGCCGGCGAACAGCTGCCCTACCGCTTCCTCGCCGAGCGCGTCGGCGACGTCGTCGGCGACTACTTCGGTGCCGCCGTGCTCGCCGTCGACGTCGACGGCGACGGGCTGAGCGACGCGCTGGTGGGCGCGCCGCTGGCGACGACCGCCGGCGGCCGCTTCGAGGAGGGCCGCGTGCTCGTGTACCGGAACGACGGCGGCGGCCGGCTGCGCGAGGCGGCGCGGCTCGAGGGTCGCGCCGCCGGCGGCCGGCTCGGCGCCACGCTGGCGAGCCTCGGCGACCTGGACGGCGACGGGTTCGAGGACGTGGCCGTGGCGGCGCCGTACGAGGACGCCGGCCGCGGCGCCGTGTACGTCTACCGCGGCGGGCCGGGCGACTTCTCCGCCACGCCCGCGCAGCGGATCGCCGCCGGCGACGTCAGCGACGCGCTGCGCGGCTTCGGCGCCAGCCTGTCGCGCGGCGTCGACGTCGACGGCAACGCGCGGCCGGACCTGGCGGTGGGCGCGTACGGCGGCGGCGCGGCCGTCCTGCTCCGCGCCAGCCCTGTCGTCCGCTTCGTGCCGTCGCTGACGTCGAGCCCCGAGCGCCTGGACATGGACGCGCGCGAGTTCCAGGTGCACGCCTGCCTGGCGCTCGCCGGCGGGGCCGTCAGCGAGGTCCGCGTGGACGTCACCCTCGCGATGGAGTCGTTCCGCGCGCAGGGCGTCTTCCGGGTCGGCGGCGGCGACGCGAAGGAAGTCAACTTCACGCTGGTCGTGCCCCTTGAAGAGCCTGCGTGCCGCACTCTGGACGTCGTGCTGCTGCCGGACGAGTTGATCGACTACACCAAGCCGATGCAGTTCAGCATGCGGTACGCCGTCGCCGGCTCGCAGGACAAGCAGGTGCGGACGGTGTTCGTCGACACCGACACGGAGAAGCGGCTCACCGACTACGAGTTTGGCAGCCGCCGGCGGAGGCGGCAGATCCGGTTCCCGGACGGGCCGCGGCCGGTGGACGCCTTCTGCCCCAGCTGTCCGGTCGTCGACGCGAACGTGCCGAACCAGCAGCTGACGACGCTGACGGTGCCGTTCTCGGTGGGCTGCGGCTCGGACGCCACCTGCCAGACGGACCTGCGCCTCTCGCACAGCTTCACCAACCTCTCCGGTGGGGCGTACGTCATCGGCAGCACGCCGACGCTGGAGCTGGTGCTGGCGCTGGCGAACGGCGCCGAGCCGGCCTCGCTGCCGCGGCTGACGGTGGCCGTGCCGGCGCCGGCCAGCCTGCTTCGGCTGCCGCCCACCTGCCACGAGCTGGACGCCGACTCTGCCGGCACCACGCTCTCCTGCGCCGTGCTGCCGCACCCGTTCTACAACAGCTCCAGCTACCGGCTGCCGCTGGCGTTCGACATGCACGCCGTGACGGCCGACGAGCGCGCGTTGACCTTCCGCGTGGCGGCGGAGTCGGCCGGCGTGGAGCTGGAGCCGGCCGACAACGCGGCCAACATCACGCTGCCGCTGGTGAGCCACGCAGACGTGGAGATCCGCGGCAAGGCGCGCGACCCCCTGCTCCTGCTGGGGAGCGACGACGACGAGCCGGGCGGCAGCACGGCGCCGCAGTTCGAGTTCGTCCAGCACACGTACCAGGTCTCCAAGTACCTGCCGACGCCGGTGCGCGCGGTCAACATCTCGTTCCTGGTGCCGGTGGCCGTGGTGGGCGCCGACGGCGCGCCGGTGGCCGTGACGCAGGTGTACCCGCCGGCGGCCTACTTCAACAGCCAGCCGCTCACCTGCGCCATCCGCGACGGCGAGTTCGTGCTGTCGAGCCGCGGCGCGGCGGAGGCCGGCGGCGCGGCCGACCCGCTCGACTTCTCCGACCTGCAGGCGGCGGCGTCGACGCAGACCGGCCAAACGGCCGGCACGGCTGGCCGGGAGCGCCGGTCAGCGCCGGCGCCGGTGCCAGGACTGGCCGCGGTCGCCTCCAACGGCTCGGCGCTGCTCATCGATTGCGCGCCGGGCGCGGCCACGCGCTGCGCGCTCATCACGTGCCAGACGGTGGCGCTGCTCGAGACCAGCGACCGCGTCACCGTGACGCTGGAGCTGCGCGTCGAGCTGGCGGCGCTGGCGGCGCTGGGCGCCTCCCGCGTGCTGCTGACCACCGCCGGCAGCGCGCGCATCGCCGGCGACGCGGGCGTGCCGGCCGCGCTCAACCGGCGGCCCGACCGCGCCTGGGCCACCACCGAGCTGCTGGCCGCCGCGCTGGCGCCGCAGGAGGTGCCCATCTGGATCGTGGTGGTGGCCGTGCTGGGCGCGCTCCTGCTGCTGGCGCTGATCGCGCAGGGTCTCCACCTGGCCGGCTTCTTTAAGCGCCGGAAGCGGGACGAGCTGGTCCAGGAGCAGGAGGAGCAGCACGTGCAGGAGGTGAAGGAGAGCTTCGGCAACATGTTCATCGTGCCCGGGCCGCCCGGCGGGCCGGCCAAGTGAGCCCTGGCCGGAGGGGAGACGCTGAACCAGGCTGTGATCGGGCACTCGCTCCGACGCGGGAGCGATCGGGACCGGCGTTCCCACGATGAATGACTGCATCTAACAACGGCCGCTTTCAGCGGATAAGATTTGGAGACGAGAATCCGAAAAACAGCGAATGCAGTCGGGGATGCTGTCCAGAAATGAGCATTGTGCGTTCAGAGCCGCTCGTGATGTGAACTGTTTAGTATGAAATGTGTGCGTTAGACTGTTGCTTGCGGAGCTTTTTACTGCCCGTACAGTGCCGCACGCTGTCAGTGTGTAGTTATCGCGTTGTTTAACCAATGACGTGTCCAGTGATTCATCTGTCGGTGTCGAAGGCGAGTTCCTACCGGACCGCGTCAGACAGGTGTAGCGTTGGTTGCCCGCGCGAGGAGGGCAGTCGTAGCCTCGTGTGATATTGCTCAACTGTATTATCGCGCATCGAAGTCTCAAGTCCTTACGAACATCCTAGTCCATCGTGCGGTGTGAAATATATCGTAAGCTTTGCTTTGATATCTGTGAGTGTCCGTACATCTCACCTAGAGATATCACGTGAATATGGAGTCTCATGGTTTAGACATAAACAGCAATATTTCCGCAGGAACGCGACCATCTTTCAATGCAGTTAGCGTCGCAATGACATCCTTGTAGGCAGTGGTATTCACCAGAGGACTCAGTCACCACCAGAAGACTGTCATAGTTCGGCTGAAAACTGAACAGCGAGCTCAGTGATGGAAGCATACGGCTTCATATTACTGAACTCGACCGGAGGCGTTTGGTCACGAGAGCACGCCCGCCGCGTTAGCAGAGCAGAGTCCAACACCAAGCACGCCGTCCGCTGGCGAGAGGGGGCACGCTGACTAAGCTCAGAGCTCGCTCGAGGCGCGGAAAACGGTCCGACCGCGACTCCCCGTCAACGGAGAGCCGGAGACTGCGACTCCCCGTCAACAGGTGAGCCGGTCGGCGTCAGACGGAGATGCATGACGGAGCGGCGGGGGACGGTGTCAAACAGGGCCCGGCCTCTTGTTTGCATCTTGGACGATGATTTATACAGCAGCTGCTGGGAATTTGCACCGGATGAGAAGTTTTTGTGTCGCTCTTCAGGGCCAGTTCTGTTCACGACGGCTTCTTCCTGGAGCGGACAAGGTCAACCGGACCTAGCCGTAGAGGTCAGCTTTCGGAGAAATGCAGAAAAGCATAGTCCGTGAATAATCACTCCAGCGTATGCGCGTCGCAGAGTTGAGTCGGACACGTTTAAAAAAAAACAGCCCACAAAGGCGTGACCAACTTGCAAAACTGTTCTGGCCGCCGGTATGCCGTCATTGTTACGAACGCAGCAAATCACGAGCGAAATGTCCGGTGGTCACGTCGCCGTTTGTTTTGCACGCGGTCCTGCAGCCGGGCCACAGCCTGACGGGGCCGTCAAAAAGCCTGCCGTTGCACTCGGCATCCGCGCTGGCTGCAGCCCCGGACAGAGGTACCGGCACTGAGGCTGACACGTCCGTCAGCTGACTAATGTAGTCAGCTGGCGTTAATGAATGTGACTGTGACTAGCACGGTTACGTTGAAGGACAGTGAAGGGAACAGAGTGCGTTGAACCGTGGCATGTAAGACGCTGGACAAAAATCCCTACCCGTGAACACAGCAGATATAGTTGAAAATCCCTGGACCGTAGCCCGGCTCATATTTCTGTGGAGCGTTTTAAAGCGGGCTCCATATTTCTGAAAGTGTAGAGCATTGTGAGCCTCGCTTCCAGCAGAAAAGCTCCGTGAAAGGTTCCACCGGTCCTGATCGGTCTGGGACGGCCGCAGATCTTTCCTCAGTCCGTCACCCATCGTCACACAGAAGCCAGCAGCAGGCTACTTTCACTATCACGATGACGTTCCCGTGCCCGCTCACTTTTGAACGAGCTGTAGTCCCGTTCGGTCAGACGGGGGTAATAATGACCCGCTGAACAGTCACCTGCCCGCATGGCCGAAGTTACTAACCACCAGAATCCAAAAGATTACTCGCCGCGTCTCCAGCAGTGTTCACCCTGAACCAGACCGTCTCCGAGAATGCATTTATGTGCACGTGGGTTTTCTGGACCAGAGCGGTGCGTTTATGTGTACGTGGGTTTTCTGTACCAAACTGTAAAGAGCGCAGACCTTATCTATATCTAACCAAGGCCTTGATTTTATCCGACGTCGGAGCGGCGGCCACACCTGCTCTCTCCCTGCCCGTGCAGGACACTCATGCCCGGACAGCGCCAAGCACCGCTGTCCACCGAGCAGTCCCTTCGCTGCCCGGCCTGAACGCCAGCCTGAGCCCTCTCCATCCCAGCGCCAACGGCTCGCCGATCGGAAAAGTGAAATCGGCGTAATCCCGGCGCCGGGCGGTTTTTACGAGCCGCCCGGCTCCGTTCGCCGGCGGCGGGAGCCGTGAGCGCCCTCCGCGGCAGGCCGGATCCTCTCACCTCGCGCCGACCCGGCCGCCCGGCCCGGGCCGTGTTTTGTGACACGACAAACAGGATGCCCTAGTCGGGAACAGGATACGCCGTGGGCGCATCGCGAGCGGGCCGGGCGCGCCTTGACCCTGCGCCTTCACGGCGCGTCAACAGCTGATCTAAAAACAATCGGAGCCGTAAACGTCACCGGGTTGCGCAAGGCAGGCGTGGTAGCCGACTGATTTAGTGATATGAGGGACGACATGGATGTTCTGAAGGCTCTCCATGCATTGGCCTCCGATAATGACTAGTAAATTCCCTTAGTAAGAGGGGCCTGTTCCAGGTATGATGTGGTGTGATTTCTTTCCTGATTTTCCTGAAATCAGTCGATGTTTCCCGTCCTCTTCGACGCCGAGCAGTCCGACCGACTGGACCGTCCGACACAACTCGCACCGCTGGCCACACTTGGCCTTCGGGAGATAGCCCATAAAATAGCCTGGCTACGGGCATGAGAAACATTCACACGACCGCATTCTTGAACATATATTCTCACTGGCCCCATACGGCCTTCAGACGCGTTTAGCTGTCCACCCTCAGGGATCTAAATGAATTTGGCTTCCATAAGGACATGTAGACGTCATTTGACTGCGTCTAAAATGTGCATTTGGGTAGCAAAACTGGTCATGAGAGATTCCAGACCCATCTATATGCATTGCAAGTCGCTCATTTCCTTTGGTTACCTTGTCGTTGTGTCCTGTGTTGTTTTTTCTGACGTCACTTGGTACTTTGCAAATGTTCATTGGACTTTTGCATGACCTAAAATAAGGTCTTCGATAAAGATCATTGACAGGTAGGTAGTCAGGATTTCGCTCGGAGGGGAGGGGGACAAATCGGACCAGGGGATCCTCGCAACCAATAAGAGCTCGTATGGTTAAAACCATATCATGGCGTAAAACGACGGTTGATAACGACAAAAAGGACGACAGTTTGGAGCGCCCGTCGAATCGTCTTTACAGACAAGCAGAGGCCCTTTTACAAGCCGGCGGGGATTCTCTCTACTGGCCAGCAGGAGCCTTCTTACAGGCCAAAAGGAGGTCCCTCCAGCGGGTGACGGGGCCCTTTATGGGCCAGCTTGGAAGGTGGCCCTTTATGGGTCACTTCTTCCGATAAGCAGTGAACCACCATTCCGATAAGCAGCAGTGGTGCAGCAGTGATAAGGTGCAGTGGTGCAGTGCTTATCGGAATCAGATCCGAATCAGACCGCGAGCCTCTCTTAATTCCTCACATAGCCTTCTTGTTCATTCGGAGTATGTTTTTTAGGCTCGTAAGCTTTCTTTAAAGTGTAAACTATTCTTTCTTTTTTCATGACCTGCCTCGGACAGAGTAAGGCACCCGTAGGGCGCCTTACGCTGCCGAAAGCACTAGGACCTTCGGCCACAGTGCTTTAAGGCTCCCTGGGGCCTTCTGCCCCAGAGAGGCTCACTTGGCTGCCAGGGGGGGGGGGGCCGTTTGGCCTCCGGGAAGGAGGCCATGGCCCCTCGGCCCCCAACCCCCTTGGCTGCACCTCCGATTATTGGTATTCGTTGATGCTCTTCAACCAGCCCTTCACATTCCCATTAACCCATCAGGGAGTGTGCAGTGACATGCTAAAATGTGTCCGTAAATCAACTGTCTAAATCCAACGGAACGTGATGCAATCGCATGCCACGTGTGAGACTGTAGTACCCTTAGCTACAATCGGCGCCAACTGAGGCAGGAATTTCCTGATTTTGACAGAGGCCCGAGGCAGGAAAACCAAAACCTGCCACCGCGGCACGACCTCGGCGGCAAATGCGCACTTTGCGCCAACACGTGCCCGCGTGGCCGGCCACGGAGGGCACGTGACCCTGCCGGGCCGCTTTCATGTGAGTGCGGCGCGCGTCTGCACGATTTCCCGCGTCGGCCAGCCGCCGGCCACCGGCGGGCATATAGGCAGTCAAACGCCACAGTGACGTCATAACCGGCGGGCGGCCGAGTTCGCGTCGACCCGCCCGCCGCGCCCGCCGCTGAGTCAAAACCGAGTTCACGGAAGTGGCGGGTGGTGCAGCACGGCTCGTGCATTGTGTGGCGGCGATCCGGTCTTTCCGATAACGCGCCCAGTGTGGCGTGGAATAAGTTTGGTCGACGGGGCGTAGCCGCCGACTACGGGGCGTGGTCAGCGCTTCTGGTGGGAGTGACGCATGCGTCATTCTTACCGGTAGCTCGTGCTGACGGGAGCTTATTTAAAGGAGTCGAAGCACCAAGTGGCGATGACCAAATAGGTCAAACACGAATACAAAGATGTCAGTGATCTCTGTGGCACGACTGATAGGTATTGCAGGGAATTCGCGTTCTCCAGTCATTTTGTTAATATAGGTGTCCAGCAGTATCTTACGTTGTACAATACATCTTCCAATCAAACCCTCCACCTAGGACACGTGGAATGTTCTGTAGCGCACGCCTCCAAGTGATCGATCAAAGCGTCGACGACGAGGCCATGGTTTTTGAACGATGTTTAAACTAGTCGAAACGTTCTGTGTAACAAAGCCTTGTTGAACCATGAAGCGGAAAGACTACATGAGTCCCCGTGCTGTATTTGCTCGCAAAGTGAGACCCAGCTGGCTTTACCTGGCCAAGCGTGGGCAGTTCCCAGAGTTGCGGAACTCTGCAGTTCCGCTTGATCACTGAGGCCGAGGCCACTTGGACGTTGTCCTCAGAACGAGAGACGTTCTTGCCGGATGGAGGTTTCAAAATGCCTCTTCCTCAGATTTTGTGTACTGTTGTTAATCAAATTACACGACCGAATTTTACATATTGTTGGATTTCGCGAGATCTTTTTTTGCTGCAAAGTGCGGAAACGAGTCTGACGCTGAAGTGTTGGGCACAGATTTCTTCGCTGCAAGTAGGGACGTAGCCAAGGGGAGGGCCATGAGGGCCATGTCCCCCCCCCCAGAGCCAAGTAGTCTACACTGGACACATGGCGATTTCGCATGAATACGTAATAGTGGTCGTATATATGTTGCGAAATCAAACATTATATCTTCTCCTGTGCATAAAATATATAATAAACTGCCTAAAATTACTGCATTTTCTTGTAAATTTCCCCATATGCCTGTGACCTACAACAAAAATTGGCATTTCCCCCCCCCCCTGAGGAAAATCCTGGCTACGTGCCTGACTGCAAGAGTGCCTATATTGAATCGGACATCACGTCAAAATGACTAAATCCATTCAAGCTGAGCTTAAGATTCACTACTCGCCTCCAGCGTTGACGTGATTGTTCGCCAGAGAAACTGGCTGCGAACTTTCGGCAGCAATCAAAAATGTCCCACAGTTAAAGCGCCAAAGGACAACGACTGGGACGGCGACGCCTGTTTGGGACGTAGCTGGTTCTTCACTGGGCCACCTTGGCGTGAACGGAATCCGCTAGCCCAGACTGGTCCGGCGCGACGGCTGTGGAGGAAACGGTCAGAGAGAGCAGCGCACCTGTTCATAGTGACTTGACAGCTTGAGGGACGGTGTAAGTGCAGGAACCAGTGCTTTGCTTCATTGTTTGAGAAACTATCCACCGTTGAGCAAAAAGCGCACCAAAATAAGGAAATGAGTGCAGCTATCCGCTGCTCTACGGAAGCAGAGAAGTATGCCACAAAAACTCTGTTGTTTGACTGAGCGGACTGGAAAGACTGCTAGCAAAGATGAGCTCGTCCATTGCACAATAGTGGCAGTACTGGCCCGTGCCATCTAGAACCAGGAAATCCCTGTGGATGATGCTGCGGGAGTAAGGTACCGCCTGGACACACGAATAGTTGGTCTTGCGCCACCGACCTTGCACAGTGCGATGAAAGTCAGCAGTGAGATGAGTGTATTCGATGGCAAGGGCACATCCCACCGTGTTTGGCCCGCCCCTGTTGGTGATTTATTACTGAGCCCCGCTTCACTATAGCGAAAACTCGAGACGGCGAAAGCTGAATTCCGGTCCGAATCTTACGCAACCCTCGTTAGTATTCCAGAGGGGAAGATACGCCTATACTGGGCCACGACTGTCCGTTCAAATACACTGGAGTGCATGCACGTCGCTGTGCATGCAGAGCTGCTCATAGTGAGTGGAGTGTCGAGACTGCACATCAGCATGATGAAATCACTACTATGTTGTGCAGAATTAAGCTGCTTCAACGCCCCCGACTGCCCTAGTTCTCCGATATGTCCAGGCAACATACGGAGTCGATCTGAGTCAAATGGTGCATAGAAATCTAAACTTTGCCGCAGGCAAAAAATTGCCTTCGTCACGGCCTGGTGATCGAGGAGGTCGCGCGACGGGCAAGAGGGTCCGGCGCGCGACAGACACTGGGTTCGAGTCCTAGAACGGGCACGGATATTGGGCCTGAGATCAAAAGGACCAGGCGGTCACGGGCGGCCGTGTCGTGGAGTTGCTCGATGATTAAGATCCTCCAGCCAAAATTACTCCATACCTGGGAACAACTGAGTGGTGGTGTCAGGGTCCAGCGGCGAGCTCATCTTGGACGCTAATATGATGATACATATATACATACATACAGGTTACGCACATAAACGCTGATCCCGACGCCTCCCCCCCCCCGCCGCTCTACTTCAACACATTCGGGCTAAATTTGTAAAAAAAGGAATGAACTTTTAGATCTCTACATAGTTAAATGGTGGCACTACAGTGCAGGGCCTGTTTTAAGGAAAAATGACTGCGGGGGCAATTCTGCGAACGAGACGCATTGGCTGAGACCACCCCCCGGGCATTTGTGTTCTCCTTATTGAATTTTGTCCACTTCAGATATATATATATATATACATATATATTCCTAAGGAAAGGGCATATATATATATATGCATTCCTAAGCAAGGCATATATATATATATATATATATATATATATATATATATATATATATATATATAAGGGCGAATTACGATAAACAGTTCCACAGCGCTTTGTCATTAACTGATATGTCTTTTGGAGGAAATCATGTGTGCAAAATATGGCCTTGGTCCAGCACTCTTAAGCACTTTCACACGAAGACTGTATGTCACTTGTGCTGGATTTTATTTTATTTCGATGAAATTCGCGCCGGTTTTTGTGCATTCCGAGCCCATTAAATTCAAAGAACACCATTTCATTTATCCCCAGCAAGAACTCATTCTCCTTGGACTTGTGATCCCTGGGAAATTCGCTCAGGGAGAGATATGTCTGAAATGCCCCCAAACGTGTTTTGTGCTTCAGTTTTTTTAAACCAAGCACACGATATGCATAAAATGCACATCATAGTACTCCTTTTGACACACTGGATCGAAAGACATTTCGCATTCTGTCTCAGGTCATAGGTCACTGGCCCTGTCGGCAGCAGTGTGGCTTATATGGGAATGATACTTCAGTCCTCTTAGTGGTCTTGGGGTTCTGGCTACGATGCTATTCGACGACTTGCAGCAGGTACTGCTTTTGCCCTTCATCCTTCGTCAGTACCTTGTTGTATACTTGGATAAGAGCCACAGCTCGTTCGGCGAAGTCCCTACCGCGATCCCGCACAGGACTTCCTTAGCGTCCGTGAAGCCAGATGCTGTCTCCCGATCAGCGGGATCGGCGGCAAGGAAGTCCATGTTGATGCCGTAGGCTTTCAGGTTGCCCACCGACTTTGCGGTAATGAAGTCGACGATGATCTTCCTGGGACGAGAACCTCCTTTTCTGCGAGATCCACCTGCGCTCGCTGGGAGGACTCTCCGATCCCTGTTCCTGGAGTGCCGCGATCATCCTCGTCTTCATCTCACACGGCACGCCCTCGTCGAAGAACGACACAGCAGCCAGTTCTTCGCTGGGGCACCATAATAGGTGATTGTTATAATAAATCATATGTCGACTATAATGCCATAATAGATAATAGGTGATCGGCAAACTCCTTGGAAATCCACTTCGAAATTTCAGCATTCACATCAGGCTTTGCAGAACGGCCAGGTCGTGCACGGAAGCGCTGACCGCCGATGAAGAGCAGAACCATGCACTGACGTACAAAACAACCATGAAAGAGACGAAGCGCTTGAGTGCTCCCAATCCACTGAGAGACACGCAGAACTGATGGCAAAGCAAGAAGATCTTGATCCCGCAGATTATGCGCCCCATCCATCTGGCGTGATGGAACCATCTATCTGGCACGTTGGAGAGCACCTGGCTGGGAACTTGATTCGCCGTGGAGGCTCTTGACCAAAGGGGATAATCGAGACCTCAAAGAACCAACTATAATCATCGCTAGGCTGGATTTCGGCGAGCTTCTCACGGCAGAAGGCGACGAAACGATCATTGGAAGAGAAAAACGTCTCGGCCACTGCTGGCTCCAGGTCTTCAAACACCATAGGTCCAAACTTGTTCCAATCAATGAGCCTCCATCTCTTTTTGAAGCTCTTGAACAAGGAGATCGCGGTCCCGAGGACGGACCGAAGCGCGTGGAGAAAGCCGCCTCTGCCACCAGTTCGACGACATGATGACGACAAGCAAAGTGAATAGGCCGTCACTCAAGCTTCCGCTGAAGAAGCGTGCTTGCTCCCACAACTTGTCCAGTATTGCTGGAGGTGGTGTCGAAGCTCATGCCGACGACGTTGTCCGAAACCTCTCAGTCTTCCAGACAAAGCGCGACAACGTCGGCTGGCGTTGCTCCGGCTCTACTTGCAACTTCCAAACACCGAGGAGCTTGGCGACACTTCTTGGACCGGTTACAATGACAGAGTCGATCCACCTTTTCCTTTCCGTCGTCAGTAACAGTTTGCCGTCCCAGTGGACCACCAGGTTGGGTGACGCGGAGAAAGAATGCTAGTCCGCATTCTTTCGTTTTCGATTTCGTCCGCAATGGCTTTCCTCTGCGATCTACGTGCGCGCCTGCCCGAGCTTCTGTGATCGCCAGGTCAGAGGAGTCGTGGCCGAGGACCGAAGCCGTCGCCGATAGGAAGTGAATTGCAGAGCGATCATTGAGCTTGGTCCGATTGAGGGCTGCTGCCTGACCAGGAGTGGCGATGTCCTTGGCTCTCCTGCAGGGCCGCTTCGAAGGCATGGCCAAGGGCTGCGGGCCATCCTGATCTGTCAGTTTTATGTTGTCGGTAGGCGAGTATTCCAGCTGGGCAGTTGCCTCATGCTCGGTCTGCTGTTTAATCTAACGGCGGGCCCTTTAAAGCTTCGGCCTACTGTTGTCGTTGAAGAGCTCGCTCCTCCTTCTCAGAAGGGAACTTATCGAATACCACCATGACGCCTCGGCGACCTGGCTCCCTTTGGGCCTAGAGAATGTCTTTATCCTCTTGGTTTTGATGATCTTAATGCTGCCGACAAGGGAAAGGTCAAAAAGATTGTTAAGGTTGTCCCTAAATCCATTCTTCTTGTCAATTTCCGGGGTGAACCTCCAGAATTTGCCTTTGGTACTGGTCAAGCTTCCTGTTGAGCTTCTTTATCACGTTCCGCTCCGGTGCAGTGAGAATACGGGCTTTGTTCCACACCTTCATCATTTCGCGGACGATCTGTGTTTTGACCTACCTCTGGGTAAGCCTATCCACACGGTGGGACTGAAAATATTGCTGCAGCACTTCTCCCCGCGAAGTCAGTTCTGAGCACCGGTCAAACAAAATTCGGCTTTTTTTCTCGTGGTGCAGCCATAGTGGCACAGACTTCCGTTATAAAAGGTACTTTCTGCAGTGACGCAGGTGGTCCTTAAATATCCTGACGTCTAAGAACGCGCGGGACATTGCCAGACCGGCACAGTCGGTTACCGTGGCATGGCAAGGCGTGGTACTTCAAATATATAAGTCGCAGTCTGCAAACGATGGCCAGAATATTGGCGAGATGTTGCGGCAGCTTCGATTCCTCCCTAAATGAGACAGTAGGTTGCCTGTCCGGGATAGTTTCTGTTGATCTAATCTATCCCCAAAATACATTTTCTCACTGAATTTTGGCCATATGTTTTTCAACACTGCGCAGAAGTGTAAAAGCTGTCCCAACACAGGCGGAACAAACTTCTCCATTTCCAGGTTATCGGCCCCAAAATAAAAAAGTCACCTCAGATTGAAATATTCGCCTTAGGCCCGCTTCAGTGAGATATCATCAACATTCGTCATCATCTGCAGTCTGGGCCATGCCATGTTCGTTAAGCAGATGAAGCATGCTCATGGGATGCTCAAACCCATGCACTAGGAGCAGCGAGATTGACGGTTTTAATATATGACTGATTAGTTTTCCGTTTTCCTCGCGTAAAACTCTGGTTTAACCACCTAGTTCAATGAAGTTCTACCAATCCGGTACTGGGATTTTAGCAGGGTTTTCGGATCAGGGTGATTGGTGATGACTACAGCACTGCTGAACTGTTACCGCATTCATATAAACCTTATCTCACCATAGCGAAACCGCCCTGCGCACCAGCTCGCCCTTCAGTTTTCTTGAGCTTGAACACATCAAAGATGGTTATCATCATTTTTAACGTGCTTACGATGCAATGAAACGCCTTGGCCGCCCACCAGACAATCGCGGCATCGGGTGCCGGCGTGCTAATTACGAAACACGCTCGCCAGCGGTCACTAGGTGTGCCTGCAATACGTATTATAAAGTGATGCTTGTAAGTGTGCTCCCACATTACTCAGGAGCGCTTTATGGAATACCTTCCTGGGTACGCTAGTACACCTGGCTGTTTTTTTTCTTTGCATGGGCAAAGGATCTTGACTGGGGGGGCAAAGTATCCGACTGGGGGGGCATTTGCCCCCCCAGTTAACATGTTAAAATAGGCCCTGCTACAGTGGAGCCCTAGCTGGTGAGCGACTATTACCTAACGCGGCCGACGCTCGACGCTCGTTGGCCGCGACCAACCCCTGCTCGGCCGGCGTCCTTCCCCGGAGCCGGTCCAGATCAGCCACGAAACTTTGCACAATGGAATGGGGGTCTCTGCCCAAGCATTGACTCTGGGGATCCAAACCATTGCGGGTGTCCGCCTCATATGGGTGCGTGTTGAATTTGCAATCTTTGCAGGCGCTCCAGGAGCCTGGAAGCCTCCAAAACAAGTGCGTGTCGGGCGCCAATCACATTTCTGCTCATATTTGCCCCTAGGGTCGGTGATACGTTTCCAGAAACGTTAAGGTAATGGGTCCACGCCTCTCCCCCGCGGTCGCTGTACCTAAGGGGTGCCCAACCAACATGGGGGAAGTGGTGCCAAAGTACCTACAAAAATATGGAAAGCTACGCTCATGGTCGAGATTCTGACTTTTTGCGGCCCATTCAATAGACTATACGAACGAACCTGACCAGACAGTCTGGCTTCTGAAGAGCATGATGCATTAGTAACTTCCAGCTGGGATTAACATTTATGTATGACATGAACAAACGGAAAAAAGTGTGCTTAAATCACAGAAAAGGGTTCACCCTGTCGTCGATGTCTCGAAACAGAACCACATGTCCAAGACCGTCGGAAGCGCCGGTGGTGTCGGGGAAGTCGGGTCGTCTCGCGAGTCTCTGCGTCAGTCGAAGCGGCTGCCGGTCATCTTAAAGATATCAGGCCTCATGCCGCGCTGGAGAGATTGAGGTCCCGCGCCAGTCACTGCAGAGAGGCGTCCTGGTGTGAAAGGCTAAGACGCTTACGTCGATGGTGGCCGAGCCCTGCGTGTGATTGGCGGCTGTGGAGGAAGGACGGCAAGATCGCCGCCCTCTACAGCAGCCGGTTGGCTCCCGTGGTTCACTGTTTGTCAGCCACGTTCCGCCGGCAAAAACGTGCACATACTGCGGTAACACGCCCGTCCTCCTGAAAACATTGACACGGCTAATACCACCACAAAATACATCGAACGATAAACGAGAAACTTTCGTTGGTGTTTAGGCAACCGGCCCATCTTATCATTTAGTCGCTGCGTCTCTTGTTTCCTGCTGGCAAAAATGGCGTCTGCTGGTGCAAGTGCGTTGAGGTTTGGTACGCATTTAAAAGAGCTGAGGATTCATTTATGCCAGAAATCAAATGCAAGTCAAGGAGTCAGGTATGTTCATTAGTGAAGTATATTTTCCAGTGGGATTGGCCGGCCTGTCAGTTGTTCTGCGGTCATCTTGTGGTGCGCTGGGAACGCCTACATTGCTAATGTTTTCTAATTCACGTATTTTAATGAATTCCCTTTAAACACATGATCTCATGGCGTTGTAGTTAAGAAAACTGTATTCGTTAAGTACAATTCTTTGTATTCCAATGCTTTTTTAAATCAGCTTATGCATCAGCAAATGTATAAAACAATGGTTTGGTTATAGACCTCACTTGATTGCTATATGGGATCATGGTTTTTATGATCTTGTGGTATTAAATGGAACTACTTGTGTAAGTAAAAATGAAAAAAAGGTTTTTGTGTTCTTAAAAGATTACTTCAACAATGTAAGGTTCAGTGGTATGATGATTGATACTTAATGTGTGCATTTTGTAGCTTCTCTTCTGATTGATATTTAATGTGTGCATTTTGTTGCTTCCCTTCTCCATTTGTATCAGGTGTTTGTGTTTTACAGGGAGTTCATTGAGAGCAGTTATGTTCCAATAAAGAAGGCAAATCCCAACTTTCCCCATTTTGATCCGGGAATGCAGTGGAATTCATCCAAAACTGTATGCAAGATATGGTAAGAATTTAATATCTATCTCCATGTGTTGGTAAGCCTAGCCAAATTGCTCTTGAAAAATGAGCACAACATTAATTCGCCTGGTCTTTGCATTTAGTGCATTTTAATATTAAAGCATTTGTATTGCATTAAAAAGGCTTTTCTTGTATTTTTGTAGGTGTTCACAATGGCCCTTTTCCCTGGATTATTTGTCAGGCATCTAAATACTTGTGTATTTTGTTTTGCAGCCTTTGGTAAGGAGAACAGTGTACCTCTCACCAACATGAGCAAGGAGCAGGTGATGAAAACCCTGCAGACACTAGTGAAACAGTAGCAAGCTCTTGTTTGGATTTGCAGTTATTGTACATTTTTGCTGACTTCATGTGTGAATCAGCAGCCATTGTGGTATGCTAAATGCTGGTAAATATATGTCCATGAGGATGATTGTATTTTTTAAAGGTTTTATATACAGCAGCAGATATGTGCAACCTCAGAGCCTTTGTATAGTTTTTAAGGTTGGCAATTCAAAAAATGCTGGGAAGGCCTGCTTTCTACCATGGGCATTTATTAATTTTACCCCAACAAATGCCAGTACATCCCATGTTAAAATCTGTTTACAGTGGGGTTTGGACCACCCTTCCTCCCAACATCTGGAAATCTGGCCAGGTTCTCTGGCCATCCTGCTTTCTTGTTGTTTACACAAATGAAATTTGCAGCTTATTGCATACTTCTATAAGTAAAACATGGCACAAACTGGCATAGTCATTGAGGTCTACAGCAATGCTATCACCGGGATGTGTGTAGTCTCATAGATATGCTAACCAGAGTGAAGTGTCTTTAAAACAAGAACACCTGCTCATTTGGGTTCTGATACCACCGTTCATCGGACGCTGGGGCCTGGCGCGTTTCGCGCATGATGAGACATCTGTCGGCTGTATTTATAACTAGCGTATTCGCTGGGCTCCGCCGCTTGCCCGTACGGCAGCGAGCTTTGTTTCAGCGGGAGCGCACAGATGCAGCCTCTCCGATGCGATCCTGTTTACTTCGAGTGACACAAACGTAAACTGATTAGCCATTCCGAAAATGTTTGTTCCCAGATCCATTTACTTGTCACTATTTTTCGGAAAAGCCATTCACAGGCCAATTTTTAGATCGTATGCTACGAAGGCCTTCGCAATAGGTCCACTTATGTCGACGACGATCGGTTTGATCACACCGTATTTGCTGATGGTCGTTGTCAACGTAAACTACGGAAAGTGTGGCACAAAGAGCTTGAGTAAAAGTCCTGACTGGTGTATACAACCCCGGCAATGTTCGTCACGCTATTATACACGCAGTCATAGAAGCATGGGTATAGCTGTTCATCGATTTCTGGGTGCCCGAGAACCCATCAGGCTGAAGTTGATACCTACAGAAACGTTGTTGACTGGTCGGTAGTTACCCGTCATTTTGACCTCTGGCTTTCGACTATTTGTCACTATGAAAGGAAGAGTAACACAACTAGGTTATGGCAATAATAATTGCTGTATGTCGTGGTGTAAAATTCACCAAAACGGCGTAACAGCCCTCTTTGGTACCATCAGTCGTTTTTCGAAAACTCTGCCATTGAATATCCGGACGATGAGCGACATCAGATCATGAACAATCCAAAAAACATTAGCGAATATATCGGTCATCTGAGTAACGCGGAACGCGACTTGATGACTCATCCACTTATACCGATCCAAAACTGAGCTGAAAAAAACAGTAAAAACAGCTGTAAGACCTGACAAACAAGCGTAGTTAGTTACACGCTCTTCTTCGCTGGAAAAAGGCCTACTTTAGCGATGGTCTGTGCAGATCCTGGCTGACTGTTGGTGGGTACGCTCGTACTCCCGCCTGTAGGACACGGAACGTCAAGGGCTTAGTGCCCCTCAAACTTTTTCCCGCGAAGTCGAAACGTTAGCTGGGCTTTCTGAGCTGAACGCACGGCGTGGACCCGGCCTCGGCAAGAGAGCGGTGCCCGTTGCACGTGGCGCAGCCGATACGCTTTGGCGATCTAAAGGCTTGTTGGAGTCCGAACAACGTCAAAGCTGGGCTGTGATACAGGCATCCAGAACACGGATGGCACTTTGCCGTTGGTTGATGAGACATCTAGGATGATTGCTGCTAGGGCTGTCATGAAAGGCTTCTTGTTCACGCCTAAACTCAAATTATAGTTGAAATTCTGCGAGTCTTGAATCACGATTTCTATCCAAGCGGGACTACGGGCAAAAAACGATTGCGATCCAAAAATAATGAGGTCTCATTAGTCGAACCACCACGGGAGATACATAGGTATGGCCTGTTTCTTTGAAATCACACCCAACCCATGCAGTACATTTGCAGGGAGCGTGGGATTCAAGATAACTCCAGAAAAAACATCCTGACGTATTTTTAGTTCTGTCCTCAGACGATCGCCTAGTTTTACAACCAGCAATGCACATTTTTAGCAGATTACCGTCTTTTTCACGAAAAGGTAAGACGACAAATGAAAGACAAATATCCATGCACATAATTAGGAAGATTTTATCAGCAGGATTGGTAGGCTTTAGCAGTTAGTTGGGTAAGTTGCGAAAAAGAAACATAATCATAGCTCATCGTCACCGTCGACCGCCGTCACGCCGATGCAATACGGCACGGCGGGCCCGGGCCCCGCTCCCTAAGCCCTCTGAGGACGGTCACTGGGCCGGCGGGACAGCGGGCTAAACCTTCGGCCGCCGTCACGCGGCGCCGCCCGGCCTCCGATGGCGTTGGAGAACGCCGCTCGGCCGGCGCGGGCAGTGAGAACTGTCGGTCTCCGCTATGGCGAAGGCGGTGTTGAGCTGTGGGCTGATGCCATTGCAGTGATGCTCGCCATTGCATCGATTTTGCATAGATGCCCTCTGCCCAATGGCGATCAAGCCAATGGCGACACGCCATTAACTATGACTATAACAGAGTTAACTATGTCCTCAGGCCAAAGCCTCGGATGATATGTTAACTGGGGGCAATTTGCCCTCCCCCACAGTGAATGGCTTTTGTCCCTCAGTGGAAGCCCCAAAAAGGGATGAGAATTATTGCCGACATACATTACTTGCGTTCATTGTCCTTTTTTGTTGCTGGTCAGATACAAATATGTATTTCTTCCTACTTTTGAGGTTTGTTAATCATTGCGGCTCATCATCTAGCATTAATGTCTTTTATTTGGACCATCTTTGTTGCCTCACGGTATAGCAGTTAGCGCGCCATCATCCCCGCCCAACAGTCGGTCACAGGGCTAAGCTCGGGTGCGCTAGCTGCGTCAAAAGCGAAGGCAGTCGACATCAACAATCAACATGTATCACTCAGGACTGATATTTGCACTCATTGACGTTACGTCATCATCTTGACGGTAACAGCAAGTAGTAATCATTGCACTACATAGTTTACTGAAAATACTAAAACTAAAAATTAAGAAAGGGAGCTTACTGTGACTCAGTTACGAATGGAAAGAAAACGCGCGCTTTCAGCGCGCCAATTTTTATAAAGGTTGGCCTACATAAATATTAATTTATTTGGGCATCAATACCTGAGCTAAATCAACAGTATTGACGATTTGAATTTTCCATGAATAGATTGCGCATGTAATAGATTGCGCCAAAAACGCCGTGGACGGTTGTTTTCCCAAATTGCCCCCTCCCCCCCAAACAGTCCAAATCCCTTATCCCAGGCTCCTGCCTCAAGGTATTGCCATAATTAGAAATGCACATTTCTTTACACAGTTGGTTACTGCCAAACCTTACCTTAAACCTGCTCCTTTCAGGCACGTAACCAGGATTTTCCTCAGACGGGAGGCCAAATGTTAAATTTTGTCATATACCACTGCCATATGACGAAGTTTCCAGGAAAAAACAGCAATTTTATGTGATTAACCTCATATTTAACCCACAGGAATACACTTAATGTTTGTTTTTGCAACATATACATGATAGCTATTCCGTATTCGTGCGAAATCGTTATATATCTGGTGTAGATCGCTTGGCTCAGGGAGGGGGCATGGCCCCCATCGCCCCCTTCCCCCCTTGGCTACGTCTCTGGCTCCTTTCTATATTGCCACCATTAGTTCCATGCGCTTAAATTTCGGAAAACCCAAATTCTCGCAATCGGACGTAACTAACGCTTACTCCACGGCAGCCTTATTCCCTGGCAGAGTAAGCCAGAAATATGACCAGAAAATGCCAGGGGCTGCCGGTCGTTGGGTCAGTCGCCATTTCACAGCCTCAGGCAGCGTCAAATTCCCAGTACGTGGCGATCCGAGCCGAGACAAAAGCAAGACACTGGAGCCCCCCCCCCCCGTCGCCCGGCGGACCAGCCCTTAACGTCCACAGCGAGCGGCCTTCGGAATGCGCGCCCGAGGCGCTCGGCAGGGGGCGGCGGGCGCTTATCATGCTGGAAGCCCCTCGTGTTGTGTTGTACCGTGTCAGAACTCTTCGGCTCAACATCTTTACTTTCAAGAACATCGAGCACGAAATGGCCTCAGTGGTCATGTGACATGTGGCGGTGTTAAGTATGTGGCAGGTGGGCCGCCAGGAGACTGTGGTGAGATCAGATCCGTGTGGGTGAGGTCACATGCACGACGTCCTGCAGTGGTCTAACATGACAGGCCCTGCCCCCGTCACTGAGCCGAACCGACACAAGCGGCAGCTGCAACCAGCTTTCCGCGAGCGAGCGCCCGCCAATGGCTCGCAACGAACTCAGTGTGGATGGATGTGATTGTGACTACATCAGTGCAGTTGAACTGTTGGCAACTTTGAGCAGTTATCGTCTATTTATTACCCGCGTTGAGAAGGCTTTTACAAAGATGTACAAAGATGCGAAAAACTATTCTCCGCATAATGATAATCAATGCAGAATTAGTGTCCATTTGTTGATGCATAGATGAAGAACACCAAACGCAAATCAGAATGCACTGGTTAATATGTTCTAATGTTGGTTTAGCAGGCTTAGTAGTTAGTAAAGAGAACTTCAACAGAAACATCCGCTGGGGCATAGCTGTGGCGTCGGCCGCCGTATTACCGCCGCAGCACGGCACGACGGGCCCGGGCCCCGTCCCGAGGCCTCTGGGGACGGGCGCTGGGCCGGCGCGGCAGCACGCTGAACCTTCGGCCGCCGTCACGCCGCCGCAGCACGGTAGACGGGACGGTCCCTGGTGCCGCCGGGGACTGCTGCCCATCTGGGGAGGCAGCAGACAGTCGCCGGCCGCCGCCAAGCCGCAGCCGCGCAATATGGCGGCGCCGGTGCAGCAACACCTGCAAGGCAGCTGGTGGAAAACAAAAGAACTTGAGGGACGTTTTGGGCCCCAAGTAAGAGGATGGAGAAAAGAAATTTGATATTATGCGGCCAGTCAAGAAACAGAAAACTAATCCAGACATCACCAAACTCACTATTAAATTACTTGAAAAAGGGACTGGAATGTTGGGTGCAATTGTTCCACTAGAGGGGTCAGGGAATGCATTCCGACCCAGGTTTGTGGAATTTAACGTAGCAGCTATGAATTCTGCATGAAAGAATCTTACAAAATCTCGGAATTTATTTCCCTTTCTCTCCCCCCGTCTCCACTGTTGGCCTGTGTCGTAGCCTTCGATTTATAAACTGCCATTTTTTTTATTTCTTGCAAAGGTGAGAGTGTTGGACCCAGCGCAACAGGGGCCTGACAAGGTCGGTTTCCGGCTAGCCGGATAGCCGCCGATCAATCGGCTAGCCGCAGCATGCGGCTAGTCCACCCGGTTCACCGGCCGTGAAGAAGGGGGGGGGGATAAAAACGCAAGCGCAAAGACGAACGTCGCAAAGCATGCGCAGCTAATTGTTCGTCTTTTGGAGCAGTCACTAGTGTTATGAATTCTGATGGCCATTTTTTCAATTTTTTTCAGGGTAGCGAGATGCTACCCAATCAACTTTCTGGACTCTGCGCTGTGTGGCAAGACTGCGAGATTTTCCAAGATCTGGCAGACCTTGGGAAATTTGCGAAGATCTTCGGAAATTGTCTTTGTTCTTGGGATCTTGGGATAACTTTAAATTGATTCGATTTAATTGAAAAAGACTGAGGATACATTTTCCACCTCACGACCAAAATAAGACCCGTTATGGGACTCTCCATTAGTCCTTGTCCATCTAGTCTCAAAATCGGGTAGCCGGATAGCCGCCGGTGCTGAGTCGGCTAGTCGCCGACCCGAAAACTGGCTAGCCGCAACCAGCCCTGGGCCTAATAAACCTAAATGGCTTAAAAATGAGTATAACGGCATGAAAATCACAAGAATTCTCGTGTTCAGAGTTTATGCTACACTCCATGAAACACAGTTACGGTGTGAAATAACTGAAAGGTATGGTTTCTGATAAATGTGAATTAATGAATAAGGCCAGCTCCCACGACAAATTTAAGCTTCAAAATTCTTGTGGCCACATGGTGGAGCTGTGCCAGCTGATCCAGGGTGCTCGCACATACAGTAGGAAAACTATGTTGAAAACACAAAATATCAGGCATATTTGGGTAAACAACAAGGCTTTTGTCGGTGAAAATGAGGGCGATTTTAGAGGTAATTCTTACAGGAGGCCACAATTTCACAAGTGCATGAGGAAAATGGTGTGACAGTTGGCACTTACGTACTCAGCGACTAATAATGTTAAAATGGGTAAATGGTGGAACGATCTGCACGGCACTGGCTGATCCAGCTATCACGTAAGAGTTCTTAAATATGCAGTTGTATAATAATAATTCATACACAGTAAAGGGTCGTGCAAGTTACAAGTTATTATTAATACAAGGTATAGGGTCTTACCGACATCGTTGAACTCCAACATCTTTCAGATGACGAGTGCAGTCCAAAACACGTTTGGGATGCAAATGAATTCAGACCTTCTCACATTACAAAACATCTATGTTATCTGCGTTCTTTTTAACATCACCTGTGCAAACAGAGTCTTCAATTAAATGCACTTATGAACTCAAAAAGCATAGTCTGAATTAAGGTTTTGGTACTTAATTATTGGAAATAAAGGCATATTCCGGATATTAGCAAATGTATCAACCTGATCTGATGAGGATGCAAGTTTTATTTTAACACAAATTCGCTTCGGGTATGGGTGGAATTAAACGGATATGGAGCTGACTGGATCATGAAAGGTCGCCCCGTATACTTTGCAGTGCGTCGTCTACTTCATTGATCCTGAACAGCATACCAGTGCCTCATGATAAACATCGAGGAAGGGGAAAGGAAAGGCATGGCAGTGGTGTGTGCACGTGGCATGCATTCGTATTCACGGGCCCCACGTGACTTAGTCAGCAATCAATATTCCGCCAATGAGTTCCTCACGTTTCATTCCACGTGATTTCAATCGCCTCGGCCGCGCTGGCTTCGACGTGAATGATTAAGTTGGGCCCGAAACCTACAACTCATTGGCCCGACTCAGGCTGCTAAGGAGATGGCTAGCTTGAGGGCTTGGATCCTATGCGATTCAATTTGAGGTTCGCTTTACCCGGCGAAAAAGGCTGGATGCATTTGAAAGAAATTTATAGGGAAAGGTTGTGTACTTGTGCGTCCCACTTGCTGTGCAATTTCTGCAAGCTGTGAAATGCAAGCCCCTGCTCGTGCGCTGTGCGACAGGATCGCTGGACTTCGTTCCGTAACTTCTGGGCAGTTTCTTTTCGCCTTTTTTAGCGCTCACACCGCGTGACAAATAAAACGAAAACTTCTATAGATCGTGCTTTAAGGGCCTGACAAAGGCTTCTTTATACTGGTATTCCAATCAGGCCTAATTTACTCGTGTTGAACTGACAACTGCTAAAATGCAATGTCAAAGTATTCATTCGAACTTCCAAATGGCCATGCCCTTAGATCAGTTAGGAAGCGTCGATGGGATTTTTTGGGTTCTGTCCAGTCCGATCTTGAATCGGCCATGTGGAGCCACGGAAACGGACCTGAGAGCCCCTCGTGTACAGCAAAAAAAAAACGTAGCGTTACTTGCATTCTGTCTTTGCTGACGTCGACTGACGCGGCATCAGTCAAGTCAGGGTTGTCGGAAACGATAGGTTTCAAATCGCCGCGCATGCGCACCATCATTCATTGGTATTCATTGCGGTGCCGTCGAAATCGCCCTGGCAGCGCACTGATCGAATATGTTGCGAGGAATTTCGCTGCATTTAGGAGCGTGACTTTGAGCTATCGCTGCAATCGAATACTCTAATCGGCCTGTCATGCTGCCTGGGAAAGACTGCGGTCGGCTCGAGCCGTTCCAGCTGTGGTTGGCGGAGCAGCGTCTGGGGTGAGCGCTCCACTGCCGCGACGGAGGGACGGAACTCTGGAGAGAGGCGCCTGAGGTGACATTTCCGCCGATGTGACGAAGGGATTGAAGTCGGAGGCGGCCATTAAAGCTGGCTTCCGATGATGTTACCATGGTACAAAGGTCGGAAAAGCGGAGGGAATTGTCAGCAGCATAGTTGCAACGCGTGTGTCTGACAATAGGGACACTGTGCCCGGCAGTGTGGGTGCAAGGTGGTGTTTGATTACGCCCAGAGATCTGATGGACGCCAACTGTCTTCCACGCTTTTCTTTCTTCTCTTGACGACTGTTCCCCTGACAACTAAAAACCAAATATCCGACTCACCCCTCCTGACAACAGTTTAACGCTTGCCTGTTTCACAAACAGAGTTATTCCGGTAGGTTCGGTGCTCGCTCACGGGCTGCTCGAGAGGCTCTCTTACCGGTTTGGCTGGGCGCTGGCTCGCCGCTGGCAGGTCTTAGGACCCGCTCGCTGGCCTGGCTCGGGGTTCTCTGGCCTCCTGGGTTCAGGACCCGCCCGCTGGCCGGGTCCCGCTGGCCGGGGCTCGGGGCTGATGTCCGCTCTGGCTGGCCGTCTGGCTGATATTCGCTCCGTCACGCCACGATGACCGCGCTTTGTCACGCCCAAAAAACAGTCAGCCTCATTCACCGGTAATTAATTAGCGGACCGTTCGCCTGAAACCCAAACAATTTTACGGAGCTCACAGTTCACATACCCAGGTATCCACTAATCACGGGACTGCTGGGTAGAGATGGACTGATGGTCCTTCATTGTTCGCTTACATTGATTATAATCGCTGTGTTCTTGCTGCATGTTAGGCTATTCCAAACAACGTATGTCTTTTCTGAGTATCTGTGTCACCCTTGTGTCCTTGAGACAGATATGGAGTGTTTAGTAAATCTTCATTTGTAGGCACGCGCCATCGGCAGAATTTTTAGCTTTCAGATGCATTCAGTCAAATGTGATTTAGCGCTTTGTGCTTAATGCAAATTTGGGTATTGCGTTCGGCGCTTTTCCGCTACCTGGTTATGGAGGATATCAACCTTCTGTATTGCAGGAAAGGCCGTTTTTCATATGTAAAAACAGGTGACAATATAGGACTCAAGGTCTTGGTGCTACGCCATCTTAAGGAAAAGCCTCTCGCTCTCTCTAAAGATGGTCTGGCGCCGAAACGTCGAGTCCTGCATTCATACAAGACGTTTGTTACTTGTAAAAACAAGCTCTCTTGGAATAAAGAAAGTTTCGCTTGTTCATCATCATGCCGAAAATCCGGAAGCCTATTAAGATAATGTTTAACATTTTTAGTTGACTCTTTCCCGACCCGATGTCTTAAACTCATTGTTTGATCGCTGTTTATGCATTTTCCTTTGTAATGTTTTGGCCGCATTATCACTGCGGTATCCTATGAGTTCGTAAAACCGATATATCACCACCAAATCTACTTCCCAGCAATATTCTAGTCTGGCCACTGTGTTTTCGTTTTGTTTTGCTTTGTCTCTGTTTTTTTTTTTTTTTTTTTTTTTGGTAGTCTTTGGCCTTAAAATGAAAGCATATCGAGCAATTTTCGTGTAGTATTCTGGGCGTGGTAGGATCACCGTAGCCGACGCACTTCTAGCCCCGATATACCACCAACACCTGCACCTTTCGGCAATATTCAGGCACATCGGTATTACCTTTGTGTGCGAGGGTTGGTGCGTGTGAGCTAAGGACAGGGCAGGGTAGGAGTGGCAGCGATTCAGCCAACACTAAATATGTTTCTGCTTCTAGCTTTGCTGCAGCCCTGGCATTCGCAGAGCGACTGAAAACTCACATGTAATAGCATACCTCTTTTTGCATGCAGCAGTGCTTTCGTGACTCACCTTAGTTTCCTCTGGGTGTCTTTTTGTGCATTTTATATAACGTGTGAGTGTAAAAAGTTCCCCTCGCTGCAGCTCTACAGGTTTGCCTATAATTGCGTTTCTAGATGTAGGGTATACCAACATGTAGAGTTGCATGCATATAATTGCACGGGTTTCCAATGGGAGCATTGTTTCGTCGCGTTGAAATATGCCAATTTTAGGCTAAATGCTGAGGAAGCAACAAATAGCGTTTTAGTGAACGCAAGGGGGCTGGTTCTTTGAAATAAAATCGGCAAAAACCGTTTACGCATTCACTGGTCGGGAGGCCTCCTGACAGGGGTGTCATTTTGTATTCTTTTGAGAGGGCCCTGGCCCACCCAATGTTTTTTGGGCCCACCCAATATCTTCTGTCGATTTTAAAGGTTGATGAGTAATAATAACAAAAAGAAGGGCCACAGTAAAGAGGAAATAGGTGGAAAGTAAAGAATAAGGTCTAAAACAATGTATCTATGTGTGTTTATATCTGACATCTATATAAAGCTGTGTACATGGCATTATGGCAATTTTTATGCAATACATGGTAACAATAAAACTATACATTTCCTTTGGTCAAAATAAAGTGGGCTAAATCAGGTGAGAAATCCACATTTTTGGGGAGGTTAGGTTGTCGGACTCTCGGCTCGGCCCACCCCAATCATTTACAGAAATCGACGACCCTGCCTCCTGGGGTGTATTTGCAGGAGGTGGCTTTATATATTTTGATACAGCGAGTGTGCCAGGACCGAGGGTATGCCTAGTAGCATATGCCGAGAAATAAACGCAGTGAGCTGACGTTGATCTGGTTGGGTCATTATTCGTACGAAGGTACTTGTATTTGTTCTCGGACTGTTCAGGACCACTGGCACATCACCCTCTCACGCTGGTTGCCGTGGGCGACTGCGAACTGACGTCCTGACGATGAACAAGTGTGAAAATTTTACTAAAGCTGGACGGCCAAAAAAGGAAGGAAAATGCGAGAATTCATACTTGCTTGTTAAAGAGTTGTGAGAGGGGAGGAGTCAACAAAAGCGAAGGAGCCTTACGTGCTGTACGGCAGTTCTCACGTTCTGAAAGTTTGTGAGTCCCTGTATCATCCGTCGTTCTCCCGGCCATCGAGAACGAAATAGAAGCATTTGGATGGATATCCTGTCCATACTAGACGGAGCAGATTCATGCTTTCTACTGTGACTTGCGCCGCCAGTGTCCTTCTCTGGTATCGGCACGCACCTGAACGTCAGTGTGCCAACCCAGCCCCGCGGGCAGACTCATGCATATCCCACCCGTCCTTCGGGGCGTTCTCGCCCGCAAACAAGACGGAGCCGTTTCTCGTGTGGGCCGGCCGGCCGGCGCGGGAGGAGGCCGGCCGGGCATGGTCGGTATGCCCACCTGCAGTGGCCGACCGGTCTCTCGGTGCCCCTGAACGCGGCGGCGGCAGCTGTAACTGCGCCGCAGGCGGTACGCGGCGGAGCGGCCCGCCGCCGACGCCGAGACGGTCCGACAAAATGGCGGCGCTGGGAATCGGGAAACTGGGTGCCAGGTGCACTGTGAAGCGACAGTGGGTTGGGGGCGTGGTATCGCTCTTCCGTCTGTTCTGAGATGCCTTTTCACTTCTAGTGTTGGTAGTCAAATGGCTGTTCAAAAAGATCAGGATGAAATAGAAGGGTTCCGTGTTCAGCACCTGTGGTACTCATTTAACCTCCTTTTGCGGAAACTTAGGAATGCCGTGTACCCGAAATGGCATGGTTTTGTGAGGACAGCCAGGAGGTCAAAACAACAGGGTAAACGTGATTTCCCCCTTTTGTTATGGCGGGAATGGAACAATGCGAACAGCACGTTTTGATTAACAATCTTTGCATTTTTTCCCCACTTTCACTGGTCATTTAGCGTGGTATTTAGCGTGGTATGAAAGGCAAATTGATGGTGAATGCCGGGAAAACAATCTTACATTGTTACCAAATATCCGACCTGATAAACAGACAAACATGAAGAAATAACAACAGAGTTTTCAAATTAAATGGCGTGATTGTCTAATACGGCATTGGCCTGATGATGTCTTAGGGCATCATCATAAATTGTACATAAATGGTCCGAATCATTTAATGTGCTATTTTAGACGTTACTGGAGTTGAAAAGCACAATCCTCATCTTACGCTGACAAGGAGGAAAAATATACATAAAAAGGGTTCAAAACCAGTCTTCACTGAACGCTTACGCTAGCATCCAATGCTGTTCATTTCATGCTACGGGCGTCTTTTATATTGAAACGCACCTCTTCTTCACTGAATATTTTGTTCCCCAGTTCTGTTCGAAATGGTCAACAGAAATAGTAGCAAAGGAACTTTTGTGAAGATGGGGGGGGGGCGAATGTGATTTCTGCCTCGTTTCTTTTCATGCACCGCCATAGGGTTAATGTTATGTGTTGTCCAAAGCTGGGAGGGGGAATTGCCCTCTCCCCCTTTCCTACACCCCTGTGCACAAGCACTGAACCCCCGAAACAAAAGAAATGTCGATGATCTTTATATTATTGTTGTCAAAGACATAATCTTGACAAAACCTAGCTTAAGGCGGCTTGGAAAACCTAGCTTAGATCTAAATTACTAGAATATCTGGCCAACAGCCGACCAGAGGTCTTTACACAAGTGTGCTACACATACCCTCTGGATCACAAGTATGACAGCCAAGACAAGACAACTTCCGTCGGTCAGGTTCGTCTTCCATGCGGTCGTCTCCCGAAGGGTAAAAACACGTATAATTCAATAAAACATGCAAATATCGCATACTGACAGCAATACAAACAAAGCACCAACTCGCCAAAAGAGCGTAACACTCGCGTGCGTCACCCCAGACAATGCGGCGTCAAAGCTCAAGGTGATGCGTTACTGTAATGGCCTCCAACCCTCCATTCCGTGAGCATTTTCACAGAAGACCGGTGCGCAAACACCGTGTGAACGGAGGGTGGGCCGAGGCGGGCACAAAGCATCACTCCGATCTGATAACACGCAACGGCGGCGAGAGCCCACGCGGGACCTACAAGAACCAGTTCAGTAGACGGCCTCCGCCGGCCTGAGGCCCTGGTGCGGGTACCCTCCGAAGTACGGGTACTCGGCCCGCTGCGACGCCGGCCCGGCGGCCCATCCCGCCGCCGCGCCCCACTCGGCCAGCCCGGCGCTGGCGAAGCTCACCGCCTGCGGGCGGACCCCGGCCGGCGGCGAGGCGGCCGGGGCCGCGGCCGCCGGCGAGGTCAGAGCGGCCGGGTCAGAGGTCAGCGAGGCCGGAGGGCTCAGCGCGGCGCCGCCGCCGGCCGAGGACGAGTCCGAGTCGTAACCGGCAGCCTCCCGGCCGTGCACCTTCAGGTGCTTGCGCAGCGAGCTCGGGTGCGTGTAGCTCTTGTCGCAGCCGCGCACGCGGCAGCAGTACGGCTTGTCCGTGGTGTGCACGTGCGAGTGCTTCTTGCGGTCGGAGCTGTTGGCGAAGCGGCGCTGGCAGCCCTCGAACTCGCACACGAACGGCTTCTCGCCTGTAGCAGAGAAGAACGTGCGCGTTAGTTGGTGACGGGGTCGTATATATCGACCATCATAATCGGGCCATATGTCGACCATCATAACTGCCCTGGTGCTGTCCCCCATTCGCCACTGTATCACAGTGTATGACAACGGCACCCGCAAGAATCTTACCAGGATTCAAAAGGTGTTGAATTTTGCCGCTTTAGTCATATCTGGGAGTAAGAAATTTAGCTTGTCAGCGGATATCCGACAGGCGCGAGTGTGCTTGGAAGCGAATGGTCTTCAAATATCACACGCTCGCTCTATTCCACAAAGTTATTTGCACATGGTTCCAGTGTCCATTTCCTCCACTATCCAGACGAGCCGCGAGCCACGAGGAGCACCCGTCAGGATGACGGTCTGCGCCTGCCATCAGTCCGAACATAGGTCGGGGACACTGATTCTGTTATCGCGAACAGGGGCGCAGCCAGGGCTTTGTTAAGGGGATGAGGGGCCGGGACTCAATGTGAACTGAAATCATACGAAAATCGCCTGCTGGGAAGAAAATCTGCGACGGTTTCCACAAAAATGCGGGCCTAAAGGGGGTCGAGCCCCCGCCCCTCCCCCGGCTGCGCCTGTGATCGCGGACCTCTGCACTGTACAACACGCCGCCAGCTGAGATGTGCATGATGCAGGCGGACCTCTGCACTGTACAACACGCTGCCAGCTGAGATGTGCATGATGCAGGTCGTCCGTTTTCATCGCGCTCTTAAACGTCTTTTACCTGACGCAAACGACTGAACTGTCCTGGTCTGCCCGTGAGTTGGTGTCTTTTACCATATGTTCTTATCATGCGACGTGGGCAAGGAATAGTCACTGCTGTGTGGATTTGCCCAAATAAATGGTCTATTGTTTCGCCTAGGAAACGTATAACATCGTGGAATGCGGTGACGCGAAAAAAAACATGGTAAAAGACACTCAAAATCACGGCGGGTGTTCATGAAAAATCATTGGCGTTGCCAGAAACTATTATGGCACCATTCTATCCATACGTCACCATTGATATAACCTTTAATTACTTGATATTGGCTCTGCATTAACAACACCGAAAGCAGGAGCGTTTCCCCTCTTGTCAATACCATTAACGCACCGTGAAAATGTGGAAGCGATAAAAAAAGTTTTCATAAGCCCAAGCAGTCACTGGTTCTGTCAGTAGCTGTAAACAAAACAAAACCAATGATTCTGCATAGTTAGGCGGTCTATTTACATCACTGTTCCTTTATTCGGAAGCTAGCCATGGTTAATGCAGGTAACGTGAGAAGCCATAATGAACCATAAATCGGCTTGCAGTTTCGGGATCGGTGGCACTCGCGGCGGCTCCTGCACATCGCTGATTATCCGTCTCCCCTCTGCAACGGTGCTGCAGCCCAGCGGCCACGCCTCGGGAGCGTTAATGGGCGCCACGAGAACGGGCTAACCGACGAGTGTAGCGAGGGTAGTGTCGGGTAGCGTAACGCTGCCCTGAACTGATGCTGAGGACAGTTTTGAGCCGCGACGCTAGCGGTCTTCGCGTTCCTTAACAATTCCACGGATCCGAAGCAATCACCTCTCGCCGGCAAGGCAAATGCGCTGGCCGGCGGAAGTGGTCGTTCACTGCTGTTTCACAGCGTTATTTGACAGAATGAACAGAGGCGGGATAACGTGGGCGGTGGTATTTAAACAAATACTGGCGATTATGTTAATTGAACTCTACCCTGCCACGAACAGTAAGCGGAAGCGCAGGAAGTACTAAAAAAAAGTTGGAGGTGAGTAAAAGGAAAGCTTTTTTAACATTTTTGATTCTCATTCGCATAATACTCACATCATTTCAATTTTTCGATTCAACGTCGTGCACATCACGTAATATGTTGGCAATGGTTCGAGTTACTGTCCCAACCGCACGCACCCCTACCTTCCTTCTTACGCCTGTGGCCATCATTTATGTGTACGTAAACAAATCTAAACAGTGCGTTAGATAGATCAGCGATTATTTCACGCTTTTTGCGACGCTAGGTGGCTCATTCATTGCGGTAAAAACGGTATTTGTTAAGAGAACCTTCATGGTCTTGGCGACCACGGACAGGACCAGGCTGGATCTCGCATTCCAGGCACGCGAGGCACGCAAGCGGATATTGGACTCAGACAAAGGCACGCCTCTCGCTGACGGCACCCACTCCTTACCAGCCGCCTCGCATGGGGCCGAACAGCCACCGCATCCAGCCGCTTTTTACATTCGAATGCATTCCGGGGTCACTATAACGCGCGATTTATTTGGAATGCCAGCCGTCTCCAGTGGCCGGCGGGCCGGCGCCAGCATTTAGCGGCCATGATTCAAATGATAGCGCAAAGTTATGGTCTTCATAAAGCCGGCCGCCTGTGGACGGTAATGTTTCGGCGGTCGCTGCTCCCGGGGAGACGCCCTGCGTCACCACCTGTGGCCGGCCAGGTGTGTCACCAGCCTGTCCAGCGGCCGATCTCGCCGGCCGTAGCGGGGCATTTGCATGCAAATGACGCCTTCCGATCGGATTTCCATCAGATGTAAACTCCTGGTGTGAGCAGGCGCGCCCTTCCATCGCCTGGCGTGGCTGCAGTGGACAGGCGCCATTGGAATTCCTCCGCGACGTCGCCAAGCATACGTTATTTCTTTATCGTCGGGGGTATCGTGCAGTACCAATGGACAAGTGAACCCAAACCTGTTCTAGGTTAATCATGAAGTATATTTCAGTCATCATGAAGGAAGACGCACTAGATCTGCTTGTCCCACGACAGCCTCTGCAAATCATTCTATATTCTGTTCGCAATTTTCGTGGTTCAATTTTTTGTGTACGATGGGGGCACGGGGAACGTATAACATAATGGCAAAATTTTGGGTCATTAGATAACAGACATGTTTGGCAGTACTGAAGTATTTAAACCGACCGTGCTTGACATCAGACTTTTTACATCGAATAGTAAAAAGCAAGGTGCTAAACGAACAATCTGGTTTCTGGGTAGCTTCTTACTCCGCCATTTTTTTTGTTCTATGCACGCGAGCAAATGTCTTTCTTTGAACAAGGGATGAAGAAAACAAACAATGTCGTTCATGCCAATTTTGATGCATTATGGACCACGGCACGCAATAAAAAATACCTATGCGGTCTCCAACCGTTTTTTGTAGACCATAAGGCAGGTTGAGCGGCGGCTTTAACAATTTTGGAAAATTGTATCATCAATTTTGAATGTTTACCAAGTTTGTGCCATTGTAATACCAAGTGTTTTATGGAAAGAAAGGGCCCAAAAATGGCTCCAGCCCTACCAACTTTTAAAGCGTTTCTATCGCACATCCCCGTGTTACACACATACCACTCTTTCACCAAGTTCTCGCATCAACACTCCCACCCCTCCATCTAATTCCAGGTGGCGAACGCCGTGACTGCCTTCCGTGGGCGCGCGTCCTCTTCGAATCCTTAGTCCTCACTCGGCCGCATACTTGAGCGTGCGCCGGCCGCCCCCACGCGCGCGCGCCTCTCACACCGTGAGAAGGGTTGGCCGGGCCCGGGCCGGCCCAGGACGCGGCCGGCGGGGCGTCCGGCACGTGAGCTGGCCGGCGCCGGCTCATACGTCACGGAAAATGCCGACGTCAGGCGGGAATGTGGGCCGGGGGCTGCAGGGGGAGGGCCGGGGCCGGCCGGGGAGGGCCCGGCTCCATTACCGCTGTTATCAAAACGTTAGCGCACCGGCGCGCGCGCGTCCGCTCGCGCTAATTAGTTCAGGTATTTACGGCCGGATCCTGATTTGTTTGCGGCCGCGCGGGAGGATGATGGGCTACGCGGGGCACCTGGGCGGGGAGTGGCCACCTGGGCCGGCGGCCTGCGCGGCGCCCGATACACCTGTCCGGGCGCGGCCGCGCGGCTCGGCGGCGGACGCGCCGGACGGACACGGCCGCCGTGTCCGGTCGCCCGACAGTCGGCGCAGCGCGCCGCGCCGCATTCCGGACACCTCTGCAGTATCTCAGACGCCGGCGCTGCCTCATGAATTCGTGCCGCGAGCGGCGCCGGCCGGCCGCAGCTGAATGCACCTCCGCGGCGCGCATACCGCGCGGTCGTGTCCTCACACGAGAGACCGAGTCAGCTACGCCGTCGTAGGGCTGTTAGAGAGCAGCTGCAGGTTGGGGAAGGGGTGGGATTCTCGCCCATTGAAGGGATTCTGAATTAAAGCTCGCTGGAGGGTGGAAGGCATCATGAGCGTCTTCGAAAAAATACGACATTATCATCAAGCCTCATATAGAAAAATGGGACTTGCTGTGGACGAAGTTTCCAGAGTCGCACAGTGAATGCAAAATACACGTCCTCATTTTTAATATATAGCAAGAATGACAAACGTCGTCGGTTGCCACTGTTGAGGACTTCAGCGGCATTAGATGGGCTGTCTTAATTCATAATAAAGAGGAAATCAAATAGCAGCATTATAATGCAAAACAAACCAGTACATTATCTAACAGTCTTGAACAAATGTACTTTAATCCACTAACACTGAATTTCATTTCCTGATTAGGACGCTCTATCGTTTTGCTTCCCTGGGTGCTTCTCGTGACCACAATATACAGAGAAATCGTGTATACGAGGCTTTCAGGGGAATACCTACTATTCTTATGTACTCCAGTATATATACCTATATACATATATAATGAAGTGTGAGCGTAAAATCTGATCATCAGGCCTTCAACTGAGATCATAAAAGTCATCTGGCTCCCACGTTAAGGTAAGTACAGCCCGGATATGTGGGATATGCATAAAATAATAATCGCTGAAGGAAATGAGACAAATTTAAATTTTTTGTAGGTACATTATGGTGTTTTATGTCGTTGTAAGTCATTTTGAGGATCGGTTTATCACATCTAAGGACTAATTGGTGGCGTAATTCAGCATGCAATCCTCTTGCTTAACATGTGCCACTGCAGCCTCCTTGAATCGTGCAGCCCCGTAGTCGGCCAAATCGTGCAGCCCCGTAGTCGGCCAGCCATGCAATGGCCGGTCTATATCGGACCAGATCCACACTGCCTGGGCGGCTAGCCCGTGTCTGGCGCGCGCCGCGTGGGAGCGTCCGGAGCGGACCACCGCGACCGGTCGCGACAGTCCGCTGCATCGCCGCAGGATTACCGTCACGGCCGACGGTGGGTGGTCGGCCGGCGCGGCCGGCGGCGGACCTGCGGCAGCCCGCCGGAACACCTGCTCCGGCCCGCGCTCGGCGGACGGGCCCGCGGCCGGCCCACTCCGCCACATCAGCCGACTAATTGGACGGTTTATTGAGCCGCGCCCGGCGGCGGCGCGTGACGGAGTCGGCCGAGCCGTGCGCCGAGCGTTAAGGAGACAGCGGCGGCACTGCGCGCCGCCCGGCGCGATTTACCGCCGCCCTCTCGACCGCGAGCGGCCCGAGATTGCCTTGTAATCCGGTTACGGGCCGGCCATTGTGCCGGCTGACGCGCGGATCCATCAGCCCGCCCGCGCCGCTGTCGACGCGTCGGGGCGGCGGCCGTCGGCCGGCGGCGGCGGCGGGCGGGGCCGGCCGGCCGGCGCGCCGGCGCCGTCCCGACGGCCGCACCGCCCGCCCGAGCGGCCGTCGAGCAGTTCGAGAGGCGTCCCGCGCCAATCAAGCCGTAAAGCGCGACGCGGCCCCCTGCAATGGTAGATAGGATCGGCGCCGCGGCAATCAAGCCGAACACGATGCGATTGTGCTGCCGCATACCTCGCCGGCCGCCGCGCCGCGCGACGGCCGGCGTCGCCATCGCGGAGATATATCGGTTTAATTTATTCATAGTATGTGGGAGGCGGCGGCGCGGGTATGGGAAGGGACGCCGGCCGGCGCGGGCGGCCGCCGCGGCCGGGCGGGGCACGGGCGGAGCCGGTGCTGCCTGCTGCGCCGCGTTGAAGTCACCCGTCCGGCGGTGCTGTCGGTTTGAGGAATGGCGAGCGGCGCCACCCCGGAAAGACGCTGCTACGTGGGGCGAAGTGAGCCTCGAGGCGGAGTGTCGTGATGGGTTTCTACTGTATCTGTGACAGAGGCGTGACTCGCTGTCTCACAATGGGGCCTGACGCTCTTCATTCGCTCGTTCCAGATCCTACTGTGACGATGTTTTCGTGAAGGAATGAGGCCCATTAGGTCCCAGCCCAGGCATGCAAGGCATGACGGAGACGCTGGAAGCAAGCTGTCCATGTGTTGGTTCCGTAATTTAAGAGTGGTAAATGGACTCGATTCACTGAACGTCTGGGGTGTTATGCATATACAAAAAAGAAGACCAGTCCGGTTTCGACATACGTTTGTTTTTATCTGCAGACAGTGGAACAGTGTTCCTTTATCATTCCAGCCTTAAGACGTCACATCAGAACTGAAAAAAAAACAAGGGACAGTATAGCCCAATGAATTTGATTCCAGGCATAGCGCCTCCATAGCCACTTCATGTATTCTGTTGCTATTGTACAACAGCCATATAATTTGTTGCACTTGCAGAACACTCCGCACAGGCATAGCTTTCCCCCATTATGCGGGTACCCGGTGTTGTCTCTCCCCATTTTCAACATATAGGAAAAGGAGTGCAACAAACAACATTCTAACAGCATGCCTGTCTTTTCTCCTCATACTTTGTTAAACAAAATTATGTGTCCTGGGCAAAGCAAAACAATTTTCCGAACGACCGTAACACCACTATTCGTCGGCGCAGGAGTGTTTTCAACATTAGCAGGGCCAGAGCTATTTTTCGGCAATTTCCTTTCATTAAACGCCCTGGAGAATACAAATAATAAATTTGTTTATGATAAATGGATTTATTATTGTGTAATTTTTATAATATATAATATATTATTATGTAACATGCATTACATTGTAAACATTAAATATTAAACTTATATATTATCTACAAGAATAAATTAATATCTTAAATAAGTAAGCAAAACTTAAACAAATATTTAATGTTGGTAGCTGCTGCCCTATCTGTTCTATGGGCTCCTATACAAATAATTAGATCGTAGTGTAGCGGCCTATAGGGTAAGTATGACAGTAACCATATCATCATCATCATCATTATCATCATCACATTTTTCCTTGGTATCATTCGCCTAAAAAAACACGAGCGTAAAACGATCCTGCATTTATAATAAAGATGTTGACGGAGCTGCGAGACGCACAGAACCACCGCATTAATATCGGAATAGGTGCGGACCAAAGGCGAAGGTCATGTCGCAAAACGCTGGGTAAAAGACCGGATCCACTCGCAAATCTCGTCTGTGGGCAGTGCAGGATAGCTGCCGGCAATGTTATATTGCCAAGGGGTTCTGAAACAGAACTGGCGTTGTCCGGTCGTAGTGATGCGTCAAGGAACGTAAAACTTCTCGTTTTCGTCATACCAATTTGGCGGCGGTAGTGACAACTTGGGACGATTTTAACAGTACTTATGTGGTATGAAAAGAAATTGTCTCCAAATGGGTCTGACCCTACCAGCTTTGAAAACGGTCACTTGATGTTCTTTTTGCGTCTTCTGGTGTCGCCTCTGCAGAAACAGCATCAACTGTTTAGATGGATTAATTTTTAGTCTTAAAAACCAAATGAGCAAGTGCAAGAGCCCCCAGACTTCGGTATTTTCCATTGGAAAAGTGTTTCACAAACCAACGCATTTCATCAATACATTGCTGCATCAGTTTTTGGAATCCAAGGTGAAAGCGTCCTAAACGATTGGCAAAGTCTTTTTGTGAAATACTTTTATAATACTGCATTCATGTTTTTGCTTTGTTTTTCCCCATTGAGTAGCAGAATAAATAACAAAGTACACGAAATTCATCAAAATGCACGCATGTCACTAGGGACAGGTGCAGGCAGGGACGTAGCCGAGGGGGGGACATGGGGGCCATGTCCCCCCTGAGCCAGGTGGTCTATACTAGATACATGGCGATTTCGCATGAATACGTAATATTGATCACATATATGTTGCAAAAGCAAACATCATGTGTTTTCCTGTGTTTTAAATATGAGATAAATCGCCAAATATTGCTGCCTTTCCCTGTAAATTTCGTCATATACCTTTGGCATATGACAAAATTTGACATTTGGCCCCTCCCTGAGGACAATCCGGGCTACGAGCCTGCGTGCAAGGGTGTCGTGCTGTGTAAATGGGGGCCGAGCCGAAGGCCTGACAACATAACTTTCCCCACATGCGAGTTTTTCAACGGATTTAGCCCACTTCATCTTAATCGACGGCAATTTCTGTTTTCATTTCATTGTTATTTATTTCATTTGGTTTTTTTCTTATCATTTACCAAATAACAAACTATATACATCTTGTTAAAACTAGGAAAAAAATAACGTCAGGAATGGGAATTAAAATCAGCTTCGAAGAGGCCAAGATCTGCATTGACAGGGAGCATGGCCCCCGAAAAAGCATAAAAATCTACATCCCTATTCATACGTACACGGAAACAAACGCTGTAGTTGGCTTTCTTAGGTCTTTAGCTTTCATAGGTCGTGACCATACGAAACGGCTCTACAGAAATGACGTTAACAAAGAACGAAAGAAGGAAGAGCTCCCTATAGCCACGCATATAAAGATTACCAGCCATTCTGCAAGCGAAGTGCAACGTTCATATAAACGACAGAGCCAAAAAGGGGCAAGATAGTCCCAGATGTTTTATATCACCTGTTGTAAGCGATAATGCATGTTGATTCTGTTCGTCGCATCAAATGAAACATTAAATGAAATATTTCGATTTGTTAGCACAGCTTGCACCATTGCATGTAAGTGATGAAAGCTTATATTTGATTAAAGGGTCATTTTTGGTGTCCGTGGCCATGGCCATGCAAAAAAAGGCAGCATTCCGATAACCATGATCACGGAAACAGCTCTCAAACCGTGAAATTTCCCGCTGCCGCCCGCATTAATCGGCGTCAGCTTGGTGTTCTTTGATACTCGTGAACCACAGAATTCCCTTTTTCTTATCAAAACCTTCGAATACTTGCCATTGTACTGCCAAAGCTTTCCTATCGAGCGACAAAACTGTACAGACGTTTGGCAAACTGTTCAAGCACGTATTCGCACATGACAGGCTAAAAAAGTGAATGTGAAAGAGCACCGGAAGAGATAAAGACATTCATAAGGCCACCCTGGTAGACTAGATTACTATTTTCCCGCATATTTATGTATTTTTCCTTTCATGCAAACAGAAACAGTGGGAGTCCCACCCCAAAAACATGGGGGGATAAATATGTCTTTTCGTATAGCAATACTGCTAAATTTAAGGAACTGCGTGTCATGGACTCACTCCCCCACCCCGCGTTCCTACGCTTATGGATTTAAAACTGAACTTTGCAATTTGGTGTCTGTTAAATCAAGCACACATGAGCCTGGCTTTTCAGCATTTTTTGGAGGTAGACTCTCAGAAAGCTTTAAGGCCATCTTTTCCGGAATTTGGGGAAAAAATTTATTGATATCATATAACACGACTAAACCTATTTCTACCATCCCTAAAGTCTCAAGAAAAAAATATGCGTCAATAGTGTCCGTAAGTTTGCTTCGTTTTTTTGCGCATAATCGACACTTCATCTTTCCAAGTGCTTGGTAGCCCACAGACACTCAGTTATATTCCTGCATGCAAAATATGGAAAGCGACCATGGCACAAGATATCCCTGATGGCCCGTTCGAAATTTCCCCGCACGAACTGAAGGAAACAAGTACTATGAAGTTGTTTAAAAGAACCAATTAATGTAACGTAGAATAACGTGCCATTGATCCAATATTCTTAAGTCTAAGGTTGTGTTAAATATGACGATAAAATGGCCACTTCATACTCGACACGAGCCGTTAAAAACGGTACCGGTTCATTGATAATTTGCATCATAACTGCTGGTATCAATAAGTGATACCACCTTGGAAGAATTTTTTTTTATTTCAGTGCGCCCAAAGTCACTTCATTTTTTTATAACATTTATTAAATAACGTTTGTTGTCAAGCCGGATGGATTTATTACAAAACAAATTGACAATTTTGCTAGCACAAGTTCCCATGTGTTGGAAACGGGACTGCCTCTCGATGGCTTGACCTAGTTGTGGTTTTAAAGCATTCTCCGTGTGGAGGCACAGGATTGTTGCATATTCTAGTACTGAAGTTGTACTAGAATCCCCTTTAAATGTACGTTAGATGTGTGAGACACATTTTAATTTTGACTTCCATTTCTCTTCTTCCAAAAACTGCGAGCCCAAAAGAAGCAAAATGACATAGGTACGTCGGGACTGCCCTCTGAACACCTACACATCAGTTACAAATATATAAATATATATATATATATATATATATATATATATATATATATAGCTATAGATATGGATATATATGTTTGTGTGCGTGTGTGTATGTGTGAATGGGCGTGTTTGGAGATTAAGGGCGCATGAGCACCTGGGTCAAAATCGAGTCCCATGATCCATCATAGCCGCCTGAACGTGAGAGGCGCGGCAGTGTGCATCTTGTGTGGTAAGCCAACAGCGAAATGATGTCCAGCGCAACGGCATCATCGTGACGGAATATAATGACACAGGCCCAAAGCTTAAGAAGGATTTTTTCGTCGCCATGCTTTCTAAACACAAACCTTTAACCCTCATCCTATGGAGTTCTTTAAGCTCGGCCTAGGAGGGGGCCAATTCGCCATCCCCGCTCTCCTATAGTCCATTCAAAAACTAAGAGAGGCAGAACGTCCGGATAAATTGGGGGTGACTGTTCTTTCGTTAACATTTAGGGGTGTTCATGCAGCTCTTATCCTAGACCTCAGGTCGAGCTAGGTCTATATGACCGAGATTATCATTTTTTTCTGTTTTCTGATAAACTGTTATTTTACTTTTGACCGTCGATGTATGAACGTTGCGAATTGGTATTATCGTACTTCTAGTATGTCAACACTTACTTCGAAGTCCGTAATAACTCTAGGTCTGGTCAAATGGGTATCTTAGGTCAAGCTTCGAATCGACTTTCAAATGGTTGGCGAGTCATCAAGGAGATGTAACGTTGTGTTTCGAACTGACGTGGCTTTATGTGACCTCTTCGCGATGTTCGAAGCCCGACAGGTTCTACCGTTATCTTTTGTTACCGTCGTCTACATCATGCCTAAAATCCTCATAATCCCAAAAAGGGTAAATAAGGTTTTTGACCTCACTTCGCCTTTGAAATATAAGAGGAAACCACGGTGTTGTCAAGAATACCTCTATTCAGGTTGTGTACCAGCCTTGGCATCTTGTTGAATAAGCAGCGCGTTGGTTTGCACGCAAATCGCAAAATCACAAAACATGTCTTTGAAAATCACCTCATATTTACGCGACTTGACAAGACTTGGATAGACTAGGATACATGATCAGGTCTTAAGGTATGCGTTGTTAAACAGAACTTAACTATCTAGGGTTCCATTGTACTTTCTCCGTGCCGTCCCACAACTGCAGAGAGAATGTCAAATCATTGCGCCCGTAGGCGAAGATCAAGAGAGCCAAACGTTTCAGCGAGTGGAGCACCAGCCACGTTCCGTACCAATCGGATCCTGTTCACTCATTCTAGTTATCCAATGCATAACTGAAGACTGTTGTTTCTTGGGTTTCGGGGATCACGTATGACAGTTGCACCCCAAGGGAAGTACGCCCTTTAAATCAGCCGAGATTTGCGAGGGCCAGAATATTTGTGGCTCTCGTAGCCGTTGCGTGATTTTCTTTGCCTCTGTGGCCAGCATGTTATGTTATGCTGTTATGCTCCTTTATTCGAAGCAAAGCAGATGTTTTCGTCCTTATTATAATTTGTCTTTTCTCAAATGCAACGTAGGTAACAAAGAAAGTTTTGCATCAAGCACCATGCAAGCACCTGGATAATTTGTGTGCAATGTGGGGAGTCAGGGCCATTTACCGCGCCAGAGAAGTTATCAAGCGTGTTGTTTTTGCATCCATTGGCCTAGCAACGTGAACAAAACGTCATAATCTGGACATCCCATAGACGTATTTCGTAACGCATTTCCCTCTTCGAAGCGTCCTCATGTGGATAAGTGGGATATTGTGTAGAAAAGGATCGGTTCACTCTCTGGAGGGACATCGATTAAACACACAACTCATATGTTGGGTAGCTTATGATAGCAACGTACTATCGTCATCCACGTGAGGTGTGAAAACGTCGTGAACAACTTAAATTGTGGCTCCAGCTGCCACCAAAACCAAGAGGCATGTCTTTGGTTGTCCGAAATCAACGGTAACTTAGTCACACCTTCTAAGCTTTGATAAGCATTTCAAATTGTTAAAAGGCTGCGTAGTGTCGTGGTTGAATTGGTTTCCGTTTTCCTTTCGCTAGTTCCAGTTGCTCTGCGCGCAAAATGTACAGTAGATAGTCACAAAATGTTCACCTTGTCTGGCACTATGTCAGTACATGAGCATGAATGAACGTGTGAACATGTGACCAGAGAAGAATATGCTCAAAATTATTGTGGGAACTAAACGGGGCTTAACGTCACGTTTTGAGAATGTAAGACAAAAGGTCATAAGAGCTAGTAAGGTGTCTTATGGGGGGCACGATGATGACGGCCTATTGCGTGTCCTTTCAAATTTAGGAACGTATATTTTAAGTGTCCGTTTTGACAGGTTTATGCATTTTGCGGTACCAAATGATATTTAGCGATTTTTTCAGTATTTTGCAACTGCAAGCTAACGCACTGTGGATGAAAATCCCTTGAAAAACTGAGATATCTAATGAAAGCTTCACGATTCGGATCCCAGCGGTTGCGCGGTCGATAGCCCGCAGAAGTGTGATGGCAGGACGGGTCGATATAGGGATGACCGCCTCTTAACTTGTTTTTTCTGCTAGATGAAATAAGACTCACTCGGACCTCGACATCTTCCACAGGTCTTGTAAAAACTTTAACATCCTGTTATTTCGCAACATTTGTTAAAGAAAATGTACAAGTTCGTCGTCCTTTCAAAAAAAGATTCGGACGGCTCGAAAAAAGTTGTTGATCACATTTTCATCATCCAATTTCCTGAAAAATGCATTGAGTTGCCAAATACACAATTAATCAAACACTAGATTTTCCCGTCAGCTGCTGGTAATGATGCTCGACACGTCGTGCACTAGCGTCCATTGAATTGCGCCTGCACGTGCGTTCAAGGAGCAGCCGAAAGTAGGACACCATTAATTAGGACGAAGCAGAAATTCGCTGGAATCCGCCTTGCGAATTCGTAAATATAAAGTATGGCATGAGGTGTATAAAAAGTTGATTTCCAAATTTACAGCCAACAATCTTTCTATCTCGGTTCAAAATATAGGAATATAAAAATATAAAAATATGGTTGAAAATATAAAAAATATAAAAAATGTATAAAAATATATAAAATATAAAAATATAGTTGAATGTGGGTCATTTTTTATGCCTTGCATAAATGAAGTTCAAGTTTCGCGTGAAAGTGAGCAAGTCCAGCGCCACGTTTAAGAAAACTCCATGCATGCGTGTTACAAATTCTAAAGGGGTCATAAACATGCATCATGTGGCGATATATGACTGGGTAGTGTTACTTTTTAGTTACCTTTAGGTCGTCCATATCATGCGATGGTGGTGAAGGTTATGGATGGATGTCTGTCTATGGTAAGGTACGATGGATGCAATGTCTACCTTTAATATTGGGTATTATGGTGACTGATAACCATGGCATCGTTCCGTATACCTTTAATGGAAAATGACGTGTCCAGAAAGACGCAAGGGTCTCCCTACAAGTCAGCAGGAGAAATTGTAGAAAGCAAACATGGATGGAGATTTCCGAGAAATATTCGGAGGGTTCACATGGATTTCAGGCCGTTTCTTCCCAGTCATTGTTGTAGGCCTAATGTTAAAATCCCTGAATGCTTGGGGGTCCAGACCCACGGCCCCTTCCTTCTTGGGATCGCCAGCGATTAATATAACTGATCTAAAAAAGGATCTGGATGACCCTCACTAGGTTCTAAACAGTACCTGAGAAAATCTGAGGGTCCTGATTAAAGTATCGATAGCCCATGGCCAGTGGCTGTCTGAGGCAGTAGAAGAATTAGATAATAAAAGAAAAATCGACGGGCCTCATTAAACTTCTGAAGTGCCTTCACAAAACTCTGAAAAGCCTCGAAGAGGACCAGGCCCCTAGCTATCATGAGGGCACTGGGCTCACGTGCCCTCGGTACTCAATGTGTACCCTGAAGTCATTGCGTGCCCTATTCAGGGACGCCGATTTCTGTAAATAATAAGGGGGGGCAAGCCGAGGGCCCGACAACCTAACCTTCCCGAAATGTGCGTTTGTCAACAGATTGAGTCCACCTTTTTGACCAACGGAAATTCATACTTTTTTGTTACTATTTATCAAATAAAAATTGCAGATATCCAATGTACATGTAGGTATATCTATATATGTATATCTATGTACGTGTAGGTATATATAGGTATATCCATGTACATTAGAAAGAAAAAAGATATATGGGTAAGTTTAGGTTAAATATTTTACTCTCTGCCCATCTCTTATCTATTGCGGCCGTTCTTTTCAATATTATTGCATATTCCCTTCGAAATCGGCAGAAGATATTGACGGGGCAAACAATCACTGAGGGGGCCAAATCAACATTAAGGGGGGGGGTGGTGGGACTTTCACAAAAGAATAACAGTCGACACCCCTGGCCCTAATAGTACGGGATAGTGCTTATGCCTTAATCTTTACTTTTGAAACAAATTTACGACTTCCCCCCCCCTCTTCCCAGCCTCCCCGTCATGTTGGCCGTAGCTAAATGCCTTAAGAGAGTCTAATTGGTCTCATTAATGTCTGAGAAACGCTCCCAAAGGTTCGGAACCTCATTAAAGAGGAATCATTAAAAATAAATAAGTTGAGGAAAGAGGGGTGACTAACACTTCAAGGACACCATTTATTGGTGATGTAGAAAAAGACAGCGTGAAAAGACAGCTCCTCCTGTAAATAAGTTCTGCCTGCGTTCTTGCGTCAATGCGCTTTTGGTCGCCCGAAATAATTCTGGACTGTTTTAAAGCGAGTGCATGACGAGGGTCAAATCTCACTGTGACGGCAGTTTCGAATACAAGGGAACATCTGTCCCTCCCCAACTTGATATGCAAACCTAGCTGCCAATAGTGTAGCCAGGATTTCCGTAAAGGTCAAAGGTAAAACATGAATATTTAATACGACGTTTACCATTATATTGCAGACATGGGGAACATGGGGAAATCGACCCCATCAAACAGGACACCTGGAACCTTGGAAAATAAAGTACTTAACTTTTCATTTTTTTTTTTGTCTTCCGAACATATCATTTATGACAATAACCAATTTTTGGAAACCTCAAACCAAAAGGGGTCATCTGACCCTTCTGACTCCTCTTGCCTACGCTGCTGCTAGTTACTGCCTTTAAGACTTCCATCATGCCTCTGACAGCACTGTGTGGCCCACTTAGAAAGCTGTCATAAAGATGTGAGGGTCTTTCTCCAAAATGTGAATGGACCTATAGAGCCCCCCAAAATTGGTGGCCCTCTTGAGGTTTCAGATGCCTTACAGAGGTCGGTCACTGTGGGAAACCCTCAAAGCACCCGAAGGATCCTTCAAAATAGCCTCTGGGTGCCACGGTGCTTATAACAGGGCGATTCTGACTTTCTGAGTGTCACTTAGGAATGCCCCGAAGCGTTTCCTGAAGTACTTGAGGGACGGTAAAGCCTTAGTTTCTGGTTGCACAGTGTTTTGTGGCGTAGTCATGTTTCCAAACTTTCTAAGCAAAAACATCCTTTGGGACCCTGCTCAAAATCTATCTTAGATCTCAGGTAGCCCCCTGCTTCCTCCTGAAATACGAGGGGAGCTCCAGGCACCTCATCCTAATGGCTAAGTTTCCTACATATTGCATCAAAAAGCCGCATGATGCCTGCAATGCAGAATGCCTCCCCGTAGTAAGTTGTGTTTCAACGTGAAACTCTATTGTGGAGTATGCCCACCTAATGCTTTAATGCTCTCCCGCCAGCGCAAGTGTCGGGCGTCTACAGCGATGGCGCGGCCCCTGCCACTGACCTGTGTGCGTGCGCTTGTGGATCTTGAGGTTCTCGGATCGGGCGAACACCTTGCCGCAGCCGGGGTACGGGCAGGGGAACGGCCGCTCGCCCGTGTGCACGCGCAGGTGGTTCACCAGCTTGTACTTGGCCTTGAAGGCGCGGCCGGCGCGCTCGCAGCCTCGCCAGCGGCAGGCGTGGTCGGCCACCTCCGGGCCGCCCACGTGCTCGCCGCTCAGGTGCGCCACCGCCTCGAACAGGCTGTGGAAGAGGCGGCCGCAGACCTCGCCCGGCCGCTCCGCCTCCTGCCAGAGGCAGGTGACGGCCTGCCGCGGCCGGCGCGGCGCGTCCGCCGCCGCCGCCGCGCCCCAGCCGGCCGCGTACGGCGCCGGACACGCCGGGTACGCCGGGTACGCCGCCAAGCCGTAGCCGGCGGGCCCGGCCGGCGCCGGCTGGCGCGGCCCGTAACCGTAGCCGCCGAGCGCGGCCGGCTCGCGCCGCAGGAAGAGCTCGTGCGCGGCGTAGCCGCCGTAGCCGGCGCCGGCGGCGGCGTAGCCGTGGCCGGCGTGGTACGAGCCGTCGACGGCGCCGCGGCCGGGGCCGAGCGCGAACGCGGCCGGCGCGTGGCTGGCCTCCATGAAGTGGTGCGTGATCGGCTTGGTGTCGACGTACATGTTTCAGGACAGCCGAAGCGCGGCTCAGTACCAGTCCTGGCTGTCGTCGGCCTCGAGGGGAGCAGCGTCCGTCCTTGCTGCGCGCCGCAGCAGTCGCTGTTCAGAGAATTCGACAAAGCTGGAAGCTTTTCTCCCGCGAATCGCGAATCGGCACTCGGCTGACGCCTGGACGGTATGGTCTGACACACCCCTCACCCGCTGACGGCGACACAACACTGTCGGGCCCCAGCGGAGCGTGACCAGGGTACCGTCCATACGCCACCGCCCGCGGGAGGCGGCCGCGAGCAGGGACTCCGGCAGCGCCGTCGCTGATTGGTCGGGCATACGGAACTGAGCGCTGTGATTGCCAATGGGAGCGGCGCTCTGGATCTGGGCGGAGCCATCGCTGGCGTGGATGGGAATGAACGAGCATTGGCTGCCATGAAATAAATTGTTTTGCTGTTTATTGCTTCCGCTACAGTGAGCGACCGCAAATGAAAACGCTGGTGAGCTAACACGCAAGCAGACGCCAAGCTCAAAACGGCTGTTCAAGCTGAGTCAGCATGCCACAAAGTGACACAAAGTTCTCAAAACGGAAATCCGGAATCAGGAGCTTTTGTCCTTAACATTGCACGACTCGGACTAATAAGTGGTAAGCGGACAAAACCAACCGAAATAGCGGTGGTCAGTCAAGGCAACCGCTCTGCAAGTACAAAGAATTATTACGCAAACAGCAGAACATGTGGAGTGACGAGTCCTAGCACCATGCCTCATTTTCAGGGGCGTCAATTTTTGTAAATGATTGGGGTGGGCCGAGCCGAGGGCCCGACAACCTAAACTCCCCCCAGATGTGGATTTCTCAACAGATTTAGCCTACTTGATTTTAATGAACGGAAAGTTATACCTTTTCTGTTGCTATTTATGAAATAAAAAATTGCATATAACCCCATGCATTTTGGCAGATACATATATATATATATATATATATATATATATATATATATATAGACAGAAGGTACAAAGATTGATACATCGCTTTAGACTTAGTACTCTATTTCTGCCTATCTCTTATCTATTGCGGTCGTTCTTTTCGTTGTCGTCGCTCATTTCCCCTCAAAACTGGCAGAAAATATTGGGGTCCCAAACCAATATTGGGGATCCAAATCAACACGGAGGGGGGGAGGGCTCCAACATGTCATACGTTCTACGTTTTTGTTTATGACGCACAGGGCTTTGCCTACATGACAGTGCATTTTGCAATAGCTGCTTATAAATTACATTTGAATGTTTTCTATCTAGTGGGGACATCATAGCTGGAGTCCTAAAAAGTGGGAGTTGATTTCTAGACCCCCAGTTTCAGAAATTTAACATTAGGTCTGTGTCATGGACTGGAAAGAAATGGTATGAAATTCTTTGCAGAACCACTTCATTTTCGGAAAATGAAAACCGTCATTTTCGGAAACTTTTGGCGATGAACGACGTCCTCCGCAAGTTACGCCTTAATTAAGACGTAAGAATGAAGCAACACAGAGGCCTCGTTCTATGCTAGTTTTACCATTAACCAAGTGGTGTTGCACGCATGAAAATATCGCCAGCATTGTGAAAAGTTAAACGTAGTCCATCCCCACACCCTGATCAGAGCTCCAGGGCTAATGGCCCTAGATGCACATATGTCCATCGGCGCCTTTCCTTCAGTCACGTATTACGAGAAAACAACTTAATGCCCGTGACAGACTATACGAGCCGGTGCGGCCGTAATAGCATTTTATGACATCACAAGTCTGGCTGTCCCGTCACGGTCGTGGTATCATTACTGAGGTATAGCTGTAGGCAGTGAACGTAGTGACGTAGGCGCAAGGATGGAAGCACGTGTCTCTTGCGGCCACAGATAGATGACAACAGATGGTGGAAGAACCGCGAGAGCCATGGGAGAGGGGGGCCTTAGATCCTCCAGCTTTCAGACTTGGAGGAAGGGTGCAGCCCCCCTCCCCCCGCCCGAGCTTTTTCAACACCGAGGATATGCAATATGTTGGTTTGCCATCGGCCTATTTTACCGAATGGTAGCAGTACGTGAGTGTGAAAATAATAATGAAACTGGACCTCTGAATGGAAAACGAATGGCGAACAGAACAAAAACAAACCAAACCTGAAGGACCTAGGAACGGACGAAGGAAAGGACGCATTTGTTAGCGCAACGGACCGCACAACGTGCAGACTTTTTGAGCACATATGTGGCAAGGAGAAACGCTGTGGCTACGATTGTCACGTTTGGTTGTGGCGACGGCGCTGACCGAGAAACGAAACGCCATCAGCCGACTCTGCCGGCGTTCTTGATTAAAGGCAAGACCTGGGAAGACTGCAACAAGGTGCTGCAGATGACATAAAACGGACTGATTAAGTTTTTTCGCATTACAAGCGAGTCTAATGGGTTTGATATTATTTTAGTCAAAATGATTTCGCATCACTTGATGTGGTCTTTGTTGGTGGGCGGGACCGTCCTGTTGTCGCCACGTGCGCCGACCCTGGATTCAGGCAGAGCCGTTCCCGCCATCATTTAGTTTTAGCCATCACAGTGTTATTTTAACGTAGGGCTGAGGAGCCGACCTCGGGCGCAGATCGGGTTTCAGGCCGACATGTGCGGCGGCGTCCGGGGGCAGTCGGCGTCGGCGGCAGTCGGAAATAAAGCGTGGAGACGTTGGGACGCGTGTGTGAGCCTGACGGGCGAAGGGTCGTCGAGACGCAGCCAGACTAGGCGGATGCCCAATCATACCACACTTGATATGCATTCCTCAGTAGAATCAGAGATTGAGGAGCATAAAAAAAGGCGCCAGTTACAAAAACAGGTGCCTTTGGTGGTACATGCATATACGTACCAGTTAAGACTTGCGTGACATGAAAGAGACGTTGTGATAGGCACTTGACATGCTACAGTACCTACCGATCGTGCAGCTGTGCCATATAATAAGTCGATATATAACTGCGCAGAAAAAATATACGAAAGAAATATCGTGCATACTGACCTTGCTCAAGGGATAAAACGGGCAGGCATACGTCCATTGGATGCATCAAATTGACTGAGAACGCTAGTTAATACGACCCCATTGTTCCAGTCAGCCACTGAAAGTTGGGATTCCAGCGACGCTTCATGTTCCTAATTCGTCGTTGGTTTCTGACTCGAAATTGGCGGTACTTTTGTGTTTATCTCAGAACGGTTACCTGCATCGTCCAGAGGCTGTCGTTGATTGCGTTAATTTTGTTCGATGTATTCATATCCTCGGCCAAACGTACCTCTGATTCGTAAACAAAGAGAAAATGTTCATCTCACTCAAAAACGCAACAGTGAATATCTCATTGTAACGTACTATAAATAATGAGTCCACTAATGGCTAGCGCTGAGATGCCCATGCGCTCGGGCTTCAGGTCCGCAGCGTTGCTCCTTCAGGCGGACGCTGAAAGGCTTAACCAGTCTCACCAATGTGGCTTGCGATGCATTGGCAAGAAAGCTTGTACGCAGTGTACAAACTTTACCTTTAACTTTGCTCGATGCAAGGATCCCTTGGCTTGAGAAGCGAATGCTGCAAACGGCTAGAACAGTGTGCCACCCGTGTGCCATGCTGGGCGCCGAATGACCCTGCAGTCGGTGCGCCCCTAAGCCCCAATAACCAACCAACCAACCGTGTGCCATGCGGCCGGAGGAGTCTGGATATAGCTTCACTCACTCCTTTGACGTATCGAATGGAGATGCACATTCGTTTTGCTGCGTCCGTTGTTTTTTTCGGGTCGGTGGTGTCTGGGACGGGTTGAGGTGCCTTTCGTATCACGACCGCTCATATAAACAGTTCTGTGTAGCCATTCGATAGGAATACGTTTTGGTGTACGTAAGTTCTTCCCCAGATCTTTCTTGTCCGGGCAGATGTTATGAGTTCTGTTCGTGAGACATTTTGTAAGACAGGTCTTCATGTTTGTTGAGTGGTCTGATTTATGTTTTAAGTGCGTTCGATGTTGCTGGCGTTTTGTACACCTTTGCTTTTAGCTTGTTTCCGACTCCATGCACCAGAGCATCTAGGAATGACAGTTATCCGTTATGTTCGAGCTCCATAGTAGACTGCATGTCTTGTAGGCATTATTCAGATTTTGGTGAAAGGCTATCATTCCCTTCATTCGCATTTCGTATGAAAAACCGACCTTTTTAGCTTGAGGCATAGTTTGTCAAATGAGCTAACTGAGAAACCTGCTGACACTTTCAGCATTGTCTCATTAGAGCACTACGAGAATGGAACTCGGCGAAAACTTAAACGTGCGGAACTTCAAATGTTGTAGCCTATATCTCGAGACATTTTACATAACGACTGGCATTGATTGGTTCTGTGTTGGCAATAGCCCCTTGCCAAGAGAGAGGGAGGGGGCAAGAGAGACAGAAGGGGTTCAATGACCAAGCGTCTGGATTGATCCTTGGTCGCTTCACTAATTTTCGAGACGCCTTCCCTCTCCCCCCGACCCCCCCCCGCGCTTCCCCCACACACACACTTTGAAATCGTTCCCGCGCCCTGGATGTTGGATCCGAACGTTTATCGAGAGGCCTTTGTCGCTTCTGCACGAACGGCGTGGGGCAGTTTCGATGCTCTCGCTGCTGCTGCTCGCGTGCTGTGTCTGTGGCTGGAGGCTGGTTCGGGAAATGGCAGTCATACAGCAAAGCCCCTTCCCTGCCGAGCTCACTCAGGCTGGTAGCACCAGTCAGATTGTTTTCGAGTCGAAGAGGTCTTTTTTCACCTTTTCCCCAGTTCAAAGAATACTTCAGCATTGAATGAACCACTTCCACCCGGTGTGGATTACCAGAATCCCGACACATTAAAGTGCTGCTTGCTTCACAGCGATACCTACCAACGTGCTAATAGCCTAACTGGCTGAAAGCATCAGCCAGTGGAATGCAATTTCGTAAGGTCTTGTCACAACAGACGAATGAGGAACATAGTAAGAAAAAAGACCATGTGGAGGTTTTCATGCTCTTCCTCGTGTCCAGATATCTTCAACGAAAACATTCTGTATTTTCTTGGTTTAAAGTCGAGACCCTTGCATCAGAGCTGCTTACTTCGTTCGTCACAGTGCCTCGAGAAATACTGCATGCGGACAATTTTCCATTTGCTTTCCGTTCCTTGAGTAAATGACTTTAGCCAAGGGAACCTAGTTGAGCTAAGCGCTGACGATGATCGAAGCTTTCTTAGGCCGGGGTCGTTTCGTAAATTGATACGACCAATACCAATCAATCGTCTCCTCAACAGGGTACGAATGTCATTGTTCTTACAAGGGGCGTCTGCCCAAATCCAGCTAGCGCTATTATAATTTTTGTCCACATTCGCATCACGTTTTCCGAAGGGCCTAGTGGACTGTCAGTAACATGACACCTGAAGCCCTCTCCGGGAAGCCTGCTGGAGGTCTTAAACCTCTACTAAGCTGGCAATGCTACTCACGACGACCGAGACCTGAACAGTTCAGTGCATCGACATCAGATACCGCTGAAGACAGGAGCCCTTTCATATGAGAAGGTTTTGCTTGTTGTTCAAATTTCTCTGCAGGCCAAGGTCTGAACTTAATATCAGGCTAAAATTCTCAGTAGTGTTTTTCGTCCTGGTGGAGACTTGTGCATGTCGCTGTGACAGGCGCACGTGAAAGGTTGCATACCATGGCTGGCGATCCCGGAGGGAATGGGGAGAGATGGAGGGCGGTCCCCGATATCCAGAGATTTCAAAATTTATGGCAATGATTGGAAAAGAATGTTTTGAAATCTTATGTTGCCCCCCCCCCCAAATAATTTTCGGAAATCTGCAGCCATGATGCGTACTGCAAAGATCGCGAGCCCAAGGGCACATGATAGAGGTTATCGCTTGACTTTCGCTTTTAATCGGTCAAAGTTAAATGTTGAGGAGTCGAAATCTAACGCATCAGGTCATCATATAAGGTCAATGTTAGACGGCAATATCCTGCAGTCAACATCCCGATTAAATGAACTATAGGCACAAGGTATTCTACGAGCCTGTCATGACGACTCCTAAAATAAAACACGCAGAACCAGAAATCTTCCCGGGGCTCAGATCAGATTGGGATTTGACCGCTTTGAATCCCATCCACCTCTTGATAAGAGCCTTCATGTCAGCGGCGTTTGGCACTTTTGTGTTAACCCTGACCGGATGTGAGGGGAATGCTTGCCATCTGCTATTCGCTATTCACACAGACACAGTTATTCGTCTGCAGTTTACACGTCCGCAGACCGCTCCGTTGCTTTCACTATATCAGTCGCCTCTATCGAACTGTCAGCTGAACGCATCATATATAAACTCATCTTCGCTATAAATAAGCTGTTTCGACTTTGGCGTCCGCATGTTTTGAGAGAGCAAACTGGAGGGGAAGATGGACGACGACATTCGTAGCAGCAGTGGGATTCGAACCCACGCCTCCGAACCGAAGAGACTGGTGGAAGTCGCAGGCCAGGCTGCTGAACTAGTCGAAGTGGTCCTGGTGGACCACGTCGTAACAGGTGGTCTCCAGCTGCGGCTCGCCGGCCGCCTGAAACGACTCGAACAGGAGGTATCCCAGCGGGTTCATGCTCAACGGGCTCTGGCGGCGGTCGGCCAAACATTCGGGCGGCCACCGGCTCGCGCCATCGGCTTCGGCCTGCTCCGAGCTGGCTGTGAACACGGGTGGGCTGCAAGTCTCGCTGCCGCGACGTTTCTGAGGGCACGCACCAGGTGCCGCTGGTGGCAACGCTCCCCGCTCCCCCCCCCCCCCTCGTCGTACGCGTATGTGAAAATCCTTGCCTTCGGCCAGGATTAGAAATCGCCAGTTTGCTGCTTGCTGCCCAAACTCAAGGCGTCAAAAACTTTCGTTTAAATAACATTTCCATAGGGGTTTTCATACGAATTTGTCCGGACGACTTGACTCAGAGTTGCCGATCTGTATTCCTTCGAGAGGGCTTTGGCCCACCTAATGTTGATTTGTCCTCCCCCCATGCTGACTTGGGCCCCCCAATATTTTCTGTCGGTTTTCAAGGGAAATGGGTGACAACGACTGAAAGAACGGCAATATATAAGATATAGGCAAAAAGTAAAGAATTAAGTCTAAAACGATGTATCTATCTGCCTTTCTGCCTTCTAACTATTCTTCTTCCTATATTTACCTATATGCAGGGGGATGAATGCAATTTTTATTTCACAAATAGTAATAAAAAAACTTAGAAATTTCTGTTGACCAAAACAAAGTGAGCTAAATCCGTTGGGAAGCCCCCCTGACTTGACTTATGAACGCAAGAACTGATGTGAGGGACCAAAGCATGAAAACCTTAACTTCAGTCTATTACTCTAACAGAGGCACTCAGTGTCTCGAACGCTATAATAGTCTGCGCCAGCAAGGCGTGAGGATACCCAAGTGTGAAAACTCCAAGAAACAAAGGACCCCGAGCTGCGATTTTAAGGGCCCCGGCCCGACATCACAAATTATTGCTACATCAGCCATTAGGGACCCGCACCACTGGGCCCCCGAAATCTAACCTCCCCGACGAATGAGAGCTCACACCTTGTGAAGACTTGATCTTCCCGGGTCTCCCTGACTGCATCAGGAACCTCTCAGGTTTTCAAACAGATCACTGTAGCCAAGTTGAGCCCCTCTCGAAGTTTAGAAGGCCACTGATAAATCTCTGTCCAGGGTGCCCCTCTGACTGGTCAAGGTTTCGTCAACCCGCGTTAGGCACCCTCTTAAATTTTTGCCGTCTCAGGGGCCTCTGTGGTACTTTTAGCGGCCGCATGGACCATTTGTCGTGTTAGGGTCCGTCTTGCGGTCCCAGGGACCCTTGAAGAGTTTCAAAGGCCCTTCTTTCCACCTCAGGGACCATCTTGCCGTCTCAGGGTCTCATTAACCCTCCTGGAGGCCCTCTGGCTGTATCAGGAACTTCCAGTTTTTCATACAGGTCCGTAAAATCCATTCGGGGTCACTATGGTACCCAGTGGCCTCTATGCCATCCTAGGGAATCAGTCCTCATCTTGGCCGTCTCAGGGGCTCTGTGACCCTTCTGGCGTGCTCAGGGCCCCTGTCAGCCTGTGGAGGCTGGCGGGGGCCCCTCGATATGTTTGGGTCTAAATATTTCATCTTTGGTCCTCTTGTTTACCGTTCTTTTAACATCTTGGCGATAGCTTCGGTTTTTATAAGAGTAATTTTCTATAACCTCGATGGCGGTGGGCCCCTTCAGACCCTTCGGGGGTCCCAGTCTGTCCTGTCTTGTGGTTCCTAGAACCCCCTGGCTGCGCCCCTCGGCCCTTCTATGCGTCTAAGGGCTCGTCTAACCCTCCCAGAGATTCCCCTCACTGCATCAGAACCCTTCACGTTTTTACAGAGACCCAGTGAAGCTCATACGGGCCCCTTGGGGGCCCCTTTTGAGTTTGAGAAGGTCTCCTTCCTGGCCGGCCCGAGAGAGGAGAGGCCCTTCTCAGGCTTCCTGGGGGGGAGGTGATTGCCCCAATGCCCCTCCTTTGGATTCGCGCCTGTTTTGCATCCTTAATAATTCAATAATAACAATAATAATGATAATTTTTTGGACGTGAGTCTAACCGGGGCAGAAATATGGCGCTGTAAAAAATTACCTACCGTCCGATATTACCCAAATCTCCCCTACATGAGTACGACACGAAACGTGAAACCCGTCGTTGAAATAGAAGTGCTTGAGTTTAATATATCAGATTATATTATTCTTCCTACATACGGGTGACTGCAAGCCAGGGGCGTCGATTCCTCTAAATGATTGGGGGGGGGGGGCGAGCCGAGGGTCCGGCAACCTAACCTCTCCCCAAATGTTGATTTCTCAACGGATTTAGCCCACTTTATTTTTACCAACGGAAATTTATGACTTTTTTGTTGCTATTTGTTAAATAAAAAATCGCACTTATCCCCGTGTATATGTTTATATATATATATATATATAGAAGATAGATAGATAAATCGCTTTAGACTTCATTCGTTACCTTCTGCCTATCCCTTATCTAATGCATCAGATTTTTCGCTTCTATTGCTCATTTCCTTTCAAAAACGGCAGAAAATATTGGGTGAGCCCAAATCAACATTGGGTGGTCCCAAATTAAAACTGAGTGGGCCAAGGCCCTCTCAAAAGAATATAAATCGACATCCCTGCTACAGGCCGTCAGGTGTCCCAGTGTCAGAGGTCACGATCGTACCAAGGAATCCAGGGGCGACTGAGAAACTGCGCAGATCCAGTTTCTAGCTGACTTCCATGACACCGATGTGGCATTTCCTCCGGATCTCCAGACAAAGGACTTTGATAGTTTTGACCACGGCCTTTGCTGGAGACAGAAGCGTGATTGTGAACTGATCCAAATTCCATTTCAAAGTATCTGAAGCATTGAGCACACACTTCGTCTACCGATGAATTTCGAAATTAACGTCGCGATTACGGTCGACTTTATTTGGGGACCTAACACCATCATAGCAACGCGCATAAACAAGTTTTGATCATAACATTTCAACATGAAGAGAGTGAAATATTAGCAGCACAGCTAAAATTCATGACTTCCACAAGATTCACAAAAACTCGCGCGCGGTATTTACACAGACTGTGTGTCACACGGGCTGCAAGTGCAATAGTAACAATTCGGCCTAGCATAAAACAACGAATGGATATGTGAGCATATACGGTACGCATACGAATACATACATCGTTTAAGTTATGCCATGTTACACTGGAATAAATTAGGCATTCGACAGACTACGTTGGGTCCTACTATGCACATAAAACCATCATAATCAGGTAACGCCCAGTCAAGTCTTTCAGCTGAACGAAGTGAAATGTCCGAAAACAGCTGGTTTCCCATACGAATGAGAAGTAACCAGTCACCAATAATAGCATGCTTTGGTTTCCAGCACACTTATCACGTTCTTCGTATTCGCAGACCACGGCGTATAGCGCGGGCCATGCCGCGGCATCAACAACGCAGAATACCGCCCATTCTGCCTCGGTGTATCCACAACGGCGCAGATGGCCTTCGCCCCAAAACCGTAGATGAATGGGTGATGCACTGCATTTGCGGCTGCAGCTTCAAGCGAGCCTCACAGGCGAAGTATGCAGCTAGGCAACTCGATGACTTCAGTATCCCTGATCGAGGTGACGAATTGCCATACCATCTTTCTGTAACGGAAAGCGTAAGTTGTAGACAGTGTACTGATCAATGCTGGAGGCCACGTTGGCTGCATACGCCAGTTCCTATACTCTGCTGATGTTTGAAAATGATCAAACAGAACCAAGCATCCGGCGATGATAACTGTCGGTGAAATTTAGGACTTCCCGCTTTTCATCTGCGTCTGGGTAGCACATTTAAGTCCATTTATCCACCGGGATGTGTTTCAGTCAACTTAAAGCTCTAGGTTTGACATGGTTTCGACATTTTCGGGAACTACTGCATCAACTCAGGACATCAACATCAATTTTTTTAAACTATATTCAACTTGCTTTAAGCTTCAGTTCCTTGCTCCGCTTTCCAGGGCCGCGGCTCTTTTAGATCCATGCCATACCGTCCGCCGCATCGACAGAAATGTGTGTCCGGACCGGACTGGCCGTTCAGAACTGTACTCATCACAGGCCCCCGTGACGGGCTAGTTCTGCGACAAAACAATCAGATGCACCAGAACCGTGCCGACAGGTTTTGCACGGACCCGTCCAGCAGGCGGGCCGGCGAGCACGGGGCCCGTAACGACCACCGTCAAACGGAGACGTTCGGCGGGGCCGGTTTTCCGCTGGAAGCAGGCACAGGAAGACCGATCTACCGTCGCCTGTGATCACTGTCCCGGTTGGTCGGCCCGTGAACCGGCTAAAAATCGGGGTTCGACTTAGTTAAGTGGGTTAACGCTGCCGTCATTGCTTTAAGTTCGATGACCCCGCATTGTTAGCTTGGCACATGTTGTGTGACTGTTGGAATGCGGTAAGGTTACGAGTGGCTGATGAACGTTCTATGACATGATGTAACGTAGCAACCCGTGGAGCAGTTTGTAATTGGGACACCCTGACTATAAAAAACGCTAAACGCAAGTATACCGTTACAAAAGCCAGATGCAGTGCTCGTGCCACTGGGGAAGAAGGGGGAAGCAGAGAAGTATCATTCCCATCCCCGTAGCTCGGGAAAATTTGGCATTATCCCAGTGGCGACACATGGAAAGAAAGGACTTGAAAAAGACGTTTGGGCCAGCAGTCCTGAATAGGTGGCTCCGCCACTGGCCACTTCTGTGTACTTTCTTATCTGTATACATATATATGTATATATATATACCTGTATATCAATATTGTAAATAATCGCATATACTTTCTCTCTCTACATAAATACATACATAAATGTACATATGCATACAGGGCATCCGAATCTACTTATCCTTTGTTCCTTTCAAATGTTACGTATTTGCTCTCCCTGAACCCCTAACAACCAAGCACCGAACAAACTGCATGTTACGAAAAGTGACCAAGAAACGGTTAACAATGAAAGTGCTCACCTGAACAGAAACGTCAGCTGAAATCAGAACGCGGGCGGTGAGTCCCAGCTCGCCGCCGTCGGTCTGTCAATTCCCGACGGCACGGCATTGTTCGGCGCCGACGGCTCCTCGTCTGCAAGCAAGACGAAAAGAAACGCAAATTAAAACCCACCGCGAGGTCATAAAGAAGCTGCGCTGAGGTAGCTTGGCATTTTCGGGCGGGCACACGAAACGCCATTGTTAACTGCACTGGCAGGAAGGCACCGTAATCCCGCGAAAAAATGAAACAACCCGCCACTGGCATCCACTGCTGGCATCCACCGTTGGCGCCGGAGACGCCGCCCTCACCGGGCCAGAGGCAGGGGACCAGTCGGGCCGGCTGGCGGCCGGCGCCGCGCTCCTCCCGTGCTCGGCCGGCCGGCCGACCCACTCACCGTGCTGCGCGCCCGGCCGCCCTCGGCGCCGACTGTAGCTGGCGTAGCTGGACAACTCCGGCTCGGCGGCGTACTCCTCGTGCCGGCCCTCGTGGTACTGGTACTGGGTCGGGTCGTAGCCGCCGTAGCCGGCGTATTCGCCCTCGGACGGGAAGCCGGAGCCGGCCTTGCCGTACTCGAACAGGTTGTCCAGCGGGCCGAAGAACGACAGACCCAGCGACTTGTACAGCTCGCCGACCTTGGCCAGCGCGATAATGGCAATCCTGAGAATAATGAATACCCGAGTAATGATACACGGTCACTTGGAGCAGTAAACCTGTATGATGACTACAGGCTGATCACGGGCAGCAGGAAATCTATGTCATTATGACGGCCTGGTGTTTTTTTTTTGGGGGGGGAAAGGGTTCATACTAAGAGCGTTGTTCCCCTTGTAGTTCCATTTCTCACCATTCGACTACTCATGAAGTTTTTTACTTCTCCTTTCAATAAAAAACATCAGATACTCGCTGCAGAACACTGGTAGACGAATTCAATGTGGCATGGAAGCCAGATATTTTTTCCTTTAGTCTAATCTCTCCTCAAATGTAGTATCCTCGCCGGATTTCAGCATGAAAACGACAAATGGCAACGATTTTCAGGCGATCTTGGCGATTTCCTGATACCTGCGTACGAAGAGGCTATAAAATTATGTTGTCCACTGATTCACATCCGGTGTCGTCTACGACTAACTCGAGCCTCTGGAGAAAGTTGACCCCGTGCGTGCATGACTCCGCGCGTCCGGCTGGGCCCACCATAAGCATCCAAGCTCGGTGATCATCCGACAATGACGTAACGGGCTAGAATCGTGACTAGCGCTACGCCAGTAATTAATAATATATGAATTATATATATATATATATATATATATATATATGACTTATTATGAATAGGACGTAAGCCCAAAACATCTGAAGGTTGAGGGTGCAAATAATCTATAAAACAATGTGTTCCGTAATCAACGGATGCACCCTCGTTTGTCACATTCGTCCTCTCCGCCGGCACAATCAACTCACACGAGAGCCGCGATGGCGATGCCCGGCGTGGCGGCGACGATTGCAGCCTTGATCTTGACCAGCTTAAACGGCAGCGCCGCCAGCAGGCTCTTCAGCACCAGCGACTTGCCGGCGACGCCCGCCCCGGCGGCGCGGGATTCGCCGTCCTCGGCGGTCGCTGGGAGGCCTGAGGGGAGTCGGAACCTCGGGTCAAACGATGCGTCTCCAGGGCACGGTATTAAGGGACCATGTCGTACGTGGGCATTGGCGTTTGGTTTTGCTTCTTAATCGCAGTGTTTATGACGTGAAACTATCACGAACATAAAATAATAAGGCAACACCCAAGAATGTGTCTCGACATTCATATCATTGGGCATTCTGAGAGGGCACGTGGATAATACTGAGAAGACGTCGGCAGTATAGTTCCTGTCCCACTCATCAAGACCATAATGCGACATTTTCTTCCGGTCAAGTCCTCAGAGGTCGGTGAAGATTAGGAATCCCGTGCAGTGCCATACGACGTTAGAGGCTTAAAACCGGCTCCCCGTGGGAGCTCAGACTCACTGTAACCTCAGTATAGTTCCCTTTACCTTTAAACATGAGCCACAAGACTTTTTTGACAAGGAAAAAAAGACTATCAGTTAAAACCCAGTGTCAATGGCGCTGTGTTTTTGGACAAAATAACTTAAGTTTTGGTTACGAACAAAAACAGCTGTTCTGCTCCGTCACTCAATGGTTTAATGGAGACCGCCATTAATATTAACGGATTTTCAAGCATACCAACGCACCTTAAGACCTTGCTTGGCGTCAGTCATCAGGTACATCAAAATCTGAGAGGAATCGTAGCCACTAATCAGCTGACGATAATGAAGGTTGGTCTCATTCAAACCCATAATAAAAAGGAAAGAAAAGATACCACCACTTCCTAGTGAACACTGCTCAAAATACCTACAGTTTTACACATCACTGTAGCGATTTTAGACAGTCCCGTTCACTATATTCATGTCACATAGCCTACTAATACACTAATAATACAACGTTGCTTGCCTCTCATGAAGTGATCTTTGATACGGCTCGCAGTGAGATCGACCTCAATCTTTATTTTTTAAGAGGAGTGACAAAAAACGTTGGAGGCTAAAAAAAACATAGCAGGAATCTTAAGGCCTGAATTGTTTCCATACATTGTTATTCTGCAGGCAGGAACAAAGTACATGAAACATTAGTAACTTAGTGGAAATTATTAATGCTATTAGTGACACAAAACGGAGGTTTTTCATCAACAACTTTAACTGCAGCCTTGAAGAGTGAACATAATCCGACCCGAAAGCGGGTGGCTTTGCGTTAAATCTCTGTGTCCCAGGAGCCGGCCGTCCACGGGAATTCCCCGCTTTAGCCGACGCCCAGTGACCCCGCGGTCCGTAATCGTCCGTCAGTGCCGTCTAACCAGTTCCGTGGTACAGGTGCCGCGGGCTGTACGGCAATGCACCGTGCCATTGCGTCTGTGCAGCGCTGGATCTCGGTTGACCGCGAACAATGGCATAAAATATAAATATGCATAAAACGCCCCCTGATCTTTATATGTATATATATATATATATATATATATATATATATATATATATATATATATATATATATATATATATATATATATATACATATACATATATATAAAGGCAGGCAGTGTGATACTATCATATCCCTACTATATATATATATATATATATATATATATATATATATATATATATATATATATACATATATATATAATAAAACGTGTATAAACTATGTATATATGTACATGTATATCATATGGATAAAACGCCCTCATCCGTCTGACCACGGGTCTGCCGCCCCGACCAGTCTGTCCAGTACTTACCATGACGGACGGCCGTGGTCTTTCCGGCAGCGGCAGCCTGGGGCCCTGAGGTGGCCTCTGACCAAGCGACGATGGCACAAAGTGCCAGCAGGCAGATAAATGTCGCCGAAAGACGCATGATCTCTGCAAAGAAAGGCAGTCAGTGCGACACTATCATATTCCTACTGTTGACTGACTACGAAAACACCAGTCAATGGAGGACGTAGCATATACACAACAATCTCAAAAACTATGGAAAGTGTAAGCAACTGTCGCTGCGCTGGGTACGTGAAGTCACAGGATATACGAATTACTTTTCCGGCACTAAGACAGACATAACCCACGAAATGATCTGACATTTGCTTCTAATCGGAAGAAATTATGCAAGACCCATATCGTAGGTAATTTAATTACGCTCGTATTGACATTTCTATTCAGCTGCCATAAGATCAGTGCTAAGAGCCCATTGATTCCACAGGCCAAGGTATGTCAAATTGTGCCGAAATATTTGGGCTGTTTATGACATAAAACGACCCTAACAAGTCACGTGTGCACTTCGGGAAAATCGTTTAATTGCGCCAAGGTTGTCTTCTAATAGCAATTATTACCATTATTACCCCGCATTATCGGATCAAGTGATCGGGATATCCTTAATACCAATGAATCATGTATTATTGATATACACTACTACAACTGATATCGTATAATTATGATATATATTATATGTGTTATGTTGATGATATGATACTGACTGGTATATATAACAGTCTCTCTATCAACAGACACTAATCCGGGATGATCTTGTGATCTGGCACCTCTGGATCACGAACCACTGACATCTTGAAGTTCGAGCACTCATGCCCGCTTACCTGAATAGTATTCCAAGAGTTGCCACCTCCGCCTGAGCTGCCACCGTTCTGTGACAGGACCGCCGCGAGGCCGGCAAATATATCACGCGGCCCTTCACCGCTTCCGACCGGACAGCAGACTGTCGAACCACGCGACCCGGATCGGCGCCGCGCCACAGGCCCGTCCCTACCCCTCCCCCTCCCCGCCCGGCGGCGGGTCCGGTCCGACCGGCCGCCGCGCGACCCTGCATTGCCAAAGCCGGCGAGACGATGATAGGCCACCGGTGCGTCACCGGAAGCTGCCAGCGGCCGGCGCCGCGCGCTGGCGCAACGTTTACGGGCGCGCGCGCCGTCGGCCGGACCGGTTGAGAAGGGCCGGGCGGCGCCGCGGCGGGGTTGCGCTGGGCGCCGTCAATGTGGGTCGCGTCGCGGATGTTGCGTTGCGCTGTGGCGGATGTTGCGCTGTTTGGTTCCGGGCCCCGTGGCCCAGGCATTTGTTCCAGGAGTTTTATGATCTGTGAATTAGGCAGTGCAAAAGGGGGACATAAAAACTGGGGTATGGAAAGGGCCTTCGAGTAGCGGTGGGCATCAGTGCAGCAAGATTTCCGAAGGAGATGGGACCAGAGCCACTTTTTGCAAATGTCAGTCCATTCGTTAGCGCAGGGTTAATGTTCAAAGTTGGTAAGGTCGCCGGCTTTTCCGCACACTATCGGCCATTTGTAGCACCAGTGTATTCGAGAAAGTCATTGGCGCCATATGACCAAGAAGTCCGGACGCCAGAAATCAATCATCATTGAATAAAGATCAAGCAAGATCTCAAAAAGTACAAAGCTGTAAAACAATATCGTCCTTATGACGCGATTTTGACACTGCAGTGGATAAGCATGACCTGATTTAAACAAAATGTGCAAGTACCACGGGATAATAAAAATTTGACTATGTTGTTCTGTTTGGTAAACGGATGACGGAGTTTACTGTTGAAAAACATTGTGGCGTCCAATGTCCTCTCCTTTAGCAAGTCAGGCTTAAAGTGTTCCAGACACAAAGATGAAACCCTGAAACAAATGCCACCCCTCCCTTGAAACAGTGGTAAAATGTATATATTTTACGGAGGAATCTCGGACATCTTCAGCGCTGAATACTCGTGCAGGCTGCATACAATTTAATGTTCGGTAATGCGGCCAATTCACGCTGAAAAGAAATCTGACTAAAAACTTGCATCGCCAAAGCGCGGACAGAATTGTGGACATCTAATGAATATTTTTTCGGGTAATAGGGGAAAGTGGTGCAAAATATGGGGAAAAACATGCTACATAGTTTGTGGAAGCCGCGTTGACCTACATAAGATGAATATTTGTAGGCAAATTGGGTGACCCTTTTGTTGCGGGTGTGTCAAATGAAGAGGGCTGGTGATCCCAAACCAACGGCAACATAATGTCGGCATCAAACCCTCAAGCCACCAAACCCCAAAATTTTTTGGATAATTTTCACAGTTAGGATGGAAAATTGGTTACATTTTCGGGTAGACCTTTCACTTGAAGGATTACTTCTGGAGAAAGGTCCGATGGAAATCAGATAACAAATAAGGGTGATTCCTATAGGCAAAATCCAAAGATAATTCTTGGCTGCCGTACACTCCGGATAGAATTTATGGGCAAACAGGCAGAGGCGTCGTGTCATCCATTCCAACGTCGGGTTCCACCCGCTAACGGGGATGGGTTTCATTTTAATTCTGTCAATACCGCAGAACAGAAAGGCCTGCGCGGTGCTTGTTATGAGATTCCCCGAGCCCCACGCTTCGTAGGCAGCTGCTCATTGAGTCATGGAGAAGCAATGTTGGTTGCGAAAATGCAATAAGTGGGTTGCGTGGAGGGTGATTAGGACGACTGGAAGGAAGTACAGGGTTTTCCTCACGAGCGATTAGGAGCCAAAACGTTGCACGTTTTGGCTCCTAATCCGTTTTACGCCCGTTTTACAATTTCATGCCGTGTCCCGGGCCAACGATGTAAAGCGTAAGCACTGAAGACAGACGGATGCAAGATTTTCTGGATGGGAATACGGTTACACTTCAAAGCCTGGAAAAGGAAGACTAGCCTGAAACTGCACGTAAAATGTTGAAGTTTTCCGATTTCCTGATGATGAAAAGCGAAGAGGCTCATGTCACTACCGTGTTCATCCCCATTCCTCACCGATACGTGCCTGTTGACCCGTAGATTGTCAGCGACTTGATCCAAATTTCTTTCAGATGCGTGGCTACTCCAACAAAAATCATAAATTTTGCAGACGTACGGACGCCATCAGTGACGAAGAGTTCACTCAGCACTGTCACTGCAAACTCATGGTTTGCCGGTGGAGATGCTAGGTACCACCTAGAAGACAGCAGAGACAGAAAGCAGTGAAGTTCTGTCTTCCACTGACCTGAGGGGTCACTAGATGGCATGAGGGTGTCACATCATTATTTGGACAAGGAAAAGACGTGTTACACGTTCGTTTTTGTTTCGTCGCTCGCCACCGGTAACCAGACATCTGAGCCAGGAATAACTGAGCCAGTGACAACTGAACCAGTCACAACTGGACCAGTGGTAACTGAGTCAGTAACACCTGGCCCAGTGACAACTGGCCCAGGAACAACCGAGCCAGTGAGAACTGGTCTAGTGACAACTGAACCAATGACAACTGAACCAGTGGCAACTGAACCAATAACAACTTTGCTTACCAGTGACTGCTGAGCCACCGCCCAGCCAGAAAAATAGCTTGGGTTCGACAAGGAATACGCCGGGCATAGCCCTTGTTGTGAATGGCGGCAAACCCGCGCAAGACGTTGGAGCTTAGCCGGTGGTTGTCACAATACACCGAGCACAAGCCGACTGCGCCCCAATCATTTGCTTGGGCTGGCGTGCTCAGTGATCACCCACTCTAACCCGAGCTGCCCGCCGTATCCGGAGCCGGACCCGGCATGACATTTGTCTGGAGTACGGGATTTAGCTCGTGACCCAAGTGGACTGACACACGGCGAGCCCAGCACGCCCTGTGTCAGTACTGGGGACTGGGGACAGTACACAGTAGCCTTAAAGGTCATGAAAACCAGAAGCGGTGGAGCCTCTATGGAGATGGGGGAGCAAACGTGATTTCTTCGTTTCCTTCCATGCAACGCCTTAGGGTTAATATGACATGTTGCCTAAAGTTGGGAAGCAGCTGCTCCCTGAACCCAGGCTCCAGCGCCTCTACTGAAAAGTACTGAGGACAGTTTATACCACGTATTGCATATAACAGATATATAATAAATATGCAGAAATAAAGATATAGGGAATAAATGAAGGCAGTTTATGCCAAGTATTGTAAATATAAAAGTATTAGGGACAGTTTATCTTTCCTGCCTCTCTGTTATCTATTGCGATCATCTTTTCGTTATTATTGCTCATTTTCTTTTAAACCGGCGGAAAATATTGTGGTCCAAACCAACACTGGAAGGGTCCAGTCCAACATTCAGGGGGAAGACAGGTCCCTCTCAAAAGAATACCAATCGACACCCCTGCTTGATCATGTCTATCCTTTTGTTTCAGGACAATAGGAAGTTTTCGTGGTACAATTATTTAAAGTCGGAAACAGTAGTAGAGAGTAAACATTTTGAGCGAACTTGAACCCAATACTATTGAGAGAGAATTTTCATGAGCATTTTGGATAAGAAAACAAAATTTTTTAACGTTTGAAAATGTACCGTACATTGATGTGAAACAAATAAATAATACATGAAAATCCATATACGACATGACATAGATATTCGCTCTGAATCCACCTCCGGCAGCGTGCTCTCACGTGTGCCTGAAACAAATCTGGCGCATAATACATTCTTCAGTGTGGATAGTTGCCGTGGCGATCTAATGTTGTTATTGACGGCGGCGTTGGCGGGCTCACGGTGAAGATCAAAGCTTAGGAGTAAAGGTTTGTACAGCGCAGCGTAGATGGAACGGTTTATCATTGAATAGCATAGCTGCTTCGCCTTTGAAAGAGGCAAGTATGTGAATATTTGGGACGTTGATGGTGCGGTAGGGAGTTCCATGAAATGCTTCGGTATCGTCCTCACTCGTAATTTTTGTGATGGTTCCTTGTGTTGTGTTTCTGTATGCCAGCGATTTGCGACAGTTGGCTGTTATTTGTGGATGGAAAGGTATTTAGCAATATTAAATTTGCCATTTTGTGCCGAAAATAGTTAAACAGGCTTATGCTCCCTGCCGAGATTACCGAGCGTGTAAACGGAGGTCATGAGCTATGGCTGGAAACACATTTCTCTTATCTTTGGAAATGCAGTAGGACATAGGTATTAGAAAACAACCTGGATATATGTATTGCTTGAGGTGTAAGGAATCAGTGATGTGAATTTGGTGCAATTTATCTTTATTGCATCAAGAGGGCACCGTGCTGCCCACGCCTGACGTGCTGCGAAGGGCGGTGCAGAGTCGGTCACAGAGTGATGAGTCTGCATTACCATGGCGTGCTTAGAATTAGATTTTGTGTCTGATATCAACCCAAAAATGCTTTTAAGATGTCTGAGTTACAATTTTAGGTTAACTCAGTCAGGCCAGGTCATTGGTTCCAGATAGCCATGGATGACGGAAAATGACTACGGATGACTGAAGATGATTGTTATAAAATATTTGACAATAGTGCCTGCTAATTGAGATATTACATTTGCCTTCAGCCACTGTAATGTACAAAAATGCATCTGCAGCTGGGAGAACACATGTAAATCTATAACTGCTTGAGAAAGATTTACCTAGCATGACTTGGATTGGACTTCCTGGATAAATGCAATTTTGGGGTGTACAGATAGGCGGGTAATTGATTGCTGAACACTATTGGTGTCACGTTATTGTCATTTATTCTTTGGCATTCATTTGCACTTAGGCTCAAAAAAGTACCACTTTCTGTCAATTTTTTACCTTTGCCCTGACCTGGAAGGTCATCTGTTGACCTGAGACCTTCAAAAAAGATGCCAGTCATGAGATGTTGTCACATGAAGGATGGTGTTTTTTCTCAACACTCTAGGGCACAGTGTTGAAATTGCCAGTGGTCATACCAAGCTCCCTCCCCCTATATGTCCACATTATGCAGGCCTTATAATATAGGGCCTTGAAATATAAGGTCATATAATATGGAATCACCCTTATATGTAAGGGTGGAGGTTAAAAAGTTATGTTTTTATTCATAGGTTGTTGTTCTAAAACTGCATGGGTCTGTTCCCATGCCCACATCCAACTTTCTCCAAGCTCATCTAAACTCATGTGATCATTCTAATGCATCCTCTAACCTCTTTCAAGCTCCTCTATGCTCATGCTGGATTGTCATGAACCTCCTCCACCCTCCTCTGAATATAAATTCAGATTTTGGGAGAGTTTTGAGGAGTTTGGCATTGGCATTGGGAGTACTGGCACCCAATTCATTCATTTCTCACCATTTCATGCCAACTTTTATGGCAATCCACACATGGTTTGTTTTTCTGAATCTGAAGTCATTTCACCTTGTCATAACAGGGCAAACAGCTTATACCTCATCCAAACTTATCCAAGCATCCCAAGTGCAGAGTTAACACAGTAATTCTGCTGTGATGACAAATTGAAACAAGGATTCTGATGTTAAGGCTCCTCATCTAGCTTATATTGCAAAATACATTGCCACTTTTTACATTCAGCAGTGGTGCAGATTTGGTTTGGTCTAGAAGTCCTTGGCCTGCAAAACTGCATTTCTGGTAAGGGTCAGACTGTAGTTACTGTTTCATGTTCTGTCACAGTTGGGTAGGTGTAATTGTGGCCAAGTTTTCAAGGCATCATTGCTGTTGACAAAGCAAGGTACCTTTGTTTGATGTAAAATAATGTGTCAGAAGAAGAGGCTAGTTGTCTTGGATATGCCTAGTCACTTGTTGGTTTTTGTGCTTTAGATGAACACATCTAAGGAGAAGAAGAAAAAGAAGTCTGTGGCAGATGTGCAGCATGAGGGAAATTTCAAACTGGAACCCTCATCAGAACCTGCCAAACTGGATTCTTCACAGTGGCCTCTGCTCCTCAAAGTAAGAAGGCAGAGTTTTTTAAAAAATGATAAGTATGTGGGCTTCCCAGTTTGTAAGAGGTGCCTGTTGCTTTTGGATATGTGACCTTTCTTTTCATTGATATGACCATACATAAACATCACAATGAAATGTGATATGGTTTACATATAATAGGTTTCAGGAATTTAAGGTTTAAATGTTCATTGTTCAGGTGCAGAAGGATTTTAAATATCACAATCAACCAGTCACTGTCGTTTTGCTTGAAATCGCTTGGTAAGTTAATGTGTGTTTTGGACTAAAATGAAGATATGTTTCATGATCAGTTCATTCTCTCAAAGTGTATGATACTCAGGGAAAAGTGCAATAGAGATTAATGTTGTTTGATTGTAGAGAGGGTTCACATATGCTGCACTTGGCCTGTAAATTGTTGTGTCATGATATGTTTTGGCTGTTAATTCACTGCATACGTATTTTACCATTAATCCCTGGCCAGAACTTCGACAAGCTGAATGTGCGTACCAACCACTACACACCGCTGCCGGATGGACACTCTCCTCTTCGCCGTCCGCTGGCTGAGCACATCAAGGCTGGCTTCATCAATCTGGACAAGCCATCCAACCCGAGTTCACACGAAGTGGTGGCCTGGGTGAAACGCATTCTTCGTGTGCAGAAAACTGGCCACTCAGGCACTCTAGACCCCAAGGTCACAGGTGGGTGCAAGCCCTGCTGCAAGCACTGGGGCTGGGGGAAAGGCAGCAGGACAGCTTGTGACTCTTATACTATTCAGTCAGCTTGCCAGTTGCTTCTGATGTCGTGCACAAGACCCTTGCTTACATTTGGGGGTGATGAATGTATCATCGAGTACCAGTGTACCGTACGTGTACGTGTAGCGAACTGAATGTTCGCTGTTTCTGTATTTCGCGCTTCCAGTCTTGGGCGGACGTGGATCTTGTTACCTACAAATGAAAATTTGTTGCTTCTTTCCAGATGCTAGATGACCTCGTCATTGAATTGCCCCAAGCCTGCAATGGCAGTGACTTTCACTGTCAGGTGCTTCGTCATGTGTACCGCAGATCGGCCACGTTCACGCTACCATCCGCTGTTGCGTGTGTCGGTTGTGCGCGCCAGTGTCTGACCGTCTGTGGCTGTGCACAGGCTGCCTGATCGTCTGCATAGAGCGTGCCACCCGGCTGGTCAAGTCTCAGCAGAGCGCCGGCAAGGAGTACGTCTGCATTTTCCGGTTACACTCAGTCGTCGACAACGTACAAAAGGTGCGTTGGTCCCTGCAGGACGGTGGTGCAGCCTCAGTCGGATTGGTGGGCATTTGCTTGTGTTGTGTTTGCTATTGCCCTGCAGTTTGTTTCTTGCTTACCATTCCCAATCTTTTGGGTGATCATGGGATAACCATTTATTTTGCGCGACTAACAACAACCACAGCGGCAGCAACTGAACGTGTGCTGAGGTGGGTTCGACTGCTGGAGGCTGTGACTGACTGACTACTGGCTACTGACTACTGGAGACGTGTCTGGAATGTGTGCTGACGTGAGCGGTGACTCTGCGGCAGGTGACCCAGTGTCTGGGGTGTGTGCTGACGTGAGTGGTGGCTGTGACAGGTGACCCAGTGTCTGGAATGTGTGCTGACATGAGTGGTGACTCCACAGGTGACCCAGTTTGTGGAGCATGTGCTGACATGAGTGGTCACTCCGTCGCAGGTGACCCAGTGTCTGGAGCGGCTGAAGGGTGCGCTGTTCCAACGGCCGCCCCTGATCTCGGCGGTGAAGCGCCAGCTGCGCGTTCGCACCGTGTACGACAACAAGCTGATCGAATACGATCCGGAGAGTCAGATGGGTGAGCAGTGCAGGCTGTCTACATATGTCCGATCATCATTGTTTTTTGTGTTTCTGACCATTTTGTCTCGACATATCCACTCGTGATTGTCTGTGTAGTGGTGCATGTGCATTGGTGTTGAGTGTGGGATGTGTTTTTGTTTTTGCTTTGATGTTACTTTGTTTCTGCTTTTTGTCGTCCAGAGATATGCATATTCATATGTTAGGCCCGACCAACCCGTCGTCCGTGGCGGCTCCGTTAGGGTGCCGCAGCTCTGACGTGTTTCCTTGCCTGGCAGGCATTTTCTGGGTGTCGTGCGAGGCCGGCACCTACATCCGCACCATGTGCGTCCACCTGGGCTTGTACCTGGGCGTAGGCGGCCAGATGCAGGAACTGAGGCGGGTCAGATCAGGTCAGTGGGCGTCCGCCTGACGGGACACGATTTCTTCGTCATCGTCACCCTTTATCACTGCCCTCTCGGGTCGACGAAACAGTCGTCATAGCGGATATCGGCCTGATGGCCCAACATCTCGTGGATTATCATGATTTTGATGCGAGTTTTATCACTGTGTGGCCGTGTTTTTTTTCTTTTTTTAGCAGGCCGTCCTCTGTTTTTTAGGTATCCAGAGTGAGAAGTCTGGTATGTTCACAATGCACGACGTGCTGGACGCGCAGTGGCTGTACGACAACCACAAGGACGAGTCGTACCTTCGCCGCGTCATCCTGCCGATGGAGGCGCTGCTCACATCTCACAAACGCATCATCATGAAGGACAGCGCCGTATGTAGACTGCTGGCCTCCGAGAGACGCTGTGGCATCTGACCTGAAGTGCTCTGAAGATATAACCATATGATTGATTGGGCATTGAGTTGGGATGTATGGTGGGGAATCAGGTCGAGGAAAACATCAGAAAGACTGGTGTGTCTGGACGTATCCGGAGAGTACTTTTGTCACTGACCATTGTCGGTGTATCTGTGATGCAATTTTGCCGTGTACTCTCGTGAAATACTCCATATGTGTAGGTTTGTCATTGTTTGCTTTACTGCATCGACCTGTTTGTGTGTAGGCAATAGACTGTGGCCTTATAGTGATGACTTCGTTTAGTGTATCGTCATCATCTTGAGTAGTATTCATTGGCAGCAGCATCATTGAAATCACGTCTATAATCCCTTCATTCTGCAGGTGAACGCGGTCTGTTACGGCGCCAAGGTGATGTTGCCCGGCGTTCTCCGGTACGAGGACGGCATCGAGGTCAACGAGCAGATCGTCATCGTCACCACCAAGGGAGAGGCGATCGCGCTCGGTACGTGCCGGCCGACGGAGGTGCCTCCTGTGCCCGCCACGTGGCAGGGAGCTGCTGAGTACAGCGGGCAGTCACGGGATACAGGAGACGAGCCGGTCGGCACAGTGTTGGAGACCTTGTTGTTCTTCCTGGTGTCAGAGTACAAATTATCTTTTGGAGTATAAAATGTCATGCATTCATGTGAGGAACATGGACTAACTAGGTGCATTGCAAACATATGTGGCCAGCAGGGGCGGATCCAGTGGCTCTGTTGGGGGGAGGCAAACCAGTTTCCTGGATCTACATGGTATGTCAGCGGAGTCGTTGACGGGGGGGGGGGAGGCAGCTGGTCGTGGGTTCAGAGTGTACTTTAGCATCCTAGTATGAATTGTAAACCATCAATGGGGAGGGGACAATGCTGGGCACAGCTTCAAACTCTGGTTGAGTAGCAGTACACATGTCTTTGAGGGGGAGGGAAACGACCATTTTGGAATACAAAACTTTTCTTGGAGTATAAATTTTTTGGTGCTTCTTGACACCAGAAAATGACAGTTTTTCCAACACTGGGTTGGCTTGTTCGTGTTCATGTTCTGATGAGACATGTTATTGTGTGTGTTTGCTTACTCTGGGGAAGGAGTGCAGGATTGAAACAGCTGTAAGATGGATGCCCGCTTGCCAGATGTGTTGGCCTACTGTTGTCGAGGCCCCTTCAGCCCTAAGAATCGGGTAGGTGCCCGCCTGTCTGTGCGAGCCTTTTAGACAAGGAATGGGGAGTGGCTGACTTTCAGTGCGAGCCAGCTGGACCGGCCGCAGTAGACCAACAGAGGCCATTGCCTGACCATAGGGTGACGCGACGAGTCGGGACACAGGGTCTCGGCGCAGTCCTGGGTCAGCAGCCTGGGCCCGGGGTCGATTGGCCGGCGCCGTGCGGGCGCGGTAGGCTTTCTGCTAATCGTGTATGGTCATCTATGCTCCGACATTAGTGATCTGGCGTCTCTGGCGTGGTGTTTGTCACGTGACACGTAATGCGTGACTGGTGACCCGACGTTTGTGAGGTGCTTTGCGACCTGCGGTCTGTGACCTGATGTCTGTCGGTAATCTGACGCCAATCAGGCGCCAGTAATGTGACCTCACTCCGTGGCGTGATACTAAAAATCTGGCCTTTGTGGCCTGACGGCAGCAATCAACGTAACCGTTATTTTACGTGAGTTCTACATGCTGCCTGATGCTGGCGATCTGACCTTAATGTGTGACCTGACCCCTCTGACCTGACTGGTGACCTGATCTCGGTGACCTGACCTCTGTGACATGGCGTCTGTGTCCTGCAGCGATCGCGCTGATGACGACGGCCACGATGGCCTCCTGCGACCACGGCGTCTGCGCCAAACTGAAGCGAGTCATCATGGAGCGGGACACCTACCCCCGCAAGTGGGGACTTGGACCCAAGGTGCGTGCTGCCGCCTGGTGGCCAGTTCGTCCATGGTGTTCTCTTGACGTAGGGAAAAATCACGAGGACTCGTGTTGACGTTTTTCTGGCCATTGTAATCAAAATAGTGGAAAATCCGTAGGTGAGCCAAAAAAACAAGTTCACGGTCTTTTGAACTAATCCAGTAGGAAACGATGTAAGGCAACATTACTAACTATATAACCGTTCTGTGATTGTTTCGTCGTCGTTCGTATCTGCACTTGATTATTTCGTATACCTTAAAACTGTTGGGGTCCAGTCGCTGGGTGGCCCTTAAGGTGTTCCAGTAACGGTGTTTGCACGTTTCCCGATGTGGACAGGCGACCATGAAGAAGGAGATGATCAAGAAAGGCCTGCTGGACAAGCACGGCAAGCCCACGGACCAGACGCCCAAGGAGTGGACGGCCAGCTACGAGGACTTCAACGTCAAGGTGGAGTCGGCGGCGGCCGACAGCGCCGTGCCGCAGAAAAAGGTGAGCTGCTCCGCCGGGACCGCCGGCGCCGCGGCCGGCCGGCGACACCGGCTGGCCGCAGTGACGCGGCGTGGTGTCGGTCGCTTATGTTGGGTTCCCGCCAGCAGTGACCTGAAATTCTTAATTTTGAGTGGAAATATACACTCAGCAATATTATTTTTCACCTCTCTCAGGATCATAATGACTTCACCTCAGATTGTGTTCAAACGCATGCAAAAGACTTTTGACAGTATTTATGTACCTCCACGTCAACCTTTGACGCTCCAAAACATTGCTCACGTCCGATACACAAAAGCCTCGTGATTCTCTACATTTATGCGTTACAAGAGAAGCAGTGCGGATTTGCCATGTCTTGCTACCAATCTGGCAGGGACGAAAAAAACTTGACGCCTCGTCGGAAGGAGTGAGAAATCATGGCCCACCCAAAACCCACTTTGCATTCAGCCTGAACTGAGACAATTGAATATGGTTTCCACATGATAATCAAAAAAGGAAGAAATCTCCGACTTCCTACAGTACCAAATGACATGAAAGGAGTTTTGCATGGCTTAGGCTTAGATGCTTTGACATAGAGCTAGTCAGTGTCGTAACCCAAGGTGCTCTCCGGCTTCCTGGCGCACCGTGCGGAGATGGCGACAGCCCGGCCAGCCAGTTCAGAACTTTCATGGAACGTGTCTGCACGAAGGCAGACCAGTACGGTTCGATGTGGCTACCAGCGGATGATGCAGGGGTGTGGACATGGTGTCACGAACAGGTCCTGCAGACCTTTCGAAACATTCGAGCGGGGCTCCACACGGGCATACCAGATGTAGTAGAGGTGGCTGAGATGTGTCTGATACTGTCGCGATCCCAGTCAGATAGGCAGAAAGGGTGGGGAAGGCCATGAAGACGGTTAGCGAGGGTCGGTTCGCGGGTAAGTTCGACGAGAGGAAGAGAAACGAGAAGGGCCGCGCCTAGAGAGAGGTATTCATTATCGAGAACGCCGTACCCCTCCAGTTTTTTCCGATCTCCGCGGTGGCAGACCGATGGCTGACGCCCCTCCGTCCCAGCCTAAAAAAGACAGTCCCTGAAGGACAGTCCCTGACGGTGCAGCGACTCAATAAGCTTGGTAGAAAGTTCAGGTTCATGTTTGTAGTTAGGGTAGTACAATCTTATGCATGTTGTGTACTGCCAAACGTCCAGTGTGTACTCTGCTTCACACTAGCTTGCTGTGTGTCGCCTATTGTTATGTATTGTGTGCTCCTCGCCTGTCATCCATTCACCTTCATTCCAACATAAAACTTTTAAGTTGGATGGAACAAATACTTAGAATTTCTAAGTTTGTACATTCGCAGTACATCGCTATCTGGCTAAACGTTTGCGTTGACTGTCGCGTCATTCGGCACATACAGCTACTGTTTCAACTTTCGAACCGCGGCATGAGGCCCTTCATTGTGAGGCGTAAATTTAGTCGCGGTAATCATATGAGTCTTGACTTGTGCCGCCGAAAAGCGCGTGGTGTGTTCGACCTTGGCTTACTGTGTGTCGTCAGACATTATGTACTGCGTGCCGCTGGCCTGTCATCCCCATCCATTCGCCTGCACTCGGGGTCCGCATTAGTTAAGTTTTTTTCGCCTACATTCGAGGTTCGCATTAGTCTAAATCCACTGTCATGTGATCAAGGTCTACGTGCGTGATGACTGCTGCGTCGTTTGGTACATGCCGCTATTGTGTTTTTTAAACTGTCCAACCGCAGCATGAGTCCTTTAGCTGTGAGATGCAAGGTTAGAATATCCCGGTAATTATATGCATCTTGATTTGTGCCGCCGAAGACAGCTTGATTTGTGCTGTGGAATACTAGTTTGGAAGACGTTAATGATGAACATGTTCGCTTTCTGCACTTAGTCTTCCTTAGCCGGTGATACATTTATGGCAGCAGGATCTCCGTGTCAGGGTTCGTCTGGAGTCAGGAGCAGTACCTAATACAGTGATGGCCACTGAACCTGCAACACAGCAACACTGCCTGCTACTCATGCGTAACCATGAGTAACAGGCAACGGGGAAGATGTGATGCCGGTCGTCCCAGTACTCTTCAGTAAAAACAACAATAATAACAATAGGGTATCAGTGAGAGGGAGAATAGTCAAACTTTTGATGGAATTCTTTTGATGTAAATCACAACAGAGTTAAAATATTCCTTTTTTACCTCCCAGAGGAATACTGACCTCCACCTCCACTCTAGCCAAAAATAATTTCAGGACACTGCCCGCGAGTCTGCGGATTTTGTTGTCAGTCACTTGCGCAAGGTGCCTCCGTGGTTGTCTTGAATCGATTTGGCGGGCTTGTTTTTTATTTTGATTTGTGGGAGGACTCCGTTGCATTGTAGGGAATTCAGCAGCGTTTGGGTTTTCCTGCAGAGGAAGATCTCGTCGGGCAGCGATGCGGACGTGGCAGCTGTGCAGGCAGAGCCCTCGGATCCTGAGGATGGTGAGGGCAAGAAAGAAAAGAAAAAGAAGAAGAAGCACAAGCGGGATCGTGAGGAGCAGGACTTAAATGGAGCACAGCCAGAGGTGCAGGTCAGTGCCTTGTTTATGGTTTGTGCATTACTTCTCGGAAGTGCTTGTTGTCCCAAAAGACAAGGTATGTGCTTTTGATGTAAGTGTATGCTTGTGATCCGCGAATGGCCAAGAAAGAAGTTAGTTTGAAATTGTTGTTAACGCCTCGTAATGAAGTGAAAACACTACGTTGAATTGATTTTGGATACGTCCACTTTGGGGCGTTTTTGCGTAGCGTTGTGTTGCATTGTCACCTGGTTGTTTTATTCAGCCATGTATTTTATTTTGGCAACAGTTACATTGGCGCGACGTTTATTGTTCCGCCTTGTCAAGCGCATTCCTGGTCTTTGCAGGCGGAGGAGACGGGCGAGAAAAAGAAAAAGAAGAAGAAAAAGGACAAAAAGTCTGAAGACGAGTGAGGACCTCAGAGACTTGTACCGCCGTTGTTTGTGGTGGTGTACAGAGGGCGACTGGTGCCGACGTTGAGGAGCGAACGTGTCTATTTTTAGCCGTTTTGAGCACGACTACCGTTCGGGCAGCGCCGCGTGTGCTAGAAGAGGGCCCAACTGCCAGGGGTATGGCGCGCAGGGTGCACCAGTGTCGTGCTGTTTTGAGTGGGTGCTGTCTGGGTAAAAGGACTGTAATTTTTCGAACGTTGTTGCGCCACTTGTCATCTTGCAAGGTAATGTCATGACCATGCTGGTACCTGGTGTTTTGGTGGTCGAAAATGGGAGCAATGTTGAAAGTACAGAAAGAGATGCTGTATGGCGGTTGGGTGACGCACCGTGACCGCGTATGCTACCCAGGTTTAACCTCCGAGACCTTACTCCGGAAGCTCTGAGCGGTACGGGTCATTTTTTGTACTTACGAGTAGGGAGCACTCCAGTGTTGACTCGCCTTATCTCAGTGTCTTCATTTTACCGTTTTACCCCGCGGAGCACGAAACTACATAGAATGATTTGTTGTTTCCCAGCCAACACATCCGTTGCGCCCCCCCCCCCCCCAGCCCACCCTCCATCGTTTTCGTGAAGGGGCACTGCTGACCATTCGGGGTGATTGGAGTCCGCACGAAGGATGGCGAAAGTACACGTCTCGTAAGATTCCGTGATCGCTGTGAAGATCCAACAACCGCGCTTGGTCGAAACGAACTATTGGATGGTGGCGGAATTGTGATGTCAGCTGTGCGTGCAGTCCACGAATTGCAGTCACAACACCGGGAAACCAAATTATTTCCCTCGATAGCGACCTTACGGACGTCGTAAAGAACTTACAGACGTACATCTTGATCTGTTGACCACAATTGGGCTACGAACGAGACGTTTAGGAAAAATGGAACAAGGAGACGGCTGAAGGCCGAATACATGGTTTACATGCCGACATCGCAATAAAAAAGGTTTGTGACCTGACCACAAGATGCGTTGCGGGGATGCCGCAGGCACTGCCTCACTGCTCGAAGGCTCTGTTTCAAGTCCCGATGAGGGCACAGGGCCTGCGGGACTGAAGCAGTCACATGCAGTGGCTGGTCGACCTGTTTATTCGCGTGATTTTATAGAAAGTGACACGACCAAACGCACTCGATACGACACGGCACATCAGCTGACCATAAGTGCCTGCAGCCCCTCCCCAGAGTGGCTGAACTGCATAATGAGGTCACCACACACCAAGTGTGTTGGTGCTGTGTGATCTCACCACAGGCGCTTAACGCAAATGGAATGGCAATGACCCCAGCCACCACCAGCCATCCTTCGGACCGCGGACCGCGGCCTCAGTATCACAGGATGGTCGCACCGTGATAGCATGTCATCCGCGAACGCGACTTCAAAGCACACCCGCCCAATGCGACATCAAACCCCGACGCGACATCCGAACCCAGGGTCCGCCCCAACGTGACGGGAAGCCGCGCGCCCCGTCCCAGCGAGACGGACGAACCAGAGGGCCGGCTTCCCGGCGTGGCCCAGTCTGGCACCGTCAGCCGGCCTACGACAGCAGGTAGTACCTGAAAAGAGGGACGGCGGACAGTCAGGGCACGGTTTCGGCCGTTTACGCTTGCGGCACTGTCGTGCGAATCCTGCCGATTATATTACTGCGTATGGACCAAGCCGCCGGCGGGAAATTCGTACATCGCAACCCAGTTTGTCCAGAAAAAGAAAGACGTTCTTTATTAAAACTGACGCAGCTACCGCGTGCCATGGCACACCATTACTTGCCATTTGTGTCCCACGCCACGCACGGATCCAAGGGGACGGAGCACAGGCGACGCCCCCCCCCCCCCGGTATTTTGACGTCCTCACCCGCCTACAGCGGTTAAGGGCGCCAAATGTGAAACCCATGGACGCCGAATGCGGGTAAAAGAATGGAAACCATTCACGGACGCACGTTGCCCGTGGACACAGACACCCTGTCAATGAGAGTACATGTGACTCCCTTGTGACAACACATGGGCGCCGTTGTATTAAAAAAAAGCTCCTGTGACACACAGGAAGCAGCCAAAATATAGCTCATATGCGCCCCGTTCCTAAACAGGCACCGTTAACACAATTATGTGTCACAAACAGAACGCAGAGTATACCGAGGTACCCTTGCGATGGGGCATGGGCACCCTGGGTGGAAAAGGCGCCGATCCAGTTTGGCACCCTACCGACCAGATTTTGGCGCCCCGCCGGTGCGAATATGGCGCCCACACAATATTGCTTTAGTGCCTCTACAAATCCCCACTTGGCAAAATCCTGGATCCACCCCTGACCCACGCCCACTCACGGCAGCTTGATGCGCATGAAAGTGAAGCAGCAGATGAACGAGACAAGCACGCAGCAGAAGCCGACACAGATCAACATCATCCGGTTGCTGCGCGGTGTGGCTGGGTTGTGCGTGTGGTCTAGCAGGATGAAGCCCAAGCCACCCATGGTGAAGAGGAAGGAGGATGCCAGACCCTCCATGATGTACTGGCCATTGACACGATATGGCAGGAAGGCCACCTGTGGACACAGAGAAATACTGTAAGGATACCATGACAGGTATCCTTTATTAGAGTAGATTGTAATGATGCAGACTGTTGATGCTTGCACCCATCAGACTGTAATGATGCAGGTTGTTGATACTTGCACCCATAGCCTGTGGTGTAACTTTTTGTTTCTCAATGAAGTTTCATTTGTGACATTTGTTGATAACCCCACCTACCTCCATCTTTTTCTCCTCAGAATTCACCCAGCCTATTTTGCACCCCAGCAAAAATTTTGGCCTACAGCCTTCAGGTACTGACAGGCAATGCCATGGCAGGACAGCCTGGTATCAAACTCAAAGCACCTGCATTTCAAACTGATGCTTTGCATGTGCATGAATTAATTAAATGAATAAATATGGACCACAATGGCTGGGGCCATGGTGCACCTATGCATGGGCACTGAAAAAGCAAGATCACAGTCCAAAAAATTGTGCTATGTATGATCACAAACACAAAGTGTGTTACTGATGATGTTCTTCACACACATTTCCTGATAACTAACTAGATGCACCCACAAGTATAAATATTCAAAATCTGCTTTCTGTAATGATTCACTGGTGGGACAAAAAGCAGGTCTTTTGATAATGGTCATTAAACCAAGGTCACTTAAGACATTACACAACAGGTGACAACATAACACAGTTTAAGTTAACAGTAAAAAGGAAAGTTAAAAGGAGAATCCAATTTAAAAAGCTTTGAAACTCCAGAGGTTTAGGATTTGGAGACATGATGTACATGAAAAGTTGACATCTAAGACTGCAAGCTACAGACTGATCATTTCAGTCTGAAACATGTGTTCATGGTAGAACATTACCTTAAAGATGCAGTTCTTAGTCCTTACCAAACAACATCATCATGGTGCATATCAGCCACCAGATATATAGACAAATGAGAAAATGCTTGAAGCATATAGAGGACAGTCATTACTCAAGGTGTCCATAAATGCTGAGCACTGCTGCCAAAACTCAAGCTTTTGCCACATCCTGTACTCATTATCATCCTGTACTCACTAACTCACTATCAGTCAAAAGCAGCAGTAAGTTATGTGTAGCTCCAGATGCCAGTTTGACTATTTCTCTGATGGGACTGCACTTGGATCAAATGGAGTTACACTTTGAAAGCCTGAAGTTGCACCTACAACCTCCTTTTTATATTATATGGCACCACTGCCCATAGCTTCCCAGACCACCAAATAAACCAGCTTTGGTTTTTCAATGAGATCTTGTTGGTGTGATGCTGATGCCAGTGCCCACTTTGGCATGTTATTCCCTGGCTTCTCTGACACACACCAGTGCCATTCATGTGTGCCAGTGTACACCACAGCATACTGACAGTGAAAAGAACAGCCAAGTTGCTTGGAAAAGGTACCATGATCACAAATCACTGCACACAACCTTGTGTCAATGCTTTGCCTGTGGCACAATTTGCTAAAACAACAATCTCATACCTTATCAGTGCCATTCAAAGATGAGCAAAGTGCTGAAGATCACAAACCTATCACAGACCAGTGCCAAGTACTTTTTCCACATCAGGAAATAATAAAACCAAATTGTACTTACTGGTTTGGAGTGACCTCGCTCATCAGTTGTGGAGCCAATACTAGGAGGCTCATTGATAACATCATAAATGATTCCTGAAAATGGAAATGAAACTAAAAACATTTGCCTGTCACATGGTCAAAAAAGTAAATATATGCAGAATACTTTATGAATTGAATGCAAGTTCCCAAATGCTCAAACAGCAATTATTAGTGCACTACACACAATGGGAACCAAACACCATGAAAACTAATTGCTGAATGTCTTCATTACTGAAGTGAAATAAATACAATTGCGTGGAAGAATAGCTCTTACATGAAAAACCCCTTGTGAAGATATGTTCACTTCACCTGTGAGAATAAGAAACATGATTGGCTTATATACATACAAAACACCAATCCAGTCTTCTTTCACGTACCTCCAGTGACTAAGAAATATGACACCAGGACGAATGCAAACATTTGCATCGCAGTCGGTTGCTGAAACCAGGACGGCTTCTTTATTTTTAAATTAGGAATTTCTAGAAGCTTAAACGGAAGTGAGACCAGGAACTCCATGTTGAAGTTTTCTGGCCGTTAGAGGTTACGTGACAGAAAACAATTAGAAAGGGAATAACAAACTGGCCCACACCCGGCGACCAGACCCTCAACTGCCCCAACTCGTAGCCCAATGACGGTTCGGGCCGGTGCGAGCCGATTCCGACGCACCAAGCGCACCGAGCGCCACGTTAAGAATCAGCTGACAAAATGGTTCGCTAAAACACTGCAAAACTGTTTACGACTTGGCTCCTTTGTCAAATATTTTTTTCTATTTATAACGCAGATCTCGCCAGTACCACAAAGAAATGTGTCTATAATGCAATTTTCTCAGTCAATGGCCCTCCGTACACGATTTTTATGCGGGATTTCCAAAAACAGTCTATCCCTCTACAAATTTTAGTGAGGATTTAACGAAACCTTAGGCCACGTTCAAAGAGACTGCATGAACTAAAACCTATTAACTTCTTGCTCCCAGGAGGAGCAGAGCATTTGGGTCAGCAGACAAACTGGACAATAGCGTTTTTGGCGAAAGTTATTCAGACATATGACGTCACAGAGTGAGAGAGGAGTCAGTTCTCGAACGCATCCCGGGGTTTCCTGTCCAAGGACACATGCAGACACACTGCGCCATTCATCTGTGCTGTTTATGTTAGGAGGTAGGGGACACTTCGAGGGAGACCTGGTGACAGCTAATTTAGGTACGGCGTGTGCTGGACCACCCGCAAAACGCCAAATCTGTCTTTTTAATGTTTTGTGCTTATAGTCTGGTGTATGCGTTTTGAAGCAGGTGAAGAATGGTATGTCGTGATCCTCTTTTTTATGACTGGTAGAATGGGTCATTTACCTAACCAAATGTTCATATCCGCCAATAAGCTATGGTGTTCACAATTTTCTGACTTCTGTTTGGCCTCATTTTCAGTGGTTCCAGCTTCCTATGGTTCTTTGTGAATTGACTGGTATAGCATACTGTGGTTATGTTTGAGTTGACTGGTATGGGTGTGGCAAGCATTACCTCATTATTGCAGTGGTTGTTTGTTGTTCATTTGTACCACATTGGTCTGCAATGTTGCCATTGTTCAGAAACCCAGTTTGGTACTGCTGTACGGTCCTGCTATGGAGTCCTAGGTTCCTCAGTCAGAAATGTAATATAAGCTATTGATGCAGCTTCATAGATGCCTTGTTTCCCATGTCCTGGAGATATTTAGATTTTTTTAGAGAAGGAGCAAATTAAGAATAAGTCCTTAGTCTGTTTTACTTTGTTATAGGATTTTATGATGTATCATGCCATATTACATAGTAGTCCCTGTGTAGCCATGTTCCAGTATATTTACTACCGTAAATAGTAGTGAAGATTGTGCTCTGCATGATGTGATGTTAAACTTGGAACTTAAAGCATTCCTGTATGCACCAAAGGATTGTAAAATGGATTTTTCTATTTGAAAAAAATTCAAAAAACAATTGTGTGGCAGGCTCGGACGGGCCTGCACAGTAGAGGGCACCAGACGTGGCAAGTATGCCACGCCTGACCAAGATGGTATGCAGCAACAGCTGGTTGCTCGTCTTGCTGGTGGTCGCCCTCAGCGGGCAGCTGCGCCTGGCCGCCGCCGACATCTATGTCATCAACGATCTCATCAACATCACTGTCACGTCGATGGAGGACGCACCGTCCGCCTTTGGGCCAAGCACCAGCGGTCCGGACGTAGTGGTGAGGGCGGGACGGCTGGCGGCGGTGGTCGGAAGTGGTCAGTGGTGGGGACGGGACGGTTGCGGGTCTTCCGCTGCCAATCGCCAACAGCGGTGGAAAAACCGAGACGTTGCGGCAAAGTCTGACTAGCAAGGATGAAGATACATTATGCCTACAAACCTGTGTTGAATGGTCAAGTAATCGACGCACTTTAACCTCGCTCCCTCATATACACGCGTGCCAAACGTCGTCATTTGTGCTTCTTGAACTGGTTGTGAAATGTTGGTTCAAAATCCTGTGGATATATACGGGTTAATGCGCGTAAGGTGGATGTGTATCTCCATTGTGTGTCCTCGAGGCCCTGTTACACGGCAGCCTAGACGGGGCGGCCCGGTGACGGGCCGTTTCGTTGCAGGGTCCGCTCGTGGTCAGCATGCCGATGAACGCGTGCAGCCCGCTGAACGTGTCGGCGCCCGACTTTGAGCACAACTGGATCCTGCTGGTGCAGCGCGGAGGCTGCACGTTCGAGGAGAAGGTGTGGCGCGCCGAGCAGGCCGGCTTCCGCGCCGCCATCGTCTTTAACGTCGGCTCCGACGCTGTCTGTGAGTGACGTGAAGGGGCGGGGCCTGAGGGTGAACGCCGGCTATAATCGGGCCCCATTTTTGGGATTGATCTCCGGCGCTAACTGTCCAGTCTGGTGTTGAGATGACAGTCTGTGTCACCTGCAGTGTTTTGTTATGCATACGTTTTGTGTACTGGATTAACGGGAATGTAAACCTAAATGCCCCGAAAAACGCCAGCCTTCTTTATTGCGCCTCACTGCTGTTTTTGTCATCTGCCTTTTGGCATACTCCACAGCGTCTAGCGCACAGCGCACATTGCAGTTATGAGTGACCAGCGCCACACCACCAGGACAACAATAGATCGCCGTGCGGGAGTCCCCGCATCTTTTGGCTGGCAGCCCACTCTGAAGCCTGACCACTGTCCGACAGCAGCTGGCCGGGGGCGTCTGACGGGACGGCGCCGCCTCTGTTGCAGCTCCCATGCACGGCGACGGCTCGAGGCGCATCAGCATCCCGTCGTTCTTCGTGGGCCAGAGTAACGGCCTGATGCTGACTCGGTTCACCAACGCCACGGCGTGAGTGCCGTTGGCGGAGGAGCGGGCCTCGTTCAGCGGGGGGGGGAGGGCTGGGCTGGCGGTTTGCGTCAAAGTGGAGAGGATGTGCTGGCCTGTTCTTGCACTTGGAAGAAACAGTTGAAATTGAAGCATTGAAGGTTGTTGTTTTTCCTCTTGAGAAGTGACAACTTGTTTTTGTTTACCATGCACATAAGGCAAATGGAAACTCTGCTTATCCTGCCCATAAGTTTCCATCAGCCAGTGCAGACAAAATCATAATATGTATGATGCAAGTGGGGTTGTTGTTTGTGGCATTGTATGTTGCATCGTATGACTGGCGATTTTGGGGTTTACATAAATGTCGGTGCGTAATGGAGGCTGGTACTCCTTGTGACATCACAGGGGTAAGCTCATGCATACCGAAATAGACAAAATCATATAAGGAAGTCCCAGGACAAGTAGCTTGACTGTCGCTTCTTCCGGACGAAGGGTCGAAAAGGCGGACATCGAAAGAGGAACGTGCATGCAAAGAGCAACGCACTTGGTATTCTCGATGTTGATTGCGTCTGGCAGTGCGTGTCGAGACTGTGGCTGTTTTTGTTGGGTAGAAAAACGTGGTGCTGACTGATACTGCGTGTGTTTTTTCTAGGTATCACCTGCGAATAACGAGCAGCTACCCGTTCGATTTCGCCGACTACCTGATCCCATTCGCGGTGGTGATTGCCGTCTGTTTTCTGGTCCTGCTCGGGATCATGGTCAGTAAGATCTCAACTGCATTCACTTTTGGGGTGTGACCATTGGTTGGTGTCTTCTTCCATTTGTTCTCTTTTAAACTAAGATGCATGAGGGTTGTCTCCACCAACGCCTCGTCATTGTTTTGAATATTATTTCTATGTAGACTCCAAGGCATACGGGCCTGTCGCCCAGAGTGTCTAATGGAACTTGGCTTCTGCCGTTGGCTCGCCCATCCCATAGTCTGATATAGATCGTCTGACTAAAGCGCGCAGCATCGCGTGGTGTGTGTGTGTGGCCTCGTTTCCTGCCGTCCATTTGCGGCCAGTGTGCCAGTCACGACAGGAGCGTCCCTCGCGTGCCTCCAGCGAGTCGGACAGAGGTGCCTGTGCCTCCCATGGGCCAGCAGGGAGCAATGCGCCAGTTCCCTCTGAAAGGCTCTGGCCCGTCGAGCCGCTTCAGTCTCCCTGCTGGGGCGGAGACGCGGTGGCGGAGGCAGGCGCCCGTGCGGTCGCAGTTGGCTCTGCGCCGGCAGTGACCTGAAGCCCATCGGACTTTAGCCGGAACGTGAGCGGACGGTCGTTCGGGGCTCGGTGTTGCGTCGTCGGGCAGGTGTTCCGTCTCTGCGCCGCACTGTCTCCCGGAGCTGGCACGTGTTCCGTGCTGTGCGCCAGGTGTACCGCTGCTACGCCGACCACCGGCGCGCCACGCGCCACCGGCTGCCGAAGCGCGTGCTCGACTCGCTGCCCGTGCAGAAGTTCGACAAGGCGGTGCACACGTACGACACGTGCGCCATCTGCCTGGATGACTATGCAGACGGCGACCGGCTGCGGATACTGCCCTGCAACCACGGTAACAGGCGGGCGGCGCGCCTTGTCGCAGACTGCCCGTTACGGGGGAAAGCTTTTGCTTCTTGGTAGATGGCGCGGGACACGGCTTTGGGGAATCCGTCTTTCCTTTGCTGTGAAATAGCTGTGGGAGGTTGACGGTCCGTATTGAATATTGAACTTCCCGGTGATGTCTAGAAGCCCAGTGGCGATACAGGGACTTGTTCGCCGTTTTCGGAAAACTACTGGATTGACAATGGTTTGGTGTTCGTGAGGATGGGGGTCCATATTTAAATCCAGCATTTGACCAAACATCGGCGTCCGGGTTGCGATTGTGACAGCCAGCGCAGCATTTTTCGCCCTTTGTGTCAACACGTGAAGTGTCTTGAGACCCAGTCATATTTGCAGTGCTTCTTCCTGGTTTGTTAACTGTGAGCCGATCGATGTCCGCCCCTGAACTGAGCCGTCGTCTGGCTGCGCCTTCCTTTCCGTCGTCGTTCTCCCCCGCCGCTGACCGCCGTCCGCGCGTCCTTGCGCCGGCAGCGTACCACACCAAGTGCGTGGACCCGTGGCTGACCCGCTCGCGGCGGGTGTGCCCGGTCTGCAAGCAGCGCGTGCGCGCCGGCGCCGACTCGGAGCAGTCGTCCGACTCGGACGAGGCGCCGGCCGACCAGGAGCGCGAGCCACTGATCGAGCCGCGCGCCCGCCGCGGCTACGGCGCTACGGGCAGGGTGAGTACCGAACGGCATTTGCGATGCTTACTAGTATGACCTCGCGTGTTTTTATCCGTGGACCGATTTAGTTGCTTCTTCTGGTGATTATGTAAGTGGTATTTACGTAGTTTGTTTTATTTTATATTTTAAATTGTATATTTTATATATAATTTACGTCGTGAAATTGCCTTGTCACGCGATCTTTGCAACAGTGGAAGAGAAATTGCTTTTATTCATGCTTGACACGAACTCCGGACAGTTTGACAAGACAAGTATGGACAGTGAGTAGATATGTCCCCTAACACAACAGGTGTTTAACTGTTCACTAATTCCTGGAATGGGAGAATGATGCAGACATGCGTTCTCCCTTTGTGAAACGTCCGTTTCTTATTCATGAGAAAGTCCACAGTATTCCGTGAACACGCGAGCCGCCGTTTTGTGTGCTGGCGTTTGGTCCGGGGTCGGCCGCCGGCTGACGGCGCCCTCTGGCGTGTCGCAGGGCGGCGGCCGGACGGTGGCCGGCACCGAGACCGACCAGGCACCGGGCAGGACACCGTCACGACGCCAGCAGCGCGTGAGTGCCGACTCCGGCCGGTGCAGGGCGCCCCACCCTTGCGTGCCTGTAGCGGTGTATGTCGTGGCGCGAGCCGTTTGCCTGTCAACGAGTAGTACACGGTTTGACCTCCGGTCGTGAGAGCTAGAAGCCAGAGTGTACCGTGTGTCCGTGAAGTGTTGTTCGGGTTCCCAGCACGCGCGGCCCGGCTCGGCGTATCGTGGCCTGGGCGGCGCTGCGCCAGCTGCCCTCCCTGCGGTCCGTGCTGCGGCCTAGCCGCCGTCCCTGCGGTCCGTGCCGCGGCCTGACCGCCGTCCCTGCGGTCCGTGCCGCGGCCTGGCCGCCGTCCCTGCGGTCCGTGCCGCGGCCTGGCCGCCATCCCTGCGGTCCGTGCCGCGGCCTGACCGCCGTCCCTGCGGTCCGTGCCGCGGCCTGACCGCCGTCCTCGTCTGTGTCGCAGTCAAGTCGCCGTTCGCGGCGCCCTGGCCGCCCCGGTCCGCCGCCGCCGGCGCCGCCGCCGGATGGGCTCAGCCCCCTGCTGCAGCAGGAGCCGACCTTTGTCATCACGGTGAGTGGCGGCTGACGTCGCGTGCCGGTACCGCGGCTGATATTAACGCCCGGCCGTATTTGGTGATGGCGTTGAAACATTCCAGGCAAATTGGCCGATCGTTGGTAACCTTTGATACATTATTATTATTTTATTACCGGAACAGTACAGGTTCCATCGTGTTGTAGCTCATGGCGTTTTCTTGGCTGTTATCGTGGTCATTTCATGGAGGTTCTCGGCGATTGGTTTTGAATTCGCTGTCGGGATGAGATGAATCTGGGTGCTGGACCACTGAAGACTGTTTTTTTTCTCTGTTTCCGCTGTCTAATATAGAAATGGGATGTCCGGAGGTGGGCAGTTGGATTTATTGAATCGCAAATGTTTTGCAGTAATTGTCATGTACTCATAGCGTTTTTGCGTAAACGTTAGAGGATTTCTGTTTATTTAGTCGCGAAGCATCGTCCATGTGGCCCGAACGACTTTACTAGAAGTTCCACTTTCAAAGTTACCGGAACAGCACAAAAAACAACATAATCATGCTAACGCATTGTGTTCGATGCGTTTTATTTTTTATGGTCGTCTACTAGTTCTGCACCGCGTGATACACTGGTCCGTGATTTCCTCATATCATCACTTGTAGTTTGGTCACTTTGTCATCACTAGAATTATGCATTGATGTCCTTGTACGATGTTATGTTCCGGAGACGTTTCACATGTCTTTGTATGCAGGACTGTCTGCGGCAAAGGTCACCATTTGCCGCGGCGCTGATCCGCTGACCGACACGACACTCTGTGACCACCAGCCTGAGAATGACCCCGAGTCTGGGCCTCCCCCCGCTGATCCGCTGACCGACACGACACTCTGTGACCACCAGCCTGAGAATGACCCCGAGTCTGAGCCTGCCGCCGCTGATCCGCTGACCGACACGACACTCTGTGACCACCAGCCTGAGAATGACCCCGAGCCTGAGCCTGCCGCCGGCGCCGCCGCCGCCGACGGTCCGAGGTCGTCGCCGGCGTCCTCCCCAGACGCGGCCCGGGGTCGACGCGACGGCTATCGGCCGCTCACCGGCCAGGATTCCGGTATGTCTGGCCTGACTGGTGGATGTCGGGCCTGGAGCGTTTTATGTGTTGAAGGACCCGAACCGCTGTAAATGGTATTACTGTGGCTGCCATGGGTGCTTTTTCGATGTTATAGTTGTGCCCCTGTGGGTGCTTGGATGGCCGAGGGCAAAGGCTGTTACATGTGATTCTGTATGTACCGGGTGGAAAGAAGAAGTGTCCTACGTTTTCCCTGAACATAGAGGTCCTATTAATTGAGTTGTGCCATATTTCGTTTTCATTACCACGTGCACATGTTAAGGAAAATTGTTTGACGTGCACACTTTTATTCTCAGCATTGTCAGTCATTAACCCACTGAGTAATGATCAAAAGTCCTAAGTTCTAGAATTTTACTGAAAGACGAAATGCGTTATGCTCAGTCAACGGAGATATCGTAGTGTTTTCAAGACTAAATTAACCGTACGGAAAGACCACTTTGAGGTTCACATAACAGTTCCTAGCTGGGAGCACAATTCTGAATCCGAATAAGGTCAGAAATGGTCGGGAACGATCCGCCAGGTACCAGGGAAAACATTAAAAAGGAGGAGACTATCATCAACCAGACTTCATCAAAATTGATTAGGTGCGGTGCCCAGGAGTCTGGCACCAGCCACGCCTCCGTGAGAAAGGTCCTCGCCGAAGGCCTCGAACTGACGTCCTACAACGTGGAAATCCACCAGAAGCTGAGACCAAGCGATCTTAAACAGCGCCTGACGCGCGCCAAGTGACTCAAGAGCAAGGTGGAAGTCGGTCCTTACTTCCTTGAGAACATGTGGTTCAGTGATGAGGCACATTTGGGATGGGAAGCTTAACGCACAAAGCTTCAGGATCTGGGTCACAGATCGTCCCGATGTCGCCCCAGAGAAGCCGCTGCACAGCGACAAGGTCATGGTCTCAGCGCTAGAGGGACCGTCGGACCGTTCTGGCTCTGGAACACCCCGACGGCACAGCGGCAAGAATCACCAAGGAGCGCAACATCCGGACCCTGAAGGTCTTCTGGAAGCGTCGTGTGCAGAAGTGTGGACTTGGCGGCCAAAGCTTCTGGTTCCGTTAGGGTGGTGCAGCCCCGCACTCCGCCAGGGCGCTTCAGTGGCTGCAACAGTGCGCAGAGTCGCCTGATCAGTCGGGAGTCTCAGTTCCCTTGGCCGGCGCACTGGCTAGACTAGAACCCCCTGGACTTCTTCCTCTGGGGCTATCTGAAGAGCAGGGTGTAGCATAAGGACCCTCAGGACCTGACAGACCTGAAGAAGGGTGTCAGAAGCAGGGTTGGAAAAGCTGTTGTTTTTTGGTGTTGAAGAACACCAATAAATGCGTGCTCAAAAAATATTTTATACTCCTACAGTTTGATCGTGTGCCTCCATGAAAAGCTACATTGTAACCATGTCAGCAGATTTCCAGTTTTTCAAGTAGATGACTGATTCCATTAAGAAGTGGGTATGATGTCATAACTGATTTATATCAAGAAAGTCAACTTAAACCAGCATAACATTTTGCGAAATTGTAAAATAAAACAAAATATAATAAAATAAATAATAAATAAATGCTGTACTCCAGCACCAAGAACAAAAAAAAAATCATCCCTGATTTGAAGCGAGATTCGGAACTTCGGTGTGCTGACGTGTATGAAAGTCACCCAGGAGACGAAGATCAGGGCTAGTCTGTGCGAGGAGCGAAAAGGACGGCACCTGGAACACGTTCTCAGGGCGTGTTACAGAGCGAAGCACATCATAATGCGTTTATGATAATAAATTTTCTTGAACCTGGCGTTTGACTGGTGTAAGCATCAACTTTCATTTCAAAGAGTTTCGGAGTTATTCGACTTCAAAATGCGGGGCAATGTCTTTCCATCCGGTGTAAATTATTTAGTGCCTTTCCATCCGGTGTAAATTATTCTGACAGCGTTTGCAGGGGTCAGTTTATTTTTTTTTCTTTTTTATTATTTTTTTTTGTAGGGACTGTGAATGTATTTTCTCTGGTGCATTGTGTCAGTAGCCCTCCTGTTTTACGACCCCAGACTGTGGCGTTTATTTGCACTCGCCGTCGCGGAACGTCAGTAACGTCTGACATCAGAGCTGCCGCCCCGTGTACAGACGGGGCTGCTTATTTGTCTCCGCTCGGGGGCCGGGGCGGGGCGAGGTCCGCTGCTGCCGCGCCCTGAGCTGACCGTCACCGCTGGCCGACAGACGAGGAGGCGGCGGCCGGCGACACGGCGACCGCGGGGCCGGCGGCCGGCCGGGACGCCGCCGGTCCGGCCCGGAGCCCGCCGCAGGAGGCCGCCGCCCGCCCGCTCGAGCCGGTCGTGGTCGTCGTCGACCGGGAGACGGCCGCCGACGCCGCGCGCAGCGACGAGCTCGTGTGAGCCGGCGGGCATGGGAGCCGGCAGCTGGGCGCCCGTCGGATGGCGGCGGCCGGAGGATGGACGATTGAGCCGCCGGAAGGCAGAGGCCCGAGCGGCCGGAGGACAGAGGCGGGAGCGGCTGGAGCACGGGAGCACGTGGCCCGGCTCGGGGACGAGACGAGGATCGAGGCGAGGCACCGGCCGAACGACCTGAGGCTCGCCGGGTGGTGATGAGGCGCGCCAGGTGCGGGCCTCCGTACTGTGACTGGTAATGTTTACTTGACTCCGGGTGACTTAGAATAGACCGACACGCGTCCCGGTCGCACGGTTTTGTATCGTAAGTGGGCGTGCCCCATATGTCCCCTTTGTTAGCGTGCGAGGCATCGTTCTTAGTTGCGCTATTTTGGCCGGCGTCATTTTAACCATGCGTAAGGTGGACGTTCCGCCTCGTTCTTAACCATCCATTGCTAATCATCACGTCATCAAACGCAAGATCCCAAAGCTGGAAAGGAAGAGGCATCTCAACGAAATATGGCGTCTGCTGGGATATTTGCTGCCCACCTACCCCCGGTGGTCTGCGAGTAGAGCGTCGTCGTATTTTTGCTGTTCTTGTGAACTGGAAAGTGATGCTGCCGGGGAGAGTATGTGTGTATAAGACGCGGTCGAGTGCCAATGTTGTGTCGGACTCCTGGGTGTTTTTGGCTCCCGCTAAAACTTCTACGCGTATTACCACTTCTTTCGCGGAAGTCCCCGTCCCGTGATGGAACAGCTTTGCCACCTGGCCCCATTTTTGTTTTGCATTTTCGCACGCACTTTGAGACTTCGTCGGCGTCACTGTTACCTGCTGGCAATCGCTGTTGTGGACTCACCTGGGACGGGTCGCTCCAGACCGTGGGCTCTGAAGTCTCTGTGGTGGAATGAACGTGATAGTTGTTCGAGCGGCGCCGGCTGCGATGTGACAGCCGGCGTGAAGTCATGGCCCCTGATTTGGGGCGATTTGCGCGTCCAGTCGGTCGTGTTTTAGTTCGCAGATACCATCGCGGAAAGCATCATTTGTAGGCCATGTGTAACGGGTCTTTCACGTTTTCATGAGTAAGGCGTCGATAGTCATTAATGTCAATCGTATGCGGCCAGTGTCTGCTTGGGCAGCACGGGCAGCAGTTCTGGTATGCGTTGAATATTGAAATTTCCGCCATCTCAGTCTGAATTGTTAAGCGACGAGGTCTGGTGTTTCGCGCATCGTAATAGAGATGGATGAAATAAACATTTTTAAGTAACAACCTGTTTTATTAAAAATTCATGAAACCATGCTGGCGTCATCGCTCACACGAAAAGAGGTGCCCCAAATGGAAATATTACAGGGATTCGACTGGTGTAATTTGACTGTATGGGGGAAGGGGCGGGACTTATTTTAGGCATGGCAACTGTTTACTTTTTTAGGCAAAATCCTTTGCATACTGATGTTCTGTTTCAGGAAATTTTGCGTGTCGGCCATGACAGCGCCGCAAAAAAGAGGATATGGGTTTTAGACAGGCATGCCGTCAAACGTTCCAGTGAGGTGGATTGCCCGGATTAAGCAGCAGGAGGTTCAGAATTTCACCGACAGACACGGATATGACCAATCGCGCGGTCCAGTAGTATGGCTGAAATCGTGCGACTGGGGTGTCTTTGTCGGTAAACACAAAGTCTGCCCCAGTTTTTACCCTGCAGCGCTTTCAGTGCTCATCTCTCCCGGTCAATGTCCCCGCCCGCGTGCTGCACTGGCGCCTCATCATTTACTGCCAGCAGTATGCTACCGTCTTGCTTCCAAATGACTTAGCAGATCATAAACATTGGGCAAAAAGGTGAGCGTCCCAATTTTTCTTTTATCTGGCAGTATGCCCCGTAACTTGAGCTGGACAGAGCGGTTACGAAGCGGACCTAGCCGACTATTGCCCCACGATTATGCTTGACTTCTCTCACCCCCCCCCCCCCAGTGGCTTGTTTTTCTCCTTGACTGGGGATCAGGAGCTGTGACTGGAGATTCTGCCCAACCCTCCCCCGCCCAGTTAACATGTTGCACGAGTCCCTGGTATGCCATCAATAAACACGTGATGCCATTAAACTTTGTGTATGATGAGAGCTAAGGGCCCCGCCGTCATTTTGATTGGGGGTATGGCAAAGTTGGCCCCAGATAGGGGCGAATCCAGCGGCACAGCTTGGGGGAGCCAAAGCAGAATTTGCTGGATATGGATGGTAGGCCAGTGATTCAGCGATCGGGGGGGGGGGGGAAGACGTTGGCCGTGGGTTCAGAGTGTCCAGCGTCTTCAAACTCTAATTGGGTACTAACGGCCATGTTTGGGTGGGGCAAATGGCTATTTGTCCCCCTAGAGGGCCCCCAGAGGGGCCATGGCCGAGATGGCTCCCTCTTGATCTGCCAGTGGCCCCAGAAACCAATCTACCAAACTAGAAAGGTATGGAATTTCGGCCAAAATTCATCGGATTTTCATTTTACAGGCACCAGGTCGTTTTTAGGGTACTGCGTGGATAAAATCCGGGTATGTTTCGATAAAGATGCAATGTAGGTTCCGTTGTGCTTCAAAATCATGTATTGCGTGCGAGGGCATGGGTAAAATCAGGTAACATCGGTCGTCTGTCTAAAATCGGTTTTTGTTTATTTGCAGATAGGCGCAAGTCGACCAAAGGACATTCAAATGAAAGACCACCTTCAAATTTGAAATGTGATTGCTTTAATGGTTGCTGTGAGCAGCTGTTTGGCTGCCTTCATTTTTTTAAAATAAATTTTGAATTTGGGTAATTCCGGACACCACTCGGTTATTTCAAAAGGTCATCCAAATTTACCCGATCCATATCTGATATAAGCGGTGCTAACGGAAGCTAAACTGAAATTTCCTTGCTCAATCACGAGCTAGGTATCTACCCCAATGTCAGCCTCCCACTACCTTTGTTACTGACGTTGGCTTGCCGCGTCACCGCTGCTGTTGCTGCCGCCGGGCACCAGAAGTTGCCTGGTCGATTGGTTGTAGTACTTCTGCCAGCCGGCCAATTCTTATGTGCTACCGCGCATTTCTAATAAAAATGGCTTTAATAAAAATGTATTTCATTGCACATATTAAAGCACAGATTTCGAGTATTCAGGTATTATCGGACGATGTCCAGTATTACTAGAAAAGTGGTGCCTTAAAAGGTGCGGCATGATGGCGAGGCAGACGGTTTCAGCCATTTGCAGTCACCTCTAAAATAAAGTAAATGCGCGAAAAGAGTGTAATAAGATAATTACCCACATTCCTACTTGTCAGTTGTTCAATGGTAGGCGAGAGAAAATCGGAAATTTAGAAACAAAAATAGTGAATTCAAAGAAAAAAATGTTCGCCTGAGACCTGTAATGTTTCGTATGCGCAACGCGTCTCGTCCGACATTACTCAAATCTCCCGTATACATACATACATATATATATATATATATATATATATATATATATATATATATATATACGTGTATATGAACATATATGCACGCTATTCCCTGTCCTATTCGATTTTCGAAATTACAGATTAAACGAGTTTGCTAATGTCATGTATGTATTCGTCCTGCATCATCTGTACAACGGAAACAACTGAACATCGCACAATTCCATCAATCGCAAAATACCAAGAACTGTCCCCAGATCTCGAGTGTCCGCTCCAAACTACTGACCCTTTCCACCACTTTCCAGCAAGATCTTACCCAAATCTTCCATAGTCGGAGTCTGGGGATGAGGCAAACGCTAATTTTCAACTCATTTTTCACTATGGAATGTCATTCAGGAGCAATGTTAAGTCTTGAACTTGGGAGACAAGATCACCGAAGCCAGGGGGAGAAGCCACGAAATCCAGGAATACGGAATAGTGATCATTTATATGATGCAAAGCAAGCATTGTATGTTTTCCTGTGTGTTAAATATGAAGTCAGTTACATAAAATCGTTTTTTTTTCTATAAATCTTGTCATATGCCACAGGCATATGACAAAATTCGACATCTGTCCCTCCCCTTTCTGAGGAAAATCCTGACTACGTGCCTGGCTTCACCTCACAAAAGGAGAACGCCGTCTGACAGTGGCCCTACCGACGACAGGTGAGAAAGCCACCACTCGGCTAAAGGTAAGTTTCTGCCCGACGAAATCGCAAACTATCCTTTTGCATAATTGCCACCAATGTGAAGAATGTATCATCCTGTTTCTAACCGTACTTTCCATTACTTGATTTTCTAAAAAAATAACAACAAAATCGTAACGATAACGTACCACACAGTAATACCGTGCTGCAGTCGACTGGCGGAGAACAACATTATTCCGCGGCGGAAAATGTAGTGCCGTCAAGGTTAAGGTTATTGACATCAAGGATGTGTAGACCCTGCATGAATCTTCAAGGGATTAATGACGTCATATATATGAAAATTCTTTTCTGTTGCCACAAACTGAACTTGGAGAAACTGCTGAATTATTACGCCGTTATATTATGATATTGGATAATTTTTGGGATATCTGATATCAGTATTATTACATTATGACATTTAATACTCGTTAGATTAGGTTGCTAGGTTGGGTTGCGCTGGGCTAGGTTAGGTTAGGTTAGGTTAGGTTAGGCTAGGTTAGGTAAGGTTAGGTTGGGCTAGGTTAGGTTAGGTTAGGTTAGGTTACTATGTTAGGTTAGGGTAAATTTTTATTTATTGTTTCATTTCACTTCCTAATATTTTCCAGTTTTGTTCCATGGTTTCTTGTGCTAGGCTAGGTTAGATAAGGTTAGGTTAGGTTAGGTTAGGTTAGGTTAGGTTAGGCTAGGTTAGGTAAGGTTAGGTTAGGTTAGGTTAGGTTAGGTTACTATGTTGGGTTAGGGTAAATTTTTATTTATTGTTTCATTTCACTTCCTAATATTTTCCAGTTTTGTTCCATGATTTCTTGTGCTAGGCTAGGTTAGATAAGGTTAGGTTAGGTTAGGTTAGGTTAGGTTAGGCCAGGCTAGGCTAGGCTAGGTTAGGTTAGGTTAGGTTTGGTTACTATGTTAAGTTAGGGTAAATTTTCATTTATTGTTTTATTTCACTTCCTAATATTTTCCAGTTTTGTTCCGTGATTTCCTTTTTCAGATATTTTATTTGACTGCTTTTTATTTTTTTGCATTTTTCAAATTGCAACTACACTTTGCCATCTTTGTGATATTTTTACTTGTTTACGTTTATTGTTTATTATTACTATTATTATTATTATTATTATTATTATTATTATTATTATTATTATTATTATTATTATTATTATTATTATTATTTTTACAACGGTTAACTTTCTTATTTTAAAGATAATTTATATCGCATTAGTTATTTCCCCAAATTTTTTTATTACTCTTGATTGGATTCTGAGTCCGACCGACGACCAATCAGCGTCGAGATCTCACGTAAACAAACTATTTAAAGCAGAAACGTCAAAAATCCCTACGCGAGCGTCCGGCAGTTAGCATACCAGTGACGACGCAATCTGTTTCGGGGGAAATAATGTGTGTTTCAGATTTTTCCGGCTGAAATCGTAAGTAATACTTGTCAGTATTGCATCTGAAACGCCATGCAACCACTACTACGATTATTTTCCCTCGAAGGTAAGCGCTCGGTCAAAATGTTACTGTTGACCCGCCACTCGTTAACCAGATTACGTACAATGGATGTTTGTTAGTAGCTTTTAAATGCATATCCCAACCTAATAATACTTTATCTGATCAACCTAACCTGTCATACGCCTGCTATTACACATACTCCTGTCCCTACGCTTCAGTCTTCCGACAGCTAACCTTTCGTTTTGGAAAATGAGTGTGACGGCCAAGACGAGCTTACTGTAGTTCTGTGCAAGACTGGTTGCGCCGTCGCTGCTTGAAGTGTTACTGTCACGGGGAATGATCTTGAACGGTGAGGTGATACCAACTCGTAGATTATCGCGAAACCTGCCCCTTGGCTCTGGCAGTGCCTTCTTGTTCCATCCTGAGGGAACGATATAAAATGAGAACACCAGCTTCCGTATTTTACCGGTTTTTTTTAGGACCAAATAGAACACAAAATACGAATACGTTGTTATTCAAGACATCTTTTATATCCATTCTGGTCCTGCAGCCTTCGCACAAGCGCTAGCATACAGGTGCCCATGCTTAGTCCTGCCTCGTATTGTGTCATTTTTGAAATCAGTTTAGCTTCCATTAACTGCCAGATCCAACAGCAGGAAGGAAAAAAGCCAAATAGGGAAGGTTTTTTTCGCAATATCCAGCATGTGCAGCGTAGGCTTTTTGGGCTATAAATATTGGACCTTACCTTCGGCAGTTGTCGGGGGTATAATCCTCCAGTCAGATGGTTGGAGGGGACGCATCCTTCCGCCACCGGGGGATGGCAGAGCTCAGGGGATGGTGAGAGCTCTGTAACTGTCCATAATTATTCTAATTTGGTAAGGTTTCTAGTAAGTAGGTACGTAAGTAAGGTTTGTAATTTAGGTTTAATCCGTGAACGTTTTTTCAAATTGTCTTCTCGATGACCGTTTTATGTAGCTGCTGCATTCCACCAACGTAGAACCGCAAAAGGGATCGAAATATGACTATGGAAATCGAGCAATGTAACTCTCATTTGCTGCAAAGAGAGGAGTTTGACTGTTGTAATTTGAGTTAAGAACATAAATACGCAAAATGAAAAGTTCTCTTGCTTCAATAAGGTGATCACTTAACCCGACACCGCCTGGCGTGTTTTTTGTACCCGCGAACGCCTAGGGGGTGTCAAAAAGGGCACTCCCTGTTATCTCAGGATCTAACCGTCGGATCCGAACCAGTTTACAACCAGTCGATAGCCCTGAGTATTACGATTCAGAAAACATTATGTTAGCCTCGGTCACATGACTGTTGATGCCACCGGTCACGTAAAACGTATAACACGACGGCGGAAAAATTGACACCGGTTCGTCATATCATGGGCATATTGACCTTCGATCCTTCAACTGGATATCAGACGAAAGATCACGATCTTCTGTATCGGAAGCATGCCGAAATGTAAAAAAGCGCCGGGCCAAGGTCAACCTAGGTCAGGCGAAATATTGGTCTTACTTTGCATGCCAAAGATCGATACTTACTCGCAGCCGTTTTGATCCACGTAACAAAAATGGCGGAAGTGAAGCCTTCTGATGATCAATTTTGAATCGCCTGATTTTCATCCAGTCAAGATCAGTCCAGGTCAGGTCAGAGGAGGCTTGCATTATTCTTCCTGACAAGGAATTTCTCGCTGCAGTTCTTAACGGAGTCTAGATTTTTCACAGACAACGTTGTATTCTATTTCGTTTTGACATCTACCTATGACTTGACCAGACATGACCTCACGTTGCATTTGGTGAAACTTTTAAGAGGTGGATATAGATTTGTTTGTCTGGCTTGAACGAGGGAGGAAGGTCAGCGGCAACTACCTCTATCACTCATCATGCATGTGACCTATCATGACCTCTAATGTTGACGATATGGTTGTGTGTCCTTTTAGGGACCTTGCCCTATGTAAATTCAAATAATTCATGCATTAAACGAAGAATGTTGGTGTCACCGTCCCAAGAGACGAAACATGCATGCAAAGGTTCGTTTGAGGACATATTTCCATGACTTGACGTAGCATGGAAATGGTTTTGATGCCAAAATATGAAAAATTGATGGATGAACAGATACTGAAAATTTGGTTGGGCTGACTAACGGTTCAGGAGTTGTTCAAGAAAAACTGACAGATTTGACACTGCCCCATTTGACACCCACCAGGCGGTGCCGGGTTAAACTGGAGAAGCATGGCACAGTTTTGTGCAGTTACCCATTATTTTCAACAATCGTCTGAACAAAACGTACATTGATCACCACATTGAACTTCGCGTTAGCTGAACGATAACTTCTCGACAAATATATGCACTGGTTTTGCGTGGCGATAGTGGCGCTAAAGTTGAAACTCCTAACCGCTCTCAGATTTTCATGGCCGTGAAAATAAAACTAACAATGTGCCCTCATTATGACAAAGTCCAACAACGAGCTTTTAAATGACTACTTGAATCAGCTGTCAAACATTAACCAGACTGAAGCGCACAGCACGATTGTCGAACTGTGCTGAAGTGCTGGTGTGAGGACTTCGGGAAGACCAAAATGCCCAGAGCCGCTTGTTCCTCGTGAAGCGCGCAGCGCGATCATGGAATGGTTGCGGAGTGTATTCGGTCAGCTTTTCGGAACAAAAGCAAACTTTTCGGCAGACGAAAAACACTCCGATGTTGAAACAGATCGCGATGTTCGCGTTGGTTGAGGTCGTCACTTGACGTAAAACGTCAAACACACTTTTTTCTGAGAAGCAAACTGTGCGGACCGCAAAACCCACGGTGCCTCCGTACCGCGTCCGTTTGGCTCAACAGACATTACGCAATGAAGCGTGCAATGCGATTCTGCGACGGTTTCGGGGTCAGTTCGATCAGTTTTTCAGCCCAAACTTGATTCGAATGCAAAAATTCCAAAGCGCGGAGTTTTAAATGCGCGGAGCGGCAAATGGCAGGGAAGGCGGTCACTGCGTCCGTTCAGCGCATGCGCCTTGTGGTGTGCATGGGGAACTAGGAGTTCATTTTTGGGGGCACATGGGCGAGCGCGAAGCGCTAGGACCTAGTGGGGCGAGCCTGCCGAATGCCGGCGGCTCCCGCTAGTTCGTGAATGTATATATGTGTACTTTTTAAAATCATTGTTCATTCTTAGGCCAGTAAAGTTCATAAGGCAAAACAGGCAACGAGGTGTATTCACACACGGGGCAGCAAAAGCAGTTTTTATAGTAAACGGCCGCGATGATTTCATCAGTTGTTTCCAGCGACGGCGGAAAAGGGGGGGAGCGGGAGGGGCGGCCGCCCCCCCAGCCGTCAGGCTGGGGGGCAAAACTATGTTTTCATCCCCCCAGAAATTTCGGTCACTGTACCAAGCAAAACCGTAAAAAATCAGCCTTACGCTATAAAAAAAGAAAAAATCGATGTACGAACCGAAAGAAAACGTACTCCGAATATACAAGAAGGCTTTGTGCTATGAAGAGAGGCCTGTGGTCTGAATGAGCGTTTAGAGACCCCTGCTAGATGGTAGGGGAATTCACAGCTTGTTTCAGGAGGGGCCCCCTGTAGACCCATAAAGGACCCCTGCCAGCCTCTGAAGGGGCTGGCAGAGGTCTATTTCTATGCTATTTGCTATTGCTTTCGGTCTGGAAATAGGGCCCTGCCCCTGCCTCCAGAGGTCGACATGGGCCCTTAACAGACAGATAGAATGCCCTCTACAGATAGGCAGTGGCACCCTGGCCAACAGGTGCCCCTAAACGATTGTTCAGGAGCCCCTGCTTTCCTGTACAGATGCCCCTGCCGACCTGTAACAGGCACCCGCCAGATCGCCAGGAACGTCTTTACAGGTGAGCATGGGCCCGTGTACACTTCAGCGAGATACCTTTACAAACCGACAGTAATTTTAACCACATGGGGTCCCACTCATTACGAGGGCCAGGCGCTGATCCAAAGGGGAGCAGTTAGGGTGGCCACCCCCTCCTCCCTGAGGACTGAGAAGGGGCCCCTGTCAGACTTAAAAAGGAGGCTCGAAGGGGCCCCGTATGAGCTTCACGGGGTCTCCATAAAAACCTGACATGCTCTTGATGTAGTCAGAGAGGCCTCCTGGAGGGCTAGATGACTTCTGAGACACATAGAGTGTCCCTGAAGCTCCCAAAGGGCCTCTGAGACCACAACAGGGTCCCAATACGGCAGAGTGTTCCCGAGACCGCCAGATGGCTCATAGGGCCCCTGAGACGGCCAAGATGAGGACTGAGTCCCTAGAGGGCCCCTGTGAGTGAAAAGCTGAAGGTTCTTGATGTAGTCAGAGGGCCTCCGGGAAGGTTAATGAGACCCTGACACGGCAAGATGACCCCTAAGATAGAAAGAAGGGTCCTTGAAACTCTTCGAGGGTCCCTGGGACTGCAATGGGCCCCCAACACGGCAAAGGGCCCATGAGACCGCCAACATTGCCAGAGAGGCACCTGAGACGGAAAGAACTTTAGATGGTGCCTGGCACGGCATAAGGAGACCCTGGCCAGCCAGAGGGGCCCACTGAACGGGGATTCGTCGACAACCTACTCAGTCTTGAGAGGAGCCACAAATGGGCTACATTGGCCTTTTTGAAACCTTTGGGGTTCTTGGTGCTGTCAGGGGTTCCCGGGAAGGTCAGGTGGTTTTTGGGACGGCAAGATGGGCCTGTACACCGCAGATGACCCCTGAGAACGCCAAAAAGGTCGCAGGGCTCCTGCGAGACAATGACGATAAGAGTGCCTCTAAAACGGTATTTGGGCTTTATGGGGGCGCTGGGCGGATAGAGGGTCCCCGAATGTAATAAGTGGGCTCCTGGCACGGGCAAGATCCCCCTGAGACTGCCAGCGAGGCCCATGAAGCGCCAACAAAACGGCTAGGGCTGTTACGGCTAGAGGGGTCTTAAAAGACTGCCAGATATACCTCATGTAACAGAGGAAGCCCCCTGATACAGCCATGGGGACCACCGGGGGCGTTCAGAGGGTCTGTGGGCCCTGGAATTGCCAAAAGGTCTTTTGTAATTGTCAGAGGGTCCTGAGATGGCAGAAATGTTCCCCAGAGACGATAAGAGGGATATCCAGGACCGCAGGGGGTCCAATGAAACTGCTAGAGAGGGACCTTTGAGATTGCTAACTAAAAGTCTCTAGCAATAGGAGCCACTGAGACGACCAGAGGGGCCCCTGAAACTGCTAGACCTTGAGACGTCCAGACTGCTCGTGAAACGGCCAAAGGACTTAGACGATTACAAAAGGCGCCCCTGTCATAGCAGAGAGAGGCTTATACAGGGCCCTTTTTAGTGCCTGAGGGGCTCCTTAGACGGCAAAAACGTCTCAGGGACAACAGGAAGGAATCCGAGACGGTTTAAGCGTCCCTGAAACTACTAGATGGGAAACTTCCAAAGGAGCACCTGAGACGTCCCGCGGGACACGTAAATTGGTAAAAGGAGCCTGAGACCACTAGAGGATCCTGGCACGGCAGACTCCCCGAGACCACCAAAAGTGCCCCTGTAATTGCAAGAGGGAACCTAAACTAAGCTGACCTAAACTGAACTAAACTAGACTAAACTAACCTAAACTAACAAAAATCCAGAAGCTACGGGATTGGGAGGGGGGGGGGACAGACGGGCTCCTGAACCAGATGCAAACACGACATTTCAAATGAAGGGAAGGACGGAGCCGCCTAAAATCTTGCCGTTTTTGTCATATTTCGGGCACTGTGTTCGGAAACAAAACGCAGAATTTTCTCAAATAAGATGACACGTTTGAATTTTTTGGTCACCTTGTATCGTAAAAAGCAGAAATATATCATTTTCCATACCTGGAGGGCAAAAAATGGGGGCCCCGCGCTGACCATTTGCCTCCACCTCCCTCCCCCGCCTTAGCGAAATCTGGGATCCGCCCTTGGCGAGGGCTCCCATTGGTTTCGAGGGTCCCCTTGATCCGATTTGCCCTCCCCCTGGGCGGAATCCTGGCTACGTCCCTGATCCATTATGTGAGGGATTTGGCGCTGGCATTGTTACGTAATGTGTGTGGGGGGGGACAGGCAAAGCTGCTTTGGCAAGTGCTTGAGATAATGATTTCGTTCTCGAATGATAGTCTGTAAGAGCTTTGTTACTAAGCGTCGAGTTAAAACTTAATGTTGTGGGAGGAAATTGCCTTTCCAACCGTTTACAAATGTATTTCATAATAATGTTGAATTCGTGATGTAAACGCAAACATCATAACAAGCAGAAGTTTGCATCATTCGCCATTTTGAAGATGGATACCCGAAGTCAAAGACCTGAAAAATGGCAATGGGTACAGAACTGAACAGAAAAATCAACGCATGTTGGAGAACACAAGTATGCACTAGCGCCAAAACCTGGAAAAAGGTTTGCTTATTTAAAGAAAAATTGGGCGATAACAAAAAGAACGAAGTTCAGTTGTTTTTTTTCGGGATGGGGGAAGAAGGTAACCCAAATGAGGTCGGCTGTTGATCCGACAGAGCTTACCCCCCAGCCAAAAATGCAATCCGCCGTCCCTGGCAGTTTCATCAAACAGGCCGCGATCCATCAGTTCTTTCATCAGACTTTAAAATTACGGTGTCATCATTCCAGCACTTTAATTCACAAGCTGTGCAGCAGGAACTCTTGGGCCTCCTAATTTGGTCATTAATGTGCAGCTCATGGGAAGGCTTGTTCTCGGACATTAATTGGAGTGAAGTATATTACGATATAAATTACGCCACATCGTCCAGCAGGTACAGATCTGTAAATTTCAAGTTACTGGCCAGGATTCAGGTCCACAAGTTCTCCTGCATAAAGCTGAATAGAACAGACCGATGTATGTACAAGCTGCAACGTGGAAAATGAAACTTTAATGCATAAATTTTAGAGTTGTCGTCGTTGTCGTTGTTATTGCTGTTGTCGTTGCTGTCGTCGTTGTCGCGTTACCAAATGTTTTTGGGTAGACAACGAGATGTATCTGAGACAAATCAACGTGCCAGTGGAATACTGAAACATAAACGCAAGGGATGTAATACTGGGCACAAACACTTGCGGTGGCAAAATATATGACAAGTAAAGGGTTGAGCTTCAACAAAGCATTCTTTAAAATTTTAAAGGCTGATCGTAGAACGGAACACCTCTCGTCTGTTATGAAGAATACTGAGTACAAAGTCCACATGAAGTGGGGAAATGTTGTTCATCCGGCACAGTAAATGAGGCAAAAACGGCAGGAAAAGGGGTTTTTCTGTTTTAATCAAAGTTGACACATTTAGTAGTGATGTTCGGCTTATGACAGATCGCAGATGGTGTTTGGCGAATGTTTTGGTGTGGCAGATTTGGTAGCGTTTAACCCATGCTACGGTGTCCGGATGTCAGTAATGAATAATCCGTTTAGTGGGGACAAATGGGAAAAATTAAAGAAAATAAGTAAATAAAAATGACAAATATGCAGCTCCTCATGAACTTGGACACCGGCATTGCAAGGGCCAAAATTTGCATCGCCTTCATTCTCGCAGCAATAACCTTTTTATCGTTTGACCTGACTGTCTTCGAGATAATGGTCACTGAAGATCATTGAAGATCATCGAAGATCATGAAGATCTCCTAGAAACACTGAAACTACGATCCCGTCTCCCGGGCAAGCGCATCAGACAAGCAATTGTTACGAGTATGTTCATATATAATATGTCTATGTAATAGATACCAGTATGCCACAGTAAATGCTATGTCGTTGGTTGTTCCAGTCATTTTACCTTGGATTCCTTATAAGGCGGGGTTTTATTATGATGGATGCACGTTTCCCTGCTCGGACATGTGAATTTACGTATTCGTCGACGTCGGTGTTTTTTAGCTTTTTGGAACCATCCCTCAGGAAGACCCGTGGCCAAAGTATAGGGTTAGCTTGTTTTTGATTTTTTTTTGGATTAAGGCTAATTCTGTTTTACCGTATAACACTTGTTTACGTCCAGCCCAAACCTTGGTGGCTAAATGATGGCGAATTTGATGGCAAATTATCTCAATTATTCTGTTTTTCCGCGAGTCCTCCAAAGCTGAGACACATCACTGATGTATCGTGCAGAAAAACATGTTCAGCTCTGTAAACCACTACGTGTGACGTAGAAAAATGCCACGGCATTACGTATATCCCTGACCTTTGAATGCACTGGTCAAATAGAGAAGGAATGAACAGAGGGACAGATTATTCTGCATTTTTACGTAACGTACCATTTTTTCTTATGTCATAGGATTAACCCCCGTCGACTGGGGGAGGGATTGACCGCCTCCCCCTGAGGTTTTTCTTGCGAGAGAACGAACAAACGCAGTGCCACGAAACTTCGTGTACCTTTTGCTTGATCATTTTTACACTCTGTGTCAAAGTTTTGACCTCAGGTCAAACGGACCATTGCCCAAAAAAGTTTAGCGCTCTGTAACTTTTTCGCAAAACAAGACATCGCAATAATACTTTCAGGGATTGGAGATCTTGGCAGATGCAACAGATCTGCTACCTCAGATTTTTTGGAATTCCCTGTGTCATTGACGTAAGGTCAAGCCCATTTTTAACACATGTCGTTTTTTTCGGACATTGGCGGAATTTTTCATAACATTTTTAGTTTGGAGTGATGCAGACGTCTAGTTACCGCCAATGGACAAAGTATCAATGACTCCCAGGCATTGACCTGAGGTCAGGTCACGAATAACTGTTGTGAGTCAAAATGTACCGCCGTCAAAATCAGCGATGAATTACTCAGAATGGGTAGAAAATGGCATAACTGGCTTGCACAGACAAAAGTAATATCAAGAACCTCAAAAAGTTTAAAAAAAATCGCATATTTTGGAAATAAACAGGCTTTCGTAAATAAAGCTTCACCAGTTGTGTAGATTGGTAACTAATGATTTTTTCCAAAATTTAAGCATGAGAAACCATCACAAGAACCACTAAGATCAATCAAATTTGCATGGAGAGGCTAATGGCCCGAAAATAAAGGGGCGCTAAAACTAGTTCCCGTTAATTTCTTGTTGCGTAGGGCTGCGGCGCCCACCGACAACCGGCTTGAAAATTGCCGTGTCTTTCACTCAACGTTTCGGCGTATAAAATGAACAGGTCTGAGAAATTACGGCATCTGCGGACCTTTACCTGTGCGTTGGTGCCGTTACCTAGGCGTTATTAGTCACAGACCTTGGGATTCAGGCCGTTTATCGGTCTCATGCAGTCGGCTATGAGAAAACATATTTAAGACGTAAACGGCTTACATATTATCCGAAACTAAACATTCGACCAGTTTCGAGCTCTGCTTGCCACGAGCTTTCCAACGGTATGCTTATTTTTTATCGTGCGGCCAACCGTTCGTGAGTAAGGGGGGCGATCACCCCCCCGTCGGGCGTGTTCGCCGCCGACCCACGGTTGGGCGCCGGTTAACGAGTGAATCACGTCACTTGCAATGTCTGAAATGAGGTTGGATTTGCCCATACCTTCTGGAAATAGTTTTAACAGCATTAGGCATGTCACCATACGAACACAAATTTAGAACGCGGCCAATTTGGACTAAATTAGGCCAGTTTAGAACATGGTGATATGGCTGCAAAAAAAGATGAAGCCGGCATCCAAGACAAAGGCGTCGCACAAATGTGGCAGCTTATCAGCGAGCTCATCGCTGGAGTTCTCTGTCCCGCTTACTTCAAGAAAACCTGCAGCTGCTGCTGGAACTTCTTCACGTCGTTCGGCTCCCGTTCTACGACCCCGATCAGATCACGTAACCTCTGCGTCATCTCGTCAATCGCCACCTCGATCGGCGACAGCTCATACTCCTGCGGAACACAACAATCGGAGAGTAAGTACTCCTGCGGTACAACACGGTTCGTCAGCTCACACTCCTGTGTCCAACAGCAGCCGGAGAGTTAGTATTCCTGCGGTCCACCGCCCTTTCTCGACTGCACCTGCTTCACCGCATTCATTCGACAATCGTCGAGAGAGACGCCAGAAAAGAACTCCAATGTCATTTCAGGACTTCGTATTTCACGCAAAATAAACACCACCCTGCGTGCGCAAAAAGAATCGCGCAGTACGATACGGAGAAAAATTAGACGTATGATGAAAAAAGGACGGATTGTAACAGTCAAGCGCCACGTCATGTGGCTGCCACGTGACGTCATGGACGGCCATGCCCGACGTCATGTGATTTCACGTATGGCGTCCGTTACCGGACATTCCCGCTGAGACTAGCAGGGATGTCGATTTCTGTAAATGATTGGGGGGACCGAACCGAGGGTCCGACAATTTAACCTACCCACAAATGTGGGTTTCTCAGCGGATTTAGTCCACATTATTTTGACCCACGGAAATTTATAAGTTTTCCGTTACTATTTATCAAATAAAGAAATGCGTTTACCCCAATGTATACAGGTATATACAAAGAAAGAAAATAGGAAGATAGATAAATAGATCGCTTTGGGCTTTGTTTTTTTACTTTCTGCCTGTCGCTTGTCTATTGCGGCCGTTCTTTTCTTTATTATTATTCATTTCCCTTTAAAACCGGCAGAAAACATTGTAGGGGGGCCCAAGCCAACATTGGGGGTCTAAATCAACATTGGGTGGGCCAGGGCCCTCTCAAAAGAATACAAATTGACACCCCTGGAGATGCGCAACGCGAATGTGGAACAATCCTAGCGGCAGTTCGATGCACTGCTTAAAAGAATCTGATTGACTTGAGCAGCGCAATCGTACTGGAGGATTCAAATGAACAGCAAGCCGTAAGGTCAGCAAAGACAGTCACGCGTCCGAACGCAAAGCGGGAATACCTAGGAGACAAGTGCGGGTCGGAGGCCCTGTTTTTCCTCTAGAAGAAGAGCTACGAACTGTCCACTGCACTGATCAAGCCTCAGGTTACTGCCCGGCAACAAGCTTTAATCCAACTTCAGAACTGGTTGGGTCCATCTTGCCTAATGGTTGAAACAAAACCATTCAGCTACACCAATACATAAAAATAATTGCAGTCCTGGTGTGGCTCTAACAGCCTGCGTATGAAAATTAAAACGCGTTTTAACGGCGTTCTGATTTATTTTCCATGTATAACGATAGGAGGTGAAAACGTTTTAGACTGGGATGCAGCTAAAACATTTTTTTAGGATGACCAGTATGATGCAAAGACGAAATTCGAAGCCGAGACCCACTGAAGATCTCTCAACATATTGTTAGTGCGTTCGAATTTTTTGCTGCCTTAGCAACGTAGGAGCTTTGATTGTACCCTTTTACATCCTTTTCATTGCGGTGCTGTTGCCTCTTTCGAATGCACAGAGATCCCCTGATGATGAACAGAGCGAAACAAAACGATTAACGAAGTTAACCAGATTGTGGGGCTGAGCTAGTTTCCGATGTACTCAAGCTTCCTCTGATATTCTGCGTGCTTCTGGTGCGGAATTAAACGGCAACTTATAGTTTGCTTAACCCTATTCCCGGCAGGGGGGGGCGGAATCCGCCCCCTCGGGTTTTTTGCTTGCCAATTCCAGGCTTTTGACGCAGCTTCACAACTTGGTTTTTTTTTTTTTTTTTTTTTTTTTTTTTTTTTTTTTTTTTTTTTTTTTTTTTTTTGGGGGTTTTTGTTTGGTTTTTTTTTTGAATTTTTTTTTTTTTTTTTTTTTTTTATTTTTTTTTTTTTTTTTTTTTTTTTTTTTTTTTTTTTTTTTTTTTTTTTTTTTTTTTTTTTTTTTTTTTTTTTTTTTTTTTTTTTTTTTTTTTTTTTTTTTTTTTTTTTTTTTTTTTTTTTTTTTTTTTTGTTTTTTTTGTTGGTGGGGGGGGGGGTTTTTTTTTTTTTTTTTTTTTTTTTTTTTTTTTTTTTTTTTTTTTTTTTTTTTATTTTTTTTTTTTTTTTTTTTTTTTTAATTTTTTTTAATGTTTTTTTTTTTTTTTGGGGGGGAGCGGAGGGTTGTGGGTGTTTGTTTGGTGTGAAATTTTTATTTTTTTTTTGGGGAACTTGTTAATTTTTTTTTTTTTTTTTTTTTTATTTTCTACTTTTTTTTTTTTATTTATTTTTTTTTTTTTTTTTTTTTTTTTTTTTTTTTTATTTTTTTTTTTTTTTTTTATATTTTTTTTTTTTTTTTTTTTTTTTTTTTTTTTTTTAATTTTTTTATTTTTTTTTTTTTTTCATTTTTAATCCCATATTTTTTTTTAATTTTTTTTTTTTTTTTTTTTTTTAAAAAATTTTTTATAATTTTTTTTTTTATGTAAGTTTTTTAAAAAAATTTTTATTATATATTTTTTTTTAAAAAAAAAAAATCCCAATTTTTAATTTTTTTTTCCCCTTTTTTTTTAAAATTTTTAAATTTTTTTAAATTTTTTTTTTTAAAAATGTGGTTTAAGTCAAGGAAAATCCATTGGCCTTTGGGGGGAAGGAGTTGACTGCCTCCCCTGAGGTTTTTCTGGGATTGCGAGAGAACCAACAAACACAGAGTCACAAAACTTTGTGTACCTTTTGCTTCATCAATTTTATATCTCGTGTCAAAGTTTTAACTTTAGGTCACGTCAGGTGCCTGACCTAGGTCAGGTCAAACAGACCTATGTCAAAAAAAGTTTAGCGCGCTTTAACTTTTTCGCAAAACAAGATATCTCAATAATACTTTCAGAGATTAGTGATCGTGATAGATGCAACAAATCTGCCATCTCAGATTTTCCGGAATTTTCCGGGTCATTGACCTTAGGTCAAGCCCATTTTTAAGACATATCGCCGTTTTTTCGGAAATTGACGGAATATTCCATAACATTTTTAGTGTGGGGTGAAGCAGACATTTAGTAACCGCCATTGGGCAAAGTACCAGTGACTTCCAGCCATTGACCTGAGGTCAGGTCACGAATAACTGTTATGGGCCGAAATGTACCACCGTCAAAATCGACGATGAATTACTCAGAATGGGTAGAAAATGGCAGAACTAGCTTGCACAGACGTAATTAATACCAGGAACCTCAAAAAGTTTGAAAAAGTAGCATATTTTGGAAATAAACAGGCTCTCGCGAATAAAGCATCGCCAACTTTGTAGATTGGCAACTAATCAATTTTTCCAAAATTTAAGCATGAGAAACCATCACAAGAACCACAAAGATCAATAAAATTGACATAGATCGTCTTTTTTCGCGAAAAAAAGGAACGCCAAAACTAGTTTCCGTCAATTTGGTACCGCATACGGCAGCGGCGCACACAAGACGGCTACTGACGACGAACGCACTGACACCGTGTCTTTAACTCAACGTTTCGGGGTATTTATTGGACAAATCTGGGGAAATTAGACGTGTATCGGCATCCGCGGACTTCTACTTGTGCGCAGGTGCCTTTACCTATGCGTTATTAGTCACAGCCCTTGAGATTCAGGCCATTTCTCGGTCTCATGCAGTCGGCTATGAGAAAACATATATAGGGCGTAAACTGGCTTAAATATTATCTAAAACTAAAAATGAGACCAGTTTTGAGCTCTACTCGTCACAGGCTTTCCAACGGTATGCTTATTTTTATCGTGCAACTAACCGTTCGTGAGTCAGAGGGGGGCAGTCAACTGCCCCCCCCCCCAGTCGCCGATGTTCGAGACGGACCGACGGTCGTGCGCGGGTTAATTTGTATCTCCAGTTTAACCTCAGGCGGATTATTGTAATAAAATGCACTGACTAGGGACGAAAATACAGTTTGAATATGTTCCTATGTATGTAAGTGCCATGTACGAGTTGACAAGTGTTGCGGTTGAATGCGAAGTGCATGGTCTCCGCTTTCGTCTCGCATACTGATTATTGGTACATCGCAGAACGTTTTTAATGTTCATGAGGCATGTTTAGTGATCGTGATACCTTACGAACGAAAGGCGCAAGTACTCATCTTTGTATACATGAATAGCAAGTTTGCTTTACTGCACGACTTACGGATTTGCAAGGTGGAGGATCGGATTAATGGCGGCGTTTGAGACTGTCTCACACTTTTTTTTAAAATGCCATTTCCAGCCAACTTGAACAACCAGAACCGCAGGACAGCAGTGTTACAATACTTCGTATTCAACTGAAATATCTTTCGCGCAATATACAAGCAAATTGCCAAAGCAAACTCAGTGATATCGAATCGAAGCTGGAGACGTCGTACTTTCTATTGTGCCACTACTGAGATCAAGGACGGAAACCAGCAAGGTAAAAACCATCTGCAAGTTAACGTTTCATATATTTGTAGGTGACTTTGCTGGGTCTCTTGGAACTGCCGAAATTTGTTATTAGCTTGACCCTGGGCCTATGCCAGCAACGTCGCCGTGATGCTCTGCAACATGAAAAAATATAGCTTACGCGTTATAGTGCCTTTAGGGGCGTCAGATCCATGGAACGGGAGGGCCTCAACCACCTCAGCTTTCAGACCGGGGAGTTGCGCCCCCCTCCCAGGTAATTTAACACTGATGATACGCAGTATGTTGGTTTTCCATTTGGCTGTTTTTATCGAATAGAAGGCAGCACGCAATACGGACTTTTTGTGTGGATAAGTGGCTAAGGTTTTGGGTGTCAAGTTTGACTGTAGAGACAGCACTGACTGAGAAATGAAGTCATCGGCCGACTTTGTCGACCTTCACGAGTAAAAGGAGAACCTGCGAAGACCTTAACAGATGTAGATATTTTTATCCGTGACTGCCAGAAACGCTTAGTCGGTGGCTGCGGGCTGTAGGTGGCATAAAACGGACTAATAAAGTTTTTCGGATCAAACGCGAGCGTAATGAGTTTAGTATTATTGTAGTCCAAATACTTGGGCACAACTTGCTATGTCTTCGTCAGTGGTATCAGTGATTAACGAGCTTGAGAAAGACGCCAGTTACAAAAATAAGCGCGCGATTGATGGTACGCACATATAAGCAGTAGTTGAGGCATGCGTGAAATGAAGCCAACGACGTAAGATGCTCTTGATATGCTACAGTACATGCCGATCCTGAAGCTGTTTCATTCAATAAGTCAATGTATGACGAGTGCGCACTACGCAGCAAAATATGCGCTAGAAATGCCGAGCATATTGACCTAGCTGAAGGGATCAAATGGGTAGGCAGACGTCTGTTCGATGCATTTAACTGACTGGGAACGATCCGTTAGTACGACCCCGGTGATCCAGTCAGTCAATGAAAATTGGGATTCCAGCAATGCGTCATGCCCCAGCTTTGACGTTGGTTTCTGGCCCGAAACGGCGGCATTTCTGTGTCCATCCCATGCCCGTTATAACCATTGTCCAGAAGCTGGCGTTGGTTGCGTTAGTTTCGTTTGACATTTTTCATATTCTCGCGGGAAAATTATTGGTCCATTAGTTGTCATTTAAAAAAGAGGCATTGGACGGCAAAAAATGTCTGAGCGTCAAGGTCCGCAGGGTGTTCTTCAGGCGGGCGCTGAGAGGCCTAGCCAGTCTCACCAATGTAGCTGGCGCCGCATTGGCAAGAAAATTTGTACTCAGCGCCCATTACCTCTTCTTGAGGCACATGACCCTTGTGCTCGGGCTTGACGAGCCGACCGCGGAAACGGCTGGAGCGGTGTGCCACCCGTATTCCATGAAGCTGGAAGAGTCCGGACATGGCTTCACTCGCCCTTTTTAAGTACCGAATGGAGGTTCACATTCGTTTTGTTGCGTCCGGTGCTTTTGTTATTTCGGTGGTACCTGGGACCAGTGGACGTTTTTCTGTGTCATTGTCGTTCGTATAAACTGTTGTGTGGAGCCATCCGATATGGAAATGTTTTGATGCCCGTAACTTCTTCCCTTATGTTTTTATTGTCCCGACAGATGTTATGAGCCGTGTTCGTAAGGCATTTTGTAAGACAGGTACTCATATTTGTTGGGCGGTTTGAGTCGTATTTTAAGCATGTGTTCCATGCTGCTGGTTTCCTGTATACCTTTGTTTTTAATTCGTTGTCAGCTCGATGTCCCGGAACATCCAAGAATGCCCGTTTTATTCGAACTTCATACCAAACTTTGCAAATTTATTCTTTGTAGGAACTATTCAGGTTTTGATTAAATAAATGTCACTCCCTTCACTGGGATTTTTTTATTTTTGTTTGTCAGATGAGCTAACTGAGAAGACTGCTGAAGCTCTTAGGATTCTGTTTAATTGGAGCATTGCGAGGACAGGACTCAGGCGGAGACTAATCGTGCGAAATTCCAAACGTTATGGCCTCTATGCCGAGACATTTTGCATAACGATTAACATTTACTGGTTCGGTGTTGGTAACAGCCCCTTGGGAAAAGAGGGGGTGGGGTGGGGGTAAAGAGAAAGACAGAATGGGTCCAATTACCAATTATCTGATCTTGATCGTTTCCACTGATTTCTTCACTGATTGACCCCCCAACTCTGAAATAGTTTTGGCGCCCTGTGTGACTTTTACAACACATGTGCTCGAACATTTCTTTCATCATCGTCCCCCCGTATGTATTAATGCATGTAAATAGATCACAATTTGAAAGTGCACCGACTGGCGGCCGCAGTCACGCACCAAAATCGCAAAATGGACCAGTTGGCCGCCATCGAGGTAGGTCAACTAGGGCGATTAAACTCCATCCGGACACAGTCGAAACAGGAACCAGGGGTGGCTCCAAGTTCCAAAGACCGGTACAGAGTGCAAGCTTGACCGGAACCCGACCGGGGGACGCAGCCGGCCCGCTGGGCAGAAGATCCGGCAGCACCAGAACCGCTCACAGCACGCCGCGTGCTACACCCCTGTGACACTCATTGGTGCTGCTGTTCATGCGAACAGTCATTAGAGCAAAGACCTGTTAAATTTTGAGTGACGGGGCAAAATAAGTGGAGGCTAGGAGGCACGAGCCGTTACACTGTTCGCAAACATGTTTTGGAGATACAGTTACAAAATCCAGGTCGCGAATAGAGACGAGTTAGGCGCTGAAATCAATGCCCAGACAGTCTCGGAACGTGAGCAACGTGTTCATAACTTAATAGCATTACAGTGTACCTTTTAAATGAATATGCAGTTTGCACGTTGCGCATGACCTATGCCCATAGGCAGAACTTAACGGTATGGTGGGGATGCATGCAAGCACACCCACAACTTAAATAAGGCGTGCCTATGGGGTATGTGCAGATGGGGTAGCGTGCAGCGAATGTACCTCAGACAGTTCGTGGCTGTTTTCTGCTAGGCACAGGAAGAGGAGTGGGTGTGCGGCAGCAACGATGGCGGTCCCGAAGCTGCCATCACGAGACGTTCGCCCGCTGGTCTGCCGCTACAAACCTTGCACGCAGAACGGCAACTGGTTCGAGGATCGCTACAGGAAGGACGACTGCATCCGCGACTTTCTGCGTCGCAGAGAGCGGGGCGAACTAATGGTCCAGGTGGGTCAGAAGCGTAGCAAAAATTTTGCGTAAGAGGGGCCAGGATAAGCTGAACTCCTGCAAAACTGGGATCTCCTCGGATTTGGACCACTTTATTTCCGAGTTCCGGAACTTATATTATTTTTGGTACGCAAAAAAACGAAAAACGCCAGATTTTCAGTCCCAAGAGGAAGGTTCATAGCCTCTTTGCCACCCCCCCCCTTCTCCTTGGTTGTGTCTTTGAGATGGGTATAGCTGCTTCTATAACCATAAAGAAGCCTGCGGTCTTTTAGGCTTTTCATGGTCATTTCGTTGCCCTTCAAAAAAATTAAACAAGGTGATGGTTTGACGAGGTCTTTTCGCATGTTCATACCGAGTAAATCGCTCCAGAAGTTCAAATATAGTATTGGTTTCCGTCTGTATCTAATGTTTTAATCACCGGAGGTGCATCTGTCTCGGAAAAGTCCTTAGCCACCATGGAAATAAGCCACGACATGGCCCCTAACGTTGTGTGATGTCAGATATCACTTGTATGGTCCTATGTTTGACATTCGTGGAGTCGCTGATGCGCTACTCGTATTAAAATCCTAGCAGAGGAGTTCCATGATGCGGATACGAGAAATGGGAAGAGATGCAAATCTTGTACCAGTTTGACCGAAAGGACGCTGGGCATTTTGGGGCCTGTCATTCTTAGCGTCGAAGGGTAGTAAGATATGCATATATTCTTCATGAAACTTGGCGTCTCAGAATTATCTGTGGCACGTATTCATCTGGCTTTCATCAGTACATGGAGTCATGAATGTAGCAGTCCATAGAACTTGTAGGGCAGCGATACTGCCACCAACGTGCCGACTTTGAGAGCCTCTACGCATCGATTTCTCCAGTATCTTCGCGTCGTATGTACGGTTTTGGAAGCTTTATGCTCCGCTGGAAAATGTATGCCCCTCACGAGGAAACGTGCCATATAGTGGAAATTAAAAATTTCCAGGGTTTAGTATTGCAATCGGATTAATGCACATCGTTGTGAGATCCCTGTTTCACATACATGTCAACATTCCTTCTCCCTTATTCAAAGGCTCACATGGGCATTAGAAGACACTTCTTTCTTTAATCGCTGGCTTGGGGACACATACATTCCTGTATGATTTCGGCGGGATTTGTTCGCGTTCGGGGCTGTTTTTCCGGCGCGCCTGGCCAGTTGCCGGTCAGCGTCGCCCGCGATGACCGCGCGCCTCCGGGTGGCTGCGGCACCGTCGGCAGAAGGCGGACGCCATCATCAGCCAGCTGCTGGCGCCTGTGCGCCTGCTGCCGGCCGTGGACGGCCACGTCTGGTACGGCGACCGCGTCCAGCTGCGCTGTCCGGGCGTCGTCTGGGCCGGCGGCGGACGCTGTAACCAGGTCTGTGGCGGGCGCTGACGCCGTAGCCAGGTTAGTGGCGGGCGCTGACGCTGCAACCAAGACTGTAGCCGGCACTGACCTTGTAACCAGGACTGTACCCGGCACTGACCCTGTAACCAGATTTGTAGTTGGTACTGACGCTGTAACCAGGTCTGTCGGGCATTGACACTAACGAGGTCTGTGGCGGACACTGACGCTGTAGCCAGGTCTGTAGCGAGCGTGGTCGCTGTAACCAGGCCTGTGGCCGGCACCGACCCTATAACCAGGTCTATAGCGGGCGCTGACGCTGTAACCAAGCCTGTCGGGCATTGACAATGTACTCAGCCTGTGGCGAGCGGCTCGACCCGGAGGGGACGGCTCTGGAGCCGTCTTCTCAGTCCGACGCGGAATGGGCTGTTCCTTTAACAGGAAGGCGGTGACGTTCATATGACTTGCTCAATACTTAGCGTCCGTTTTGATTTGTTTTGTTTTTAAGTGGAAGAAGAAGAGGAAAGAATTACAAATATCTCGCTATCACTAGCTCAGGCCGATAGGACCGGGAGATGAGGACCTGCTCTTGAGGACAGCGATGTATGGTAATGGATTTCATTGTACGTTAACTTATGCTCAGGTTCCTGAGACGGTACTCTCTGCCAATGTTTTCGACATAGCCAAATCATGTCCCAGCTGTCTGACGTCACCAACAGCTGTCTGCGCCTCGCTTCGGCTAGATCCATGCGCCAGGAACGTCTTCACGGTTAGTCGCGAACCGTCATCTGCCCTTCACTTGGACAAATTTATCACTTAAAGTTTCCGGTTACATATGAAGATGAACGCTAGAAGGCTCAGATTTCAACGTCTGAAGGAGCGATGTTTACTTCGACATTTATCCCGCTTACTTCTGCTTAGTTAATCCGCTTTTTCTGCAGCTATTTTAAAAAGACAGAAGAAAACTCAGTGCGCAAATCATGACCATGGCATTTTCACTTGCAGCCGTCGAACCAACAGTTCATGGGTGACATGAATCCGCGGTTGATATTTCGTCGACTCAGTATTCTGCGTCTGGTTTTCGCCCTAGGCGATGCGACTCGTCTCTTGGTTGCGCAGGTGACGCACCCGGACGCGTCTGAGCGGCGCGAGGTTCTCCGGTACGGCCAGGCCTTCTGTCTGCGGCTGCAGGACGGCTACACCTCGGGCCTGTTCCTGACCAGCGAGCCGCCCACGGCCTACTGCGTGCCGCCCAACGAAGCCCGCCAGCAGGCCGTGCAGGTCAGTACCACTGAGCCACTCTGGCCTGGGTCCGACCACCCAACGGCGCTCGACGGGTTAATCCCACAGGGTCGCCCTGTCCTGCGTCTGACCTCGTCTGACCTGGCCCGACCCGGATGAGCCGCAATGAGCCGCCCTGACAAGACTCTGATCTTATCGCGTGGCGCTACGTTGACGCCATCCTGGCCTGGCTCAGGCCTGATATGACGTTGCCTGGCATAACCTGACGTACCACGACCGGACCTGAGCCGGCCTTAACCGTTCTGAATGCGCCTGATCTGAATCTGGTCCGGCAGCGGACTTGTCTCTACGCGGAATTCACCCGACCCAGCCCGTTCTCAGTTTAGCTTGATCTACCCAAGTTGGTCGATTTAATTTACTTGGAAAATACATGCGACCAGGCCCATTTCTGACATATATGGTTCCACTTACCGCCCCGAAGCGTAGTTCCACCACAAAAATTTACTCTGTAATGCCGTGAAACTGATCCGGACGCTGCCGCGTTCTGATCTAATCAAATATTGCAGTATGAGACATCTCCGTGGTTAATTTCGTCACCGGGCATCCGTTTCACCTGCATCAGATCGGTTTCAGTCCTGTTCATCTGAGCCAGTATTGTCCGGCGCCTGTAATAGCGTCCATTGGTAGAATGAATCGGCCATTTTGAGGCTTGCGGTGTGCGATGGGACTGAAAGGTGTGCGAATGCAGGCACCGTTTCAGCTGACCTCGTGCCACGTGCCGTCCGGGCGCTGGGTGGCGCACCTGCTGGAAAACGAGCACAGGATGGAGGCCGAGGGCAGCCCGGTGCCGGCCGGCAGCCCGCTCGTCGTCTGCCACCAGCCGAGCGGGCAGGCGCTGCGCCTGGAGCCCGGCCACCCGGTCACCTCGCTGGTCGGCCACGAGTGGGAGGTGACGGCGCACAGCACCACGGACAGCCGGCGCCGCATGCTGCCCGAGAACCGCTGGTGCCTGAGCGCGCTGCCGCTCGGCGCCGCCTGAGCGCAGGACGGCGGGGCCGGCCAGGGCGCGCGCCACGCGCAGCGCGGCGTCAGACGCAGTGTCGCTGTCCGCGCTGAGCCCCCGGCCAGACTGAGCAGCCCCGCGACCCGCGCTGTAGGTCCTGCTGCTGTTCACACCTGTCCTGCACCTGGCCATTTCGAGTCGAGCTACGAAAGGTCCGCTGGCGTTTTCTGTTTCGTCTAGCTTGTGTTGTTTTCCCCCAGCTCTTCACGCTGGGACACCCAGACCATGTGATCGGAAACAGCGGAGATACAGGCCAAATATTCCGGCTGCCTCACGAAAACGCTGTCATCACCGGAATGCAGGAGTCGCGATTCCTGACAATGCCGTAGATGCTGTCTGTCAAATTTCGACGTCTTCATTTAGTGCAGCGCTCTTCCGCCTGTTTTCTTTCCAGTTATGATGAAGAGGCTAATGTACAAAACAAGTGTAATATTTGCAGGCCCATGAAATTTGCAAGCCAAGATAGCGAAAAGGGCCCGGCTAATTTTTTCGTGGAAGATTTGAGAAGTGCCATTACGAAAGGAAAAGTAGCCATTGTGTTGTCCGTTCTGACAAAAATGAGATTATAAGGTCAACTACGTTTAATAAATGACAAATCGGTCGGCGTGATGCAGTCTTCAAAGTAATGTTCCGTCATCTGAGGTAGCATGTTTTTTTTCATTTCTTTTTTGAAATGCATGACTAACTTAGGCTGGCCGTCCACTTGCACTATTCGGCGCGTAACCGAATGACCGAATGGCGGAAATTACGCACCGAATTCTGGGACGCCGTCCACTGGTGCTTTTGACTCGCCGAAAGAATTTCCCATGACTTTCATAATGCGAAACAGCAAAACAAACACTTCCTTTCTTTTGATGGATTAGTAATGCATTAATAATAATCACAATAAAAATTAATTCTGCCACATTCATATGCATATCTGGACTGTTCTTATAGCACAGTTAAGTAATTCCAACGATCATACCTGCGACAGAAAGTTGTCCAGTTGACTTCAGCATCCTTTAATTTAGTACTGCCACAACAAGTTCTAATATGTCCTTCAATATCACGACAATTTTGACGGAAGTACTTACTTCATTGTCCTCTGTGAGTCGACTTCCATCACACACGCTTGCGTCTCAACAGCTGTTTGCCGCCGAACGGCCGAAAAGTTGAGCTTTTTCTACTTTTCGGTTCGGCGCCGAAAAGTTGAACGCGCCGACTGGCGTATTCGGGCGTTCGGCGTCAGCTGACGAACATTTCCCCTTGGCCCAATGTTAAAATCCGCCATTCGGTCATTCGGCTACGCGCCGAATAGTGTAAGTGGACGGCCAGCTTTACGCTTATGAGCTACATGAATCAAACACAACCCGCATTCCGAGAAAGCCTTTGTAACGACGTTGGGTAGTTTAATCTTTGATGATATCGGTGGCGCCGAGGGACATTACCTTTCATGACTCGCCACACTTAAACCGTTAGCTCCTTTGGTCTCTCATCATACGTAAAAGCCTGCTGTAATTTAAAGTCGTTTTCAGGGCCCTGGCTCACCCAATGCTTGAAATGAGCAATAATGACGAAGAGAACGGCCGCAATAGATGAAAGATAGGCGGAAAGTAAAGAACACAGTCTAGAGCGGTGTATCCATCTATCTTGCTATCTTCTTCATATATATATATATATATATATATATATATATATATATATATATATATATATACCTGTATACATGGGGATAAACGCAGTTTTTTATTTGATAAATAGCAAAACAAAAACATATCGATTTCCGTTAGCCCAACTAAAGTAGGCTAAATGCGTTGAACAACCCACATTTTGGGGGAAGGTTAGGTTAGATCGAGTCGAGTTAGATCGAGCCCTCAGCTCGGCCCCCAATCATTTGCAGAAATCGGCACCTCTGGTTGTAATCACGCAACGCAGTATTAGGCAATCCGCTTGTACTTCGGAATCGATATCCTCAGCATTTCTGGTCACATTCCTCCAAGTAAGGCGCATAATGGAATGGACATGTACGCTGGCATTTCGCGCCGCGATGTCATGGAAACGGCAACCCAATGCGCTGTTGCTAGCAAACTGCCACGGCAACTTGTTTTGAAGCGGCACCGTCGCCGTTGGCTCGGCTCCGTCAGCCCGCAGCGGGCGCATTTGGCGCCGCGCGGCCACCCCGGGCTGACAGGATGGCGCGTCCGGCCGGTCTCCGGCTCCGGACGGCGGTTCTGCTCTGGCTGGCGTGCTCTAGCGGCCTCCGCTGCGGCCGGGCCGCTCGGTTCCGCCGCGTGCCGATCGGCGTGCCGGCCGAGCCGCTGCACTGGGGCCAGGAGCCGTCGGCCGCCGCCTGCGCCTGCAGCTGCGTCCGCCACGCCGCCTGCCATGCGTTCAGCTGGTCCGGGCCGCAGCCGGCCTGCCGCCTGTTCGACCAGCTCTGCCCCGGCCAGCTGCCCGACGTGTTCGTGGAGAACGCCGCGGCCGGCGTGGCGCCCTGCCCGGACGGCTTCTACCTGTTCCGGGACAAGTGCTACCACCGGCCGGCGGTGACGGCGATCACCGCTCGCCGCTCGCGGCGCTGCCACCAAGCGCACCCCTGCGCCGAGCCCACCGCCCCGGAGAGCCTGGAGGAGCTCGAGTTCCTGCTGCACTACAGGAAGCCCAACCGCAGCGAGTGGATCGGCGCCCGGTTCGAGGACGGAGTCGGCTCCGACCCGGACGGCACGCCGCTGCCCTACGAGCTCCCGTTCTCCACGCCTCCCGACGACGGCCAAGGCCGCTGCGTGCTGGCCTTGGCCGACGCGCCCGACCTGGGCACGGACCGATGCAACCATCAGCATGGGCCCATCTGCGTGCTGCCGAGGCTGACGGCGCCGAACTGTCCGCCCGGAGCCGTGCCTCTGGAGGACCGCTGCTACCAGCCGTTCTCCGGACCGGACGGACAGGCTGAGGCAGAGGTACTCTGCCAGGCGCAAGGCCACGCCTCTCTGGTCACCTTCAACGCAGACGACGCCTTCTGGTGGCTGAAAAGGATGTTCTTCGATGGTGAGGTGAGGAATTGTGTGCTGGAGCACGCGCAAAAAGACAGCTTTGGTTTTTTGATCGTGAAATTTTCGGAGAGAGCATCAACTATCCATGCTGAACGCATCATCGCATGGTACCTAATTTTTTCACGTTTTTGTGCAGGCGCTTAAGAGACAGGGCGCTCAACCCCAATCACGAAACATTAAGAAATGTTCCAAGTCGCACTTGAACTGTAGGATTTATGATCTGTTATCGATGGAATATCCTGCAGGTACTACTGGTGTTGCCAATGCAACACCAATAATTCCGAAATTTAGCATTAGGCCCATGGTGACACATGGAAAGAATGGTCTTTAGGGTGACGCTGGCAACACCGATAATTATCTAAAACTTTCACGCTTGCCGTTTGCTGGCCTTCCTTTAGGTTCAAATCAAAATTCATTCCCGGCGGATACTTCTCCACTGCGTTAGACCAAGTCACCGAAGCAACATGAACAAAGTCAGATTGGCGGACTGGCGGTTACGCACGGCCCTGAGTAGCAGTGTTGCCGTAATAGTAAGGGAATTATTAATATATTGGAAGTTTAATTTATGGCGAAACTAGCTGACATATCACGCCAAAAATATCCTCACGGGTCATTCTCTGAAGGCTTCGTTCCTGAATGGGTTTGATCTATTCATCTGTGAACCTAAAAAATAAAATCATTTTAAGCGATTTGAAGCGTAATTATTTCCAGTGGACTTAACGGAAAGAGGGCGAAATTGAAGAAGAGGACAGTATGGTGCCCTGGCGACCAGGGAGCACGCTTTTCATTGGTCTGGCTGGGAATATTGTGTTCTTGATATCCTCCTGACTGAAACGCATTGTGATTGGTAAACGGTCCTGAGACAAAGTCTGCAAAATGTGCCGACCTTGTTGGTCCATCCGCCGCAATTTTTCCTGGCTTTCAAACACGGTCAGAAAATTATCAAGCCTGCGCGCCTCTGCGGGTGGCATTACAAGCTATCTTTCCGCAGTCTCCAGGGATTATTGTGGCGCAGCCTCCTCCGTCTCCGGAAACCTCGGCGGCCGTCTGCCCGTCCGGGAAGTCCCGCCGGACGAGACGTGATTTGAACACTTGGCCTTGTTCGGAAACCGAACTGAATGACTCGCCTGTTTCCCTCTCTCTCCAAACGATCGAACGAGGTCCGACAGCAAGGCCGTCTAGATGAAAGAGGAAACAGAAAGCGGCATGCAGCATTGCCGTCGAACGCTGATTGGAAACATGTCGTTGCGGAGTAAGTCAAATAAATCAGGTTGTGAGCCGTTTCCCGGCGTTTCCTGCTGACGCCTGCACAGGACAATGACTGCCGCTGGCTCTCCACAGCCCCTGTGGACCGCCTTGCGCTGGAACGACGTCTCCGGCCGCTGGGAGAGTCCGACACCAGCCGACACCGTCATGCCCTGGAGACGCCCGGACGCCGCGGAGCCGGCCGGCGACCAACTCTGCGCCGTCATTGTCGATGACGGGCTGGATGCGGTGCCATGCTCCCAGCCTCATCCGTTTCTGTGCATGAGCTTTATAACTTGAGTCTGAACACGTTTGTTTTGTGGAGCACGTGCTTTTTTGTTGGAGCGCAAAAATTCGGTATATTTTGAAGCTGAAGCAATGGACGCCGCTATAGTGACGACTATAAGCAAGCCTGCTTAAACTTTCGCGGATCAAAAGGGAACGTTCCACCTTGATAGCTGTTCTGGACTGAGATAACCAGGTTGTATCCTGCAGCCGGCAGTCTATGAAGCCAGTCTGTAATCATGTCTCAAAGTTCTGCATTTACGGAAGTTCAAAGCGATTTCCGGTGGTTTGCATGAATGTTCGATTCCGCCATACCTTATTTACAACGTTTGCGCGATATCTAAAGTAGGCGCAGGCCAGGGAACGCTTGCTCACATTGGGCGTCAAATCATTGGATTTGGAAAAAAGGAAATATAGCTGGTGATTAGTTATATTTTCTGAAGCTTTTATTAGCTTTTAGTTCACAGTTTCTGGAACACATATGGACTGAAAGCATTTCCAGCAATATTTCTTAGATCAGCCGAGTCCATTTATGAAAAGTCGACTAAGGTGGAACATTCCCGTTAGCATGAGTCTAAAATTCAAATCCGAGTCTCTGAATAGGAAATCTCTTCGCTTGTTATCTACGGCAACTGCTCTTGTATAGCCTACTGATACGTTTAATTTGGTGTGTTTCAGTGGAAAATACACGACTTGTGGGTCTGCAATGCAAAGCGCAGATGGGCATCCCAATGGTCGTGAAACACGCAGTCTCATTTGCATGTTTATCGTCTTTCGGTGTTATTGCAATCTCCGCATATCTGACAAACATATCACGCAGATCAGTAGAGCGGAATGGTGCGGAACGACGTAATTACAGAAGAGCTCCGTCTCTGCCGCAAGGGCGCCAGGGGAAACGCCGCTAGGGGTACACGAAATCAACACTTCACATCCCAGTCATGAAATCTGGCTCCCGTGTTACTGTTATTATAAGTCACTAGAAAAGTGTAACACGAAACGTTCACTCCCAGCTTGTCTGATGCGCAGTGCCTGCTTTTAACTGTCAGCGGCGGTATTGCGACGCTTCTGTCTTGCCTCTGCTTTTCAATGGATTTGTACCCCGACCTAGGAGACCACGGCCGCGCTATTGGACGCGACACAGGCCGCAGTGCAGCACTGCGTCCCTCAGGTAACCCACGCTGCGGCCCTCTGTCACGCTTAATCTCCAGACGTCGGGGGCGTAGGGCGGCGATCGACCCACAGCCATCTGGCGCCTCGCCAGTCGGCGCCTGCACGGCTGAAATATGACGCTCGGGGCCGAGGTCGTCGCTGATATTCTGAACGCCGCGAGCATTCCGCCCGGCTCGCCGCGTGATCTGAGAAACTGCGCCCGCGAAGCGCGAGGGTGACCCCGCCGCGTGTAACGCCCTGCCGCTTCACCGCCGATCGGTGATGGCTGATGCGGTGTGATTAATGCTTTCGCTCTGTGTATCGAGAAGCGACTCGCTGCTCCGTTGCGGTGATGTATAGCTTCAGCCGATGTCCGGAGGGCTGGCGCAGGTCGTCGCGCTTTGATGTGCTGCGATGTTCACTGTTTGCTGGTTTCCCGGCTACTGTATGGAAGCCAGCGCCGCTCTTTGACGTTAATTTAAGATCAATGGAGGACTGAAGCAAATAAAGGAAATGACGTAAATATGTTCGTGATCAGTTCTGTTCTGAAGGAATGACATGCATCTTTGCTTGGTAATCTGTGTTGCATTAGTTGCGTTTGGTTGCCTTTATTTTGCTAGGCGTTACATTTTAACGCAAAAATCAAGCTTGCTGGATTCCACTTCTTAGCTGAGCAGGTATAAGATGGCCGATTGACTGGGATTCACGACTGATCTTACGCATTTGGTCAATAATTTTATGTATGCTCTACCAAATTGTATGCGATGCACCTCAATGCATGAAGCTACGGTTATATTTTTTTCTAAGGCATGCCGACTGTTTATCCTGTTATTGCAGATCTAATGATCTCGCGTGAGCAAACTCCTTCCTTGCTCTCCTGTCTAGAATTCCAGGCACAAGACCATGATATTTCCAGGCTTGACATATCCGGTTACACGGCTGACGTCAGTTCCACCTACACGGCTGACGGCAGACCCACCATCGGTAAAAGTTTCTGAGAGATGTGGGGGTTTCCATTATGTTTATTCCATGTAACACCACTGTTAGTTCAAGCTCCGCAAGCGTACGGTATTTATCTCCAGCATCCCTAACCTTGGCAGAATCCATATGCTCACACTAATCGCCCACAAGTTCTTTTAATGCGTAGAAACGTCCTTCCGCGTGCGTACACCCAGCATCTTAGACCCAAAAACGCCTCAGCCTCACTGACTGCTTTTGATCTGGTCACTATAAGAGCGTCAAAATAGCGCAACAATGATAAACAAGACGTAATGTTAGGCCTATTCCCCGTACCCATAACGATAGCACGCAATTCCGCATGAGGGGGGGGGGGGCTATTCGGACCCCTTTGAGATCTCCTTCCCGTTCGATTTGATCGTAACAAATGGCAATCGATTCGTCATGACGTGACCTATAATTTTTACACAGAAGATTAAAAAACCTACAAAGGGTGGGCATAGGGGGCAACAAAGCTAGAAATGGGGCATTTTTGTTTGCCATAACGGAGGTTTTTCTTTACCGATTTTGATGCAACTGGCGTGAATTGAGAGCTAACCGATGGGAGTTACTCTTGGGTCCATACGAATAAAAGTTTGAGAGAATTCATAGGCTTTCATGGGAATTGGAAAATGGGAGGAGCAATTTTTTTGAACGCTGAATTGGCATACAAGTTTAGAAGGCTTTTAGTTTCTACTAGTCATTCTACACTTCAGAAATATAAATCGTTTGACATTGTTCGTATAATGACGGCATAGCGGGGCCAGGGCCATGAAAAAGAGGAAACTGTCATGGTCACGTATTCATTACGTCAACTCACGCCATTCGATCTCAGATAACCTCATAGTCGCATGAAATGATCTCGGGTTCATTTCAGGGTCTGAAAACGTGTCCAGTGATCTGAACGCACTGTATTTCTAAAACTCCCGCTTATGACCGTTGTGATATAGGGTACCGAACGGACATTTTAGGTCATAGCTCCCTAATCCGACCTGATATCGACCTGAGATTTGAACGCAGGTATAGAAATGGATGTTAAACTACATTATTCCGGGTTTCTATCTAAAAAATTAGTGCCAAAAAAAATTCACATGGAACCAAATTTTGATACTGGACCTTGACCTTGTCTTGTGAAACGATCTCACGTCAACAAAGATATTATTGTGTGTTTGCCTTGTTGCTTACCTATGCACTCATATAACGTTTTAAGTTATATCTAAAAAGCTCTATTTTTTGGCAGCAATTTTTATTTTCCCTTGAACAGTGCCAGAAATGGTCTTAGGTGCCTCCCAAAAACGTGGCCTGGCTCCACTCCTGGGAAAAATAAAGTTACGAAAATCCGACTTGATGCGTAAAATAAATGGGTAGGAAAAGCGATCAGGTGCTGTGAAGCTCCTTTAAAAACCCTGGAAATGGCGAGCGAAGACCGGAGGCGGGATTCTGAAGCAACCAAATTGGGTAGGGTGGAAGCCGTTGAAGACATGCATATTTGCGTGACGAGCGTTACTCAGTCCACTAGGCTTAGCCTCCGCGTTGCTAATATGTAACCTTAGAGCTGTGTAAGGCCGGAAATGTTAGTGCCCGTCTGTTGGCAGGAGATCTGCCAGATCTGTCATAGCGAGTGGGCGTTAGAGCGGATGCCATACCGAGAAATCAGAGCGTACGACTTCGGAGCTAGAAACCCGGCTCAGTCGGTGGCGGTGTCGGCTTTATTCCGGCTCTGTCGGCCTCAGTCGGTCTCTGTTGGCCTCTGTCCGGCTCTGTCGGCCTCTGTCCGGCTCTGTTGGCCTCTGTCCGCCTCTGTCGGCCTCTGTCAGGCTCTTTCGGCGGCGGTGTCGGCCTCAGTCGGTCTCTGTTGGCCTCTGTCCGGCTCTGTCGGCCTCTGTCAGGCTCTTTCGGCGGCGGTGTCGGCCTCAGTCGGTCTCTGTTGGCCTCTGTCCGGCTCTGTCGGCCTCAGTCGGTCTCTGTTGGCCTCTGTCCGGCTCTGTCGGCCTCAGTCGGTCTCTGTTGGCCTCTGTCCGGCTCTGTCGGCCTCAGTCGGTCTCTGTTGGCCTCTGTCCGGCTCTGTCGGCCTCAGTCGGTCTCTGTTGGCCTCTGTCCGGCTCTGTCGGCCTCTGTCCGGCTCTGTCGGCCTCAGTCGGTCTCTGTTGGCCTCTGTCCGGCTCTGTCGGCCTCAGCCCGTCTCTGTTGGCCTCTGTCCGGCCCTGTCGGCCTCAGTCCGGCTCTGTCGGCCTCTGTCCGGCTCTGTTGGCCTCAGTCCGTCTCTGTCGGCCTCTGTCCGGCTCTGTCCGGCTCTGTCGGCCTCTGTCCGGCTCCGTTGGCGGCGCCGTCTCAGTCGGTCCGGCCGGCGGCGCGCGGCGGCCGGAGTCTGCGCCGACGCGGCGTCGGAGCCGACGGCGCCTGTCGGCCGCTCAACCAGGGTCCGGCACACCGTGGCCGGCGCCGGACAGGCCGCGACTCGGACCTGGCTTCCGTCCGACGGTGAGTCCGCTGGGAGTCCAGAGCCTGTTCTACCTGACTGAAGGCGAACTGACGGGTGAGTTGGATGTTCTCTCGTTTGTTGGACATATGCCTTTTTACAACTGAGGGTGTTAACGTAGAGGGGTCCTTGGGAAACATGTCACGCAAGTGGAATGCAGAGACACAGACATTGCAGAGGTGTAGGAAAGTCCAAAACTGTGCAGGGCACAGCCACTTGCTGGAATTCCTCCACGAAAATCAATGTATATTAAAGTTATCCCGGCTCGGGAGAGCCCGCCCTGCGCACCCTATGGGCTGTGCTAATCTGAAAATAAACTAACTTACAACAAAGGATACCCTGCCAATACTCCTCAGGCCGCGTGAGACCCTGCCAGTGTTCCTCAGGTCGCGTCGGACCCGGCCGGACGTCCGGACGCGCCGGGTTTCACGATGGCGGCGGAGCCGGGCCCGGCGCAGCTCTTCTCCACACGGCGGCGGGCGTCCCCCTCCCACAGCGACGGTACCGTCTACCTGAGCTCGTGGCGCTCGAGCAGCCCGGTCTCGACGGCCGGCGAGCACGGGAGCGACCTCCTGACCTGGCCGCCAGGCTTGCCGCGCGCCAGGTCGGCGCCCGACCGCGCCTCCGCCGCCGCTGGCCCCAGGTGAACCCTCGTCCGTGCCCCCCCCCCCGCCCAGCGGGCCTTGGCGACGTCCTGACGCCTTCGGGAACGGAGTTGAATGGCCGATATCCAGCAATGCCTTATATACGTGCACCCAAGATTTTATTATTTTGTAGCGTAAGGGCTTTGGAAATGCATTGGATCACCTGACCTGGTTGCTGGTACGGAGCGAAATCGCCCGCCTCGATGTTTTCGGCATTTACGCCTTTTTGATGGAATCGTACAGAAAAACGAATCGAAAATCTTATTACGCCATCGCCGTCAAATGATGATAATGGTAATAATAATGATGGATCTTTCGATACACCGGAGGCAAAGATCTAATATTTCTTCTGCCTCCTTGATCATGCGCCATGTGCATTGCAAGGACATAAGCAATGAAACAGTTATTCTTGAACCCAGGTGCATCTGGTCATCGTTTGCTCTGTGTTTCTTCATTCTGCTAAGCCTTCCTTCGTTCAGTGTTCGAGTGCTCTTATCAGACTTGTTGTCGGTCACATTCGCTCATTCAGTCAGTCAGTCAGTCAGTCAGCCAGCCAGTTTTCGTAAAACTTTCCGTCAGTCACGGTCACTCATTCAGTCATTTCACCAGTCAGTGAACCAGTCATCCAACCGGCCGGCCAGTCGGCCAGCTAATTAGTTAGTCAGTTAGTCACAGTCAGTCACTGTTGGCCAGTCGCGGTCAGTCGGTTAACCGCATTCATTATCAGTTTAACAGCCACCTTCAGTCAGTGTGTTCGAGTGATGAGGAGCAAGAACACAGCCCTTCCTGACCTCTGGCGTTGGGTAGGTATTTCACATCCACACGACGCACTGACCAGAAGTCTGCCGGGTTCCTAAGACGACACTCGTCGTATCTGCTTCCTAAAGACATCTCACTTTGAGTGCCTCATATGGTGCATGATACGTCCACCCGTCAGGCATTGATTAAACACCCATTGTAAGCACGCGTGGAGAGTCGCTGCAGGGTGAGTTGCGCCCAGTGCTCACGTGCGGCTTACGAGTCACACATTTTTTTCGTATTCAAAGCTTGGTTTGCCAACGCCGCTACCAGCCGCCTGCGTAATGAACAGGCACCGAGAAGGCGAGGCGGAGTCCTTGTTGATTTCCAAATGATACTAAAGGCATAGCGGAGTACACCGGCTAGTTTCAACCCGGCAAGCCACAAGTGCAAAATTAATCTGATGGTAAAAATTTTGGTGCAAAATCACGCGAAACAAATGAAACAAATATCGGAGCGGAGTCGACGTAATTTCACTCAGTCAATGTTCTTGGCGATTTAAGCTGGCTTTGCCAGTTTCGTATTGTCTCCTACACCTATGGTTTTCCCTGGCAGTCTTGCCATTTCCCATGTACATTTATCCGTTTCATGGCGGTTTTCTACGCCGCATGCATTTCTACGCTACACATGGCGATACCTTTATGACGCAAACAGCACTCCAGGGTGGTGCAGTGACCCCCCACCGATACCAGATTCCCCGTCGTCTCCCGGACATTGTATCGATTTGTACCAACGGCCACTAGCAATCGCCTCCAGTCGATATTACCTCTCATCAGGGCCTAATTGCACTGTTTTGTTGTTTGCTCGGGGAGCAATATCGGTTGGCTGGGGAGGAGGGTGTGTCCCGTGCCGGGAAGGTAATGATACCGCGTCCGGTTAGAGGAAGCTTGGTTTATCGGTTTTTCGGACAAAACCACCAGCTGAACATCATGTCACATCGTTATCATTGATATCGCGACATCAAATAGTGCCCATCGAATAACCGCGCTAGTCAAACATAATAAATAGCACCAAATCAAGGAAAGTCAACACCAATCTCGCACATATCTCATACACCATCAACGACAGTAGGACTTTTTCGTCTGGACACTGAAGCGTTCATACGTTTAACGTACGTAACGTAAAACGAACGTACGCAACGAAACGAAAACGAACGTACGCAACGAAACGAAAACGCACTGCTTAAATTACCTTTAAACGCATGCGTTTAAATACGGGGATAGTCCGAGACCGGGCCGGGTCATTGTCATCAGCCTGAAGCCCTAGGTCTGCGAGTGGGCCTGACTGTATCGAAGCCCGAGATTTACCGTGCCCGGGGCGCCGGAGAGTGGCCGGCGCCGGGCGCCGGCTCCCCCTGAGACCGGGCGTCTGGCCCCTGATGCAGGGAGATCCGGCCCAGGCGGCGGGGCAGCATCTCGGTCTGAGCGCTCGGCCGTTGCCGCAGGGTGCGGGACCAGCTGGCGCAGGACCAGAAGCTCTACCCGGACGGCCGGCAGCACGCAACGCGACTGAACGTGCGCGGGCTGGTGGAGGACTTCAGCAACATCGACCCCAGCCAGTTCCACTTCTACGACTTCGGCATCCAGGACTTTCTGGTCATGCGGCAGCACATAACGATGGTACGGTGTAGGAGCCAGCCCTCGTTCCAGAGTTCATAATCTTGCCTCGCTATGCATCAGACGGGCCAAAAAATTCAGAATGCGTAATCTCGCCTTTCCGTACATCAAACAGATCCGTTAAATCCAGAGTGCGTAATCTTGCCTCTCCGTGCATCAAACATATCCGTAAAATCTCCTCTGCGCACTGGGCGGATTTCACGGATCGCCGCATGACCTTGTAATAGCCAACGCTTTGTCTTTTGGTCAGGCACATTTTGATGGTCTTTTTGTGCAATCTTCACTGCATGTTAGTGGGAAGCTTAATACGCAACCAAAAAGCTGTAGAAGGATGTTTGTTTGATCTCTATGGTACCGGCACGAAAAGGTGTTGGTTGTCCGTTTAGCCCGTTGTCGTCTTAAAGGTTTAATAATCCCAAGAAAGCAGGAGTCTGGTTTTGGGCGAAGCCCGTGACGCAGAACTGCGTATAAGAACTGCCCCTGAAGGCATGAAATCATCTCAAGGCGGGGAGATCTTCCCAACAAAGCTTGAGCCGGTTAGGCGTCGGGAATTCCCAAAGAGGCAGGCAGGCTGCCGGAGGCTATGCTGCGGACTTTGAGCCTGCGTCGAATCCTGAGTCGCGGATCCACTGGCTTGCGCTCACGCTAGGGCGAGAGGACCCGACTGACCGGCCGTCCGGCTGGCGGCAGGACAAGGAGGACGACCAGGACGAGTCCTCCTGCGGCGGCGACTACAGCCTGGGCCTGACCATCAGCCCCGGGCCGTACCTCAGTGATTCGGAGGTGTCCTCCGGCAGCGTGGACCTCTCCGCTGAACAGGTGAGGCCAAGGGTAGCGAACAGGCGCCCTGTTTCAGGGTGCACTGCTCGGACTTGCGGCAACGAGCAGAGAGGACGAGGCTTCCGGTGGATTAGACGTGGCGTACCGATGAACCAGGCAAACTGGTGGAGTGAACAAACCGGTTCCGATGACAACATTTTGAAGTAGCGTGAGAAATAAGCATGCAGCTCCATACGCAGTAAACAAACGATTGACACTGCTCACTATCAAAACAAAGGACCGGAACTCCCCATGTCTTTTGTGAACATTCTAGTGAGTCGCACAAATGACCACACAAACCAGCGACAGAGAGAGAGAGAGAGCTGATGCTCGAGGACAACAACCCCCGTCCGCAGGAGTCGGCTTCCGCAGAAACAGCTAGCACGTAATCTCTCCGCGTAGTTTCTCAGAGCCGCCAGTCGACGGGCGCTGTTACGACGCTGTTCTGCTCCCGGCGGCAGCTGATTGTCGTCTCGAGGGTGACGCTCGTCGACGGCGACGGCCCGTCGGCGCGTCTGCCGACGTCAGGAGGGGTCCCTCCGTTCCGAGCCCTCGCCGCCCCATGCCCTGCTGACATTGATCCCCTTCGGCGCCCTCATGACCCGGAAAATGCGGCAGACCTTGGGCAAATTACTGTCGTGTATGTCGCATCGGCGATCTCGACGACAGAAAATAATTTGTGTCGTTGAAACTAGCTGTCTTCATTGCGTTTGCAGAGCATCTTCCCAAATAATGACTCAGCCTTTGGAAGTGAAATTTAAAATGGTCCCGTGGGAGTAATCCGTCGGGGTATTTTATCGGTGGAGGAAGTCTTTTGAAGTTGGCAGCACCCGACAAGGCTGGATGAAAGTCCCTTCCGGGTATCAAATACCGCTAATACTCGCGTGTTTGTTACGTACACGACGTGTCACTGTGTCTTTCATCATTCAGCTGGTGCCGTAAAATTTGAGGAAATATGGACAGCAAACTATGTCTTAGGCCGCCATTTCGCATTTATGAGCACGTATCAATAATCTGTTTGATGAACATGTACCTTTTCTTGTCACTACATTTGGGTATCACATTTGAAACTGACATCCACGTCGCCTAAGAGCAATCCCTATTTTCGATTAGTCTGGGTCAGTTGCGATACCGTATGCTACACCCGAGACCCTGTAGATCAAGCTTATATTATTATATAAGCTTGATATATTATTATATATGATATATTATTATATAAGAATATTGCCACTTCCGGCTCAGGACCTGGTAATATTCTGTGCCGGCATGCGCGGACCTAGTTCCCAGAAATACCACTTATGGCCTGTACCGGTGCTATTAGGTGATGCCTCCAGCAATCGACCGCGCCAGAGCGCCGAGAATGATACCCCGAAAATAACACGCTAAGAGAAAAACTCCGAGGGAAGGTTCCTCAGAGGAACACGCTGTGAACAACATGCTGAGAGCAAGACGACGACAATGGCGCGCTTAAAGCGACACGCCGGGAGTACCGCGGTAAGAAAACGCACGAAGATTAACACTTCAGGAATGACTGTCAATAGGATATTATAGACTAAGGAAACCACACCGAGAATACATGTTGAGAGTAACACGAAGGGAGTAACGCACTGAGCCTGAGAGTGGGATGCTGAGAGCAACACGCTGGGAATAGAACAACATGCTGGGAGAACAGCACACTGGAAGTAGCAGGTCAAGAGTAACACGTCGAGAATAAACGCTGAGAAGAAAGTGCTGAACCGAGAGTAGCGTGCCGTCTGAGAGTAACATTCTGAGTATGAGGCCAACACGCTGAGTCGGGAGAACACAGTAACGCGCTGAGAGTGGCGCCGAGCGGCCTGCTATGGCCGCTGAACATAGCGGCAACCTGAGCCGCATACCTGGAGACTGAGCCGTCAAAGCCAATGCGGCCCAGTCACACGTCAGCGCACATCAGAGCTGGCTCTGCCCTGAGGGTACGCGGGACGGTATATAGTCCATCACTCCCCCCAAATCACAGACACGCGGGATTACGCCACACCGTTGAAGACGCAGTAGAGTTTCAACGACACATGGTGCATCTCGTCATCGCCAACATCACAGACAGGCGGGAACACTTCGTACGATCGCAGGGGCAGCAGACCTCCCGCAACACATAGGACATAGGGCACACCTGAGGCGTTACATGATCGCAGAGGCAGTAGCGTTTCAGCAGCGCACGTTATAATAAACCATCGCCAGCATCGCAGACCCGGGGAAGCGCGTCATAACATCGCAGCCGCAGCAGACATTCAGCGGCTTGAATTGTCTTGCACCATTGTCAGTATCACAGATCTGAGAGGAAGCACGTCCATTTTAAGCTGCCGTCGAGAGAGCATTAGTGACAGTTCAATACTTCCAGTAGTTTACACTATTTTTGGTTCAATACTGGAGCAACGGGGCATAATCAGCAAAAAGGTTTGCTACCTACGACGCACTTAAAATAGTCCAGAAAAGGACGATTTCGACGAGGATCATACGTCGGCCAACATTGACTGGAGTATTTTGTGCGCTTCGTAATCCCACCATGATCAATGGTCGATCCCACACCGAAATCGGCCTTTTCCATTGAAGTACTGGAGGTACTTTTTAACTCAACGTCAGTTAACTCGAAAAATAAGCAGTATGCCGTTAATCATTCTGTTAAACCACGACTGTGACTGTTGCCGTGCATCTTGTATGTTCGATGACATAAAAAAAATCGTACAGATATGCATTCATCTCGATCGATGAATTTTCCAAAGGACAACGTCTTTCCAACTTCGATTTAAAAAAGTCCGTAAATTTCTCCGGGTCCGCTTTGGTTTTCTTTCTCGTTGCTTCCGGAACTTGACCTCGGATAAACTTGTCTGCATCTTTCATCTTACCTTATGCATACGTTTTCATACCAGGATCACCGGTATCTAGATCTACACCAAGGTCAAACAGGTCAAACCTGGGGATTTCACGATTGGTCAGCCTTGTCTTTCGCATTGGGGAATCAAAGTAATAGTACAATGCCAGTTGTGATCAGTCAGATACGAACTTTTTTGCTGCATGCTCCGGTTCCATTTTAAATAGCGGCGCGGGAAGAAATAATTGCACCATTTACGAACAAAAATATGCGGTTAATCGACAAGGAGGAGACGAATCGATTAACCGTATATTTATATTCGCTCGTGGTGTAACATATGCTTCATCTTGTAAATAATGCTTTAATCCTAAGAACGACCAGAATGTTTTCCTCATAGTACCAGCCAGCCTTTGTTCACATGTGTTTCTGGTCTACTCATAAGCCGTCGTTTTGGATGTCATGTGATTAGATGACTGCAGCCTGGACATGACTGCAGGTGGTCTGGGAGAAGAGGCTGGTGGAGGGGCCAGCAGCGATCCTGAAGAGCCGTCTGCGCAACCCCAGCTACAAGAAGAGCAACTCGTCTCACGAGGTGCGGCGCGGCCAGCGGGCCTGCCGCGGCCTGCGGCGACGAGCCTCCGAGAACTGCTTCAGCCAGGCGGCGATGCCCAGTCCGCTTAGCCGACAGGTCGCCAACGACGCCGGCCGCGTCACCGATATCGGTAGGTCACTCAACGACCTGGCGGATGGTCACCGATGGACGGTCACTGAGGGACGGTCGCTGACGGACGGTCAGTGGCGCACGGTCACTAAGGGACAGTGAGTGAATGACCGTCGTTGACGGACGGTCACTGACGGTCGGTCACTTACGGACAGTCAATAATGGACGGCCACCGACTGGCAGTAGCAGACACACAGTTCCTGACGTGGGTCCTCACGAACGATTACTGACCTATAAGCCCCCAGGACGATTACTGGCGTAAGAACACTGGCGGACGGTATCGGAGTGGGCATGACATGACAAATGACAAAACAAATGACAAAGATATACATACTGTTTGGTGAAAGTGTGTCTCCTTGTCTGTCTTTATGTCTGTCCTTCTTTTCCGTCTGTCGGGAGATCTTCGCTCTCGCCCTGTGGCCAAACGGGTTAGCGGATCGGCACGTGCCGCGCACCGTTCGAAAGATCTCGCGCGACACCAGTGCATCTTCCAATTCCCCTCGCGCTGCGGCCCGTCGTTGGCATGCGATGCGTGCTTCAAAGGTGATTTTTCGTCCGTAGGTATAACACGGAAAACGGGAGACCCAAACAGCGCCAAACATCGCCTTGGTTCCGACGTCTTTTCTCGTCTTTTCACGGGTCGGTTCCCATAGGGACACACCAGCTTGAAACGAAAATCGGACTGGCAATCGCATGGCCAGAGCACGTTTAAATGCGCGCGCCACGAGCAATGCACTAGCGATTGACGAAATAACGAAATGACTATGTGAAGAGGCTGTTTTGGACGTTTTTTGAGGATTTGGTGTGTTGCTGGTGATCCAGAAATTGCAGCGACTTGGCAAAAGCGTCACGGTGTAGCTCAATGCACCGTCTTGCGTTTGTACCGAAAGCCCAGCGGATCAGGCCTACGTTTCTGATGTCGCGCGGCCCAGAAGTAGACGATGTGATCATTCTCGAATATTTTGTCGATTCCATTGCAATATCCAGGAGCGGCGGATCCTCTGTGACGATGGGAGGCAAACGTGATTTTTACCTCGTTTCTTTCCATTCGGCGCCATAGCGTTAATGTTTAATGTTGTTCAAAGTTGGGGGCAGCAGCCCCCTGACCCCCCTCCCGTTCCAACGCCCCTTTTCAGTATCACATAGAGGATCTTGACTTTTTGCAATGAAAGCGCATCGACATGTAGCCCGTCCTTTTGTGCGCGATATCAACCCAAAATATCGCATTTCATTATAGTTTGTCTGTAACAGGTCGTTTGGTAATGTTCTGCGTGCCCTGATGGGGATTTATCACGAACAAGAATATCACGCCGGCTGCAGTTGGCGGCTAAATTCACAGCCAAATAAAATTTACAGCGCGCAAGCGGCTGTAACCCTAGAATTCACCAGGTAAAAATAAATATTTGAATACGTAAAAAATGGAAATTAAATGAAACAAAAATATGCACATTTTGTCGTAAAGCAGTCTTGGTTTCGGAAGACTGTCTGGGCCAGCCAGGGACAGTGACGCAAAATGGATATCATCTGAAAAGAAATTAAACGGCACATCGAATGGGGTCCTGTGTGTGCTTAAGAAGAATGTGGGTGTGCCGTTCATGGGCAAAGAGCAAAGTGGCTATTCATCCGTGTTTTTCACCCTTTGTGTCGGACGTAGAGACAAGTCACCATGATCAGATCACCGAAGCGAAATGCAAAAAAAAAATCAAATGCATTTAGAAACGGGTCTGTCATGTACAGGAAGGTCAAGAAAGAAGAACCTTCCCATCATTTATGACAATACGCGCCCCAAACCCAAAACTAACCAAAGATCTCGAACGTCAGTCTGCTTCGAAACCGATACTTCATTGGAAACCCTGCGGTTCAGTGTTCATAAACCCTGCTTAACGAGGTAAGAGGCAGGCCCTAGTTTAATCAATCTGGCAAAATGAGGCCGAGTGTGGGACTGTTGATCAATTTGTGATCATCTTGCCACTTCACCGATCCTTTTCAATGCAACGTAATCGGTCGCACATTATCTTTTATCGCGCTTACAAACACTTGAGTTATCGGGCTCAGTGTGAGACCTAATGGAAAAAAGAATAACGTGACGTTTCAACTCCAGCGCATAACCCTGCACCCCGAAAAGCTGCACTGACAGGCACATGACATACGTAGGTGGGGTGGGATTAGAATACAGCTAGTTTGGCCCGCACTGGGCGGCTGGGGTACACAGAGTTTTTTTTTGAAGATCGAGAATTTTAGGATTTGATGTTCGCTAGTAACAGGTCATGAAAGACGCCAGCTATATCGTGGCTGCCGGTCAAGAGGTTGTGGTTCACGGTAGCGGAATTGGTCAATGCGTGACACCATGAAGCCTTCATCTTCCGCCTACCAAACACTGGCATTGCAATATCATACAACTAAAAAGCTATTACTGCGTGTCCGTATACCTGAGCAATGGCACTTGAGCAAATACGGGCGTTTCAGGGGCCCGATATACTTCTTTTGTCGTTGCTATTTCTTGGTGCCGAAAATGCAGAGGCAAGAAAAGACGAAAAAGAACTCGAAGTGTTGCATGTGTATATCATTACATACTGTTCTGTTGTTATACACGTTCATATCACCTTTACCAAGTATTACCTTATTATTTCTTCCAAATATTTGCAAAGTTCTGGCGTGTTTTTGTTCAGGGAAATAGAATCGCCATTAGGCTGGCTGGTTAAAACATATCTGAGTCGGAGATCAGAATTTAGCCAACTTTGTAGCTAAACGGTTTTCAGCCAGAAGTTCGTCGGACTTAAGGGTAATAGTTCGTCGGATAACAGTTCGTGAGGACAAAAGTTCGTCGGACAAGAGGTCATCTGGACAGAGTTCGTCCAGGACAAAAGTTCGTCTAAGCCAATAGCTCGTCTCACTAAAATTTGTGTGGCGGACGAAAACGTTCTTTATTTTTTGGTCCGATGTAAATAGTTATCAAAATGAAGGACAGACATGTCTGTTAAGCATCTGGCACGGCGCGTCCGTGAAATCAAATCCGCCGTTTTTAAGTAGGACAAAAAAGGACAGCGTAGTCGGATAAGGAGCGTTTGTGTGATAACAGGACGATTTGTGGCGTTGTAAAAGACATTAACAATATTGTTTTTGCTTAGTTAAACAACACGAAAAACGTCATGTCAATTCCCATAGGACAAAAGTTAGTCTAAGACAAACGTTCGTTCAAAAAAGTTCATACATGACAGTAGTTCGTCTAGGATAAAAGTTCGTCTCATACAGAAATCCGTCTAGGACAAAACGTCGTCTTGGAGAAAACCTCGTGAAGGTCAAAACTTCGTTCAGGGAAAAAAATTGTCGTATCATATGGCTTTCACACGGAAGTTCGTAAAGACAATATATGTGTAGTCAGGAAAAAATTGCCAGCTGTCAGGCGACAGTTAATGGAATCATGCTATGGACTGATCCGGAACTGATCCCATTCTAACTCCGCGTGTACAGCTTTAGCTACCGTGCACCGTATTGGCCTGCCCGGGTCTCAGGCGAGTGCAACCAAAGGCGACCGTAGTGGTAGCAGTGTTGGAAAAAGAGGAGGAGAACCGGGCTCAGGACTCTTCCCTTGATAACCAAAATGAAAAATATTGCGACTAAAGGCCGATTCACACCGCGTGCGTCATCTGCCTCGACATCCGTCAGGAGAACAGAGTCGTTACCTGAGACTTCGATTCAGGCAACAAATGAGTGAAAAAAAACAGGCCGAGCAGGTGCGACGTCCGACCCGAAACAGTACACATTACGGTCACTGCGCCTCCGATACGGAAAAAGACAAAGATGAATATTCGAAAACGGTTGGACAGGCTGATCATCATGATTAACGATACAAATGCTTCTGGCCAGTTTCACACAACGGTATACCGGTAATAAAATAAAGCAAACATTCACTCACAACATTTGCGTTTATCACAATCACACAACGGATCAAACACAAGGTCCTAGGGATATTCCGTCATATAGGGTCAGGGTCCTCTTCGTATTCATCTGGTGGTTGATGATGAAATTCATGTCCCGGATGAAAATCGCCACCAGGACTTGAGCGTTTTACACTCCTCGCAACGCGGGATGCTTCTGATGTTTTCTTTTTATCATTTGCTCGCAGATGCGGCGTGCGCCATGTGTTGTTCGGTGATGCTGTGCCGGTGCACCACTCTGAAGATGTGTCGTAATCCACCGGCTCAGAATGACTGTGTGTCTGACGACTGTGTGCGCAGTCACCGAACGGAAATCGAAATCTGTAGGTTATGCCAGACGCCTTCAGCAGTTCTGAGCTGGCGAACAGGTTGTTCTTCATGACGAGGCCTGACAATCGCGGACACTCACGGAATATATGGTCAGATGGATTTCCTGTTGAAATTTCGTTGGTCGGCAGTTGATTCGCACAGTGTCTTGTACGACTACTCCGGCCATCTTGTACGATGTCGATACCTGTACCTGGCGGTTGAGTTGGATGGACTTGTCTCGCTTTTTTCGTCCTGAATCCTAAGGTCTTTGTCCATTTGGCGTCGGATTTCTTGTTGGATGGTGCTGATGCTCTAATACTTGTTAATCCTCTCGATCCTCTTGAGCCTTGGTGCGTGAGCTGCCGCAATGAGCAGTATTTGAAGACACAGAAGATGTAAGCACGCAGCGTCATCTGTAGCACCCCGGGCATTCATTCCTCACGTTCAGCGGTGACCATTGTCTGTTGGTTTTCGGTAAACGTGCGTTCGAACATACGTACATGGTCGATTTGTTGGCGATTGGGTTATTCAACGACGCCCTCGACTGCCAGGGTCATTTCGCGTCGCAACCTCTCACGCCGGTTGTCGCGGTGGACGGCGAAATGTCGCTGTTACCCGGATTTGAACGAGCCGGGAACCTTTCGGCCACAAGGCGAGCATGGTAGCCACTAGCCGCTCCACATATATATACACACACACATATATAAATATATATATATATATATGTGTGTGTGTGTGTGTGTGTTGTAACGTCCATTGCTACAGTGTGTGTGTATACATTTGTATATACGCATGCGCATCAATGTGCCAAACGTGTTTTATTAGTGTCTTTGAATGCACATTTAATACAAACCGACACGGTTTAAAGCAAATCTGGCCAAGGTCACAAAATAGTTACCTTTAACCTTTGGTGACCTTGAACTGCACTGACCCTGGTATATGTAAGTGTATCAATGTGCGCACACGTGTTTTTATTGGGGTCTTTGGATGTTTATTTCACAGAAATCGACATGCTGCAATAGAAATTCGGACCAGATGACAAGATAGTTTACTTTGGCCTTTGGTGTGCTTGACCTTTACTGATGCTGGTTTACGTAAGTGTGTCAAAGTGCGCATACGTGGTTTTATCGAGGTTTTGAATGCATATTTCATACAAACCGAAATGTTGCAAAGAAAATGTGGATCAGGTCACAAGATGGTTGACCTTGACTTCTGATGACCTTTACCCTTACTAACCCTTGCTTTGGTCTTAGTACATCCATCACTTTGTCCGAGTGATGTCGGCTGATTATGCTCAAAAGGGAATCTTACGTAGAACGACATTCCTTTCGCAAAGTTCCCATTTGTCAACGACAACCGTTATTTTCATTATGTTTCTTTGACTGGAAATGCTTAAAATTTCAAAAATTTAAGGCCGATTCTCGATTTTTTGGCGTCAGTCGACGAATTATTCATTCGTCATAAATGCCACAAAGAGCTTCTGCACGGCGAAATTTTGTCGAAAAACTTCAGTCCGACGAACTTTTGTCTGACGAGCTTCTGCGAGGCGAACTTCTTCCGTAAAGTCTAGCTAAAAACATAATTTTTGAAGGAAGGAAAGTTACTGGGGCTTCCACACACGGTGCGGGTGCGTTCTTGAATCCAAATCACTTTTTTCGTAGAGATTGCCAGTCGATTCTCAAACTTACCTGACTTCTATAGCGTGGATGTTCGGTGTTCAAGGCTGGTGGGCCAAGCTGGAAATCGTTCAGAACTTCATAACAGGGACAAAAATGAAGTATAGTTTGCCCTCACCCAACCTTATCTTTTCCCGACGTACGGCGTTTTTCGCACGTCTCATGAATCATGTTCGTTCAGTACAACCTATCATAATTTTCCTCAGCTATACCAGCATCATTTTGAAAGTTAAGGTACTGATATCTGATATACATAAGTTACTGATATTAGCTTTTGACGTCTAAGATATGAACCACATTTATCATATGGGTGTCGGTGAGCATTCTGCGCGGGAAATAAATGAAACGTATCCTGAAAGAAATGAATGTCATTTCATCGTCAGATAAGCCAAGCATGGGATACCAACGTCATCACCGAGCGGGGGAGGAAAGAATCGTTCGTTTAGACTTATCTGGCGCACGTCTGTTCCAAGCAGCTCATCTTTGCTTGCCGTGTATTTCCGTCCCTCCGAACCGCTGCGACCAATCAGAGGCCGAGTTTAAGCGGACGTCGCAGGAGGGCAGCTGTTCCGCCGGCCGGCCCGTGATTACTGCCGAGAGCGAGTTACTTTCAGATGTAATCACGTGGACTCAGTGATCGATTATTGACCAAGGCTAGCCCCCAGATGACGTGACCGCAGCGCTTCTGATGCCTGTCTTTCAGCCCCATATATTGCGATTTCTGATGTGAGTCCGAAGATCTGACCGTCGATGTATCACAATTGTGCTAACCCGGTGCGCACGGCCTACGGCAACGCTACACAAACTGTTTTCAGGCCAGTCTAACAATAACAACACAAAAACAACAAATAAACTCGCTACGTTAACCTGTATGTTTTGTTTTTCACGTGTAAATTCGACACGACATCGAGGCAACCTTTCCATTTCTCTTCATTTCAGTTTTCCATGTCATGTTGTCATTGTTGTTAGAACCTGCGTTTCGAACTTTACCCCTAGGCACAAAAGCTGTATTGCCATTCGAATGGCAGTGAAATGAATGCGGAAAGCTGTGCCGTTTGCTACTACCAGCAATGAAAGGCGTGTTTGGCGCACGAAGTCCATCGTGATGACCAAGCACCATATCACGTCGTGTTGCTGAGCGGTCCGAAGATATTGATCGGAAACGCCTTTCTCAGCGGCGGCCTTGGTCTCCAGACACATGCTTGCGTCAACAGGGTCGATGACTGCCTGCTTTGTTTAAGAAACTCGGCCGAGCTGCAGGGTGAGCGGCGACGCGAAATGACTTCCGGTCATCGGAGGGGTCGAATGCCCGTGCATGCGGGAATGGCATTCAGAGCGTCGAAGCCGTCGGTCGCCGCTATGGTGGGATGATTTTCCATGAATACCGAATGTGCAGGCTCTGCGGCGGAGCGTGGACTCGGTGCGGCTACTTATTGCGAGTGATTTCGAGGAATGAGCTGACGACGTTATGTAAGAGAATGGTTCCTTTACATTCATTATGTCGGTAGCAAATGCCTCATGTTCCCCTTTGCCCGGATGTTCTCGTTCACTTCGTGGGGGCCATTTGCGTATAAAAGTCGGAAGATACTAATGCATTGTTTTCTCATTCGTTGTGTTCTGACTGAAACACTTAATCATGGCTAGAGATCCTAGGAGAGTTGAAGTGTCTGGAACCTCTCGCTTTTAAGATATTTAAACATGAGGCGTACGACGTTAGTGGAAATAAAGGATGTAAAGCCCGGTTAGACCTCCATCGTCCTGGAAAATCTTTACCCACAACAAGGACCGAGAAGTTATGGAGAACTGAATGACAGTTAAACACTGTATTTATACCAATCTGCATAAACCCTTGGCGTCATAACGTCAAACAACACGTTTTTAGTATCTAGTTCGATGGTTTCAAGTGCACCGCACACAGAAAAGTGCGATATGACGTGCCCACCACCCGGTTTATGACTAGAGCAACATCAGTTGTTGACTTTGGCCGTTGCATGCTGGATACGTTATCTTCGGTCCAGGAGATAAGGCCACCGGCGGCAAATTAGCTCCAAGCGCAGGAATGGGAATTCCTGAAATTAGCGGGGGCCCGACATCATTTTTATTTGCTCATTTTCAGCCGGTGTTCTAGCCAACGCCGAACGTTCACGTCGGTTTCCTGGTCACGCCGGATCGTGTTCGCCTCGTCACGACTCGGCCTCTGACCCGGGGGGCGGCCTGGTCTGACCCGCCGCCGCTGCTGCCGTAGATGAGGGCGGGAGGCCGGCGGAGGGCTCTCTTGAAATCGGGGAGGACTGCGGCAGCGGCAGCAGCCTCAGCAGCGGCGACACGCCAGCGGCCGCCCGCCGCCGACGGCCCAGTGAGTCCCGGCCAGGCGGCGCAGGCGCCCCTGCGGCCGGCGCCGACGTCCGACATTGGAAACGAGAGGATCAAAAACGCTGTTACAGTAACAAGAGCATGCTAATTTCCCTGAACTGCTGCAGTATGCCCGCATCTGAGCGCACGAAAATTCCATATGTCAGGGTTGCATTCCGAAAATTCCTCAGCTGCGAGCACTCAAGCTATATTTGTAATTCCTGGCGCCAGCTCTGTGGGTGTCGAAGCGCAGTGGAAGCTTCCAGGCATCACTCATGTTGATAGTTCGCCGTCGAGCGGTCGGAAACCGATTTCAGTTCGTTCTGGCGACGATGAAGTTTGCCACGGCCGTCTTGACCAACCAAGCAACAGTTCACGGGCCGTCGATAAAGCTGCACGCGCTGCAAGGTGAAAGACGCACGTACTTACATGTCCTAGAGACAAACCATCGGTTGCTTGAACCTCCCACGATATTCTGTGCGCTGAAGGGAAGATTACATACGTATTGAAATTGCGATAGTTGCATGCAATGTAAGTCATGTAACGCAATATACATACATATATATGTAATATTGAGTAAGTATGTGCGTATATATACGTAGATATATACGCATATGTATGTGTGTGTGTGTGTGTGTGCAATTATTAACTCTTTCAATCGGAAGGGTACATAAGGCAATGCATTCTCATTTAATGTAAATGCTCGGGAACGTTCCTTCATTTCACCGAAGGCACACGTTTTACGAAATACCCAAAGGCACATGTTTTGCGCGCCACAAAACAGAATCCTGACGTTTAACAATAAATGCAGAAGAGAGTCTTTGTCTTTTCTTATAGCCTACGACAATGCTTAACGACGTCACAAAACTGTCGTTTGTCGTTATTGATTCCTGAATCTTGATTCGACGAATCCTTCGATGCGCAATCCGTGTTTCAATACGAACCAAAACATGTCTTCTGCAGTCACACAGACATCGGCCCGCTACGACGCAACTCTGGCCAGCAATATGCGCTGCCGCCCGCTGGACAAGCGGCCAGCACTCTTCTTGAGTCAATCTCCTGCGATGCGCACTCAGTTGATGCATGCAGCGCCGTCTGCTCGCCGAGGGACTGTGAACACCGACTGAGCTTGACTGCGCGTCTGTTTTGTATGACGCTTCGCCGAACACTGCTCAGACCGCCCACGCCAGAGCCTATTTTAGGAGAAAATCACTGGGAGTGGGGGATTTCGGCCATTCAAATTATGAGCAACATAAAAACGAAATCTGGGTTATTCGCTAACCTTGTTTCGTCTGTACCCGTCGGAGTTCAGCTGTTACGATCTAAAACTAGCTTCTCTTGTCCTTAACTAGACATTGCAGCATTCTGTCCGGCTCATTTTGTCCTTGACGTGGCCTCCAATTTCGGGATTTCAGACAGACTGCAGGACTGAAAAAATGTCGCTATGATACGCATATAGATTCGGTTAGATACAGATCCAGACAGACAACCCCAAACAGGGTTACACAGAGACGGACAGCTATTGAAAGACTGAGACAGATACATGGAACGAGGCGAAGAGAGAAAAAGAGACAGAGACAGAGAGAAACCAGAATTACTGTGTTGAACAAAAAAAGTAAGCGAATGTGGGGGAGATTGTGGGACACCAAGGAGACCGACAGAGTTTGGCAGAGATCGACGGACCGACGGAGATCTACAAATACCGGTGGAGAGCGATGGAGACCGGTAAAGACCAAGAGAAACCGACGGAGGTCGGTTGAGACCGGCCGAAACCGATCGACATCAAACGAGATTTAGAGAAAGCAAAAGACTGATGGTCTGATGGAGACCAAAGAAGACCACCAGAGAGTAATGTAGATCAAGCTAGATCGAAGGAGACCAACCGAAACGGAGGGAGATCCGGGGGCACCAAGGAAGATTTGCTGACACCGACGGGGACCGACAGAATGCGAGCGATGTTCATGGAGACTGAGGCTATGAAAACTGGCCAAAATGGAATAAAAAAAGAACATTTCGCTCCTGTCCGACCTGAGAAGACGAAAACAGAGCAGAGATTTGGTTGCTTTACACCCCAGGGCGTTGCATGAAGGGAAATTAGTTGCTGACAGCTGTTGAAAAGGATTCTGATTGGAGCGCACTGCGCTCTTTTACATGGCATTTGAAACAGACAGCATGACGCGTCGTGCTCAAAGCGAGGGTCCGAGCGCAAAGTGCGAGGACGGGCGGGCAAACTAAACGGCCGAAGGAGGTTGTTTCCATGGAAGCTCGCAGCGCGATTGTAAAACAGGCCTGAGAGCAGCTTGAACCAGGCTGAAGCGCGCAGCACGATTGTCGAACGATGCTTGGGTGCTGGCGTGAGAATTTTGTGGAGATCAGACTGCCGAAGTTTGGTTCAACAAATAGAGCCCGTATGTCGGTAATGAAGCGTGCAATGCAATCCTGGGAAAGGCCCCGGGGTCAGTTCGATCAGCTTTTCGACAGAAACTTGATTCGAATGCAAAATTCGTACACGCAAAGGGCTTTCAAAACTGTCCAAAAAAGCGGCCGGTGCGTCCGAGAAATGCATGCGTCTCGTGGCGTATAGGGAGATCTATGGGGTTCGCGATTTGGGGGTTACATGGGAGGGTGCAAGCTGGTCAAAGGCCATCGGCTGCCGCTTCTGTCTCTGTGGGCCCGCCAGCCGGACTCGCCGCACTTTTGCGCAGTATGTTTTACCTCGCTTGCGATTGCAGCAGTTCATGAAATTGAACCAATCAGAGCGGAATCCAGCAGAACTTTCACAAGCATGAAGAGTGCTTATTTGTAGTATCCTTGCCTTTATCTTTGCACTCATTTACGTCAGTCAAATCCCAGCTGACGGATGGCCTTTTTCATGAAAAAAAGAACAGCTGTGATTTTTTGAAGAATAACTGTGCGTCCATTTTCCGTTTCTTCTTTTTTATTTACGAATAGTCGCCTAACAAAAGATATCTCTTTCTCACAGTTTCCGCTTGAAGCGTGTCAAAGACCAAGTAGGACATGAGCTGCTGGCAAAACAAGGTTTATGCTGGGGGGGGGGGGGGCGGATTTCGCTGTGTACTGGGAGGGGATTTGGCTGTCAGTTGTGGGGATTCTTCCCCCATAACATGTAAAAATGGGCCCTGGCCCACGCCGTATGTACAAATTCGGCTAGCAGCAGGGGTGTCGATTTTTGTAAAAGATGGGGGCCGAGCCGAGGGCCGACAAACTAACATCCTTTCAAATGTGGGTTTCTCTACGGATTTTGTCCACTTTATTTTGGTCAACGGGATTTAAAGTTCTTTTTTGTTACCATTTATGGAATAGAAAATTGTGCAAATCCCCATACACACACACACACACACACACACACACACACATATATATATATATATATATATATATATATATATATATATATATATATAATATCTTTTAAAAGGGCCAGGGGCCTCTTAAAAGAGCAAAAAGCGACATCCTTGGCGAGAAGAAAAAGAGGGAATCACCTGAGATGCTTCCGGCCTCGTAAACCTAAACCTCGGGCGTTCCCAAGCGCCGGCCGACCGACGTTTCCTTGTCGCTGATTGGCCGGCCGTATCTGACATGACGCGCTTGGCCCAGCCGGGGCGCCGTAACACATGAGACGCCGGGGGGCATCGAGTGCGGCCGAATGTGACGGTGTAATGATGTTGAGGAGCGAGGTCACCGTGTCTCCGGCCACCGGCGACCGATGCCTGTTCAGCTTTCTTCCCGCTGGTCAGCGACAGGTCGCCGGAATGTCGGTGTGAACTGGGCATTAAAAATTCTCTATTTCCAGGTGACAATTTGTTGATTCGGTGCCCAATGCTTACGAAGGCAAAAGTCTGCAAAGAAACAAAAACTGAAATTGTCATGTCATGCCGAGCCGCCCAATCCGATTTCTTGTTAATCTGAAGCCAGACGCTTAGCCTATGACTTCCCTCGTATTACTTTTTCTGCACAAACTCATGAATAATCCGAAAAACTTGATCACTTTGCGACTGAATGAAATTTTCACTTTCGAACGGGTTTGGAACACTGACGGAGCCAGATCATGATTTAAAGGGGCAAGGGCCCAGTTAATGTTTTTCTAATGAGGGGCCAGGACAAATCGGTCTCCCTCAAAATTGGAATGCCCCGGATTTGGACTGCTTTCTTTCTGACTTCCAGAACTTTTTTACATTTTTGTGCGTAAAAAAAAAACATTAAATTCTCAGTCCCCAAGGTGCCCTTTCCTGACTACACTCCTGAAGGAGGATCAAATCTCCATCCATTTAATCTGTTTTTCCCTTACATGTTGATTTTTGCCGGGATTTTTGCCACTCCGTTTCGCCATTTTTAAAAATGAAAACGTATAGAAGCAAACTTTTGTCACAAAACAAAAAAATACAATTTTCGATCAAAAAAGGAGACCAAAACAGATTTGATTTTGATTGCATCGGAATCGGAATCGATTCCAGGGTCGATACCACTCCGGCCAGAGTCAGAATCGGAATTTATTCCACTGACAGTGATGGGATTAGAGTTAGAGCTGAATCAAACGATTGTCTCCGGAATCAGAAGTGGAACCGATTCCAATGATTTAATCCAATCTGACGGATCTTAGCGGAATCGATTCCGGAATCGGCTTATATCATTTTGAGTCGAAATCGGAATCGATTTTGTTTTGGAAAACCGCGGTGAGTTAGAATCAGAGATCATTCAGCAAGCCATGGGTCGCATTCGGAGTCGATTCCTCCCAAAGTGGAGTCTAGCACAAGTCTGGCCAAAAGGCATGTTGGCTCTGGGTTTTCCAACGAAACGGGGAATCATGGCTCCGATTCCCGTCCCCCTGGACCCGCTCCTGGTTAGGAATTAGGGTTTCCGCGCCCTTGTAGTAATGGAAGCCAAAAGAAGCGCTGCTCTGGATTTGCTTCAATGTTCGTGTTTGGGCTGTAGAGGAAAAGAAGCAGCAACAAAACTTTTAACATCTGATTTTCAAGTCGCTGGACGTTTTCAGCCCGCGTGATCTTTTCTTTGCTGCCCCTGAAATAAACAGCTAAAATCGCGTCATTTCCGCGTCGTGGCCTGTTTAACACCTCCGAGCCTGGAGTATTAAGTCTTTCTCCTACGGGGAGACTGTCTCAGATTTAGAATCACTCAAGGTTTATTTGCAAATGTCGGCTGTTGAAACATGAAACATTATTCAAACACTGCCTAGCTACTCATGAGAACACTTTTCCAAACCTGAAAATCCAATGCCCACGATTAATGAGGTGACTACCGTCCGTTTACCCGGACTGTGTAGCGACGATTCCCAATGCAGCTAGTCAAACACACGTTCTGTGGTGATGTGCTCAAACTCTGTGAGCGGATAAGAGGTCTCTGAAACAAACGTACAAGAACTTTTTCAAAGCGTAATCTGAAGCTTGTTGGGATGGGACCTCGAGCAACAACCCTGCGTCGTCGTGTCGATAATTTCGCTCCTCTCCGGAAAACAATGACCCGTATTGCGCACACCCGGAGCGATGCAGACTTCTAGAATGGCGGTAACTCGAAGAAGCGCAATAAATCGGATACCGTGCGCGGAACACGGAAAAGAAACGCGAGCGACCGAATGCAACTCGCCAGCGTGGGGAACTTCCGCATTGCTTAGGGCACATCGATCTGAAACAGCATTTCCATACGATGTTTCTTTTGTTAAAGGCGTGTTTATGCATGGCACTGGAGGAATGCACCTTGACTCCCACACAAACCTACTGTTCCCCCCCCCCTTAAATCTGGACCACCTGCTTCTTAAGTATGGGCAAGTCCCTCACTCGGTAAGAACAGCTCCCTTTTGTGTGAACCAGTTTTTCTCTCCGCAGTGAATACCTGCTCCTCCCTCTTAAGTGTGGACAAACTCCTTTCTCTTTAGTGAGAACTAGTTCCTCATCAAGGAAAATCAGTTCCTCATCATTGTGGATCAGCCCCTCCCTCCTCAGCGGGGACTACTCCCTTCTGTCTCAATGAGGACCAACTCCTCCCTCCTCAGTGAGGACTAGCTCCTCTTTTCTCGGTGAAGGCCAGCTCCTCAGCGAGGGCCAGCTCCCCTCTGCTCAGTTCAGACCAGCTCCTCAGTGAGAATTAGCTCCTCTTCTCAGTTCAGACCAGCTCCTCAGTATCCCTCCTCTACGGCATCTCCTCCCTCCTCAGTAAAACCCAGCTTCCCCTCAGTAACGAACAAGTCCTCCTCAGCGTGGACCAGCTTCTCCCTCTTCAGAGCGGCTCGCCTCGTTTCAGACGAGATGCCGCCCGTGGCCAGTGACCGGGACCGCACGATCCACTGCAGCGGACCGGCCGACACGTGCCGGGCGGCACAGCCCTGTCTGGCGCACGCCCTGCTGCTGGCCGGCCTGCCGGACTGCGCCGGCGGCCGCCGCCTGCCCGCCGCCAACGCCGCGCGCCACACCGTCTCCCTCGACGACGCCGAGCCCGGCAAGGCCGACGACTGGCCGGCGCTGCCGCAGGCGGCGGCCGCGCCGCCGGCCGCGCCGCCATCCACCGACTCGAGCGCCTCGAGCGAGGTCGGCTCGCCGCGCCAGGAGAGCCGCACCAGCCGCGTGTCGTTCGCCAGCTTCGCGTCGGCGTCGCGCTCCGACGTCAGCGAGATGGGCTGCGACGTGGAGGACGAGCCGCTGCTGACGACGCTCGAGAAGCAGCTCATCATGAAGAAGTACCCGATGCTGCGCAACGACACCAACGCGCACATCCTGGCGCCGCCCGACTTCCGCATCGGCATGCTGAAGTGAGCCGGCCCGACGCGACCGCCGGCCGCGCTGCCGGCGGGGACGGCAGCTTCGAGGCCGGGGAGCAGGTGACGCGGCGCGCAGGAACGCAGAGGTCAGCCGAGCAGCCGGCGGGACCGGCAGCGGTCGGTCTGTACGGCGCCTGCACCAGGCGTGCGGCCAGGAGTCGTTATGGGAAGATGGAGGGATAACGCCAGGAGAGGATGGTGTTATGCAGTCATTTGTGTTCATGGAGACAGTGTTAAAATAACGTGGCGTCACCTCTGGAGGCTAGTATTGATTAAGCGTACAGTACGATATGTTTTTAATTCTCCAGTGACTGCAACAAATGAGGACTATGCACTTGTTTTCGTTCCGCGCAGGTCAAAATACTGTAAATGCTAGTTGCACAGGTATATATTTGTGCATGGTGGTAAACAGTGAAATGCTTTAATGACTCCAAAATGTGAATGAAGGGATATATATGCATATATATGCAGATATGATTGAGGCGTCAGCTTGCTTGCGATGAACCCTAACGGATTTTTCGTACAATTTGTGTTGGCAGTTGATGGGCATGACTCTTGCACATACATGTGTCGATTTCCTTTTCGTCTGTCTCACCAGGAGTCTACTGCTTCACTTTGAAGTTACTCAGTTATTACTAGGTTGTTAAACATGTCGGATTATTATGTCAGCTAAACGTTTTGCGTTCTCGCGACTATTCGGTCGTTCATTTCTATCACCTGTCAGGAGGTGTCATTCGAACACCTACGTCTCTGTTCAGCTGCACAAGCTGATGTTACGCGGAGGATGACCGTTTAATGTGTGCACTGGTTCGGTCCGCTGGAATATCCATGTCACGTGACCGACACAAGGTCACCAAGCCTCCCTGGCCGCCCTGAGAGCACCGGGCCCTGGCCGCCCCGAGAGCGCCGGGCCCTGGCCGGCAGAGAGCGCCGGGCCCTGGCCGGCAGAGCACCGGCCCCTGGCTGCCCCGAGAGCACCGGGCCCTGGCCGGCAGAGAGCACCGGGTCCTGGTCGGCTGAGAGCACCGGGCCCTGGTCGGCTGAGAGCACCGGGCCCTGGCTGCCCCGAGAGCACCGGGCCCTGGCCGGCAGAGAGCACCGGGTCCTGGTCGGCAGAGAGCACCGGGTGCTGGTCGGCAGAGAGCACCGGGCCCTGGCCGGCAGAGAGCACCGGGTCCTGGTCGGCAGAGAGCACCGGGTCCTGGTCGGCTGAGAGCACCGGGTCCTGGCCGGCAGAGAGCACCGGGTCCTGGTCGACAGAGCACCGGGTCCTGGTCGGCTGAGAGCACCGGGTCCTGGTCGGCAGAGAGCACCGGGTCCTGGTCGGCAGAGCACCGGGTCCTGGTCGGCAGAGCACCGGGTCCTGGTCGGCAGAGAGCACCGGGTCCTGGTCGGCAGAGAGCACCGGGTCCTGGTCGGCAGAGCACCGGGTCCTGGTCGGCAGAGCACCGGGTCCTGGTCGACAGAGCACCGGGTCCTGGTCGGCTGAGGGCACCGGGGCCGCACCGCCAGAGGCCTCTGTACGGAGGTCGCTGTCGTCATCGTGGAAATATTCGTGTCTGTTTTGTGTGGAATGCGCAGCGCCGTGTGCCGGTACCTTATGCGAATATACCTTGGCCCGGGTGATTTGTTGCTTCCACCAACCCGAGGACGAGACGTTCCCTAACCCGAGACGGAACGACGGGCCTTGCACGATGCGGGGTCGATGGAAGACGAAATCGGTTTTACAACGTTCGCCGCGCGCCACGGTACACGGAGCGAGTGATGCTTTCGCTTCCGTGAAGACCCCGTCCTTTTCACTCCGTTCCCGCAGGAATGCGTCGTTGCGAAAAGCAGCATGCTTGAGAATCTTAACGCCTTGCCGCTCCGACCCTCTGGGGCCCTTACCCCAGAGTCCCCTTTTCGCTGTTAGTTCGACGTCCGGTGCTGGTGAAAACATAGCATACCAATCAGCAATGATTCGCTGACGCCATGTGCAGTTACACTCCGGCGGGGAACGCTGTGAGCTGACGTTGAATGACTACGTATAATAAACAATGAGTTGCCGCGACGTCGACGGCGGCTCGTAACAACGGTCAGAAAGCTGCGTGTGGACCATTTGCTGTCAGGTCGCGAAAATGCCAACGTACTTAACCCTATTCCCGGCAGAGGGTTGAATCCGCCCCCCTCGGGTTTTTTGCTTGCCAATTCCAGGGTTTTTAACGCAGCTTCACGAAACTTGGTCACTTTTCCTACCTATTTTTTCTACGTGCTGTGACAAAATTTAGAAATTCTGTTTTGTTCAGGGGAGGAGCCAGGCAATCTTTTTCGAAGTCACCTCAAGCCAATTTTGGCCCTGTTGAGGGTAAAAGGAAAATGACTGCCAAAGATAGCGTTTTTAACACAAAACTTAAAACTTTAAATGGATGTATAGCCAAATAGCTGGGCAACGAGCAAGTAAAATTTGGTTTATCTTAGGTCACTTTATAAGGTCAAGTCAAGGTCAAATATCAAAATTTCGTTTTAAAGTATTTTAAAGTATCGGCGTTATTTTTTGGATGCAAAACCCGGAATATATATATGACGTAAAAGTGTACCCTCTACTTGTGTATCAGGTCTCAGCTTCATATCAGATCGGGTCACGGAGCTATGACCTAAAATGTCCGTGCGCGTGCCCTGTATCGCAATAGCTGTAAAATGGAATTTTTGAAATAAAGTGAATTCATATGGTTGAAAACGTTTGCAGATAATCTTAAATGCACACGAAACCATTCCAAGTGACTCCAAGGTCACTGGAGGTCATTTAAGATCAAACGTCACAAGTTGATCTGAAGAGCATGTGACCATGACAGTTCCCCTTTTTCGTGCCCCTGGCACCGCCTGTGCTAACATTATACAAACAATGTAATACGATTTGTACTTGTTTAGCATAATATGACTAGCGGAAGCCAAAAAAGTGTTTTTACCTTTTTTCTTCATTCAGTTTTTGGAAAACTAATCCTCCTATTTCTGAAACCTTGTGAACGCCTATCAGTTTTCTCAAATTTTAAAAGTGTGTATCAATGGTAGAAGTCCTATTCATAATCTCTCGATTCATGTCAGTTTCATTGAAATCGGTCCATGAACAACAGAGTTATAAGAAGTCCAAAAGTACCCCCCATTTCGATATTTTTGATCCCTGCATCCACCCCTTTCAAAATTTTGGAAGTTTCTTCTTTTAAAGATGTAGTTCACGTCATGGCAAATCGCTTGCCGTTTGTTGAGATAAAACCGGATGTGTAGTTCTCGAGATCTCGGGGGGGGGGGGGCGAATTCGCCCCCCTCCCTGCCGGGAATCGGCCATACCGTCTAGCCCTCCGGGAATAGGGTTAATTCACCAAAAAAGACGCCCCTAGAAAAACCGAGAACAATCCTCAAGAACGGTTATCTCAGCAGCGCACTGAGTGGCCCGACAGGAAGGACGGCCACACCTGCCAGTTCTCATCCTCCCCTGCAGGGGAATATCTCCGGCGAGGACGCCGAGCTGAGCCGCCGGCCGCCCACGGATCACGTGACCGGCAGGCTGCCAGACCCCGGCTGAAGTTAGATCCTCGAGCCGGCGGCCGGACGACGTCCGGGCGGGCAGCGCTCGGCCGGGCCGAGCCGGGAAACCTCCCGCGGCGCCGATCGATCCCGGCTGGTCTCGGCTACCCGGCCAGACGGAGCGGGGACGGTCCGGCATCACCTGGTGCACCGGCCACGCGGGGCCGAAACGGGGACTCGTCAGGCGGACGGCGGGGCGCGAGTCGGACCGAGCTGACAGTACTGTAGAAAGGTCGGCTGAGCGCAGCACTGGGCCTTCATACCGGCGCGCGGTGCCCTCTGCGACACAGTAGGTCGGCATGAATCCACGCCAGGTAGCATCTTTTCATGCTATAGTCAGCAAACATGCAGACATACTCGAGTGAATTTAGCAGTTACGATGTCATTTTTTCTGTTTCTTTCCCTCGGCGTCATAGGAACGAGGCCAGATTTCCCCAAGCTAAGGTAGAAGCTGCTCCAAACGTGGCTTCCGGAGTCACTAGAACAACTCGCTTCCGTAGTCTGCGGCCATCGTATCCGTAGAGGTGAAGAAGTTCTGTAAGTACGTGAAGTCTGCGTCAAAAAGGTGCATAGGCACGCGCGTGCAGTCACTGTCAACCGCTACGTCGAAACACATCATTTTCGTTTTTTTCATCACTGACATTGCGGTACCATCATCCTCCAGTGAAACAGCTTTATTTGAACAATGACACGGTTACAGCAGCCGTGTTCAGTGTCAGCATTCGTAAAAATGTCTTGGTTATGACACGCGCGATGCTTCACGCACAACGGCGACGCTCAAATCCCGCGCTAACGTTGCATCTGACGGTTGTATAACCCGGCACGTCTCACACGGCTGCCAGCCAGCATTCTCAGCATTCAGCGGATCTGTGACAACCAGTGGGCGGCTTACACTTGCGTATTCCATACATTAATGTGCGAGAGACTTTGCGACTTGATACGTCACGTTCACAATGGTTCCATTAATTATTCATACGATTTCCAAAAATAGTCCCATGTCTAGCGCCCGGATTCGACGAACGGGTGCCCACGTGACCAATAAACTCCATGTAGCCAACAAGAATACAGGCGTCCAACGCACATCACAAGCATAACATGAACAGTGCGGCCACCAGGCTGCCATGTCAAACACTAAAACAGTCACGGCGTTGCATCTCGTTGACTTAATCGCGCCGCGACGATCACCAAATAAACTATGAATTATAAAGTTTGGCTAAGCCTGATCTGAAGCCATTCCACGGCTCCAGGTCCTTCCCTACCTCCGGGAAAAATCATCGACAAACAGGATCCGTGTCGGACCTCAGCAGATGGTCCCGCTCCACCAATGCTACCTTTGGACACTTCTCTGTGGGTGGTGGGGTCCCGAAGGTCATTTCACAGCGACACACAAGAGCTTATCCAGGGGGAATCAGAGGGGGCCTTGACCCCTCTCCACCGTTCGTTTCGTCAGTCACGTCAAGTGTGTTCGAACGGTGAAACGCCTCAAGTTTTCGGGGCATCTCCCAAACTCTCGGCCCCATCTCAAGAAAACCCTAAACTCTTCGCCGTAACGAGAAAGCATTGCCATGTCCGGCATTCCAAAGTTGACGATAACGTGAATATGGCTAATTATGAAGCTTTCCCGTTTGGACGGCTCACCAGAAAGACAACATTTTGCACTGCGACGTTGCTCGGAAGGCATCCAGTTGCCCATGGCGTCGTGGACGACTTTACTGCTCGCGACGCTACCGCCGCTCGCACAAGACAGCTCGCGCGAGACGGTCGCACGCTCCAAGACGCGCGACCTAGAAAACTGGACCCACGTAAGATGGCCAAGCGCCTGATGGGTCCATGCACGTACACGTGCACATCACGCCTGTGTATGCACTCGTGCTCGTGCGGAACACGCTTGTGCCAGACATGCACCAGAAATGCCAGACCTGCTGGACATCAGTCACGGTTTCTGGCAGGCAGGGTTGGAACACTTTTCGTACTTGATGGCGGAGTATGACTTTGGTGATACCAGATGACATATGACATCTCGTAGACATCAGAAACAAAATTCGTTAGTTGTTATGAGGAACAAAAGGGAAACGCATCAGATGTATTATGCTACTGCACTTATGCGTATAAATATGTATATACTAGTGATGTCTGATACGCACATATTTTAGTTGAGTTCGATAAGCCTAAATTTTGCAGAACCAATGTCCCAAACCCGTGCCAGGTGTTCAGTCGGTGCTAGACATGCACTGGTGACGAACATCGAGGTTTTGTCCAAGTGTCCAAGTCCCGGTCCGACGCAACCCTGACAACGCCAGGCGTCCAGGCTTGTACCCTGTACCAGAACCTCGTCCGGGAAAAATGGTCGCTAAGGAGCGCTGACGCAATGTCAGCGCGCGGACAGCGGCAGCGTGCATTAATGCACGGCTGAGACGCGCGAGCCGCTCGGCGTCTGATGGCAGCAGTCACGTGCCAAGCGAAACTACAGCTTGATCATCGCGGAAACTAGCCAGTCTGAGCTGGCAATGAGCCACTGCAGGGTGCGGCCCACGCATTTCGAAATGTCCAGCCGCCACGCAGCATCAACAACAGAGCCGCGTCCACCGAAGCTGCCGGTTTTGCCACGATACGCGTCCAAGACGCTCCCAAAACTCAGTAAAACAGCAGCCCGGCCAGTCCGCTTCCATCGTAAACCGTAAGCGTTCGCACCCTCCGCCGAGCCGCCGCCTTGCACAAACTCCCTGACCTCAACGTTCACAGCACCATCGGTTTCACTGAAGCGATACCTTCCAAACCCAACGTAAACGCTGCTCTCCGTGGACCCGAAAAAGACTCGCGCGTAATAACGTACGTCAGCTATCACTGAGCAGGCACGGATTCCGGGCGGCAATGGTACATCAACACAAGCTTCGTAAGCCGTTCCTTCCCGCAGCTGACGCCGCCGTTCGCAGCAAGAGCCGGTGCCCGTCAATGGCAGCTCCGTCTCAGCGGCGTGTTTCCGCCAGACTCTCGCTGACTGAACAGCACGGACCAATCACGGCAATCTTCCACCACGGCAGGTCGGGAGCCTCCCGGCCGAACTTCAACCCCGACCCCGACCTTGACCCTGCCGACCCGGCCGGCTCACATGGCCAGCACGGTCCGGGCGGGCGACATATCCGTGATGTCCACCTCGCGCGGCAGCCGCGTGCTCTCCGTGCGCGCGCTGCTCGCCGCCGGGCTGGCCGGCCAGCGGCTCAGGTCGGGCGAACGGCCCGCGCCGACGGCCGCGGCCGGCGCCGCGCCGGTGGCGTCGCCAGCGGCCAGCGGCGGAGTTGCAACTAACGCCGGGTTCTCATAGACGGCGCTGTACTCGCCGGGGCACGTGTCCTCGGAGGGGTGCCGTGTGCGTGCCGCCTTCGCCGCCTCGTCGCTGGGTTTGCCGCCGGTCAGCAGCGCGGCGCCCTGCCGGCCCAGCGTGCACTGCGGCACCGTGCTGGCTTTGGGCGCGATCACCGGGCGACCACGCGGAGCCTGAAAGCAGAGGCCACTGGTGACATGCCGAGGCCTGCGGTTCCTGGCCGGTCACGAGGGCGTTGGAAAGTGGAGTGTTAATAGGTCAGAGACGCACAGGCGGTCACCGGGTCGATGGCCAATAGGTCAGCTGTCATGGCTGGTCCACAGACCACTGTGACTGATCAGATGCCCGTCCGCGGTCAGCGGTCACTTGAGCGGGTCACTGATTAGTGACTGACGTGGGTAACTGATCGGTATACAGCCGTGATCAGCGACCAGGGGTCAGGGGTCGTTTCCACTCGTCACTGGTCAGTAGTCAGCCCGTAGGTCAGCGCTCAGTCGCCGTCACTGGACGTCAAGGCCAGAGGCCAACCTCCGGTAGTGGACGCTACAGACCTGAGATCAGCGATCCAAGACGGTCCAACGTCAATTTTCCATTGTGAAGTGTGAAGATTGATATTGGGTTTTGAGGCGTGCCTCGACCTTTTGGTCATTATGCGCCGCCTGTAAAGTCTGTGTAAGCTACGTTACGTTAGAGTGTATGTGGCGATTTTAAAGATAGCGCAAGTGTTTCATTTAACGTTACAGGTTGAAAGAGTGATACAAGAGATACAAGTGCTTTTTACGTTAAGTTGTGTGTGTGAGAAAAGTGAAGTGTGAAGTGCGAGCAGCCAGCTAAAAGAGAATCCCTGTTCTGCATACCATTCACAGGTTTTGCTGGCGCCGCGCCGCTCGACCTCATCGCTCTCCGCGGACAAAAGGCTGTTTTTCTCACCGTCCCGTTGGCGATCTTGGCGCCGATCTTTTTCAGCTCGATGCTGTTGCTCTCGACGTCGGAAGTTTTCCGCCGCCGGCAGGCGGCTCTGTAGCTTGAGCACGCGTACAAGGTGAGCCCGATGAAGCAGACGATGAAGAGGCAGAACATGACGCCAACCATGACTGTCAGACGATAAAGATCCCCCTCCAGGCGCAGCATTGCTGGAAATGGAAATTCGGCCTGCTGACAACGTTCCTTCCTCGAGATGGGGCAATAACGACAAAAATAAACAATCACTGCACATGAAACAAACACCAAATTTAAAGCAACCTTGGTCCAATGCTGAGCTAGGTGTTTTAGGTTTGCAGAATACAACTTCCGGCAATGAATGACCAAAAACGTCCTGACTGGACAATACGGTTCGCACAATTCAGGACACCATCGACAGCGCATCTTTTCTGCTAAAGAATGACGGCTGAAGGCCAGAGATGTGACACAGAATCCCAATGCCGGCCTGATCCCAGAACTATGGTTTATTGATTACCCGAGGAATGGCTTGATATTACCACGAGAGCTCTGCGATGGGTGAAAATTTGGGACGTCGGTTTTTTACGCTTGCCTTTCACGCAACTCTCACAGATAGAAACGCCCGAACGTTAAAATCCATCAAACTAGGGATAGAGGCTACCCCGTGTCTATCCTCTGGAGGTCGTCATGTGTTGATTTTGACTGATATGATTTCCATGCCCCCGATCACCGAGCAGTGTGGCCAACATCCCACTCACAAAGGTCACTCCCCAGGTCAGTGATGTTCGTGCAACTCGCGCGGAAGGTGCATGAGACCCACATACCTGCAGAGACGTTCCGCTCGTCACTCTTCGTTTGGTACATCATGTCGTGAAGGTAATCTGAAACGCAAAAACCGCGTGAATTCCATGGTCAGTTCACGGGATTTCCCCGGTGCCAGAGTGAGCAGAGACGACTGTTCATGACGTGTATGTGTGAACGCTAATCACAGGATTTTAATGTAATGCTGGCGGGATAAGCTTCCCCCTTACAGCCGCGACTGTTTGGGTCTGTGATGACGGCAGCCTGCCCATGACGACTATAAATGACGAAAAGCATGTTTCAAAACTGCTACTTCCTCTAACTATGCCACTTTTTGAGATTAATTCTCAACCCTCAAATACTGTCGGAACGCCATCCACGAATGTCATTCTCCGTTCCGTTGCGATATTTACTGAAGACCAGTTGGTGTGAAAAAACGCGATTTCGTGGGAACAGCACTTCTGAAAAGAGCGAACTTGTCTTGCGACACACGTTCACACATCTCCCAGTATCGATGACTACGCATCTTCCTGATTCTTGTGAGCAATCATCATTCTGTGGTTCTCATGAAGGGATGAGCGCATGCCTATTCACTGATCACTGCGTATACGGCTGACGCAAGAAAATCCCTTTTTGATGCTTGGCAATGAGGAGGAACTTTCCACGCCACCGCATGCCATTCCGCAACGTCATAACAGTCCGAGTTCCTGTCCATGCGCAGGAGCATCCCTGACCACTACCCGGGACCCCCCGCGCCGCCGCCGAGTCACCCGCCGCCGCAGCACGCGCCCGTGTCGGTGTTCCCCTCTCCCGGCGGCCGGACGGCGGCCACGCCGTTCCCCCCCCCTGGCCGGGAGTCTGCAGCAGGCTGACGATTGTCCACTGCGCGAGTGTACCGGCGGACTTCTGCCCGGCGACCCGGCGGCCACGCGTGACGGGGTACGGCCGAGAGGTCGGCTGTTGGCCGTCGTCTTCGCGTGGGAATTGCCACGAAACCGTTCTCACAGAGAGATTCGCACAACGCCGCTGAATCAGGTAAGCTTGGGAACTGCAAGAACCCGCCGGAAAACGCTGCCGCAGCGTACTGCAAAGTGGGCTCTGCCCTCCGAGGCTTCCAGCCGCTCAACGTGAAGCAAAGTAATATGGCAGCTTTCGCACAAACTTCAATGACTCAAGCACGTGATGTCATTCACTGTGACGTCGAAAGCGCCCTATCAGTTCCGCTGGACAGTGTCCTATTCCGTGGTCCCATCCAGCGGAAAGAACAGGTCGCGCGACCGTCCTGCGTGCTGCACGTAAAGCAGAGCGAGGCTGAAATATTCACGTCAAGGGGCCTTCGCGCGAGGCCATCGGCACAACGAAAACGTTTCGCCAAAGCACGATGAACTGCACCGGATCATAAACGACTCCGGACGCCAGGACTTGTCGCCTCCATCAAAGCCAGTTTTACCTAATTACTCCATACCAGTATACACGTCTACAGTTTTATTTTTACACACTTTTTGGGCTAATATTTTTTCCAAATAACTATCGTGCTTCTAATGAGTGACGTATGTAATGAGTCATGCCTGTGCATGTGCCATGTGCAATCATCTAGTGACTATCATGACTTTCGTCTCTTTCAAGGCCATTGCCACTGCCTCTTAAACGTGTATGACGCTGGGCCGTAAAAGCCACATGTCTTGGAAGGCCACGTGATTCAAACACATGCACTCATGTATACTTGTCTGGTACCGGAGTTTGCCGCGGACGGCACAGCGGCGCTTATCCGCGCTGAGGAGCACTGACGCCGGGGCAGCGGGATCGGCCCGGTCGCTCTCGCCGGAGACGGCGGAGACTGGAGCCCGGCACAGCACGCCAGCACCAATGCATGGTTGAAGGCAGCCTCAGACCGCCGTTGTCAGTGCGACGGGTGCGGATGCGGACGCGCGAACTGGGGACATTCCGCGGCCGTGAAACGATTGGAAGCTGGACGCTCTTCTCCACGACGTTCCTCCAGACCGCATTTTCTGGCCGTGCGGGTCGTGAATGACTAAACGAGGCCCTAATACAAAGTGTTTTTGTTAGCTATTTGGGTTCAAGGGCGCGTCGACAACGTGGTCATATAGCACTGATAACTACAATTTATGTAAAAAAAATCCGTCAGAACTCAAATATGCCCATCTTAAATGGTGAGTAAGTCGAAGAATCGTCAGCCTTGGATATGAAGAGGCGCACCCTGCTCAGGACACACGGCGTCACCACCGAAGAGATCAGACAATATAAGCGAGTTAACGTTGTTTACTACGTGCAAAGCAAGTGACATGTTCTGTTCTTAAACCAGGGCACGACGCGAGAGCATGTCGGGCTGTCAGACCGCGAGAACATGCCCCACCTCACAGTGGGAACACGTCGGTCTGTTGCCTCCACTAAGCAAGAAGCCGTGTGTTGCATAAGTGTGGTCAATTCGCAACATGCCAAGCATCACTTTCTCCAGTCTGATTCTGCGTGAGGATAATGACTGCTCCTGGAGACGGCAGTAGTGTGCTTCGCTGTTGCCCTCAACTTGTTTTGAGTTAGTGCCCCAGCTACGGTGCCACTTGTCAGGCAAAAAGTTGAAAATCCCCCGCCAGAACAGGAATGCACACGCGGTCCCTCATAGCGACACTAACCTAACGTTTATCGTTGTCGACGCCAGTTAACATCGTTCTCATTGGGCAGTCATCCACGTTTTCTGCATGGCCAACCGCTTTTCCAAGCACCAGTTTTTTTTCGTCGCCACCGCCAGTCGACCACTCTGGAGCCGTGCTCGAGCGTATGACGTTGACGACAGTCGGCCGGCCCAATCCCTCAGATAATGATAAAGCCTGCTCTGAAACTCGCCAGACACTGCGCGTGCTCTTGCTGTGGTGATGAAAGATATCCGGGGCCGCGGAGTGCCTGAAGATAATGTTATTAAGGGCCTCGCGGGTGGCGTCTCTTCGGCATAACGGTCGGCACAGTTCACTTAATGTTCTCCACACCATGTGTTAATGACTTGAGTCATTATCCTATAAATGAGCATTAATACGGTTAAACAATAACTTTAGTTTAGCTCATTACAGATATGTCAACTTCTGGACCGATCAAACCCATTTGCGCGAATTAAACTTAATTAACAATAAACGTTATGTTTATATCACCTTAAATGACGCCACTCATCACGTCCGGGATGTGCATCGATCTGCCAGCTGGCGGGCACAGAGGTCAAGGCATCAGTGTGACAGGCTCGAGGAAGCACCTGTGTTTAGATATCACGGTGTGAGTGGAAAGTCTGTGGTGACCATTGAAGATGGTGCAACATTTCATTTGGATGACCCTAGCACCCCTGCAGATGACCTGCTGTTCGCACGACGCTGGCCAGCGATCGTTTTGTACTGAGATCCAGGCCCCCGCCAAATTACAGGGATCAGGAAACTAGCTGTACGCATTTTGGTGGCGTGTCGAGCAGTGCTATTCCCCGGACAGGGCCATCACCAGGCACGCAACAGGCGTCCGTTGTTGGTTCCATTCATCGCCCGGCCGCCGTAACATCGCATCACGTTCAGGAAAATACGGCAGTTCCGAACCATCACATGGCAAGGACGCTGTTTCCATAAGAACGACTTCAAGTGCACAACGGCGCATTTGTGGGCTGGCCGACACCGGAACTGCCATCACTCATTCATGGCCAATCGCGAAGTTACCGAGATACATGTCATGTATACACCAACTCAGAAAGTTTACACGAGTGGTGTCGCCGCCAAATATTAATCGAACCTCGATTCGCATTCAATCGGTGCAGTTATCTCCACGTCCAAGAACGCACTTTTCAAACAAACCTATCAGTGCCGCGTTGTGACCGCGACCACGAGGCACGCCACATGACTGAGCCTGCACACGCCGCGCTGCTCGGCTGGCCGGAAGTAATCGGCTCTGCCCGACGTCGTCAGGCCGTCTGCGCTGACCATTCCGAGCTCGGCAACAGTGCAGCTAGAGCCGGCCGATGGCATCGACCCGCCGTGGCGGCGGCGCGCGGGGAGGGGGTGCGGCGGTGAGTCAGCCGCGGTCATGTCATCGATAAAACAGCAGCGACGCGGCCATATCGCCGTGTCGTGCCGCGCAGGCCTCTCAGCGCTGTTATCGGGGCTGGTGGTCAGACGCGGCGGCGCGGGACCAGCTCCGCCCCCCCCCCCCCGGACCCGACACCGTCTCTCCCCGCAAACACTTCGCGCTGCCATGGGGAGGGGGGCTGATACCTGGGCTGAGCAGGTGGTCCCTGAATCCCCCCCCACCGAGTGTCAGCGACCTTTGAAATATTATGATGGAAAATCGATGACGGCTTGTTAAATTACTAGCACAACACCCAAAATCCAGTTCAGTAAAACTGACGCGGAAGTCGCGTCGAGCCATTCGCTGCCGCTGAAACTCTTGATAGGAATTGCGCAGAAAAACGGCGCTCGTTGCGTGTTTCATTTTTTGGTAGCCGGCTTCAGACATTCATTTTGAAGGCCTGGATTGTGTTCGGCCGTGGCGCCGTAAACTGGCTCGACGCCGGAAGCAATGACTTTGACCACAGTCGGCGTCGGAAACTGTTACTGACCTTCGGAAATCCCGCGGTCAACTGACGGAAAGTGACATACTCACGGCTGGTGGACGCTGCACGCCGATTCGAACAGCCATTTCCGGACTCATCAGCCTTCAGCGTTTTCGAGCTCCAATGGATTTATAGTATGGTCGTCACCGGGACGTCATGTCAATAAAGCACCAATGAACTGGCTGTCCCGCAGTGTGCACGCACTGCTCACGGTGATGTGGTCATTACAGACGGAACCTTAGACGCCGAATAAACGCAGTTCTGTGTCTCCAGAGACAGTCAGCTGTTTTCCTAGCTTCAACTTAAGTAACCTGCAAATGTCCACGCCAGTCGGACACTGAATCCGCCGCACTTATTTCTGCTTCTTCAACGATCTCGCCAGTTGCCATCCCCAAGAGTGACGTACTTGGATCCGAAACGCTGGCGAGATGACAAATGATTTTCAGTTAGGATACGTAGATACATCATGGGACTCATCGGATGGTTGCCTCCATGACTGTTGTCAAATCGCAGAAAAAGGCATTAGTTCCTGAAACAGGATTTTTCCGATTCTCGCCTCCCTTCCTGACAGAAGTGTAGACAGCCATGGCTGGCATGATGGTATGGCATCGCATGACATGACATGGCCTAGCATGACATGACATACACAGGTTCAACTTTTCCACGATGACATGGCTATTGCAAGTTGAAAGTCAGAGATGCCAAACAGCAGGTCTGAACAATCAAGGAACTAACACAAAACGCAAAAACGCACGCATCCGGTCAACAAAACACGTCACAATCCCTTGCCAATCCTAGCCCATCTCCCATTTCGCCAAGGAAGGAGCCAGGAGAAACCTAACCACCTTAAATCTTTAAACTCCTCGGATTTCGGCCCCGTTATTTCCAAGTCTCGGAAATTTCTATTTTTCATTTCCGGTGCATAAAGAAACGTTAAATTTTCCACTGAGAGGGAGGCATAGCCTCCTGGCTATGTCCTTGTTGCATGGATCTTGCATTCTGCAAATGTCGTACATAAACGATGAGTCATACCCTCGCGTAAGGGCCGATGGAAAACCCACGCGAAGATCCAGGACTTAAGAAAATAGGGACGGTTTTAATAGACCTCACAGCCTAAGGTAACCCTTCAGTTGCCCGTTGGCAGCATTGGGGCCAGGAAAATGGGGCGATTCAGCACTCAAGTCCAAAGGATCCGTCCCTGGGCACAACTGGTAAGGAGGAAAATCCCCGTACGCCGACCCGACATCCGAAATCAAACGTAATTCTATAGAAACAGTCATTTGCCGCACAATTACGGTGAGCACATAGCGAATATTTCTTTTTAATTTAGCGAGCGCATCCTGCCGCGCTAGAATTCACGGGCCACGTGACTAGCTGGGCACTCCCTCTTCGCCAACATGGCGCCGCCAGCACTGCGCATTCCCTGACGACAGCGAGGCCTCTAGCTGTGACCTTGGCGGCGGTCACAGCCAACCAGGATGCGGACCCGTGAGTCAGCGGAGGCGCCGGGCCCGCCGCGACTTCTTCGGCGAAACGTGCCTCGAATTTCGCGGCAGCTCGTCGCATCTCGGAACGTAGATGAGTGTGACGCAGTTAGGATGAATCCGAGAAGAGAAGATGGTTAAGTAGCTGACCCTGATGCGACGGAACAGCGAGCACGCCATTCTGTGAGTGTTGGTTTTCCTTGCCAGAGGATGGCTGGTTGTAGGCCTATCTAGGCCAACGGATTACGAAGCACGGACTGGGATCTCGGTATCGTCACGGACCATTGCAACACCAATGGACCTCACTGCGTCTCACGCTCGCGTGTTCGTGTGTTCTGTCTCCAGTACAGTAAACTACTCGTCACTACCCACGTTGTCAGACTGCACACATTTCTTGCCAGCACATACAATCCACTCCTGTACTGTTGTTTTTCCTTTCATGGCCTCCGTGTTCCTTCTCTCCACGGTTACTTTCCCCGCCCAGGCAGTCCCATATACTGCCCAGGGGGTTCGTTCCGGCCTGCGTTCCTCTGCTCTGACGGCTGCGGCGGAGGCAGTCGCGTCCAACACTCTGCGATATTTCACGAACGTCCTGTCCCCAGCGGCACCGCGCCGGACCCTGACGTCACCGCGGCGGACAATGCCGGCCGGTCCATGTCCTGTCACGTCTCGGGGTCAGATCCGGGCGACGGTCGACCGCCGCAGGCTGCCACTACGACGCACCGCCACGGCCGGCCACCGCTGCCCGGGTACGGTCCGGCTGGAGGTCCGCCGGGCGCCGAGGCAGCTGTCTGCCTCACAGCGTCTCATCACCTCTGCTCATGGACGGGGTGTGTTGAAGCCGTCTGGGGGTGGCGGGATCGGGGGGTGGGAGTGGAACGCGAAATTCCTGTCCCTTTATACTGACGTTATTACGCAACTGTCCGCTTCCACCGGCGCAAAACGCGGCAGTGTCCATCGCCAGCCTGTGAACTACGTCGCTGAGCACGTGGCGGGCTGACATGACAGGTCGGCGGGGGAGGCTAGGGGGCACAGAGTTGTCCTCTGCTTAAGGTCAGAGGTCAGCATCGTGACTCACGCCTCCGTAAGCCGGTCAGTTGCGGACGTGTGTTCCAACCTGTCCACGGCGGACGTGTGGTCCGACCCGGCACATGCGGACGTGTTCAAGCCAGGGACGTAGCCGGTGGGGGGGGGGGGCGCACGGGGGCCATGCACCCCCGAACCAAGCAGTCTACATTAGATATTTAGCGATTTCGCAGGAACACGGAATAGTGATCATGTATATGTTAGAAACGCAAACATTATGCTTTCCTGTGCGTTAAATGTGAAGCTAATTACATATCACTGTTCCTTTTCCCTACGAATTTTATCATAGGTCAGTGACATATGACAAAGTTCGACATTTGGCTAAGGAAAATCCAAGTTACGTGACTGGTTCCAGCATTCCACAGCGGACGCCTTCCAACTTGTCCACGGCACATGATACACGAATCTGTCCACAGGAGGCGAATGCTCCATCAAACCGCAGCAGGGTTGAATGTCCGCCTGTCACGCCCCGTTACGTTAAACTGCTGAGCCGTCCCAGTCGTGGTGCTGGCCGCTGCCGTCGGGCGGTCACGTGATTAGCCTGGGGCGGCGAATGGCTAGTCCGGCACGTATCTGGCGAACCAGGTCAGTCGAACACAGAACTACGAACACCACGGGCTCTGACCCCGTCTGCAGGGCACTGTGACACCCACCTGTTGGCTAAGGACCGTACCGCATGTAGTGGACGCAGTGGGCCGGAAACAACGCCGAAGGCAGTGCACAACACCGTGGTGACGAGGAACAGCGTGTCACGGTGTCACTGCACTGAGGGATACGCGTGAAACGCACCGCAGATATGTCCCGTCGGTTTTGCCGACAACGGTGACGCTTGAGTGTGATCCGAACCCGACGACCTTCCGTCCCGACACCGGACACCAGTCAGTGCGACTAACGGAGTGTACGGGACCACGCTCAACTGGCGTCACTCCCGCATGAAATCACTCTCGACTGATGTAACTCCCGCGTGACGGCGCGGCGGGCGCGGCGCCCCAGCGGCCGTGCGAAGCAAGGCCTCAGGAGATCGCCCTCCCGGCTGATACCGCCCCGCTGGCGGTCCGGGGTCGGCCGCCTCTCGGGCAGACGTGTCGGGCGCGGCCTCCGCTGTCAGGCAGAGGACTCCTCAGGCCGAGCTGCGGCACTTTGGTACCGCCCTGCGGGACACCCCTTCGGTTTACTGACGGGTTGGACGGCCGCGAACCAGTAGACGGCCGCTGGAGGGATGGGCGAAATACTGACGGTGGCGTGATATCTAGGAGGCGAGGCTTTCGCCGGTGTCTGTTCCGGGAACTCTGAGCTTAGGCGACGAAATGGAGATGTGTCGCTGTGGGTTTTTTTGGGTGGAGTCAGAGACATCTCTTCATGCACCTGGCTGTCGCTCCCGATTCTTCGTTCGTCCTTCAGAATGGCAGATCTCGTCTGGTTTGGGCGGCCCTATGACCTACTGGCGCATACCCGGCCGGCACCAAAGTCGGTCATACCACAGACCGTTATGGACCCTCTTTCGCGAGTTTTTGATGGATCCGACTCTGGGCCAAGTAGATTCAGTTGGTTCTGAACCGGAAGTCGGTTTAGTGAATCGCTAACGCTAATCACTAACTAAAAACTAAGTAAGCGGCGCAAACAAAATACTTCCAGTGGAAGTACGTACCAACAAACTGGCGACTGGACTGCAGTGGTTATCAGAATTGTTTACAGTTCGTGTGGTGGCCGCCTCGCTTACATGACTTAAATCGCTGCCTGACGAGGGAAGGACTTAAGGACCTTCCATCAATTACGTAACGGCCAGGGAACTGGCTCCGTTACTGGCAATGGCATTAGGCTAATGGTAGATCAACAATCGCCGCAAAAAATGTCTCTGGGGCGGGGTTAATGGGGAAAACGCATTGCGTAATTCAAGGAAACGAAGGCAAATGCAAGGCGGGCCCGAACCTGCCCTTTTGGAGAAAAGAAAAACGGCGAGGAGCAGAATCGCAGGAGCATGAACAGGCCCGCTCGACACTTCATGCATGTATAACCTCCGACCCAAGCCCTACTCCTGAGAAAAATTATGGTTGCTCCCCCACAAGGAAGACCCCTAACTTGTACGTACACTGCCGCGCATGCCGAGGTAACTTGGATGGTGTCCCAGATTATTTCTCGAGCGCCGTTTTGAAGAACGTGATAAAGGCAACTAGCTGGATGTGCCAAGTCAGCTTCAGTCCCGAGATACACGCGAGAGGGAAAGCCGCAGCACAGGGAGCGGTGGAAAAGGTCTTCCCAACGCCCACCATGGGTATAAGCCATGCTGCTCGGCTGACGTGTTCCAAACATCTCCACATCGCTACTTGTGGTTATAAATCGCCCCTAATGCCAGCCTAAGCTCAAACTTCCCAAACAATTCCATGAAATTCCTCTCAACGTTCTCGTGTTGGCCAACCAGTAAAAAAAAGACATGAATGTTGAAAGTGCAGCTTAAATGAAACGGTTCACGCAAGCACCGACAACTGCGTTCAAATGACGATTTTAGACGGAACTTTGTTCCAGCTTGTTGGCGGACGACATAAGTTCGAACCCAGATGCCTTCCGAGTCACTATCCGGACGAACAGAAACAGCCTCCAGCGAGAACTCGGTCAGACAGGCATCGACAGCTCCGAGCCCGTGTGATCGCCGCCAGGTCCTCCGTTCCAACGCGCGGCTCGGCGCTTACCCTGACAGTCGGCCTCGCACGTGGCCTGCTGGTAGTTGTTGCCGCCCTGTTGGCAGATGTCGGCGCATGGCTGGCAGAGATTGACCATCTGAGAGCAGTACTGGTGGGCGGCACACTGCAGCTGGCCGCACTGGGCCGGTGCCGAGCGGAGGCCAGCCAGCGCCGGCCCGGCCGCGGCCAGCGCCCAGACGGCCGCGCGAGCCGGCCTCGCCGCCATCACGGCTCCTCGGGGACGGCGGTTCTTCTACGGCCGAGAGCGCGCCGGTCACGAACGCCGCGAATGAACCGCGGCAGAGCGCCGGCCGCTGGTCGCCGAGACTGGGTCACTGCCGGCCGCGCAAAGCCGGCGCTGTCCGCGCGCCCGCTGTTTCACCTGCCGCTGGCACCTGCCACTTCGCGCGCCACGTCACCGTTTCCGGCTCGCGCCGCGCCCCTGGACGCCACTCTTTGCAGGCGGTTGACGACTAACTGGCGGCTACGTGCCAGCGTCCACCTGCCACGGCCCCTGCGACCGTCTGCCGCCCGCTTTCCCGCGCTGGAATGCCACACCGCCGATACGGCCGAGAATTCCGGGAAAGGCGGCGAAGTATCGGCCTCACCGCCAGGTGGCTCCGCCCACTCAGGTGTGTCGACGCAACCGCGAGCAAGAAGGGCACACGATTTAGTTTGACAAAGCACGCGGTGGCCTTCAGTGCATCGTCAGCGTGCAAATGCAGGCCTTGGCGTAGTACGCATGTACACAAATATCACAGCCTTACTCGACGGAGGCGAGGTAAATGATGCACGAGGTCAAGAGGTCACAAGGACATTAGCATCATTGGACATGGTTTCTGATGACGGCAGGGTGGTGTAGCCCATAGGGCAAGCACGGCGTTTACTGCACCAGATCTGGACAATTTTCACTATTAGCCCTATGTTATTTCATGTAAAGAACCTTTAAAGGCAAGAACCCTTTAAGTGGTTCCTGTTATACCAACTCTGAAAACGTCCCTGCATCAATGCCCTCGGTTCAAGAGACGAGTAATGTAACCATGGGATCAAGTGTGAAATATTGTGATATGGCATTTGACGAAATTTGCAAGAAAAGACAACAATTTTAGGCATTTTATCTTATTTAATGCGCAGGAAAACATATTTTTTGCTTTTGCAACACACACACACACACGCGCACACACACACACACACACACACACACACATATATATATGTATATATATACATATACGACCACTATTACGCATTCACACGAAATCGCCATGTATCCAGTGTAGACCACATGGCTCAGGGGGCCATGGCCGCCATGGTTCCCCCCTTGGCGACGTCCCTGCACGGGATAATGAAGTAGACAGTGCTCACCTTCACGGACAGGGCCGCCGAGACGCCTCGTCTTACAGAAACTGCGCTGTCCCGTTTACAATGCTGGGGAAAGACTGGTGAATGTACACATCCATGACTCATAAGACATCGCGCTCCAACCCGGCGGGGACCGCGCCTGAGACTAAGGACCATTAAGCTCAATTTCGGCAATCGCAGAACTAATTTTTCGAAATAGCCCAAACATCACTCTGCTCTTGTGGCCATCCAAATGAGAACGCGTCTCACTGATGCAGCAGCGTAGCCAGAGGGGCTGTATGGGTGCGTAACTCACCCTTGCCATTTGCCGTCTTGCTCAAAACTGTACGCATTCGTAAAAGAACAAGAGTAAATGAATGGCATAAAAGCCTGAAACGGTTTTCCTTCAGAAAGTTCTCAGCAGTTTGTACTCATTACTCATAGCACATAGGCATGACCATTGCTACGGTAGCCACGCCTCCTCTTATGCTTCGCGACTGCACGCCGTCGCTGAAATCCCTGCTGACGTTGTCACAGAAGTTGACAGCGTGGACGGAGCTCTGTATCTTGGAGTTGCAACTCGTGACCTTGGCACCCCCCCAGAATAAAAAACTTAATAAATAAAAAATAAAATAGACTAATAAAACTCATAAAAAACTAACAACTAGTAAAAACGAAATAAAAAACTAGGAAGAATTTGCATCCAATTCATGGGTGTGGTTTCCTATCTCTTTGTGGGTACCCCAGCATCCACAAAGTGGGAATGGGCACCCACAATACGATTTGGACACCACGACTTAAATTATGTTTCATTATTGAAACATACTTATATTTACAGTCCCATGACGTCAACCAACTAAAATCAGCTTTGTAAATAACAACTGGAGCGCATTTACTCCATTGGTTACCCACCAGTTGTTTTTCCCCAGCACCCTCCAAGTAACACTGTGTCAATCTGGGTCCTGGAGAAAGGTCCCCCATTAAAGGAAGTGTATCCACTCAAATCGTGATTTTTTAACTGTGCACATACGAATAAAGGGGACATTTTTATGAATCAAAGCGTACGTACCATTCATTCTTGCAAACTCGCTCCCTTCTTGCTCATTTTTTACTGGGGTAGGTGAGTACGCTGGCTGGCTGCCGGCCCAAGTTTAATCCATTTACCCCGTTTTCTTTTCAACACTAAAATCGCCGATGAACTGGGTTAGCGTATAGCTAGCCTCAGCGATATCGAAGCTGGAATCAGTTGACGAGCACCAAAATTATGAAGGCGGCTATCATGGATTCAGGCAAGTACCGCTGCTGTTCCTCGAGTCTCCCCCGCAGGTATGTTTTACATAAATAGGTCGAAATACGTTAGTGTTGTTTGTCAAAACAATCGTTGTTGCCGTTTGTAACTGCATCTGGCACAGCAAGGCAGGGTGTTGGGTAAGTATCAGGTGCATCCAAGGTTTACCTACGTGTTTTCCGCTCGCCAACTGGCTCCTTTCTCTAGTGTTTTGCATTGTATTTTGCCTACCGATATCACTGTCGATAAAAACAGAGACTAAAATGCATGAAATATTGGTCTAAGATGGCCAAAATGCACTTTTCACTTGCATGATAATCCATAACCAATTTTAAATATTCCCCGGAGTGCGCTTCTGCGATGCCGGAAAAACCAGATGTATCCCGTTTGAACATGCCGCCGCCAGAACGCTATCTCTGATTTACGGAAGTCATCCTTCTGCAATTTACCTCCCGTAATACGTTTTTTTATACTCATTTCTCTGAACTTTAGGCATAAACGCCTGTCACGACCCCCTCCCCCTCCGATACGCAATGTATGGATGTCTCCATATGCGTTTTGGGCACCCACAATCATTTTCCGAAAACCACACCCATGATCCAATTCGATACATTTTTTTTGCTGATGATGTTGTACCATAGTGCCATCTAACTAGCTGAGCTTCCAGAAGCTTCTCGATTAAATCATGCACAATACACGTCGTCCATGCATTTCCTAGGCACGTCGCCCTGAGCCCGGGTTGCGGGTTTTGTTTGTTTGTTTGTGAATTAGGACGAACAGCCTCGCGGACTCAGGCGTCCGGAGTGCTATGTCAAGTCCAGTGTCTCGTCAAGCATCAATTGGTCCTCCGGGTTAAAGTTAAAGAACCGCTCGTGGGTCGGCGCGTCGAGGCGTAAATAGACTTGACGGATGCGTCAACTGTGGCGTCATCTGAGCGCAACCTCACGAGGGAGGATGCACCTAAACAAAACAACCCCCGTTACTATTTGAGAAATGTACGACCATCCGGGATGCTAAGCAGTCACGAACCTGTTTGTTTCTTTAGCAATGTTTTGGCGACATTACTAGTACCGTAATCACCCAAGTATAATGCTCCCATTTTCGTCCCAAATTTTAACATTAAAAGTTGGGGGAGCATTATACTTGAGTATGTGAGAAATACCAGTTTGCAAAGTCAAATTCTGTGTAAGGGGAGATCAAATTATTATGTAATAAATTTTATTAGTACGTTTGTGGTATTTTATCAATCAATATAATACAGGAAGGGAAGTTGCAGGAATCGAGAAATCTGCTTAATTGAGCATCCAAGCCGGAACGCCCCCATCGCTTAGTTTTTCTCAGCCACCGAATAATGCTTCATCTTATCGAGTGAAAGTTCACAATGAACAACTTGTGTAAGCGTCACTCATTTCATTCTTTATGAACAATAGAGGTGATGATCATTCATAGGGACGATCAGAACGCTCATCATTCGTAGAGCGCTGATCACAATAGAGACGGAGATCATTCATTGATTGGCCCGTGCAGGTAAAGAAGTTACAGTGAGAATGAACGAATGAACTTCTATGGGTCGAATGTTGTTAATTTACCGTTGTTAATTTGAACGACAATCATTCTGTATCCCCCAAACAGGCATGACCGACACTCCAGGATTGAAAAGAAAAAGGTCTTCTTATGAGGCTTCTTTCAAGCTAAAAGTCATCAAATTTGCAGAAGCAAATGGCAACTGGCCTGCTTCCAGAGAATTCACAATTCCACAGGCAAATGTCAGGCTGTGGAGAAAACAGAAAGAACTTCTGGTTGAGCTGCCAAAAACCAAAAGAGCATGCACGGGCCTTCCAGCCAAGTACCCGGACTTGGAAAAAGAGCTTGTGGAATGGGTGACTGACCAGAGATGCAGTGGCTACATTGTCACGATGCTTCACATCCAGCTAGAGGCTCTCAGAAGGAAGAGAGATCCAGGTTTCAAGGCTTCTCTGAATTGGGTCCACAGATTCATGAAGAGAAATGGCCTGAGCCTGAGGCAGAAGACAAAAATCTCTCAAAAACTACCTTTAGAACTTGATAACAAAGTAATTTCATTTCACTCCTATGTGTTGAATCAAAGAAAACTGCATGACTTTGAACTCTCACAGATTGGGAACGTGGACGAAACACCTCTGTGTTTTGACATGCCTGGCAGTAGAACAGTTGAGCCCAAGGGAAGCAAAACTGTCCAAATCAGAACAACTGGATATGAAAAGACACTTCACCACAGTCCTGACCTGCATGGCAGATGGAACTAAGCTCAAGCCAATGGTGATTTTTAAACGAAAGACAGCTCCAAAAGAGAAATTTCCAGCTGGTGTGGTGATCAATATGCATCCCAAAGGATGGATGGATGAAGAAGGAATTGTGCTGTGGCTCAATCGAGTTTGGAATAGCAGGCCTGGAGCTCTCCTGAAGAACAAATCCTTTTTAGTGTGGGATCAGTTCAGAGCACACATGACTGACAAAGTGAAAAGAAAATGTGCTTCTCTCAACACCACCCAAGCAGTGATTCCTGGTGGCTTGACATCTATCCTGCAACCTCTAGATGTCGTTCTGAACAAACCGTTCAAGGACAGAATGAGGCAAAAATGGATGGCTTGGATGGCTTCTGGTCAGCAAGAACAGACCAAGAGTGGAAACTTCAAGAGACCTAGCCTGTCTCTAGTCTCTACTTGGGTCAAGGAAGCCTGGGATGACATTCCGTCTCAGATGGTTGTCAAGAGTTTCCTGAAGACTGGAATCTCAAACAATTTGGATGGCACAAAACACGATGAACTCTGGAAAGAAGACACAGAAGAAGAAAATGAAGAAGATGAAGACCAGCTTGACCCCAACTGGGATACAGATGCAAGAGTAACTCCGGAAGAGTTTCATGAACTTTTTGATGATAGTGATGATGATGACTTTGATGGATTATGATTGAAATGCAGAAAATGTAATCTTTTTATCGGAAATAAATTTTTTTCATAAAAAATCTGAAAACTTCTTTTTAACAGAAAAATCTGAAAACTTAGGGGGAGCGTTATACTTGGGTATGACAAAAAAGACCTGTTTTTCGATTCAAAAGTGGGGGGAGCATTATACTTGGGTAAGCATTATACTTGGGTGATTACGGTAAATAACCGTATGTCTGCTACTCGTCAAAAACTCGCCAGTAAAAAGCCGCAAATTACCGTAAACGAACACTTTTTTTAATTTAGCCCGAATGTGTTGAAGCGGGTGGCGCTGGCATCAGCGTCCACGATAAGCCGAGCTTGTTGGACCCTGACCCGCCAACCAGATGTTCCCAATTATGAAGTAATTTTGTCCCAGGCGCTGAACCAGATGGTGCTGGAGGATTTGTATCGAACCGTGCAAATCCACGACATGGACGACCCATCGCCGGCTGACCCTTTGGTCGCGGGCCCAATACATTTAGGAATACATTTTGGAAATCAAATCCTGACAGAACATCCATGAAACGAGCTCCATAACTGTATGGTATCGTTGGCTAATGACTAGTATTTTTGCAAACTGAATGAATAGCATACCATAAGGTCAATAAAATAATAACTGCGATTTGTACATAATCATACACAATGTACATAATTTGTGCCAACGGAATTCTCCTCTTCGTGGTGCAATCCTAACATAAAGCTGCATTTACTTTATCCAACTTGATGAATTCAATGGAAACAAAATATTTTTCCACTGCTCTCCATTATCATTTCTTTTCATTTTCTTTCTTGCAACCTCTGGCTTGAATTCCCACCCACACCATTGCACTGATGAACCAAACTGTTCGCTGCACGCTGTACAGAGAGCAATCCTGTTTCAAAGCGCGTGGTGTTGTTACTATGAATTAATCAACGCAACGACCCCAATAAGTCCCGTGGATTAAACGACAGTGCGAGGCATCCCTTCATGCGGAAATGACCATAGCAGACAGAACGAAAACCGAAAACCGATTGCAACATTCCATCCTTTTCCCACTGCGCACCGAAAGCTTCCTCCATGCCCGAGACTGTGTGCCCATTCGAGGACTTCATCTCGCGCCATCTTGTCCGAAGCGGAACCTGTTACACGTAGCTTGTCCTGAGGGCGATTCAGTTATGCAAGAGAAACGTTTAGTTTTGGTGTGTTCTGCTGTTGGATGTCCTATCAGAAGTTGCATGGTAAGCACGCGTATCAAAACGGCAACATAAATCTGTTTTTTTTTCACATCAGGAAGGTTGTAATGACGTGCTGACCTCTGTTGAGGAACACCAAATTCCATATTTGTCGGGTGATCAGCTTCTTAAGTACGGCGAAACGTAGTTTTCCCATATTTGTCCCCCTCAGAAAAAAGCCTCAGGTACAGTTCGCATGACGACATTTTTTTTTCTCCGCGCATGCAATTTGGCATTCCCCGTTGTTTATATCACGTGATTAAATCACGCAAGCTCGACATGCGAGTAATCTAAAAAAATGTGCACCGGGAACTCGATCCCTGACCAAAACCCACAAACGGCGTACGTTTGACGTTTTCAGGGACAGAGCAGAATTCAGTACCATGAAGAGAAATTTATCCAGCGTTCTCTGAAGTAAGGCCTAGAATCCGGTCTCCAGTTTGCCAGACGTCACCACAACAGATCAAACTGCGGCCAAACGACCTTTCCTGGTGACCAGTCGCAAGAAACCTCGTTTAGGATCAGTATGCATAAGATTTACATGTCCGAATGTCTACGGACGGGACTCCATTGGCTGCTTCGTCAAATCTCAATCCAATACGCTGGTGGTCGCGCCGCGGTACAAAATAATCTTTCCGCGTTTTATTACTATATTTTTCAGATCGATAGTTCGCGACATTGCATAAGATACCGTCACGCTCCTGGCCCAAAATTATATGTAGCGAGCAGATCCATACAGACGCGTCACGCCGTGAGCACACGCAACCCCGCCACACAGAGTCGGCCATGTCACATGCCGGGCGTCGGCAGCTGCCCCTCACCACCCCCGGAGCGGTTCCGGCCGCGGCGCGGGAGTGCGCTGACGGCGGCTGGCAGGCCAGTGACCGCCATCGGCGCGGTTCAGACCGCGGCCTGCAGATGGCGGCCGCTCGCCGTGGATAGGGGACGCCCGCGGCTCGGCGGAGGACGCCGACAGCGGCCGGCTTCTCGGTGTCGGGGAAACACGCTGCCTGTTCATTGTCTGAGACGGCCGCCGGCTGGCCAAAGCACCCCGTTCGAGGACAGGCGTGAACTTCATGGGTGGGAAGGGTCGAAAACGTCGCAAAGCCGACCCGAGCTCGCGCTCCGAACATTCGTGACGGTGAGTGGCGAGGCAACGAACCAGAGCGGTACTGAGGTGGTGGCAGGAATGTTACGTACGACTGCGGTGGCAATGTCGCGTCACGACCATAATAGTCCAGAGAGCAACCCCTTCTGCAGAAATCTTCGAGAACACAAACCCCCAAGTAAAGCCTGAAAACAGCAAAATGGAATTGTTTATTAACTGCCAGAGACTGCACAAAGCAAACATTTCGGAGCGTAATTTCATCAACAACATAATGGGTTAGATGAGAGACTTTTTGAGGAACAAGCCAGACCGATGGTGACGCCGGCTTCGGGGCCCAGGCAAACTTATTGAGCAGACGGCAATAACGTTATAAAAACCACACGCCAATAAAACTACAATGGAACGACCCAACTGTACACAGGATGTAAAAAATAATTTTCGGCTGGCCACCGGCCTTGTGTTTGTGGGTCTTGTTTCCAGATCACGCCACGAGCCGGACGTCCAAGCAGCTTGCGCGTTGGTTTTATTTCCGTACGGAGAACCGGAGCACCCCATAGTCCCATACAACAAGTAACAGGCTGTCCACGGAGGAATGAGAGAAGTATTGTCGCCGGACGGGCGGGCATGCAGAACGAGCCCGGACGGCTGACCGTTCCCTGGCCGGGGCCGAGGCGGCGCGCGGCCGGCCCCACCCACCAGCCCCCAGTCACCATAAATACCGCGCCGGCCGGGCCGGGCCACCGGCGCGTGGAACGGCCGCCGCCCGGCGCCCGCCCTGACGCCGCCCCGACGCGCCCCCCTGGCCGGCCCGGGCGTCCGCAGCGGCGCTCACACCTGGCTCGCGCGGCGGTGTTGCGCGCGACAATAACGGGAGGTCCGGCAGACCCACAAGGCACATACTCCGGCGGTCGAGATGGAAGGAGCGACCGAGGTCCGCCGATGATTATTATGTATGTACAAGCTTGCCACGGTCATCACAGTGTGTTCGCCCCGCACGCATTCGTTTGGCCCGTGTACCGCGCCTGTTGCCCTGCCCGTGGGCGGGCGCGGATCCCGCCGCCGACCGCTCCGCCCGGACACCCTCACACCTTAGGCAGTGTTGTTGACTTTGCTGGCAATGATAACCTCTTCGGAGCAGGCCTTCAGAACGGTGCACTGGAAAACGAAACATGGCGGTGAACGGCATGTTCCGAGGACCGCATACCGAAATTAAGCCCTTGTACACTGCACTGGTGCCATGTTGCATGAAGGACAGTTCTAAGCACAAAGTCGGCAGCCCTTGCCATCCGAATCAGGCGGACTGTCGCTAGGAAAAGCAAACGTTCCCAGAGAGCCAGAATCTGTCTTTGTAAATATTTATCAACACTTTGGACTCCAAGGGTCACTTGTGTGACATATCCTGCTCCGTCGGTTGCCACATGGCAGACCAAAAGATGCAATGGTGGGATCCCCAATTTTCCTCAACTCAGTCAGATATTCGAACCAGAAACTAGGTGCCTGGGATTGAATATACTAATACTTATACTAACCCATCTTCTGGCATGTAAAAGCAACTGAATGGAATATTTTCCTGACACATGACAAAAAACTACAAGGCACAACATATATCTTTTGACAAAAATCTAGTACAGGACAAATGCAAAGAAATTAACATAATTGCACAATTCTAGTAACTGAGCCATTTGGGATACATGCAACCTTGACATCCCTTCAGAAAATGTACATGGATTTCATAAAACAAACATATGTCAGTATCTCCAGAACAATCAGGACCCTTACCAGCAGCTCCTTGCCATCATCAAAGTCCTTCTGGATTTGCTGTCCCAGCGCACCCTCGGGTAGCCTCAGATCACCGCGTGTTTCGCCTTTGTCGTCCATCAGAATGCAGAAGCCATCATCAATGTCAATCAGCTGCAAAACAACAGCCAATTAGCCCAACCAATATATCACACAGTGATGCTCTTCAAATGAACGAAAAAAATGGCACACACTCTGTTCCTTCAGTGGCCAATCAGGGGATGCCATTGATTACTGCAACAAAGAAGTCAATTAGAGAGACTATGACCAGCCATCTCAGGGACATGTGGGGCATCACAGAGTTACATGAACTTACAACACCTTATCCTACAGTATTTTTCCAACTTCCAATGCCTGATATTTTTTGTCTGAGCACAACATCCAAACCAACTTATGACAATAACTTGTCTTTATGCACTGTGCAACTCAAGGTTTGGCACGGACATCATTCTGGATGAATGCTTTTGTTTGACACTTCTTTTGAAGCTTCAGATAAACTTAGTACAGTGGATTTTTAGTCATTAGTTAGAAATATATTGAGAGCAGATTTCTCCCTTCACTGCCATAAATTTTCTAATCTTTTCCATTGCACATGTTCAGTGTTGGAATCAGACAGCTGAAATTTTCCCCTGTGGCCATTTTGAATTGGCTTCCACCGGCTAAATGAGAAAGCCTCTACAATGAAAGAAGCTTACAGACAATGTTAACAGCCTGCCCACATGTAAAAAATGACATAAGTCATTCCCAAAAATTCTACATGAGAAGTGACTAACAATATCAAATTGCTATACCATAAAATAAAGCACACAGGTAAGCTGAAATGAATGAACTGCAAAAAAAAGAAAACTGAAAACATAAATATTCATTGGCACTGTTTTGGTTGCCAAGACAATATTAACACCATATCACACTTCCTACTATACCTTTAATACCATATTTCTGCATGCAGATTTTCAATAAACAGCAACCATACATTTAAATGACACCATATATTTCCATTCACATGATGCCTTTAGATATCAATGACACAAACATCTGGGAACCAGACAAGCATGACACATGCTGGACATCATTTTGTCAAAATTCTTGTCTTAACTATTCCAAGCAGAGCATCAATGGAATTTGAGTTGACCAGGAAAACTTGCTCTGTAGACTCTGATCACACAATGAAAAGACTGAGTAATTTTTCCAAATAATGGAGAACCTATCATGAAGTAGTCTTCTACACAAGTAAGCTAACACTGGTTTATGATGAAAAATGGTTTTCTTAAAAAGATAATTACAATACTCTTAAGCATACTGTATGCAAGCATCAAATGAAACAGATATGCTGGCCATTCATTACCATTGCACAACAGCAACAGATGGTCATCTTTACCAGTGATAACAATTGTCAAATGGGCAGATACTGTATTATTTTTTTCAGTTCAACCAGTGACAGAACAAAGTTTGAAGTTTCATCCTCAGCTCCCATCCAAAGTGCATGTACAATGAAAAAATTCCCCATGAAGCTGACACTATCATCCCAACATTTAAAATAACTTTTATTTCATTTACACATTCAATGCATGAAAAATGATGCACATGACTGAAAATCCCAATCTCTCAAATGGCCAAAAACATGAAGAACATGAAGAAAGCATGAAGAAAGCATCCTAAAGGAAGAGAATCATCAGCCAAGGAAACATCCCATTTTTACAACCAATCATCAGCCACTCAAACAAAGTAAATATGAAACTTCTACACCCAACTTGCCTGCAGATCAACACGCTTGACAACTGGGACATCCATGTTGTGGGTAGATGGACAGATATCCTCATTTTTCTTGCCAGTAAAGATGTCAAGCCCCACCAAATGGACCTTGGCATGTCCATGCTTGCCAGTCTTGGATGTGGACATCTCCACAATCTTGCATGGGCGGTTCTTCAGCATGACAAAGCCGTTCTTACGAAGAGCTGAGCATTGCATGGGGAATGTAGTGGAGGCCCCAGAGTCTCCCTGGCCCTCAAATTCATTGTCAAGCTCAATTTCAGCCATGGTGATTTGGGCTCACTGTAAAAAAGAAAGCATGTAAACTGTATGCAAAAACTGAGATATAGGAACATTGTGCAGGATTCTATTTGCAAAAAAATCCCCACATGTCCAGTACTATTTCTGGTTAACCATCAAACCCACCTCCACATACAGAAGATGTATGCAGCAATAATAACTTAACTGTTCTTGCTCAGACTGCATCCAATTTACTATACTCTTACAGAATACTAGGCCATATTATACACTGCATCAACATGCATTTTAGTCCAAATGCAAAGAGGCAAAATCAAAAATCTTGTACTGACCTAAGAATGCTTACTTAAATGAGCTATGCATAACACAAAATGTGTACTGCTGTCAATCCACAATGATATGAAACAGCCATTTCAGCAAAGCAAATAACCTAGTTTTAGTCCATGGTTACATCAGTTATTAAAACTGTACTATTCTACTACAAGGTGATAACAAATCTACTTAAGAAATGCAATAAAGACTGCCTTACCTACATAAAATCTGCAATGTTCATACAATGACTTTGTGGCACCTTAAATTTTAACATCAACTTTGCACATTTTAAAAAGGACAATAAGATAAAAAGGATATTTTGATGCATACAAACATTATAACTGGCACACAAAACAATTAATCATGTCTTGTGCATAACACGGGATGATTCAGAGACTGATGAGGCAGTATTTCAGCACCAAATAATTTGAAAACAAAATGTAACCAAAGCAATACAGCTTGCACTGGCTCAGACCAGTGTGTTTTATGGGTGAAGTGTTTTAGGACTTGAAAGGGGCCTATAACTGAAGCAATCTTCCTATGGAAACATTGCTGAACAAACAGCAACTGCATGATTACATCATATTTGTCTTAAATGCACCATATGTGCCTCATTTTTACAACTAGAAACTACAACAAGAGACAATGCCATTACTTAAGAGTTATGAAACAGCATTTTGTAAATTAGGTAAAACCACACTTCAAGGGTAGTATAAATTCATGCATTCTATCATTCTCTGACTGCCTCTCAACATGTTTTCTGGTTGAACAGTAGTATGTTTACAGGACACTCAGTGTGTGGATCCAGACACTTAATTCTCATAACTCTTTTCTAAAATCCCATGCAGCAAACATGTATACAGCACACGTTATTACCGTGTGCCTAATTTCACCATACTTAATGATCAATATGCCATCTTTATCATCAGGATTTCACTTCCTGAAATCAACAAAAGCACACATCCACCATTCAACCTTAATCAGACTTCAGCACATAAAACCTCCTTACTTCTATGACAAAAGCATTAGATTGGTTATCCAAGGTTTGGTACAAGACTCACAGTGGTATAACAATAAATAAACCCAGGCAATGGCATATGTGCACACAGTAGATAAATGTGGCGCACGCGGTTCCTCCTGATATTCGCCTGGTATACAAGGGAAAATGCGAGAAACGTAAAGAAATGGCCAAATAAGATGATGAACACATTTCTGCCCGTACCAATCAACAAAGAATAATCGGCCGTGCCTTAATCAACAACAACACTTACGTGCGGCCAGCGGGGCGGTCGGGATGCGATAAGAGGACACGATGGCGCATGCGCAAGGCGTTCCCTTCGCCAGCTGAGTCATGTACCGGAAATGGTTAGATAAGTGGTGGGTACTATTGCACAATCTCGCAGTTTTTTATTTTTCCACGTGACCTTAATTCTGTTTTGATTCTAAAATTCCAATTGTGGTGATTGTGCCACATATTTGAAAAATTCGTTTGTTTATTTTGCAGCTTTCTTCGGGTGGCTGGAGCCTGAAACATACAAATGGCCTGGAAAAATGTGGCATCTCTTGAATCACACTTGAACGACATAAAAGTTTAAGCTCGTGGGCTACCTCGTTTTTTAATCGAATTCTGTTGTCAAAGCACAGTTTTGTGTTTAAGCGAAATACAGAGAGAAGGAGAGAAAAACAGAAAGAGAGAGGGAGGTAACACATGCCAGCATTTATCCGTCAATACGACGGGACCTATAAATTGTTTTACAGGTCATGTCAGAGCGGAAAAAATATTCTATTTTTTGCTCAGGATCATAATTAACCGGCATGTTTGGCATTTTTTGGCCTGGTCTTAATTGATCCGCCTCGATTTTTCAGGAGCCTTGATTATGTTTGTGGACAAACGCAGCGCAGTTTTTTGATGTTTGCCGCAGGCCGAAAGAGACGATTTTTCTTGCAGTTGCTGTGTTCGACGCCACATTTGGTGCAGGGGTGTGCAGTCCGAGAGGTGTCTATATCAGTTGCTGGGGAAGTCGCTATGGAGCCGTGCAAGTGAGGTAAGTTAAGCACCGGGGGATTGATGCCCATCTTTACGCATATGGAGCGTATGTTTCGAGACATTACTCGGTTTTGCTTCATGTGTGTTCATGAGAGGTTGTGTGCCTTAACTCGCATTCCTTTTCGTTGTTGTATAAATGGGCGGGTCTAAGAAATGAACGATGGTGGTCCAGTCTGTAGACCTTCAGAAATGTGTGCTGGTGGTTCACGGTGGTCATGGAGTTGTGGACCTTTGTCATGGTCATGATTCGTGAGTTCCATTTCCTAGTACATATCTGTTTCTTATTGGGGGTGCCATTTTTCAATAAAATGTTGTGCAAATATGCACGGTTTACAGTGCGGATCGTGGTAATGGCTAGGTGTGTAGTCTGGATAGTAATGGCTATGCATGACTTTGCACCATTTCTAAAAATGGTGAGTTGTCTGTTGAAAACTGGCTTGATGGTCTGGTGGATATGCAGCCAAACTTTAGTCAGTAACTCAGATCCCATATGAATCAGAAAATGTTAGACAAGAGTTAAGTTGCACTATTGTGCTTTGTCAATAGGAGTCATAAATGACTCAAGCTCTGAAGCCCACCTAACTGGCAGAAAGGAGCTATTGGTCAAATCAGTTCAAAGAACAGTTCCATTTTTGAAAACCAAGCATTACACTTGGAAGCGACATGAGAGTAGGAAGTAGTCAGCCCATCCAAAGCAAAATTGATATCAAGCATGGGAACATACAGCACCAAGTCCTTTTTTCCACACTCAAATGGACATGATATGTATGTTAGATTCTGTATATTGTATTAGTTTCATGCTATTATATGGTGATAAGACACTGTTATTGTGTAACTTAAGGTAGTTCTTTACAACCATACAACCATCATAACAAAAGACCCTTGGGCCTGTTTTACTTTATGTGTCAGCCATTAGTATTCCTGTTAAAACTCACCTTAAGTGGTAATCCTTACCGATCGCACACCATGCGCAGAGTCGAGGGTAAGGTTAACGCGCGAGTGTAGTTTCCGATTTCGCCACCAGGGTGATATTTGTTCTTTTTCTCGCCGCTAGGAAGAGTACGTAAAAATACTGACGTTCGCTAGGATGGTTCCGCTCAAGAACGCGCGAGTGTAGTTTCCGATTTCACCACCAGGGTAATATTCGTTAGGTTCGGTTAGGCTAGGTTAGGTTAGGTTAGGTTAGGTTAGGTTAGGTTAGGTTAGGTCTGGTCTGAACGAATTCATCTGTTTTCCATCGAAGTTCGGCAATTCTGGAAGAAAGTGGTCCTTTTTTCGTGATTGACCTCACCTGTGACATCATCAGCGGGTCAAAAGTAAAAGTGTGTAAGTCACAGAAACGAAACGTTCGGCGCTATCAACTGGCGTTCGAATCAGCCGAATCGAACTATTGGTTATCATACCATTGGTTTTTGAGCGGAACCATCCTAGCGAATGTCAGTATTTTTACGAAGGGCGAGAAAAAGAACGAATATCACCCTGGTGGCGAAATCGGAAACTACACTCGCGCGTTAACCTTACCCTCGACTCTGCGCATGGTGTGCGATCGGTAAGGAGTTAAGTTAGGGAGTCCTATGGGAGATGTGCCCAGGCCTCCTGGAACTAAAGTTTAAACTGGTGGGATAGGGAGGAGAACAGGCCCTGGCACAGCATTAATTCACAAACTCCAGGATGGTTTTCTGCACCCTATTCTCTTGATCCAGCATTTGTGATCATGCCTTAGGCATAACTACCTTCCCATTATGATGTCTTCTGGTGTTGAGTGGCAGCTCCCAGAAGAAGTCCTTAGGATGCAGAGTAAGGTGACCATTCATCAACTGGTACAGCACTAGTATGTCACCTCAACATCTTTTGTGGGCATGGGTGTAGAATTAGGACACATTTTGGTGTGGGAAAATGAATTCATCAAGCTCAAAAACAAAAATGTGCTTTTCATAAGATATTTACAGTAATTTATTTTATAAAGCAAGAAAACACATGAATGGGTCAAGGTATTGGTATGGAATTATGTATAAATAATTTCCTTTGGTGTGGAAAGCTCCATACCAAATGCTTGCAAAGTTATGCCCCTGTCTGTAGGTGGTGGAGGGCAGTTAGTGTGTTTGTAGCTGGTCTTGATATGGCTGGTGCCAGACTGGATTCACAAGTCCATTTGGGCATGACCTTGCAGTCATTCAGCAGCAGATGGCCTTCCTTTTTCAATGGTTCCCAGATGATGTTACATGACCAGCTAAATCCAACCAAATGTAACCTAGCCTAACCAAACTTGCTGTGAGTTCTTATGATCTGCAACAAATGCACTCCATAATTTGATCACTTACTTTTTTAACCATGTTGGCTATATTGCATCACCATTGCTGATGAGCTGTACTCACAGAGCAACATTGGCTTCATTGTTCTGTTTTCCTGTTGGTCCTTTTCAAGGTGCATACTGAGACCTCTAAGTTAGCCTGTCCTGAGAATGTTCTTTATCAGTTTCCTCTCTATCTGCTTCCCACTTTTATCCACAGCTATCTTTTACCTGGGCTCAAGAATAGCCTGCAGAATGATATCTGCATTTGTGACACATACAGTGGTACATACATCACAAAAGTGGAGTTGGTGAACAGTGTACCCACTATGCACATTTATCCTATTTAGATTGTTTTCTTTTCCATGCCTGGAAAAAAGGAAACTTTTCCATTTTTTAAGTTGGAAATGTGTGAGAAATCACTTTGGAATCCTGCAAATGCAGGGGTTTATGCATGTGGTGTGGTAGAAGTTGGCCTGTTCCCTGCAAGCTACATTTTGACATGCTAGTTGAGAGCACATGTTCAGGCAAAACATGTTCATTAAGAAGGGTGCAGTAGATCTGATGCTAAGATGTGGATGTAGTGGTGCACTATGCAGAGATATGATCTATGAACCATTTATGTAACCAGGATTGGTAGCTCTTTTGGTGGGATTGGTAAGTCCCTGCCTCCCCCCATCCTGCCAGAGTGGTTCATAGTTCCCAGTATGCATGATATTAAGCCTACAGTTCAACTGGCAGCTAACCAAGAAAGGGTCATGCTGACCACTACTACAGTGACATTTTATGGATCCTTTTCCCATTGGTATGTAGGAGCAAATATGTCAAATACATGTAGATCAGATTGTTTTGATTGTTAATGTTTTGTCATGCTAATAGAGTTCAGTGGTGCATTTGTAAGTTTTAGCAGTAATGTTTGTATGACTACCCAATTTGTATTCCATTGTTATAAAGCTGATGTATTTCCCTCTTGTGGTTTCATATATTTTATGCAGTTTATTCATTATTCCTGGATCATTTTGGAAAACACCAGTTTCACCATTGAGCTTTTCACCATTGAGCTTTTCATCACCATTGAGCTTCACCATCCTTTTGCATCCATTACACCATTGTGCTATTGCTCTCTCTCTCACCCCATCTGCCATAAAAATATGGTATTGAAGATTCTTGGTGGCACTCATCATGTTCATCAGAAGTTTTAGGCAGGCCCCAGCTCTATACAGGGGAAAGGACCTTATTAATGCATGGCGCCCAGTGACGCACAGACACAAGGAAGTTGGCTGGATGTCGCGAAAAGTACATTCAAGTTAGCTGATTGACTTTCTCCGGCATGCCATACTTCCGTGCAATGTGTAGTTTGTGTTGCATCATCTAGATACATTTCAAAGGATATTTTGACCAATTACATGAAGTCCATTCCAAAATCGCATCACGAAAACATGCTTGGTGTAATACGGCAAGCCTCATTGTCAGATGGCTTCGTGAATTCATGTGAAGCACATGCTTTTCCAGTTGTATGTGACTAGGACGTAGAAACACGTTCTCTCTGGCCAGCAAGGTTGACCACTACAGGTATCATCCAGATGGCTGTAATCCTGATTTCTGTTGGGATGTGCATCATTTGGTCATGTGTTCCAAAGTAGACACGAACTTCCCCTCCCAAATTTCGCATGGTCACCTTTCAACCCCTTTATAGTAAATGAATATGTAAATGCTGTTGTTCTCAACACATAAGACGCTTTGCTTTTTCATTTGCCCAGAACCGTCAGGGAGTTTATTTTTGCTTTTTCTTGTCTAGGGCTTTAACGCTCGCCAGTGTTCGCGTTTGGCCTGTGGCAGTTCGGGTGAGGGGGAGAGCACGACCCCAAACTATTTCCTAGTCTGATGTGATAAATCAACGGAAGAAAACCAAGCGCGAGTGCCGAGTCTGGTCTTTCACCTGTATGATGATACCCAGTTTGACCCCTTTGGGTCATACAGTGATCTTACTGGCGGTCTCAAAGGTGGTCATGTCGATGGATTCTGGTTTTGATTGGATTCTATGCGACGTAACTTGAAGGTTGCTTTTAAGAGGCTCACAGCGATTTCCGGCGATGGATAGAGATTTAAACTATTATTGGCGTACAAGTAAGCGTTTCTATTACATCATGACATCTCTAGTGGCGATAAAAGGTCAAGTGGCCAATGACTCCCGCTTGTTATTTTGACCTAAGACACTTTTGACCCAAGCCAGGACTGCATTGCAGAGGTCTCTGACACATTGGGTATCACACATGTTTAGAGCTAAGACTTAATGCCGAAAAAATACTTGGAACGTGCGTGATCCGATGAGGACCGTCGCAGCAACGTTATTTCTCCATGACATGCCGCCAGGAAAGACGTCATGTCAGTGGCCAGTCAAAATATTGGCCCCAAATTTTGAGACGATGCGTAAAAAGATTCAACACTCAGCTACGCAAAGTGACGTGGCCCGGGCGCCCACCGTGCCTCGCCCGAGCGGCGGCAGCGGCTCTGCCCGGCCACCACCGACTGATTCCCGCGGCCCACGCTCCGCCGCCGTCGCCGCCGCCGCCGCGCCGCCGCCGGCGGCTAGACGTGACGTCGACTCGGCGCGCGCCCGGCCGGCCGCCCGGGGCAGTCCGCGCCGCCGGCGGACCGGCGACGGCGCGTGCGGCGCGCGGGACGAACGTCGGCAGCCGCCCGCCCGCCGACGCCGGCCGGCGCCGAGTGCCGTGTGAGTGGAGCGCGTGATTGTTCTGCTAGAGTGAGCGGACACGCCGGGTGGGGTGTCGTGCGGGAGGGAGGAGGCCGCCTGCCGTGTCGCCCGGCGTTCGGCGCGCGTGAGACGGTCGGTACGCGGCGAGCTTATCGGTCGCTGGCTGCTCGCAGGCCGGAGACCTCGTCGTGGACGGAGCTGTCGTGAAGGTCCGGGCTCGTAACTCGTGAAGGCACCGGCTAGACGAACCGACGGTGCCTTCGTCGCGGCGGCCGGGAGCCACGTGGAGTCTGTCGTTCGCGGTGGCAGCCTGTCGTGCGCGCGGGGACGACGCCAGCCAGAACGCGCCGCTCGCGTCGTTCTGTGATGACGTCACAGGCGCGTACGGTCTTGGCGTAGTCGGCGGGCGAGACGGTCTGCGCCGCGCTCAGCGCGATAACACGTGTGCCGGCGGGCGAGGTCTGTCTGCGGGGCTGTCGGAAGGAGGCGGTTGGACGGATTTGACGGCAGGTGCCGTCCGACCGGCGGGTGCAGGGAGGGCTGGTGGATTTTGCGCGTGAAAAGAACGCTACCGATTGGCTTTTCCGGTTTGGTTTCCGTAATTCGGCGAGCTGTAGCATTCTGCCTGCTTACGGCCGCGTGGCTGTTGTGTGCGGCCTGTGCTGCACCTGTTATTTAAATCTTTTTTACGGGATCCGGCTAGTTAAATAGGCACGGTGGGCGTAAACTCAGTGCCGGATGTGCACGAAAAGCTCCGTAGCCAGAGGCAGCACCATGGGCCCCGAAATAGAATGGCCCGCTCAGACCTGGGGCTAGTCTTGTCGGGACCTTGACGGCACGTTAAGGAACCCTCAAAGCCATTTGGCTCGGCGCCGGGAACAAGATTAATCCACATTTAGGAGCATTTGGAGAACTGGGGTCAGGGTTACCGTCACTAACTTGGCCCAATGTAAACTCGGTGTCCAGTAGTGAACATCCAAAGTCAACGTGTGAAAAATGGACCAAAAACTTGCCGTTTATTAGGCTGCTACTGCGATTAGTGAAACGCACGTTCGAGAATATTTTGGTAGACAGTGGAATTTGGCTGTGCTTTCTACGTGGAACTCTGATCTGCCGAATTTAATGAAATCCGCTGACTCACGCGAGTTCTGTTCCACATGTGTGCTCATCTCGCACACAGCGATCCCAGGGATCTTCTGCCTGCGTGCGCGGTTGTTCGAAATACGAGGCATCGTCATCAAGGCCTTGCTTGGACCCTTGGGTACGAGAACAGAGTGTCCAGATGAGTGCCATCGCTGAAAACAGATCAGTGCGATGTGAAAATTGCTGGGTAGCGAAGCGACGTTCATGTCGAAGAGCGTTTGGCTGTCTTCCATGTGGATGTGCATCTTGTCCTTGAGGTGGAGTTACACCAGAAAGTATATTGTCTTGCCGTCCATCTACTCTTGTAATTTCCCAGACTTGATGGAACCTTTTCGCAAATTCATTGAAACCCAAAGCTTCACCAGCACGTTTTCCGGTGAATCTAGATGTGTCTTTTGTCGTCGATATAAAATTACATCTTTCTTGCGTTTGTATGTGCCGATCACTTCAGTCTTCAGTCCTATTTGGAGCAGTCGAGAAAGGAAACCAAAAGAAGAAACGAGTTATTTGCTCAGCTCAGCAAGTAGACAAGCTTTTATGTGTTTTTAGTGGATGAACTGGGCTGGCATATGTCATCTCTCCATGGGCATGGTGTCATAAAGCAGTTTGCAGGCATGCAAATGCAAAATCCCACGTACACGCCTCGCCGATGCACCCTTGACATGACTGATGGCGGCTCGTTTTTCAGCCGGCCCTGACCGGCGTCGGTGATGCATGCCCGCGTCTGGGGCTGACGGCTCTGTTGAGGGTGTGGCGGACCCAGACGCGCCGCCCGGCGCCCCCTGACCGCGGCCCGGTCGTCTGACGGTCCCGTCTGTGTCCGGCAGCGGGCGGCGGGCGCCGCTGACGCCTGCCTGGTGACGGTCGCCGCGCGCGCGGGCGCCCGGCCGCCGCCATGTCGTCGGGCCGCGACGGGCCGGCGCCGGCCCCCGAGCGCCAGCTCACGCCGCCAGCCACGCCGGCCAGCAGCAAGCTGCTGACGGCGCGCGTCATCCTGCTCGACGACTCGCTAGTGCCTTTCTACATTCAGGTGAGCGGCCCGTGCCGCGCCGGAGCGGTGGCGCGGTGGACTGGGTTGTCCGGTCGACCTGCGGACTGGGCGAGTCCGGGGGCCGTCTGACGGACTGTTCGAAGTGTGCGGGTCGTCTGGCCGACTGTGCGTGGTCTGGTGATCGGCTGGTGACCGGCTGCGCAAAGTCCCCCGGTTAAATGACGGACCACGCAGAGATCCCGGTGATATGACGAGCTGTGCAGAGTTCCCGGTCATGTGACCGACTGTGCTTATTTCGTGGCCCACACTGCCGCTGCTCACTGGAAAGCTTTCGATGCAAGCAGTGGGGACGATCATGAAGCAGCCATCGTGAGAACCTCCTGACAGCAGCTTGATGTTGACGCCATGAAACCGTTTACTTGCGGTTGTCGTACAAACGAGTCCCCCAATCATATACCGACTCCTCAGAGTTCCCCAGCGATATAGCTGATTGTGGTGACTCCCCGGTCATATGGTCGATTGTGCGGACTCCGCCGGTCGTACGCCATATAGCCAACTGCACTGAGTCCCCTGCTCATATAGCCGCCTGCGGTGAGTGCTCCGCTGGTCTGGTATCGACTGCGGTGAGTCCCCGGGTCGTCCGAGCGGCGGCCGGTCGTCGGCGGCGTTCATTTCCGGCGCCGGATGCCGGTGGACGGGCGGACAAATGGAAGGGGGCGGAGGGCGGCCACCGGCCCGGCCAGCTGGCCGCCGGCCCTCCGTCCGGCGGGCTGTTATCCGCCGCCCGGTGTTGTCACACGATTAATCGGTTATGTCTGCAACAGTGACGGCCTGTTCTCGATCCCTGTTGATTGCATCGCGGGGGTTTCGTGGAAAACGTTTGGTATCGTGGGATTGTCGTACTAGCCAGTGTTGGGAATGCATTGAAAAGTGGATGGGACGGCTCGTGTGTGACAGTTAATCACAAATAACCCTTTAGCCCTCACCCTGCAAGTCAAACAGTGATGGACAGTTTTGTCTTGGCCAGTGGGAACGTCTCAGTGAAACGTTTTTGCTAGGTGTGTGAGAGAAACTCTTCCAATTTAGAACGTGGGCCGCGGAAATGATCCACGTGTTAAAACAAGCCAGCGAGCCGTCAGTCTCTGACTGCGCGGCTGCTGCTGATAAATGCGCGTCACTGAGCTGTCTGGGGCCGTCAGGTGCCCGCTGCCGTTGTTCGCCGCCGACTGCCAGCGTCGACGTGCTGTCGACCGGAGCCATTGCCCTTTTGCAGCTCGTTTTAGGAAGGCATATTTAGTTATTGGGTGGTGCTCCAAAGGCACATATGGGCGAAATATTACACGGATATGCGGATGGAAGCGCTAACCTCTGATTAATAATCTACGGTTGGACGTATCGTCACCAGTGTCGCAGAACGTCGCCCGTGCTATTTTCCTATGCTGCCGTCCTCGCGAAAAGTAAAACGGCACACGTCTTCCTTCCGGTGGATGTGCCCCCTCTGGAGAGGGCGAGAAGCAGAGACCCGGCTGCCGGGCGCCGCCGCCGGGCAGTCAGGGAGTGTGCCCGGGTCTCGGCCGCTGTCGTCCGGGCACCGCCGCCCAGCTGCCGCCGAGCCGCCGAGCCGCCGCGCCGCCGCGCGCCCAGCTGTTTGCGTTGGCCGCCGCTCAGGCTATGATCCGGGAGGAGCGCCGCTGTTTGTTTTCCACCATATCTCTGTTTACCCATGTCGCCCTAATCGTCCGGCGGTGGCGGCGGCTGCGGCGGCGGACGCGGCCCGGTTTCGGAGGCGGTGGCTGCGTTCTCTCCAGCGCCGGTCGGTATTGTAGTCGCTCCCCCGGTTCCAGACGGTACCGCGAGAGGCGCGGTGCCGGCCGTCGTCTGGCCACCCGTCCGCCCGTTGTGTGGGGAACGACTGGCACCTGGAGCTGGCCTGAGGCCGGCACTGACGTAGTGTCGATTCTGCAGCGGTCACTTTGTGTGCCGGATTGTTTGTTGTTCGATGTTGCTTTAAAGCTGCAAGGGATTCTCGTCAGCCTTGTTGGGAATGGAGGCCTCGACAGCGGTCGAGAGGAAAGTATCTGAAGCGTACAGCGGCGGCAACTGTTTTACAGCCGTGTGTTGAGGCGCGCGAAGTCTCCGAAACGGGCATTGGAACCGTGGAAGAATGCCGTTAATGTGTCACTCAAATCATTTGTCACCTGAGAACGTGGTAATTGCATTCCAACGCTGGGTATTCTGGCACCCAAGCTATGTCGGCATTTCGCCGGCTTGTCCGTCCGTCTGACAGTCTGCCGATCTTTCCGCCTCGCCGCCTGCCCATCCTATCTGCCTTGTTTGTTATCTCCTTCATTGGAGCCCTCCAGCGTTCTCCAAGTACTTGTGTCGCTACTTTTTCGTTAATATTGCACTTTTCTTGCGTATGATTTTCTGTCTTTACCGGTGCACCTTGTTGTTTGCCTCTGTACCCACCACGTGCTGTGTTTGTGTTATACTCTCTCTCTCTCTCTCTCTCTCTCTCTCTCTCTCTCTCTCTCTCTCTCTCTCTCTCTCTCTCTCTCTCTCTCTCTCTCTCTCTCTCTCTCTCTCTCTCTCTCTCTCCCTCTCTCCCTCCCTCCCTCCCCCTCCCTCCCTCCCTCCCTCCCTGCTTCTTCTCTTCATTTCTTCTTCCTTAATTCAGTTACAGGAATGACGTGGTCGCATGTCTCCGTTTTTCCGCCGTCGACGTATGTTGTAGCCGTGCTGTTTTTATAGCGTTCGGTCATTCTCGCCGCTCGCTCATGCCCCACTGCCCGGCGTCCGGTCAGGGCGGACATGCATTGTGTGCCCTGGCCGCCGGGTGAGAGCACACCGCGGCTCGGCGTGTGCCCGGCCTCTGCCCGGCCGGGTGGGGACACTCGGGCGGGTCTGAGTCTGGCCGGACCTCGCTGCCGCCAGCTGCGACTCCGATGCGCCCGACCTGGAGCTGCGTCCAGTCGGAGACGGTCCCACCTGATCGCCGTGACAGAAGGGCCGTATACGGCCGGCGCCGCCCGCCCCGCCCGCTGGCACGCTTTGGAGATTCTCCGGGCCGCCCGCCGTGCAGCGCGAACGCGACCGGCCGCCGGCGGTGTTTCGCAACGCCGGCAGCAGCGCCGGCACGGCCGATTCGCTCGGCTCCGCGCGCCGCGCCGCGGGCACCGGCGCGGCCCGCTCAGCCTGTCCGGGATTGCAGCTCCGTCCTGACAGGTACCGCGGCATTGCCGAGAGGGAGGGCAGGCCCTGCCTGCCACTTAACCGCCGGCCCGTCCGGTCCGGAGCGGCCGGCAGTGTTTACTCACGGGCGTCAGCGGCCTGCCTGGCCCGTCTCGATCGGGACGTGGCAGGAGATAAGACGGCCAGCATTAGCGGGTTCTCGGAAGATACGCGGCGTGATCATCTCATGCGATCTGCATCGCCTTCCGCCGTCGTTCGGGCGGTTTGAACCGTAGCGGGCCCGCCGTCGGCATGACTCGCCGCGCCGCCGGGAGCCGCGTCGGCCGTTATTGATGACCGGCCCGGTTACGTCAGAGGCGCCTGCATGACGTGCCAGCACGTCGTCCCGGCCGTCTCCAGTTAGGCGCCTGTGGCCGGTGAGGCGCCTCCGATCCGCCACGGTACAAAGCAACAGCTCACGGCCGGACTCTCATGTTGCGGTGTGGCGATGGCCGCCACACGGCTGGGCCGTCATGTCACGAAGTGGCGCTGACCGCCACACAGCTGGACTGTCATCACGTGGCGTGACGCTGTCCCGCCACACAGCTGTACTGTCATCTCTCTGTGTGGCGTTGACGCGTCACACAGCTGATCCGCCATCGGTCGGTGTGGAGAGGTGCTGCCGCACAGCTGGGCTGTCATACCGCGGTACAGAGAGGTCCCACTACGCGGCTGTGCCGTGAACTCCCGGCGGAGCGTAGTCGCCTGCCGGCCGGCCCCCGGCCCTTGTGAGGCGGGCCGAGTCGGCCGGTCGCCGGCCGCCGGCTGATGCCGGAGTGATGCGGGCGCACGGCCCGCGGCTCCGGGCCGTCCGTCGGTGCCGGGTCGCGGTGGCGGCCCCCGCTCCCGCTCCTGCTCCCGCTTCCGTTCCCGTTCCCGTTCCCGTTCCCGTTCCCGTCCCCGTCCCCGTTCCTGTTCCCGTTCCCGCTCCCGCTCCCGCTCCCTCTCCCGCTCTCGCTCCCGCTCTCGCCCCTGCTGCTGCTCCTGTTTTTGTTCCTGCTCCTGCTCCTCCTCCTGCTTCCGCGTCCGCTTCCGCTGCTGCTCCTGCTCCTGCTCCTGTTTTTGTTCCTGCTCCTGTTCCTCCTCCCGCTTCCGCCCCCGCTCCTGCTCCTGCTCCTGCTCTGGTCTGCTCAGCTGCGCGGAGCAGACAAGCCAGGATCCGGCTTTCCAGTTATATTATTATTGGTGTTTAAATATTTCAATAGTAATAAAGCGGACCGGGCCAGGGTGATGACCCCTGCTTCCGGTTGGGCAGGTCAGCTCGGACGATATTGGCCAGGTTCGTGAGTGTGTGCCGTGCCTGGCCGTGTTTCCATTTTTTGGTCAGTTTGTGTCTGGCACGTTTTGTTGTAGTCCGAGTAAAAACTGGCTCTGATATTTCGGTTTCGTTTTTAGGAAACAAAAATGACCGTCTTAACATGTTTTCCTCGTTTTATGGCTCCTGGTGTTCGTTGAAACATATGATTCGTCTCGGGTAAATTATTCGCTTTCAGGCAGGATATTTCTGCCGCCAGCTAGAGGCCTTAAGCATTAGTGGTCTTCTAACCATCTCTGGACCAGTGCTTTTCCAAGGTCCTGCTTGCCTTGGTCTTGGAGAGAACCTGTGGATAGTGTTGCATGAACCAGCGTCCGTTATCCGAAATAGTGGTGGGTTATTGGGATTTTCAGAGCCGGGCAGCGACGGCAGCCATTTTCCTCCGAAACGAACTACATGTCGTACCACCCTGGTTCTATATCCGGGATGGTCCGGCCCGGGCGTGCTACCCGCGATCCTGCTACATCCGTCCGGTGATTGTTTTCTGATTCGGGCCTTGACTGTCGGTGTGCGCTGCCTAGTCTTTTCCACATAGCCGCCGCCAGCGTCGGGGAAAATGCCGGGCGAAACCAATGTCATAATCACTTTCTTTAGTTATTTTTCGATGATCTCCTGCGCTGTGATAACATCGGCGTCTTCTGTGTTTCAGCTCAAGTCTCCTGGCCGGACGCTGTTCGACATGGTCTGCAAGCACCTGAACCTCCTGGAGACCGACTACTTCGGCCTGGAGTACGTCGACCAGCAGGGGACGAAGGTGAGCAGCGGTCGGACGCGGACCGCGTCGGCCGCACCGCGCGCGTGGTCGGCGCTTGAGCGGGAACGGGCCGGCCGGCGGCCGTCGAACTGCAGCCGGGAGCCGCAGTCGGCAGCTCGACCGGTGCGAGTGGCGTGTCCGGACCGGTCGGCGGCTCGGCCGGCACGCGCTGTTATCGGTCGGCTCGGCTCTGCGGGCCGGGCGAACCTCCGCCGCGCCGCCGTCAGCTGACGAGAGGTGCCGGCGGTGGCCTGTCCGTACTCTGCTGACGGTCTGAACTGCCCCCCCCCGTCCGTACTCTGCCGACGGTCTGAACTGGCGGCCGCCCCTGTCCGTACTCTGCCGACGGTGTGAACTGGCGGCCGCCGCCTGTCCGTACTCCGCCAGCGGTGTGAACTGGCGGCCGGACGCCGTGGTGCTGTTGAATGTAGGGCGGACTTGTTCGGACGGGCGTCGGACAGGAAGAGAACGGTCCGCGTGTGGAATATGCAATGAGCGTTCCTGTGTTTCGGGGAACCAAGGGAGCCACGAAAGCGTCAGAGCGTGCTGCAAATGGGCTGATCACGCGCCTTTGTCTCTGTTGGAACAAAAACAGCTGCAAGCTGGCCTAGACTCGTACACGTTAGCAGGCTTGCTCCGATTCTTGTTGACATGGTTTATGGTGTTTCAGAGGGGGGAGTGACCGCGCGGAGTTGGTTGACAGGGATGCGTTCATATCCGCATAGTCCCGCACTGTTCAAAGCAGTCGGAAACGGATCTCCAAACCTACCGCTTATCGCAAACCTGTAAGGCTATCGGCAGGAGCCTAAGTCAGGAGGTGCCCGTGACGTGGCGAGTCGGGTGTGCGGGGGACCTCAGTCGGGCGCCGGGCGGCAGTATCTCTCGCCGGGTGCCGGCTCGTGTCGGCGCGTTTGTTTGCTCCTGCGTGGGCAGGCTATCGGACGCGGGCCCGGGAGGTCGGTCGTCGGCCGGCGCCGCTGTTTGTTTTCGCGGGCCCGGTCGGCGCCGCGTGACGAGCCGGCGGTGCGGACGCCGTTCCCGCCGCCGCTGACGGCGGCACCAGACGCAGCTCGGCCGCGGCTGGCCGGCCAGACCCGCCGCCCGGCCCTGGTGGAGACATCAGGCGTTGCCCGGCCGAGGCGGATTTGTCAGGTCCGGCCCGGCACTGAGGAGACATCAGGCCCAGCCCCTGCGAGGCAGGACCTGTCAGGCTCAGCCCGGCCGTCATGGAAACGTCAGGTCCATTTCCGCCGTTATAGAGGCATCAGGTCCAGCTCGGTCTTGACGTAGACATCAAAGAAGTGCCCGTTGTGTCCAAGGAGTACTTGGCAACCACACGGCCAGCTGTGTGGTTGCCATAGGGCCAGCCTTCAGTGGGGCTGGTCGTGTCTTAAACACGTCATGTAGAAATGTGCGACTGTTTTCGTTGCGTTCTCGGCATACCTCGTCTTTTTTGCGCAGCGTGTTTACCGCTGTTGACAAAAAAGAAACGTTCCGAAAAGCCGCTGTCGAGGAGTGATGTTTTCAACAAACAACAACATAGGGTCGCTGACAGAAGGCCACTGAGAAGGCGTGTCTGGCGCGCCGTGACTTTCAGACGACGAACGCTCACAGCCGGCAGTGGACTGGCTGCTCCTTACCAGGCCTGACCTGCCCTGCCCCGGCCCATCTTGGCATGACCTGATGACCGGGCTCTCCCCGACTCCGTTTGGTGTGTGTGCTTGCGGTGCCGTTAAGACCGCTGCGCGCCGGGTCAATGGACTGAAATAATCAACTGCTCGTACGTAACATTGTCGGCCGATTGTGAGGACGTGGAATGGCTGATCTAGCGGCTTACTGTGTATCACTAAGTGTTTGTGATTGTGATTGTGATCGGGACTTGACTAAGCGCCGTGTGTGCTTGCCTGACAGTTTCGCCGGTTGTTGCCGCCTGCGTTGGTTTATCTGTGAGCTCTGTAATGCCGCCGATCGGTTGCGTGCGGCGCGGTGTGCGGCGTGGACAGCTGGTCTGAGCGCACGCTCTCTGCCGGCAGTTCTGGCTGGACCTGGAGCGGCCGATGGGCCGGCAGATCGGCCTCACGCTGCACCAGCCCATCCTCTGGTTCTGCGTCAAGTTCTACACGGCCGACCCGGCCCAGCTGGAGGACGAGTTCACCCGGTACCTGTTCGCGCTGCAGGTGAAGCGGGACCTCTCGCAGGGCCACCTGCAGTGCAACGACAACACGGCCGCCTTGATGGCCAGCTACATCATCCAAGGTGAGCGGCGGCAGCGGCCGCCGGGTCGTGCCCGGCACTGTTGTGAATCGTAAGATCGCCTGAGATGTCGACCCGTGGGGTACCGGCGAGTAGCGGGATAGATGACGTGGCGAGTTTAGTGCACAGTCGCGGTGCAACTGTCAACGCCCCTGCACGCCTCCGCTCGTGGTACGTGAAGGCCTCAGCGTCGCTGCCGTCTTGTCTCCGTCTCGCGACATCACCGTTTCGGTGGGAGTTCGGTGGGCCCTGCTGGAGTCTGCCCTGGACGGCCGGCACGCCGCCGTGCCGCGGCGGCCCGGCCCCTCCTGCCCCTCCGTCGCGCCCGTCGGCACTAATTATAGACGACGCGGCGACGGCCGGCGGCGGCGGCGGCGCTGGGGTTCACGCCGCGCCGCCCCGGCGGCAGGGGCGCCGCTAGGGCGGCGGCGCCGGAGAGCGTCGGCGCCCGGCCGCCGCCGTCGGCCGCGACAAAGGCACGACGGGCAGCGTTTCGGGGAGCGTGGCAGACGCTGCGGCGGCTGTGGCTATCTGATGGGCCGCGTGCCCACGCGGGATGCCGGCAGGCTGGCGACAAAGTGGAGGCGTGATGGAGGTGGACTCGCGCACGACGAGCCGACGAAAGCCAGGCTGCTGGCGGTGGCGGCTGGCCGGCGGGCCTTTGTGTCTGGGCAGAAGGCGGGACGCCCCGCTGGCTGTCGCTGGCAGCTCTCGGCCGCCGCCGCCGCCGCCGCCACGGCCGAGGACCACGATTCTCTGTCCGTAGTCGGTCTGTGGGCCTCGCCCACGTTGTTTGGGTGGACTTGGCCGCGCCCTCCGGCCGGCCGGGCGCCGCTGACTTTCGGCCCGGTCAGCTCTGCTAATTACCCACGGGTGGTACCGTCAGGTACCGCCGGCGTTCGCGCTCGATCCTCCAAGAACGAGGAACAGTTCTCCGTCGGCTGCCTACCACTCACCGCCCGCCGCCCGCCGCCCGCCGCCCGCCGCCGCTGCTGCTGCTGGCGTGCATAACCGTTGGCCTGCAAATGATTAGCGTTCCGGGCGAGAGCGAGCGTTCCGGGCGCGAGTGATGGAGGCTCTGCGTGGGCGGAGACGCCGGCGTCTCGTCTCGTCCGTGTGTGCCCCCCACCCCTCCCGTCCCTGCTGTCCTGCGAGTTTGTTCCGCGGCTAGTTCAATTACGCTTGAGACGGATGCGTTTGTCTCCCAGCTGCATTGGGCCATTATTTGTGGTTTAGCGCGTTGTCCCCCCCTGGCGGCTGGTGAGCCCGACAGGCCGGCGCGCTGCACGTGAGAGACAAGCCCACGTATCGCTGCAGCTGCCCAGCTACGGCTTGTGCAGACGATGTGCCCCCTCCCCCACCCCCGCGGCACAGTCTCATGGTTGTAAACAGGTGATCATGGCCGATGGACTGGGGAAGTCTGGCTCTGGCAGAACGCAGCGCTGTCCCGTCTCGGTCCTCTGCCCGTGGTCGGTATGCTGTGGGTGGGGCTTATGGGTCTGCACGGTATGTAACCCGTCCCCGTCCGCATCCTGTTGCCGAGGTCAGGGGTGGGGTGGGTCTTTCCCCAAGTACGGCGCTCTCTCCCGGCCGTACCTCGCTGCCGGAGGTCTGTTCGCCGCTCTGCCCTGTGCCGGGGCCGGTCGGCCGGTCCATGGGAACGGTACGCTGCGCTCTCCTACCCGGAGAGCGTAGCGTACCGAGCGCCGCCGGAGTTTGCGTGCCGCAGCCGCACGCACGAACGGAGGATGCCGTCCGGTGAGAGGCTGCCCCCCGCCGGGGGCTGGTCCTCCTCCCCCCCCCCCGCCGGCGGCCGGCCGGCCGTTCTGCTCGATCTCGCCGCCCAGTGTCTGCTGTTCCTGCGGCACTGACCCTGCGACACGCGCGCCCGCGCGGCCAGGTGTCTCCGGTCGCCGTCTGTCGTCGTCGGTCGTCGTCGGTCGTCATCTGTCGCCGTCTGTCGGCGGCGGCGGCTGCTCGGCGCGCCGTGGGCCCGGGACGGCCGCCCGGCGGTCACATTGTCGCCGTCCCGCCGTCGCCAGCGGCGGGACGGCCGCCCGGCCGTCAGCCGCGTGGACCTGTCCGGACGCCGCGAGTAACGGCGCCCTGTTAGACCAGCTCGTCGTGCAATTAAAACAAACACGGCCGGCGGGTCGCGGCGGGGCGCTGCACCGCTCAAGGTCTTTGTCTTGCTCGCGTGGAAGTGGCCTCAGGTTTCCGAGACGTAGGTGCCGCTGGTTCGCTCGAAACCACTGGTGTTAATTTGCGCATGCGGTTTCGAAATTTCCGGCACCTTCGTGGGTCCATCGAATAAAGCTAACACCGACCGTTGGTGTGGGTCACTACAGCGTACTTTAGTATTCGCCGGTCACGGAGAATCTGCGTTTTGGAGCGCTGTCACCACGGCTGCTTTCTTTCGTACATTCTCCGGCTTCCAGACGTCGGGCACTGAGGCCTGCCGGGTGAGCCGTCCGGCGGCGCGCTCCGGGCGGGCCTCAGGCGTCTCGTCCGAGCGTCTGGCCGGCCGGCGGACAGGGACGGCGCGCGCCGGCCAGGCCCATTAGCGCCGTGCATCGCCCTGAGCTGCCGTTGGCCGCTGGGCGCGGGCTTCGTCGGCTGACACAGGACAGAGGACCGGTAGCTGATGCGCTGCACGGAACAGGCGACCTTCCTCCCGTGGCTGATATACTACATAGGACAGCCGACCATCCTCGTGAGCCTGGTACTCTAAATGGGATAGTGTCCGGCGGCTGATGCATTACAGACGGCAGATGAACAGATGGCCGTCCTCCGGCGGCTGTTACACTACACAGGACAGCCGATCAGCCTCAGGCGGCTGGCGCACTACACCGGACTGATGCCAAGCGGCTCGTACACTACACAGCACAGCTATGCGTCATCCGGTGGCAGGCGCACTACACTGGACAGATGTCTAGCGGCTGATGCAGTATGTAGGACTGCCGACCGTCCTCCGGCGGCTGATACACCACATAGGACAGCCGAGAGCTGATTCGCTACGCATGACTGGCGGCTGTCCTCCGGCCCATGACGCTACCCAGGCCAGACAAGTTGTTCTGTAGCCGCTGACAGCTGTCCTCCGGCGGCCGGTACACAACATTCGACAGGCGTCTGGCCCGCGGTCGTCGACAGGCGTCTCCGGGGATTGGCCGGGACGGGACCGGCTCCGGTCGGCCCCTCACACGGTCGTGTCGTGACGAGACGGTGAGCCAATAAGGGAGCGCTAGCACGCACGGCGGGGCCGCGCGGCGGACAGGCCGCCGCGCCGGAGACGGCCGGGCGAAACGGCGGCATGTGGCGGTGTCGTCCGCGAGCCTTCAGCACGCAGCGCTGGCGGCGGCGGCGGCGGCCTGGACTGGCGGCCGCGGGCCCGGGTGTCCCGCTGCGCAGCGGCTGCCGTGCCCTGTCGCCGCTGACGGAGGCCCTGCTGCACGGCGGCAGTTGACAGCGGCCGGGCGCGCCGGACCATCAGTCAGACAACACCGATGATGTCAGGGTTCTGGGGCTCTGGTCGTCAGTGGCGCGATTACTCACGCGGCGGTCGGACCGCTGCCGTCCCCGTCGCGTGGACGCCGCGTGACCACGCTGACGCGACGGGGCGCCCGTTAGGGGCCGCTGTTTATAGCTCCCTCGACCGGCTGCTGGGCATTTGCCTCACGTCACGTCGTCCAGGATAAGTCCAATCGGGTCTAACTCGAACGCCAAACTAGTTAGTTGCGGCTGGAACCAGAAAAGGGTTACGACGTCCCTGGTCACGGGGTGGTACTGCATTTTGAATTCCCATATTGATTCTGACTGTGGGGCGGTGGCGAAGTCGTCTCGAGGCAGCCACTTTCGCAGGCCTGAGTTGCAGTTACACGGACGGAGGAATTCGTGTGAGAGAATAGAGATGCGTGTTCTCTTATGGTGGAATCCAACTGCGTGGCAGGATGAGTACGGACTCGGCTGGTTTCTCGCAAGTGCGAAAGGAAAGCCTGTGTAAGTTTGACTCTGAATGGCGACATCCGTGCAAGCGCACGAGCCATGCTTGCCTTTGCCATTTGAGCGTGTGTCAATGGTCATTTTTCATTGCAAAAAAGGGAATGTCCTTGACGTTATCCGGGTGATTTGACTTAGCGGTTCGACGACGCAAAACGATCACCGGATGAAAGAAAATTCTGCCTGGTCTCGAATTCTGGTTTATCTGTGATGAATCCAGACACGAGTATTTTTCTCTTGTCCGTAGGCCGTGCGAGGTCTCGTGAAGGACTCGTGCGCCATACCTCTGGGGGCGATTTAGGCGCCGTTCCTCCCCGCTTTGCGCCCTCGCCTGCCTCCCGTTCCGCCAGCCGTGGACAGACCGACCTAGTCACCTGACTCAACCCCATCCTGCGCTCCGCCGCGTCTGACCGGTGCCGCCGTTTCAGCCGAGTGCGGCGACTTCCAATCGGAGGACTACCCGGACCACTCGTACCTGAGCTCGTGCAAGGTGGTGCCCGGCCAAGACGCCGACGTGGAGCGGCGCATCATGGAGTCGCACCGCCGCCTGGTGGGACAGACGCCGGCCGAGGCCGACCTCAACCTGCTGGAGACGGCCCGCCGGTGCGAGCTCTACGGCATGAAGATGCACCCGGCCAAGGTGAGCGGCGGGGAACGACGCGGGAATGCACGGAGGGACGACGGGTCGGGGTAGGGCGTCACCAGCCGGGGTGAAGCTAGCTGGGTGATTCGCGTGAACTTGGACCGTCTGGGCGCTTTGTTGTCCCCATGGCTCTGCGGTCAGGTGCTCAGGTCGTGTCCGGTGTATGGCGGGACCGTGGGTCCAATACTCGAAGGGGGCCAGCGTCGTTTGACCCGAAACGGAAAGGGCCACCGAGACCATGGAGCGACCGTGTCATGGCTTTCGCGGCACGTGAAAGATTATGAACATTTTCTGGTCCGGTGCCCGGGAGCAAAATTATTTCATATTTGTGTCCACTTGGGCGCCACTCAGGGTGCGTAGCAAGCCGTGCGTAGTATGGACCAACGCCATCGGCCTCAAATGGTTCGGATTAAATTAATAAAATACAAAAAAAACTGCGGCGGTGATGTGGCTGCTTGCGCTACCGCACTGTGTCGGCTGACGGGGCCGTGCCTGCTCTGTGACAGCTTTCCTGCGGAGGTGCGTGACGAGACACCTCGTTAGGACCGGAACCGTGCCGCGATGGCACCCTGGGGTAGTGACAGCTCGGCGGGCCGCGACCGTGACGTCGCACGCGAGCCGGCGTCTACGCCTTTCCGCGCTGACAGGGTTATTGGGAGGCCGCTGGGCAGTGGGCAGCCCCTCCCCGACCTCCTTCGGCGGACGGCCGCCCGCCCGCCCGCGAAGGAGGATAGACGCGGCGGAATACCCGGTCCCGGCTGCCCTCTGCCTGCCTCGGCCGATCCGGGCGGATCCGGCTCAGGTTTGCGCTGACCGTGTCCCGGGTATTGACGGGGACCGGTCCGGCCATCGACGGCGGAGCGCCGGCCGCGGCCCGGCGTATTGTGGAGCGCTCATCCGCATATCGATTACAGCGCTGGTTAGCGGCGCGGGCCGCTGTTGACATTGACCGGCAACGTACGACAAGGACCGACTATCGACCTGTGCTGATATCAGTGGGCACGTGGCGTGCCGTGACCTTGTGACCGCCGCGGCCCGCAGGATCACGAGGGCGTGCCGCTGAACCTGGCCGTGGCCCACATGGGCATCGTGGTGTTCCAAAACTACTACAAGATCAACACCTTCTCGTGGGCCAAGATCCGGAAGCTGTCGTTCAAGCGGAGGCGGTTCCTCATCAAGCTGCACCCGGAAGGCCACGTGAGTGCCTGGCGAGGGCGCGGGCGCACTGGCTGCTTGCAGGTTGTCGCGCTGGCCGGGGTTGGGCTCTGACCACCCCAAGACGGTGTCGATTACCCCTGGTGACGGTGTGCAACGCGCACCGAAACAGCCGCACTTTGCACGCTGGTCCGCGCTGGTTGACGCGGATATGGGACTGCTGGGGCGGCGGGCAGCTATGCCGCAATCGGCCGGGCTCATTCGTAAGATGGATGGGTGACGTAGGCGCCGGGGCGCCAGGAGTTACGATCGGGGTTTCACCGTGTTGATGTGGTATCCGTGTGGCTTATTTTACCGTCGCCCATTCCGCGTGGGTTTGGGGAACGTATTTGAGACGAGTCTGGCTCAGCCGTCGTGTTCTGCACGTTATGAAAATCCGCGGTCCGATACCGTGTTGTGAACGCCGATCGATCTGCTCCGGTATAACATTGTTCCAGGAGCGTCGCGCACGACCAGACTCAGTGTCATTATGATATCGGTTTTCCGAACAGGTCGATTCGTCGTCAGGACCGGGACGGGAGTTCGGGGTTGTCCCGAGATGAGCGAGTCGGCTGCAGTAATGTCGCGCTCTGCGGTCGGACTCGCGGATCGTCTCACGACGGCGCCCGTTTTGCGTCCGCGCGCACTGGGCCGAGCGTGGCCGCCGGCGTTCTGTACACTGCGCCTCCCGGCCGCGCAGAGCGGGTGTCTGCTGGCGGGGCTTGCCGTGCGTCGTGTGTGCGCCGGCGGTGCGCCGCGGCCGCCGCCGCTGTACGCTGGCCGGCCGGCTCTGACGTGGTGTTGCGTGTTTTGCCGGCGGGCCCCACCAGACCGAGGTACAGTGGGGCCGTGAGAGCAGCGCCCCGTCCGACCCGTAGGCGCCGGCACGCTCCCCGGGCGCCCTCCGTCTGCGTCCGTCGCTCGCCGCCTCTCTCTCTGTGTCGGCTGCTCGCTGTGTCTTGGCGCTGTCGCTTGCTGGCTATGTCGTGCTGTGTTGCTGTTTGGGCGGGACGTCCTGTTGGGCGGCGACGTGGGATCGAATTGCTGCGAGGGGACGGGGTTCCAACCTTTGCTAACGGCATGGACGCCGCAGTGATTCGGCGTACATTTCCCAGTTGTACTGTACGATCCGAAGCACTTCCCTTCGGTGACTAACGGAAAAGGAGGATAAAGTATGCATAAGATCGATAGGAAGCCAACAACCGGTCAGTGAATGGCAGTACTTTGCAGACGCAATCTTGGCGTGTAAAGTAGCAGCCAGTTCGTAGTTCAGGCTTCACCTACAAGGTCTTCCGTTCACCTGCGGAAAGTTCGCTGCGAAACACATGGTTGAAAAAAATCATATGTAGCGTTTCAAGGCCTTTCTTCATGCGCTGTTTCACTACCTTTCGTGTGACGCCATTTCGGAAATGACCGTCACGCATTTTCAGTTTGTATTTCGTAGCCTCTAGCCGTGGTTTTGGCCGTCAGATCCCCTCCCATTCTGCTGTTTAATTTGAGATGCTGCGGTGCATGGTAACCGTGTACATTGTGGCGTCGTGCAGTATCGTTTTTGCATGCTCCATCTGTAATTGCTAGCATACCTCCGTTTCACTCGTCGGCTGTGGTTTGTTTATTCTGTCCAGAACAAGTGGTCCATTGCAAGATCTATACTTCTTGGTGTGTGTTTTCGCCTAATTGTTTTGTCCTCGTTAGCCCATCACTCAGCACTGCTGTCCTATCGTCGGTGAAAGAAAACGTTGTGGATGTCATTCTGGTCATGCTGAAGTTATTTCGCCGTTCGTTCGAACTGTGATGGATATGTCTTCGAACATTTTGGTGTGCGTCTTATCGATATGGTGGACGCAGCGCCAGCACTTTTCATTCGATTCGTCCTTCGGTCATCGTCTGTCCGAACCGCGGTGTTTCCCCCTTCTTAAAGTTTTGCTGTCAGTCTTTCATGGCGGTGTTCTTCGTCCGTTGTTTCATTACCTTTCGTGTGACGCTGTTGCCGAAATGACTGCGGTGCAAACCTCAAGACGTCCTGTGCTGGAGCGTGTGCGTGATCGCGCGCCCTGCTCCTCCGCGCGGCGCCGGGCGGACGCCGCCGCCGCCGCCGCCGCCGCCATCGGAGCACTGCTGGCTATTTCGGCGCTCCTCGCCGCCTTCCGCGGCCGCCGGCGGCCGGCGCCGCTGCGTGCCAGCCGGGTGACATGCTCACGGCGCGGCTGGCCGGCCGCCAGCGGGCCCCGCGGCGGCGCGTGCACCGGCCCGGCGGTGTTGCAGCGGCGCGTCCGTCACCGGCCGGGACCCGGTGACGAAGACGGCCGGCGGCGGCGGCGGCGGCCGGCTGTATTGATCTTGGACGTGCCGCCGGCCGACCGAGGCGGCCCGCCATGTTTTGCTGTCCGGCCGGGCAGCGCTGACTAATCACGCGCCGGCCGCTGCCACCTGCCGGCGCGGCTGGCTGATCCAGGTTGAGTTACATGCACTGATCCGGACCGGATAACGCCGGCTTTCCGCTGGCCGACTGGCGTCCGCTGATCCGGGCTGGCCGATCCGGACCAGTTTCTTCCTGTTGATCCAGACTGGGTGACATGTGCTGATTTGGCTCCCTCCAGCTGGTTCAGGCTTGGCCTGTCCCGTTGGTCCGGATTACGTGGCCCGGACGGGCTCCCACATGCCCATTTGGACCCGTTACCAGTCCCATCATTTCCTTCCACTGGCCGCGCCTGTCAGCCTGTCCCACCAATCATTCCACCGCCTCGCAGTCGGCCTTTCGGAGTGGGCGCGCCTATGCCGGCCGTCAGCTCTTCGCACTGATTCCGCCCTCCCGCCTTCACACACACCTGTCTGGCGTCAATGACAGTGACTGCCGTTTGGAAGGCCTCTGGTTAATCGCCGGGTGGTGGTGGCCGGTGCAGCTCGGGTCTGACCGCTCCCTGCCGGGCGCCGGCCTGCTCCGCTCGTAAACGGCGGCGAACAGGCGCCCGACGCTCCCAGGGCGACCGTTCTGGCAGCCGGCGACCGGCCCGCGGCGGCGCAGTGTGTTGTCCCGGCCGGACAGTTGTGGTGCCGCGCACCGTCCCGGCCTGACATCCGGCCGGACAGCTGTGGTGCCGTGTATCGGTCCTCCACACTGCCGTCTCGGGGACGGCAGACCGCCGGCGGTCCCGGCGGCCGGCGGTCTGCCGGCAGGAGAGCCCGGCCGGTCGGGCCGCGGCCGCCGAATGACGCCCCCTGCCGGCCGTTTGTCAGACCGGGGACGGTCCGTGGCCAGTGTCGCCGTCTGCGGGCCGTGTTTGGCGCCAGATGTCGATAGTGGTCACATCTGGCGGCGGCCGGGCCAGTTTCAGGCTCGCGCGGTGAGCCGGGACAGCTGCAGCCGCGGCTTTTTTATACCCTGCTTTACGGCATTGCCGATCGTCGTTTTGTGCATTGTGACCGCACAAGGCGATTATGACATTCAATATGTGGCTTTCCGGCTAAAACTGGTGGGATTTGAGCTCACCCTGCCGTGCTCGCCGGGCTTTCAGGGCTACTACAAGGACACAGTTGAGTTCTTCTTCGAGAACCGCAACTACTGCAAGAATTTCTGGAAAAAGTGCGTGGAGCACCACGGCTTTTTCCGCTGCCTGGACGTGCTCAAGCGGAGTCGCTCCCGGCCGCGCGTGCTGCCCAGAGGCAGCTCGTTCAGGTGGGCGCCGGCAGTGGCTGCCGTGGCCGGTGTACTCCGGCGTTGACGGGAGGACAGGGTTCGCGGCGATCGCGGAGATTTGAAAGACAGCGGCTGGCATTCCTCTGAGGCCGGCCGAGTGACTGTTGAGACTCCGGTACTCGCCAGTTCAGCTGTCTGTGGGACTGCTGGTGCAGCTTTTAGTACGGAAAACCAAAACCCCCGCGACGGGCCGATGTTTCGCGGATGTTTAGCAAAAGATTATCTGAGAGTAGGTGAAAACAGCTCGTTGTTGAATGCCCAGATTAATATGGTTTTTATGCCCTTGCGAGCACTGGGCGGACCTAAACGATGAATAGTCCAGAACGATGTGAGAAGTAAAATGGTCTTAACATTGATGTAGCTGTCTTGCGTAGTCGTTCATGTGTTCCGTTTAGTCATTCGCTCAGGCTCAACCAGTCTCGTCGGAACAGGGGCAGACAGTATCGAATTGTTCAGGGAGAGTGAACTCCCACCATCCGAACTGGTCGCACGTGGCGTCCAGTGTCCGCGGTCGCTGATGGACATATCTGCCACCCGCAGGTTCAGCGGCCGCACTCAGAAGCAGATGATCGAGTACGTGCGGGAGAACTACGTCAAGCACCAGGGCTTCAGCAGGTGGGTGCCGTCGCCCGCGGGCTATCCTCGTGGTCACGACCCCGTGAAACTGGCGCACGGCCGTCCGCGCGACCTCAAACCCAGCAGCGAACCGACGGGGCTGGCAGAAAACGCGCGCTGGGGCGTTCCCGGAAAGCTTCGTGATGAGCTGGGGTCATCTTGCGTCTGCTAAGGCTGGCGATTCTTTTGCGGTTCTGCTAACGGGGGGTGCCCAGCATGCCCACGCGAATGAAGTGGACTCCGGTTCCAGGGTAATGCGCTGGAATGCCAGACGACGTTTTCAAGGTTTCATGCGTCTGTTGAATGACGTTGTGGACTGGTGGTTACTGGTGTGTGTTTTTCTGGCTGGATTATGTCTCGTTAATGTTTTGTTTGCGTCATGAGCCTGTAACATTGGTGCTTGACAGATTGTGAATCGTACAAGGGGCCAGCTGGAAGATAGTTGGCTGGACATTTACGGGAAGAAATGGTGGAAAATAGTTCTTGCTTTGTTTAGAAATTTCTTTGTCGGCATGCGCCATGTATAATCAGCCAAGAGCATAAATTAGTCAAAATTGGTCGTATTAGTAGCGCACCAATGTCGTCAGGTTGATGCTGTCAGTGTGTCTTTTGGTCCGTGCTCAAGCCTCATTTCGAATATTGCGCGGTTCTTTTCCGAAGTCTGAGGTCTGACGTCGTCTGGTCCGCCCCCAGGCCTCAGTTCTGACATCGTCTGGTCTGTCCCCAGGTCACAGTCGTTCCGCTCCACGGCCGCGCTGCGCTCCACCAACCTGGGCAATGTGGGGCCCTCGCTGTCGGCGCACCCGCTCATCCCGACCGAGATCCAGGAGACCTCCACCGGTCAGTGGGTGGCCGGAGGCGCGGGCCTCTGCCGGGTCGCCGCGGCCCGGACTTTTGTCCGGCCGCGGCGGCGGCCGTCTCGCGTAGAGGAAGCTGACTGTGGTGCGACGGTGTAGTCCCGTCGTGATTGTTCGTGGGATTTTCGCAGTTCAGGGGATACGACGCTAGTGGGTACAGTGATGTGCGATGGATACTTGTTGAGGTTGTCCTAGGGCGTCGTCGTGCGTTGAAACAGTACTCGTTTTAGCTTCAGGCTGTTTTTGGATATCGTGCCTTCAGCCAGTCAGTGCAGTGTCGCAGATCCGGTTAGGAGTGTTTTGGTCCCGCCATGCCCGTCCGTGCCGTTTGTTTCAGCCGGCACTCCGGCCTCGCTGTCGTACGGCTCGGTGACGCTGCCGTCATCGACGACGACGGCGCCGCAGTCGCCGCAATGGCCGACGGAGCGCGAGCCGACGGAGCCGGACAGCACGTCGCGCGGCGAGCCGAGCACCTCGGCCGCCTCGTCGCCGGCGCCGGCGTCGGCACCGGCGCCGATGTCGGCACCGGCGCCGGCGCCCCGCTCAGGTCAGCACTCGCCCGACAGCGAGCCGTCCAGCGGCGGGCTGAGCGACTCGGGCGGCGGCCGGCGGTGGCCGCGGCCCCGCCACGGCCGCAGCCGCTCCGAGCCGACCGACGAGGCGGAGCCGGCCGGTCCGGAGACGCGCCGCCGGCTGACGCGGCTCGGCCGGCTCAGCCGCGAATCGTCCAGCCTCAGCTCGGTCAACGACATCAACACGGTGATCGACCGCCGCCAGCCGGACGACAACGTGTCGCACGACTCGTACGAGCTGCTGGAGGCCAGCCCGCCGCCGTCGGCCGACTGGTCGCCGGCGGCGGCGCGCCGGCCGGTGGCCGGCTGGGAGGCGGCCGCCGGCTGGCCGCCGCGGCCCGTGCTGCTGCCGGGGGCCGACCTCGGCTCTGGCCCGCTCGTACTGCCGCCGGAGCCGTTCGCTGGCGGCCCGCCGGCCGGCGCGCGCACGCTGCCGCGCGCCGCGCCGCGGCCGGCCGCGCCGCCCTCGCCGCCCTCGCCGCGCCACCACCGCGTGCGCGTGGACGTGGAGCGGCCGCGCCGGCCCGACCAGAGCCCGCGGCTGTACGCGCGCGCCGCGCTGCCCGTCGACTCGCCGCGCGCGCTACGGCGCGACTACGTGGCCGTGCACCAGCTGCCGTCGGCGCGCGCTTACAGCAGTCAGGACGACTCGCTGGACGACTGGCTGCAGGTGCGCTCCATCTCGGGCGCCCTGGAAAGGGAGATTCTGCAGCACCTGGACCGGCGGCGCTCGCTGTCGCCGCCCGGGCCGCGGCCGGCCGCCGACCAGCCGCCCACCGAGGAGGAGCCGTCGACGCTGTCCGAGTCGTCGCGCCTGGCCGAGGACGACTCGACGCTGCAGTACGACACGGTGCCGGACGAGTCTGAGGAGCTGGAGGCGCCGCCGGGCTTCTCGGACGTCGTGCCCGCGGCCCCGCCGCCGCCCCCGTCGGCGGCACCGGTCGGCGCTCGTCGGGCCACCGACTCGCCCCAGCACTCGCACGGGAGGACCTGCGAGCGCAGCGGCTGCTCGGAGCGCGACTCGCGCCGCTGCTCGCCACCGGTGCGCCGCTGCTCGCCGCCGATGCGCCGCTGTTCGCCGTCGGCGGCGGCGGCGGCGGCGGCGTCGGCCGGCCGCGGCGACAGCGAGTCGTCGACGGAGGACGGCGGCCGCGACTCGCCATCGGCCGAGGAGCCCGACTTTCCGTCGCCGCCGAGCTCGCTGCTGGAGCCGCTGCGGCCGGGCGGCGCGCCGCGCCGCGCCAGCGGGCCGGCGCCGGCGCGCGCCCGGCTGCCGGCGGCCGAGGCGGCTCCGGCACGCGTGCTGGTACCACCGGACTCGGACACGTCGTCGTCGGAGCGCGCGCAGACGGCCGGCGCCGACTCGGAGCCGGACGCCGGCGACGACGCGCTCGGCGCGCTCGAGCCACCGCCCGGCCGGCTGGCGGCGCCGCGCCGCTGTCTGGCCGCGTCACCCGAGGCCGGGCTATGACGGCCGGACGGCCCCTGCCTTGGCCGGCCGGGCCGTGCGCTGTCTGCCCGGGACTCAGTAGGGTGTTGTTGTTCGGCCTCGGGTGCTGAGTCGGCCGGGAGAGAAGACGGGTCGTCAGAGGCGGTTTCACGCCTCCTCCGTCGGGGCCTGGGGTGGCCGCTGCCAGAGCCGGCCGGCCTCTGCCGCGCCGACGGCGACGTGCCGTCGGACGTCCGCCTCAGGGGCGTCCTCTGGCGGCGTCCGGTGCCTGCAGAGCCAGGGCGCGGCGCCCACGGGCGTCGTCCGTCAGCGCCGGGCAGTGCAATAACGTGGCCCGGCTGGCGGCACTCGCACGGTTCTGGCGGCCCGGCCGGGTCTTAGTCATCGGCTTCGGGTGTTTTTCTTTGCCGGTTCGCTTGGCTCATCACGGTGTGTCGACAGCGCTCAAGTTGGTCATGTCACAACATTGTCGATACCCACACCACGCTTGGCTTACGGGAGCGTTCACCCTTCATTAGAGACCGACCGATTCGTCGGTTAGCTGCGGGCCGCGCGGCGGCACGCTGCCAGGTTCGGACCTTCAAACGGCACCCACCACGCGGTGCGGCGGCCGACCTCCAACGGCCGGCCGCTAGCGGCCCGCAGTCCGTAGGCGTTGTCGTCACCTTGGCGCACTTCTGGCTGTTGATCGTTAGTGTTTGGGCCGTTCGCCCGCCCCGTCGGGCTTCGTTCTTACAAATGCGGCGCCCGGCATCCCATGGGGACCGCCGGGCCGGTCGACCTCCCCGGCGCCGTGCACGGGGGACGGCCGTTACCTCACCGGCCGGCGCCCGAGCCGCCGTCGCCCCGCCCCCGGCGCTCCTGAGCCCGCCGTCGTTGTTGAGTTACGCAGTGCCTTTTGGTTGGGGCCGCGCTGCCGGCCGTTGCGTTGTCGTTGCACGTTCCCCGGCGGCGCGCGGCGGCGCAGGCCGCGGCCGGCCGCCGGCCCGCCGCGCGCCGCACCCGTTCTCACCCGAGATGGCCGCGATGTGATAGAGCCTGTTTGAGGCGTCCGGCGGTCGGCTGCCCCACTTTGTCACCCGCCGTCTACCGTGTCCGTAGGGAGGATTTTAGCATCTTTAAAGTTTCAATATATAACGTGTCGGCTGGAGGATGCGTGTCCGGGTGTCTGTGCGTGAGTTGCGACGCTGCGCGACTGTGCGGGTCGCCTCTGCAGCCTTGTGACCGGGACCTCAGGTGAGACGGTCTCGGCGGGGTCGGTGTGCTGGCTCGCCCGGTCTGGGTTTCGGGGCGTTGTTCAGTTTGGCACGCGCTGTCCTGCGGTGTGGTCACCAGGAGTCGGTCCCGCTCGGTCGTTGCGCGCGCCGCGGCACGGTTCAGTTTCGGCCCCGTTTGATTGGTTTTGGTCGGCGCGGTGTCCACTGCAGCTTTCGGTGTCGCTCGTTTGGGCTCGGCCCAGCCGCTCCGGCGGCCCAGTGCCTGGGAAGGCTGGCTGGTTCACCAGCCAGCTTTTGGTGTCAGCATGAATTTCCTGTGGTAGAGGAATACGACGGTTATCTTTTGTCTGGAATGATTTCGGTCGTTGATCTGGTGACTTATCACCGTTTTTTTATTCTGTTTATGTGATTTTATGGCGGTGATTATGTTCGTATTGTGGTCATGAGCGATGCTTCTGAGTTGGTTTTAGATGTACTGCACGAGATATAATATTTTGGATGCATTCTTATTTGCTTTTATTGCACAAGACACATTGTTAGATTTTCCACGTATAGTAGCTTTATTGCTGTGCTCTTTTGCTCAGTTGTTTGCTGTGTCCATGTTTCCATTACTATGAAACTACAGTTGATGGTTTACCTTTCCGCGTATGTTCCGAACGTTTTGATGTGCATAAACTCGCCAATTCAGTAAGCCGTTTAATGCGATGACGTCAGAATCGTGGCCGTCCCCCCTCCGTGGGCCTGACATCCGGCCGGGTGTTGCAGAGGGCACGGCGCTGCCGATCCTGAGCGTGGACGAGTCGGCGCCGGCGGCGCCCGACTGCCGGCCCCTGCCGCCGCCGCCGCCGCCTCCGGCCGCCGAGCCGCGGCTGAACGGCGGCGGCCGCGCGGCAGAGCGATGGAGAACGGCGCGGCGCCGCCGCCGGCCGACGTCCGGCGCAAGCCGCGCAAGATCCCGGCCGACCGCGCCTTCTTCATCGCCAAGGAGATGCTCAGCACCGAGCGCACGTACCGCACCGACCTGCGCATTCTGAACGTGGTGAGCGGCGGCGCCGGCGGACGTCGCGCCGTGGTCGGGGAATGCTGGGAGTCGCCACGTGACGGACGTACCGCTGTAGTCTGGCAGACGCTGAGAGCCGATGCATGACGCCTGGCTGGGACCTTTGATCCGGCAGACGCTGGGAGTGGCCGCCTGGCGGCCGGCCGGGACCCTGCGATCTGGCAGGCGTTGAGAGTCGCCGCCTGGCGGCCGGTCAGGCTGACTCGCCGGCCTGGGCTGGCAGACGCTGAGATGTTGGCATATGGCAGACGTCACTTCAACAGGCGCCACGTAGTTTTGATTGGCAGCAGCGGATAGAAGGTCGTTCTTCAGCCCTTTCGCTGCTTGGCCGACGTTGGTTTGACAGCGCATTATATTAAATTTATTTGACGTCGTTGCAGTCGTTAATCAGCTGTCCTCAGTTGACTAATGCCCCTGGCTGTTGTTGGCGGCAGTCAGGTTGTAGATGAATGTGGCCATAAGTTGTCGCCGGCTGTGTTTCCGTGTTTCTCGGTGGCTGCGGTCAGGGTCTGGGGGACCGTGGTCGTGAGCTGTTCGCTGTCGTTTCAGTGGTTCCGGGAGGCGGCTGAGAAGGAGCCCGGCGTGCCGCCCAGCCTGCTGTCTCCTCTGTTCTCTCGCCTGGAGCCCATCTACACGCTGCACTGCCAGCTGCTCAGGGACCTGGAGCAGCGACTCATCACATGGTGAGTCCTGACACCTGGTCCTCTGAACTGTGATCAACGTGTAATTTTTGCGATTGCGGTGTGCGCTTTACCAGTCGACAATACTAATTCGTCTGATCTCTGACTGGTAAATTTTCCTAGTTGTGCATTGTTGATCTCGCCCTAGGCTGTTGCTATTTCCTTTATGTGGTCGTTGTGATGGCCCCTGTCGTCCCAGTATCCTGTGTTCTGGTGGCTCCAGTATCCCCCGCCTCAGACGTGTTTGCGGCGGCTCGTGGTTTCACCAGGTGTGGGAGTGGCTGGAATGAAGTGCAGTATCGTGCTGTGTCCAGTAATGTCTGGCCGTCCGCCGCCGCGTAGTATCTGTCTTGCTCAGGCGGCCGCTATAGTCATTGTCCGTGTTCAGTCCACTGCGGGTTCCATTTTGCCGTGATCAGTGTGCCGTGCTCTGCCATTGTTGTCATTGTCTGTGGTCATTCTGCCGTGTTCAGTCTGCTGCGCTCAGCCTCCCGTGCTCAGTCTGCCGCCGTGATCAGTGTCTGTGCTTAGTTGGCGGCGTTCAGTCTGCCGCCGTGTTCAGTCTGCCGCCGTGGTCAGTCTGCCGTGTTCAGTCTGCCGCCGTGGTCAGTCTGCTGTACTCAGTCGGCCGCCCGCCCGCCCCGCTGCAGGGAGCAGAGCAGCGTGACCGAGGGCCTCCTGCCGCCGCCCGGCCTCTGCGACCTGCTGCTTGAGAACAGCCTGAGCGCCGCCTACCAACCGTACATCGAGAGCTACATCCGCACGCTGGACCTGATGGACCGAGAGTACCGCAGCAACGAAGCCTTCAAACAGGTACCGACCGCGCCCGGCCGACAACCGTAGAGCTGGTGCTGTGGGGGTAGGTCTCTGGAACCCCACGGCCTCGGTGGCGCAGGCGTAAACGTGCAAGTTCCGAGATGCCGTGCGGCCGTACTGTTTTCCTGTGAATGGGCCGGTTTGAAGACTGCGTTTTTGGTTGGAAGATTTCTGTCGTTTGTCAGTAGATGAAAACAATAATGAGGCATTCAGCACCGAAAAATTACGCACTTCTTTTGGCATGGGTAAGACACCGCGAACTGTATTTACCGTCTTCCTGTGGTACGCCTTCGGAAGGTGTTCAGGTGCCTGCTCTGTGGTCTGACTGATCGTGCGGTTGGACAGATGTACCGGCAGTTTGAGATGCAGAAGATCTGCTACCTGCCGGTGGCGGCGCTCATTCTCAAGCCGCTGCAGAGGATCCTGCACTTCCAGACCCTGCTGAAAAGTCAGTAGGCGCAGCTGTCAGTCCAGTTTTTTAGGCCTGTCGGCGCTGTGTGACTCACCTGGTCCGTGTGAGCCACGTCCCACCGAATCATTGGCTTTGCGACAGTTAACGACCTTAGTCCTAGAAGTTCGCAGTGCAAGTCGGTTGAGTTATACATGATGTCATTCGAAGCCGTGTTTCACGCTGGATTTATCTGGTGTTTGTTTATAGGGCTATTTGATATCGATAGGCATATCTGGTCCGAAGTAGGGATTAGATTATGATCAGCCCTTGGGTTTGATTCGGCGTTGACTCAAGTATAGTCTTTGAGTGTGTACGTGCACTCTTTGTTTGTAGAACTGATAGCCGCCTTACGTTGCACGTGTCGCGCGGACCTGGTGAACTGTCACGATCGTCTCCCTCGGGGCTGGTGAACCCTCACCATCTGCTTCCCTCAGAGCTGAACCACCATCCCTTCCCCCCCAGCTGGTGAATCACCACTCTCCGTGTTCCCCAGCGCTGGTGAACCATCAGTTGCCCTCCCTCAGAACTTGTGAACTACCACCCAATGCCCTCCCTCAGAGCTGGTGAACCACCACCCTCTGCTCTCCCCCAGGGCTGGTGGACCACCACCCTCTGCTCTCCCTCAGATCTGGCGAACCACCACCCTCTGCTTCCCTTCAGAGCCGGTGAACCACCACCCTCTGCTCTCCCTCAGGGCTGGTGAACCACCACCCTCTGCTTCCCTTCAGAGCCGGTGAACCACCACCCTCTGCTTCCCTTCAGAGCCGGTGAACCACCACCCTCTGCTTCCCTTCAGAGCCGGTGAACCACCACCCTCTGCTTCCCTTCAGAGCCGGTGAACCACCACCCGCTGCTCTCCCTCATGGCTGGTGAACCACCACCCTCTGCTTCCCTTCAGAGCCGGTGAATCACCACCCTCTGCTCTCCCTCAGGGCTGGTGAACCACCACCCTCTGCTTCCCTTCAGAGCCGGTGAACCACCACCCTCTGCTTCCCTTCAGAGCTGGTGAACCACCACCCTCTGCTTCCCTTCAGAGCCGGTGAACCACCACCCCCTGCTCTCCCTCAGGGCTGGTGAACCACTACCCGGCGGGACACCCTGACTCGGAGGACGCGGCGGCCGCGCTGGCCCAGGTGTCGGAACTGGCCTCCCACCTGCTGCCGCGACTCGCCGTCTCCGACAACATGGTCAAGATGATGGAGCTGCAGCGCGACCTGGTCGGCTGCGAGGCGCTGCTCAACGCGTCGGTCGACTCGCGCCGCCGCTTCGTGCGCGAGGGCTGCCTCCAGAAGCTCAGCAAAAAGGGCTACCAGCACCGCATGTTCTTCCTGGTGAGCCGCCGCCGCCGGCCAGGCCTGATCTGGCCCGGCCTGGCCCGGCCCGGCCCGGGGAGAGGGACTGACTTAAGTTTAGTAGACAGTCCGCCCCGTGTATTTGGATATGGAATAGTCGTTTTTAACCAGGCATACAGGTCATCACGTATAGGACGATTTCGTACCTAGATTCAGTGACTGGACCTTTTCCTCATGAAATCATGAGGGAAAAATCACAACATGAAATCGATACAGTACATACATACATGAAATAGAGAAATTGCATGCGTCCATACGTGAATCATTATCTGAAATCATTACATGAAATGATTTTTGGAACGCAAGAATGTAGCGCGATGCCGGGCTTCACGGAGTTTGCCAGATTGTTTTTCCCCCTTGCGTACCATTTGCTTGGAATGGTCGGTCCGCATTTTCCGTTGACGTTAAGATACCATGCGAGCTGCTCGTGTCGCACTTTTATTTTGTTCGTCTGTTTGCCTGTTATTTTCCCCGTTTGGTGCCTCCGCCGAGGTCGTTACGTTGCCCTGTGGCCGCCGTAGGGCCTGCGTCTCAGCGAGTAATCACCCCGTCGCCGCCTGTTTCAGATCTGTGACGTGCTGGCATATGTGTGACTGCCCGCTTGTTTCTGTTCTCGGACGTGGCATTCATGTGGCCATTTGTTTTAGTTTCCTGACGTTCTGGTTGACCGTCAGTTTCAGTTTGCTGACGTGCTGATGTTGACATGACCGTCTGTTTCAGTTCTCTGGCGCGCTGGCGTTGACATGACTATCTTTTTCAGTTCTCTGACGTGCTGGTGTACACGTCGCGCACCACCAGTCCGGTGCCGCAATTTAAAGTGCACGGCCAGCTGCCGCTGCGGGGGGTCACCGTCGAACAGACCGACTCCCAGCTGGGCATCGCCAACTGCTTCACCATCTTCGGCGGCAACAGGTGGGTGGGGACCCCCAGCAGCGCTTCAGGCAGTTCCCGTCCCGGCCTCTGAATCACCGGCCGTTGTTGGTGGACTGGTCGGTGATTCCCTGCGATGCTGTCGGACTCATAGCGATGGGCGATACTTGGGGACATCCCGGGCTCGGCTGACACACGATGTAGTCATTCAGTCGTTGGCATGTGTTCATGATCTTTGCTTCGAAGAATGCATAATGAGTGAGCGTACGAAAATGGATGTAACGGACTGCAGTTTCGACGCACGCCGCAGCGGGCGCGAAAATTAAGGGGATATCCACGGTATTACCTGGAAAGGTGTACACGACATAAATGGGCGATCTTCGTTTTCCCTTCGCATTGCAATCTGTGAAGAAATACTGTCGTGAAAAGTGCTGCCGTATGTCAGTGGCGGTGGCTGTACTCGGCGGCGTTGTCGGACAGGGCGCTGGTGATAGCGGCCAGCAGCACCGCCGAGCGGGACGCCTGGCTGAGGGACCTGCGCGCCGCCATCGAGTCGGCCCACTCCACGACCGACACGGCGCCGCTCAGCGTCAGCATGCTGCCTGCCTCCAGTACGTGGTGACCCGTCCCCACGCGCACAGGCAGTGTCGTGTTACGCTAGCCCTGTCCCGTGCCTCTCCGTGGTCCGTATGTGGTGCCTTGTCCTCTCCCTTGCCCACAAACAGACGTTGTGTTGTTACCTGTCTGTGCCCTCCTGGTTCTCGTTACGTAGCATTTCGTCCCCAAGCAAAGTGAGCTGTGCTTGCAGGATACGATGGGATCTTGCGATCTGGATTTATGTCGCCGTTCGTTGCCTTTTTACGTAAGTTGGCTACGTTTGCATCTACCTGGCCACTTTTCCAGCTTTGGGCTACGATTTCAAAACCCTAAATTCAAAACGACTTGCTTCAGTGCGGTTGTGCAAAACGGCTATATTAGATTCGCGTGATCATTGAGACACCTTAGCTCCCTTCCGTTCGTATGCCCAGGGATGGGAGCGAGTCGGCCGCCTTTGTGCCGTTTCTGTGGGCGGCGGGCGAGTGAGCCTGGTCCCGTCCTCTGACGCCCGACCGTGCCCGGCAGGCTCGTCGGACGAGATCGTGAGCGGCCTGGGCGGCGAGGAGGGCGCGCCGCCGAGCGCCGACCGCCAGCCCAACTGGCGCAGCAACCGGAGCCCGCACGTGTGCTGGCACCGCGGCATCTCCGTCAGCATGGAGCACACGGCCGGCGCCGTCCACTGCCAGCTGAGCGGCTACCTGCTGCGCAAGTTCAAAAACTCGGACGGCTGGCAGAAGCTCTGGGTGGTGCTCACCAACTTCTGCCTGTACTTCTACAAGACCTTCCAGGTGAGCGCGCTCTGGGCAGAATGGAGAGGTGGTTTTCCGACCCTGCAAACCATGGGAAGGTCTTGTAGAAAGAGATGTGACGGTGGAATGCGCCTCTCAGTGTCGTTGCATCCAGTCAGACCTAAGCTTTGAAAAATTTTGATGCCTCCTGAGATTTTTGGTTTGTGATGTGCTGAACGTTTAATGTGCATGCAGGTCTCAGTGGATTATGGGAAAGTGAGTAGTTCTTTTGCAGTGAAAGTGCAAATTTACCATGACTGTTGTGCGGTATGGCCGCCATATGGTTAATTTCAAAGCCAAACCACCCGTTTGCTGTCACTGTTTTAATTTGCGAATTAGATCATTGACTGTATCCTAGACGATCGTCTTTTTGCATTAATCTGCCATCATGGAGGTCCATCAGCATCTGCACAGAGTCGTATACTTCATGTTCGCTTGTTTTCACTGCTGTAATGAGGCGCCGTCCGGTGTTGTTTTGTAAGGGCCGACCACTGCGGCGCCGGCGTGGCCTGACGTCTGCGGCGTATTTCCCCTGCGATGTAATGACAGAGGGAGCCGAGCCGAGTCGCCTCCCGTTCAACACTGTCCAGCACACGGACACTGACAAATGGACGTGCAGGCCGGGCGCTGATTTTGCAAAACAACAAACAACCCTGCTCCGTCAATCGGAAACGGTCCGACCTCACCGAGCCGCTTGACGTCAGCGCCGCTGTCGTCGGCGCTGAGCGCATTTTTGCTCTCTGACCCGTCCGGTCTGGTCTGGCCCGGGATGCTCCTGCCTCGGTTGTACCCTCTCGAAAGACCGATTTATGGTTAGTGAGCTGATAGGTTGGTTAGATAGATAGATAGTTAGGTTAGTTAGAAGCGCACGGCGCACACGGACCCTCTTCGCTGGGTCGGCGTTGAGGAGGGGGTATTCTGTCGTATGCAGGCATCGTCGCCAGGTGCGGAGGGACGTGGCAGGCACCGTCGCGCTATGTTGTTTCACAAGCGCCAACGGTGTCACGCCTTTCTGGCCATGGTATCTGGCCCTGTCGTCCACCAGCTGAGTTGCTCCCTCATCTGCCCAGTCGGTGTCGCGCGCTTTGGTTCCTGCCGGAGAGCCCTGCGCTTCTTTGTTTGTTAGTTTGTTGATTTGGTCGCCGGTAAATGCCCGCTGGTCCCCGCTGTGTTTCCATGCGATTGTGCCCGATCCGCTTGTTTTCCACTGGGGCGTCCGCTGTTGCCCGCCGTTTCCCCCCGTTTTCCCGATGGCGATCTCCACCGCCTCCGTCAGCGTTTCGGTGCAGTAGTCATGTGTCCCTCCACGTTTCCCTGGGGCGGTTCCCGCCGTCCGGCTGGAGGCCTTCTTCGACGATCTGGTCGTGCCCGCCGACCCTCCCCTGCGGCGTCCCGTCGACCGCCACGCCCCACGTCCTGCAGCAGGCGGACCGCGTCCGTGTTTCCCACCGGACGTCCTGCCCTGTTCCTGAGCCACGGCCGCCGGCCGCCGCCGCCGCCCGGTGACGTGAGCCGGTGAGATAGCGCCGGCGGTCCTGGCGCCCGTCTGTCGGCCCGTACTTATCGCGCCACGGACGCGGCCCGATGCGGCCCCGCTGCCCCGGCGGCGGCCGCGGCCGAGCCGCGCTGACGGCGGCGGCGGCAGCTGCCGGCTGCGGCGCAGCTGGTCCGGCCAGCCCCTCTCCCGGACTTTCCGGGAGAATCCCGTGTGTTTGGCGGCGTACACAGCCGTTTGTGCAGGTCCTGCGTCGCGGTTTACTCCTCCGGACGCGGTCGGGATGGACGGCACTGATTGATTGTGTTTGGCGGAGAGGCCCGTGAAAAGCCCTCTGTTGGCTTAGCAGACGTGGAATGATGCGCAAAAGGCGATCGGTGTATCGCTTCCCACTGGTGGCGGAGGGCTTGGGATGACGGTTTGACGCGTGTGGACTCAAACGTCGCTGGGACGTGGGACCCTGGAGGATGGGGCTTTCAGCTTCCGGCGAGGTCACTGTGTAGCTCCTGGTGACCTCTCGGGTTTCGCCAGCTGGTGTCTTCCTGCTGAAATATTGCGATGTTGTAACAGTCAGGCTTTCTTCGTCTTTTCGTGAACCTCGGTGATCGAATATGCAGTGTTACGTGCCAGTGCGTGTTAGATGAATGTTTCAGTTTATGGATACAAGTTTAAATTTTTGGGGGATGAGGTCTTGTTGCTCGCTGAAGTTTCTTCTCATTTTCGTTATAGTTTCGCTTTGAAAATGTTTTGTGTTGTGTACCAGGTGGCGGAAGAGTGTCGCATTGTGGTTCACAAGCCATCGCACCCATTTTATTTCTGGTCAGGTATTAAAAGGAGTGTATTGATGGGTTGCCATCGCTCAAATTTTGTTTTGATTTCGCTCCTTGGTGTGTTGGATCCTGGGTCCTTCGTACTCCGTTCTTGTTATATGACCTGTGGTTGGATGGTCAGTGGCTCAGCGACGCGTTTTCCTCCTCGCTGGCTGAACGATACGAATGCACCGCCATCTGGCTGACAGCAGTATTTCATCGCGTCGGCCGACCCAGGGTGTCCCGCTGTGTCGCGGCACGGCTTTCTGGTTGGAATTACGCTTTTCCCGAGTTTTTTTTTTTTTTTATTTTTAGTGCCATTTCCTTCCCTGCGGTGTCCCCATCGTCCGCCACGGCCGACTTCCTGCAGTAGTCGGGCCGCGGTCCGTGTTTGGTCATTTGGCCCTTTAATGGCTGGGCAGGACTAACTTTCCATGCCTGTGTGATCAAGTTCCGCTAACTATCGGACTCGGGCATTGACCGAAAATACATCACGTGGAATCGCACTGCTTTCCGGCTTTCCTTTTTTGTAGGGCAGCCTCCACCAGTCTTAGTACGTTACTGAACCCAGGATCTGGACAAGGACAGCAAGCCAGTGGCGTCCATGAAGATCGCGGGTTACTACGCAGTGTTGTCGTTTCCGTCTGCGTGTGTCGCTCACCTCTGTCACTCCGTACGGACTCCACTGTGGTGCTGCGTCTGTCGCAGGACGAGTCACTGTACTGCCCTGGCCCGGGCTGCGCCCTGATCACAAGACGAGTGACGGTACCTGAGCCGGCCTGGGCTGGGTCTGGGCTGCCTGCTGCCCCAACCACAGGACGAATGATTGTACTGCCCCGGCCTCGGCCTTGGCCGCGCACTCCCGCCGTCACAGGACGAGTGACTGAACTGGCTCAGCCTGGGCTGTCCCAGTCAAAGGACGAGTTATTCTACTGGCCTTGGCCGTAGTGCCGTCTTTGTCGCAGCACGAGTGCCCGTACTGAATGCGGGCTGGCACCGTCTGTGTTGCTGGACGATTTTCTTTGCTGACCGCGCCCTGGTACCTCCCTTGCCGCAGGACGAGTGTCCGCTGACCTCGCTGCCGCTGCTCGGCTACGTCGTCTCGGAGCCGGCCGCCTCCGACAACATCCACAAGGAGCACGTGTTCAAGCTCCAGTTCAAGCAGCACATCTATTTCTTCCGCGCCGAGAGCCGCTACACGCTGGAGCGGTGGCTGGAGGTCATCGGCCGGACGGCGGCCACCAGCCACTGAGCGGCGGCCGGCCGGCGCCGGGGCGGCAGGCGGGGGCCGCCGCCGCCGGCGGTCCGTCCTGCAGGTCCATTACCGGACCGGCGGCGGCGGCGGTCACGCGGTCCGGTCCGGTCTGGTCCGGTCTGGTGTCCGACTCTCGACCGACAGACCGCCCGCGCCTCCGACGGCGGCGGCGGCGGCAGAGGGCGTCCTACAGACGCGCGTCCGCGTCTGTAGACGTGGCCCGCGACCGCAGAGCGGCGGCAGCCGGCCGCGACGGACAGAAGAAGGGCTTCCATTGTTCTCCGGACCCGGCCGATAGCCGGGTGCTCACAGGCAGCCATCGTGGACAGCGGCCGCGTGCGGACGGTGCTCTTTTTACACCCGTTACTCGCTGTTTTAGGTATATCAGACCGCGTAACCGTGTGCCTTTTACTCGGCGTTTTAGCAGCTAGGGCCGGCGGGCCTGGGCACTGCGCGGGCCGACGCCTCGAGAATACTGTGCCTTGTGACGGCAGCGGTGTGTCGGCCGTGCCATGACATGACTGCGACGGGCGGCCGGAGCCCGAGCTCAGAGCTCGCGCGGCTAACGCCTCCCGGTGACGAACCAGGCACCCACGGTGCCGGGCGTCACGCGTCACGGGTGGCGGGCGCTGGTCGTGCACGTGAAACGCATCGTGTGTGCATCTAGCGCCGGCCCCGCTGGCGCGGTGGACCGTCCGCATGACTGGTGACGTCACGGATCATGTGAGTCTGACTGCGTGTGCCGTCCCGTTGATGCTGCTCTCCTGGGCATGAGCGAGCGTTGTCGTTACTAAACCCGTAACATCTCTGGCGATTTCCGCCGTACTGACCGCTTTGTGTGAGTGGAGGCGACGGCTGACGGCTGCCCTCGCGGTTGCCGGCGGCTCGTACGCGCGTGTTTATCAGTGGCGATGTTGATCGTGGGTCACAGCGTTGTTTTGTTTTCTGGCGGACGAATGGGCTGACGCTGATCTGAGACCGCAGCCGTTGTTTCTCTACGCTGTGGGCCCGTGTCGGACGCCGTACGGTGGCAGTTACGAATCCGTTCAGACGACTAGCCGAAGCCCCGACTTTGCGCCGGGCGATATTGGTGCTTAATTTTACACAGGCTTGACGCTTAATTTCGTCGGACGCTAAGGACATAATGGCAGCAGACGGTGGAATAATGTCGTGCTCCGTGTCGGCAGCGCTCCGCGCCGTGTGACCGACGAACCGGAGCGGGGCGATGGGCGAGCTCGGCTCGGAGCAATAAATATTTTGTACGTTTGCTGGCGCCGGTGTTGGCCAACCCGGTGGGGTAGCCCGGCCGCTGGGCCGTGTCAGCCGGCGGCAGCCGCGTCCGGGCCTTGTAGCCGCCGCCGGGGACCGTGTCGGGGGAGCGGGGGATGGGAGGCGGCTTCCGGCCGTTGGGGGTCTCCCACGGAGGCCGGCGTCCGGTGAAGACGGGCGCTGTGTGCAGCGGAGCAACACAGACCGGTCACGATGTTTGGTGATACGCCGGCAGCGTTTTCAGAGTCGGGAAGATAAAGTGGCCTCCACTTTGAGTCGATTGTCTTCATGCAACTTCATAGGGCTATTTCCCTTTTTCATGGAGTACCTGCCCGTCTCAACTCGTCTCCCCTCCCCTTCCCCCTCCCCTCCACTTCCGACGTCCTTGTCCGCTGTTCCTCGGATTGGACAGGCGATACGTTTCCCGAGAAGTTCATGGCTTCCGTCAAGCTGACGGTCTTGCTACACGTCGCACCTTGTGCTTCGCACGTCAGGTGCCACGTGGCTACCCTTGTTAGCTGTACCGGCGCCGCACGATGTACTGAAGGCTGTTCCGCAGTATCGACGTAGTCAACAACGCCATGATATGGCCGAGTATTAGTTTTATCGTTATCGGCGGGCCTGAGTGCCGTCATAACCTGGCCGCGAAGCCTTCGGAACATGGACGACCGCAGGCTATCGGATGCCCGTAGTCGGCGACGCTGCAGGAACCAGAACCGCGGGCAACAGACCAATCTGAGCTTTCCGGAACGAATCCAGCACCAAAAGACAAAAGAGGAGAGAAGCAGAAGATGAGCTTCATTTTGGTAAACCGATTGGCAACCTGCCTCCTGGGACATGCGTATAGCGGTGCAAAGCAAGTAAGGCGGCGACCTTCCAAATTTTGGGAGATTTTAAATCCGGTGTGTTTGTCTGGAAAGGAGTACTCAGAAATTATTTCGACACCACCAGCTTTAAAACTCACTTTCGCGCTTGCGCGAGGAACAGTGAACAAGGCATACATTTATTTCAGTAACCAAGGCTGAATTGCAATTATTTCTTTTGCCACTATAATTAATAACGCTTCGCCGCCGCTGCTTCCAAGAAGCCGGGCGTGAGAGGAAATTAGTCTGCGGCCGGTGCGCAACAGATGGTCTACGTAATCGCAGTCTGACTCCTGACCTTTTTCCAGTCCGGTCTTTTTGCGCGACGAATGGCAGCACATCTGGTCTGCTTTGACTGCGGAAAACCTCAAACTGAAGTCTTGTGTATAGGAGTCGTGGCAGTGCTGTCGTTTTTTTTTCGTAAATGATACGTTTTTAAACGTTTTTTTTGTAGTGATAAATGGACCGAACCGAGGGTCGGGCAACCCGGCTTCACATTAAATATGAGTTTCTCAACGGATGTATCCCAGCTTATTTTGCCCAAAGACAATTTTTCATATATATGTATATATATATATATATATATATATATATATATAATAGATAGATAGATAGATAGATATACAGAAAAGTACCAGGTTAGGTACGTATCTGTGCAAGAATGCTATCTAATGCTCGTGCGTTCACTTGTATGGAATTCGCGACTGTAGGGCAAATCAACACTACTACTACCGTACCACCTACCGACACCCGGGAATCGAAGTCACGTGAGACGAGACAGGAGCAGGCTCCTGAGAGCTGGCCGCGTCCACACGTACGCCACCCGCCGATATTCGCTCTGTAATGGCGAAACAGGAGAAATGGATGCAGACCTCCGCCATCTGCTCGTCTTGTCCTGCGCGACAGACTCTGCGAGGAGCATTGTGGACGTTTTGACCCACCGGGATCTGCTCCGCGGTGACTTCGCTTTTTCATTCCTGCTGGCGCTCCCTGAAACCCAAATAACGAACATGCCATGCCATTTCTATACAGCAAATTCCAAAAGATTTCACCCTATTTTCTCTATCAAACTGATTAACCGTCACCGGTACAGGAGGGGTTGGTGTAACTCCTCTCAGGCGTTCCGCAAAATGCCCTATGATAATCCCTCCATCGCTCTGAAATTATGCATAGCCGAGTTCCGAACCTTTTTACATATTCCCTGAGAATATGAGATTTATACATTGACAGGTTGCCATCCCATGTCCTCCTTCCCAGGGGCATATCGTTTGGAAATTGTGATACGGCGATGGTCGTCATCGATAGCAAACGTTCTAGAGTTCTATAGTGCTCAGTCTTACTCATTTTCATGTGTGGGTGTCACCCATGGTAATGGCGACCTTCGCGCTTGGGTCCTTGTCTGGACCAAGTTTATCTTCGGTTAAAATCACCATTTGAGGCAAAGACATTTTTTGATCTTGTGTTGACCTCAGAGTCTGAAGAAGGCTGAAACGCTGATTTACATTGCCGCAGTAGTTTCAGTCCTAGTATACATCTTAAAACCGTCGTGCCCCTCAAAAACGCCCTATATATAACGTTCCTTCCCTCCGATACCAATGGAAACCAGTATGTACTGACATGACCTCCTTTGGGATGGTTGCCTGTAAGGTCGTTGTAATTTAAAAATGCCAAATGGGATGCCACGCTGCAGCCGTACGACCAAGATGCACGCTCGTTTTATTTTATTGTTCCATCAAGTCAAGGTTGGAAGTAACATGATGATTTATCAACTGTTATACTGTCGTTCTGCCGAAGGCTGCCAGATGGCGAACACTGGCGAGGGACATTAAGTACGGCGAAAGAGGCAAAAGCCAATTGGATGTCGCAGGACGTTTCTTGACTCGCTTTATTGAACGGTTACTATACTGAGTCATGCCAACCGCCCACGGTTTATCGCGACATTTGTACTTCCATACCGCCTCGGACATTTGTATTGTATGCGGCATTTGTATTTCCATACTTCCACCTGGACTCGAAAGGCAAAATCGAATCCAAAGACGCGCTGCAACTTGGTCTGCCAAATCGCAGATGTAAATTTCAGTTCAGCGTGAAGTTCAAGATCAGTAACGATTCACACATTTCCACGCCGTGAGATTTCCGCGCCTCTAGAAAATCAGAAATATGTTGAACGTCACGCATCGCAATTCTATCGAATGGTAACGGTAAAAAGTTGGATTAGTCATGGCCAGCTGAAGTCCCATTCGCGAATAGTCATGCGATATTTAAATTTGACCTGGAATGTTTCTCAAATGTTTTCTTTTATAAAACAAACGGTATACATGTATTGTGAAACTACATATGTATTCACATTTACCTCACGGGTCATATTGTAATAAAATGGCGCGCGAGAGCGCAAATCATGGTTCAAATCGAACCTTTGACCTTGGCCAAGCCTGAAGGTTACCACTGAGCGCAGTGAGTTTAGACGCCATCGTTTGACAATCAGTTCGCTTCTGCAGATCCTGCACAACAGGAACTATCTGTCGTCGCCGTTGTGGTCACTGTAATGATCGCCAACTTCACATACACCGACCATCGGGGGAGCGATGCTTCGGCCGGGGTGCAGCCGTGAAATGGATCTGGCCGCGTCGCAGCCCCCTATCAGAAGCAGTAGGGGTGCCAGGCGGCATTCGGTCGCGGGGAGAAGGGGGGGGGGGGCGACCACGTGCGCTGCCCGTGTCTCCGTGGCACCAGCGGCGGGGGTGAGCTCACCGCTCGGCGTCCATCAACTGATGGCCGCGGCGTCAGTGAGCCGCGCGCCCGGCCGCTCTGTTTATCTGGCTATGAATGAGTGTTTGGATGGACCCTGAGCACCTCTGATGGCGCGGCCGGGCCGGTCGCCGCAGCAGAATGCAGCCGCCGCCTGGAGCCCGTCAGGGACAGCGCCGCCCCGGTCGCCGTGTCGGCGCCGTCGCCCGGGCTGCCCATCTCCGGCCGGGCCAGGCCGGCTCATACCGGCTGGGAGCGGCGCCGGGCTGCGCAGCAGGCGGCGCGAACCGGTCCACGCAGCGTCGCCGCCGTGCTGCTGAGTACTGGACAGAGCTTGTGTCGATGTCCTCTGGTCCATGGGTGCAACCACGGTGGCTAGGGGTACATGCCCCTTCCAATTTTGGCAAAATGGGTTTTTGTTCCCCCAAGTTGGCTCGGAAAGTCAACTTTTTTGCAATTTCCCGTTGAAAAATAACATTTTGGGGCAGATTGTCCCCCAGATCTTCATTTTAACCCCTCCCCGAGTTTCCGAGACGTGATTACACCCATGCTTCGATCAAGATTCGTGGTATTTTGTCGTCCTGCCGCACGGGTTGAGTCCCAGCCGGAGATCTCGGGCTCAGCGTAAAAACGTGGCTCGGTGAAGCGCAGCGAGAGGTGGAGACGTTCCATTCCAGGAAGCGGGCCTGGTCACACAGGCTGCGGTCAGCGCTGTGAGTGAGAAAGGTGGCGAGACCTTCCTGTCGCTGAAGACGAATGGCTGTTCCCCTGAGTAAACACGAAAACTTGTTCCGGCGAGCAAAGGACTTGTAAATCCGTTCTGGTTCTGGTCAGCCCGGCGGGGCTTCAGTTTCGCAATCGTCTGGCGAAAGGTTGTTGACATGGTGTGGGCATGCAGTATTGGACACAACATCCGAAAACGTCTAGGTTTTCGTTCGTGTCGTGATGAGCATAGCATTGCCTCATTTCTCTGATGATGAAATAAGGCAGTGTTTGTTCTGATGAAAGCAATACTTACGAACTGAAAAAACATTAGATTAAAAACATTGGCACTGAGCGATACCGGTAGCTTTGGCTTAATCTTTTGACTTAGAGATCAGAAAACGCTTCCGCCGCAGAACAATTCGCACATCCCATGAAGAGCTTTTGTTGAGCTTTGCAATGCCGCTGAATTCGACCATACCAGACGCCAGGTTCTGGTGGTCTGGAATAGGTACGGCATACAGACTGGCCTGAGATCCCCCTGCCTGCATCCACCAATGGCCAGGTGCAACAGCAGCTTTGCAGAAACTACACTGAATGCCATGCCAACTTTCTTTGCAAAACTAGTTGTATCCGTGCTTCTTCATTATAAACACACCTGAGCCTGACGTAACTTTGCTGCGAAAATGATCGTTGTGAATGCGATGTAGATATTCATTTGCCTTTTCCTTCCAGTTTAAAATGAAACTTCACTTAAGTCGTCCGGTCCAATGCCTTCGGCTTTGGCACAGCAAGATAAGCTGATGAATTCAGTAAGCATGGCTAGAGTTAAAACGTGTCAAAATGGCTGGAGTTGAAATGTGGTCAGTTGCACGTCTCATAGCCCTGTGACAGGGGCGCAGCCAGCATTTTCTTAAGGGGGAGGGCGTGCGAACTGAAATCATACGAAAACCTCCTGCTGGGAAGGCGATATGCAATGGTTTTTACAAAAAAAATGCGGACCTAAGGTGACCCCTTTGGCTGCGCCGGTACCCCGTGATACGTACATCTGAAATGTTGCCGCAACATGAAGGGTAGTACAAAGGGGAGCATGAAGACGTTGATTTCAGAATCATTAAACAATTCCAACTTATGGATTATCATAAGCATAGCTTCATACCTTGAACTCGTATTTTATGATCTCAAAGTGATGGTTTTAGCATACATGCAGGGAACACATACCGGGCATGACTTGCGTAGGTCCCGTGACGTTAGAAAAAGTCCTTCAGGAAAGTACGTGCCGGATATGGCAGACGGCCATATCCGGTCAGGTCAGGTACGTGACTATGGCAACCAATTATGTTTACGTACATACTGTATTAATTACAGGATCGGAGTGCGCCGAACTGAATGTTTTGCTGGTATTAGGCATTTCCCTTTTTCCTTCCTCGTCCGTTTTTGGGGGGATGAATGTTGGTAGACAAAACATGGTCAAACGCCCAGATTTCATCCTCAGATTACTGGTGGAGCCGGTCAGGCAATGTTTAAGATACCTGCATGGAAGAGCCACCCCTTTCGGACACGAACACGAACACGAACTTGAACATGACCCGAAAGGCGCGAGCATGGCAGCCACTAAGATATTATCACGGATAAGGTAATCTGCGAATAGCAGTCTGATGCCCACAACACTGGTCCGTTTCCCATGACAAGCCGCGATTTCATCACCCGATAATCGCACAACATTCTTCCAAAGACACGTAACCCGAAACGGTGGTATATTTTAGATTCCAAGCGAAGGCGATTGCTCTGGCTGTGCTGGGTTCAGGGACCAGGCGGGCGGCAGTCGGAAAATCTTTGATCAATCAAAAATGTCCCCACCTTAAGTACAGACTACAAAGCACGTTCGTGTACGGCCCTGGACAAGGGCAGTCGTCGTTGTCATCGACATCTCGCCCCGGTGCATTCTTGCAGGGTCGCCGGTTTCAACCTGTTGTCTGCAGCGGAATTCCGTGGCATTTCCGAGTTGCTGGTCCCGCAACTCGGACATAGCCCCAGCAGCTGGTGGCTGCTAATGAACTCTGAATTCCAAGGCCTGGAACAGGGGTGCGGCATGCCGCAGCACAGGAAGGCCCAAGGCCCCGTCAGCTTTGGGGAATTTTAAAAACGAGACCCGTGGTTTTGAACGGAAAGAAATCGATCTCGGAATGGTGCTACCCCCACCGTCTTGAAAAACGTGGGCATGTCAAAAACTCTTCGAGTTGTCCTTGAGGTGGCCGATGGGGACTCTTCACCTTTCCACTGCTCCGAATTGACCGATGTAGACTCAGCAAGTGGAATAAATGGGTCACTTGAAATGAAAACTAGTGCAAATAACGATGAAATAATTACACAGCAAAACTATGTGATTCCACGGGGTATGCTTTTAAGAGCAAAATGAGTTATTTCCTTGGATTCCCTCAACCCTATTCCCGGCAGGGAGGGTGAATCCGCCCCCCTCGGTTTTTTTGCTTGCCAATTCCAGGATTTTTAACGCAGCTTCACGAAACTTAGTGACTTTTCCTAGCTATTCTTTCCACACGCTGTGACAAAATTTCACAATTCTACTTTGCTCAGGAGCGGAGCCAGGCAACGTTTTTGGAGGCACCTCAGGCAATTTTTGGCCATGTTGAGGGTAAAATAAAAATGTCTGCCAAAAACAGAGTTTCTAAGATAGAACTTAGAACTTTGTATGGATGTATAGCTAAATAGTTGGGCAATGTGCGCACAGAATTTTGTTTATCTGAAGTCATTTTAAAAGGCTAGGTCAAGGTCAAAAGTCAAAATTTGTTTTTTTGCAATACTTTCGCCGCCATCTTTTTCAAATGCCAAATCCGGAATATATATGACGTAGAAGGGTGCCCTCTACTTGTGTACCAAGTTTCAGCTTGATATCAGGTTGGGTCACGGAGCTATGACCTAAAATGTCAGTGCGCGTACCCTACATCGCAATAGCCATAAAATGAGATTTTTGGAATAGAATGAATTCAAATGACTGAAAACGTTTACTGATAATATCAAATGCATACGAGATCATTCCAGGTGACCCCAAGGTCACTGGAGGTCATTTAAGGTGAAAGGTCACAAGTTGCTCTGAAGAACGTGTAACCATGACAGTTCCCCCTTTTTCATGTCCCTGGCACCGCATATGCTAACATTATACAAACATTGTAATGCGATTTTTACTTCTTTAGCATAGCATGACTAGCAGAAGCCAAAAAAGTGTTTTTACCTTTTTTGCTCATTCATTTGTTAGAAAACTAATCCTCCTATTTTTGAAACCCTGTGAACACCCATGAATTTTCTCAAAATTTCAGATTTGTGGACCCATGGTAAAAGCCCTATCCATAAGCTTTCGATTCATGCCAGTTTCATTGAAATCGGTCGATAAACAATGGAGTTATAAGAAATCCAAAAGCACCCCCCATTTTGACATTTTTACCCCCCTGTATCCACAAATTTCGAAATTTTGAAAATTTCTTTTTATAAAAATGTAGTTTACGTCACGGAAAATCGATTAACGTTTGTTGCGATGAAATCGGGTATGCCACTGGTCTATTCATCGACGATTCCTACTGCCAGCGTCATTTCTCGTCGCAACCTCTCACGCATGGTGTCGCGGGGAACGGTGAAATGCATTATGGCCGTGAAATGGCTGGTGTCTATGCTCGATGTATCGGCGCGTAATAAAGACAACGTATTATCTTTCATGCTCTTCCTGCAATTTCGCCAAAGCTAACGACTGGCTTATTCATCCAACGTTTGTTTTTATCGAATTCGTTGCCATTTACATCTCAAACGACTATAAGAACATGGCTTACTTCGGAAAAGCTTGGGTGAGGCGCGCATTTTCCTGTTGTTGTCGGAGCACTAACTTAGCAGCGTCGTTTCTCACCACAAGGACGTAGCCAAAGGGGGGGCGTGGGGACCATGCCCCCTCCCCCCTGAACCGAACGGTCTGCACTAGATATATAGCGATTTCGCAGGAACACGGAATAGTGATCATATATATGCTGCAAAAGCAAACATTATATGTATTTCTGTGGGTTGAATATGAGGTCAGTTGCATAATATTGCTGTTTTTCCCTATAAATTTCGTCACATGCCAGTGACATATGACAGAATTTAACACTTGGCCCTCCCCCTGAGGAAAATCCTAGTTACGTGCCTGCCCCACCAACTCAGAAACGTCATGCCTCACCTACTCAAAAGCACCGCACCTCATTTCATCTCACACCTTAGTCTTTATTCCCAAATGTACTCACGTCAGGTTCAGGCGACTGCCCTATTCCCAAAACTGTATGAGACAAATAACTTAACACCGGGACTTTTGTCCGCTGAATTCGATATTGTTTTCGTAACGGGCGGTGATCACCATGAAAGTTACAAAGGTCAAATGTACACCATGTTTATATGAGCAATACGTATTTTCGAAATTTTCGTCGGACATCCAACACCATCTTGCGCATGTGTAAATGAAATTTAACGTTTCCAAAAGTAAAATTCATTCGTTATTGCATCACAGTGCCAACCCATAAGCAGACCGTTCACAGGTTAGTCACAGAATTTAGCTAAAAATGGCATTATTATCATGTGTAGCCAATCGCTTTTAAGCAATGAATCTATCCGACCAAAAACTAAAATTGATTTGGGAATTTATCACTTGGAGGAAATGGAATAAATATGACAAAGAAGGTAGAAAACAAGTACCTGCAAGACAGAAAAGGTGAAAATGAAAGAGCTTTTCCGAGCTACCAATCATTAATACAGTATATTTCAGCGTTTAGTAAGTCAAAAATGTAGGATAAACCAGTCACGTGTTAACACTGTTAATATATATAATACTTATGAAAAACGGCACTACGCCAGCAGAGCAAGAACACCAGCTGTATATGACGTCCAGAGTCCGGAGCAGAAAGCACGAGCTTGTCGTCTCTCACGCGCTTTGGCGTGCTGACTGTGTCAGCGACTGCAGCCATGATGACGGGCGAGTCGTATTTCAGGACGCGTGGACTGTCGTGACTGGTTAACAGGAATAATTCGCTGGAGTGGATATTACGTCACACGAAGCAGCCTTGGGAAACATCCACGAAAACAGTTCTGGTCTAGGTCCAGGTCCCACGAAGAGGGATGTCAGAGATAAAATATTCCATGAGATGTCTGTCTCTACCTTACCTGAGGGCGAACTGCCGGTGGAAGCGGAGGATATGCGTTTTGCCCTGTTACCTCGTTGGCACATTACTCCAAAGAAATCATCCAGTTGCTGGCGGAGACAGAAGGCCCTCTCGTGTCACGAGACTGGAACCCTCTGAAGCTCCTCAGCCTCAGAAGGAATGAACGTCTGGAATACGGTAAAGCAGGAGATGCGCAGAGGACAGTGGGCACATTCAGACGATATACTCTATCATCTCATCAGACATAGCTTGCAAACCAGTAACCTGGAGTGGTATGAGACATTATGGAAGGATGCTCCAAGAGCACGCCCTTGCAAGCCGCGCTGAGGTCAACAGCCTAATCTAGGGATTGAACAACCAACCAGATACCTCTGTCTGTGTGTATACATGTTCTGTATTTTTACCTCAACACATTCTAGCGTGCAACCTGCTGTTGAGCGTTATCAGTTTTCTAGTGCTTACCAAATTAAACACTCGAAATGCTTCGCCTGTTCAAATCCAGCCATGTCGGGGAGTTGACACACCAGCGGCCCAACAGGACGTGTACATATGATCGCGGCCCCGGCGTCAGTCAGTCCCGCGCTCGTGCCTGCCGTGCGGACGCAGGCACGTGCCGGTTTGTCAGTCTAGGCCTGGCGCCACCGCGCACCTTCCTTTTCGCGCCATTTTCTCGTTCTTTCTTGGCTGCCAGGGGTGGCGCCACCGGGGGAAGGGGGACGGGGAGACGCATACTCTCTTGTTTCCTGTTCGCGAGAACAATGCCCCTTTATCGACGGAGACCATTGCATTTTGCTTTTTGTGCTGTCACTAAAAGACGGCATTTCTCATTGACGTTGAAGCGCTGTATTGAAGTAACCAAATCGTCCTGCACTCCCTTTGCGTACGCTTTGCAAGTCTGGTGGCAAACAGCTGAACTTTCAGTAGCGACAGGAATATTTCGGATGCATGGTGAGCAAGCTTTCACTCCGACAAGATTTTAGCATACCGATCGTTTCCGAGACAACTTAAGCCGTTTTCTTTGGCATGGGGGGGGAGCGGCGGCTGTTGTCGTGTTTGAAAAATTTCCCAATGCTCGGTCATACATGAAGCATCCTTAATTTTACGAGTAAATTCTTCCTACCAAGCGTGCGATCAAACAACCGGGAAGCTTCACTTGAATGTCAGAGTTGAACAGCTTCCTACACTTCTGTGAGAAAATGATTGACAAGTTATAAACGATTAAAAACCATTGCTCCGGGACGGGCCGTTCAATCCATCTCCCACTCATTCCGAGCTCCAGGCTGCCTGTAGGCAAAAACGTGTTAGCACAGAAAACGTGTGAAACGTAGCACTGCACTGGCAAGTTGCTACGACGTTAACATGTCACGCAGTAATGCCGGAAGCAGTTCTAGCCTAGGAACTCATTTCAGGAAGCGGGATGTCTTTGTTATGCAATCTCCGGTGTATAAAAAAGCAACGTCGGAATTTAAAGCAAAAAGAAAAAATCATTGAGATGTGTGTCTTTGGCTATCCTGAAGGCAACCCGCTACATGCCACATGGCCTGGCTCATCGTCAGCACATTAATGCACATTACGTGAAGATCAGCTTGCTGCTGGCGGAGGCAAACGTCCCTTTCGTGTCACGTGAGGGGGACCCTCTGAACCGTGAACTGAACTCTCTGAACTCTCTGCTACCGTGAACGCCACATGCCACATGGCCTTTCGTGTCACGTGAAGCCTCTGAAGTTCCTCAGCCTCATCAGATGAATAACGTCTGAAACACAGTAAAACAGAGTAGAGCAGCACAGCAGGCACATCCAGACAACATGCTCTGTCTCCTGATCAGACATGACTCTCAAAAGAGCAGTGCAGAAGTGGCGCGAAACAGTGTGGACTGATTCTCCAAGCGTGAGCCCGTGCAGACCAACTTGAGGTCAACAGTTTAATCTTGGAATGGTAAAGCAAACTAGATATACCTGTCTATGTTTGCGCATATTTTGCATTCGTGCATAGGAGCCAAACTTAAGAGTGTTTGTTTTAGCATACCATCGTTGTTTGAGCCACTCTGGATCTTTTGGTTGTTCTCACTGTGACATGTCGCGCGGAGCTGATACTCTAACGGCTGTACAACATGTGTACATGTAACCCTTGCAGCGGCTCACGGCCTCACCAGCAGCACGTGCTCATGTCCTCTGAGCGGACTCAAGCATGCGCTGGTTTGTCTACTTCGGCCTCTCGTTACCTCATTCCTCCCTTCTGGCATCATTTTCCCTTCCTTCTCCGCTGCATAGTCGACTATCTTTCAGCCATCCGTTCAGCCCTCGGCGCTGCTCTGCTGGTCGCAGCTGTCTTCCGGGGCGGCTGCCTCGATCTCCGTAGGACGTTTATCGGCCATTTGAGTCATGCTTGAGACCACCTACCGCCGTAGCTCAGGGGCCCCCTCTTCGAGCGAAGGCTCGCACGTCTCTCACCACCAAATCACTGGACTACTGAGCGAAGGAGGCCTGCAGAAAGCCGCCATTTTCCCGCGACCTTCAAAAACAACTGCGTCTTCTTCGCGACGTCGTGCTGACCTACAAACAGTCTTCATACGACTCTGCCATATGAGGGCTTGGGAGGAGGGTCAGAAGCGTGAGGGGGGGGGGGAGGACCATGTCCCGTGGCCTCGGCGTCGGGGCGACGCCTGCACACGACTTCCGTAATGCGGCCGGCATGACCTCACCACGGTGCGACGGAGTCGCAGCGGCCAGACCCGGACGTCTGCCGACGGCGCGTGCCGCGCCGCGCGGCAACCCTGCACCGTCAGCCACCGCCGCCGACGACTGCCGGCTCCGACCGCCGTCGGCGGAGAATTCGAACGCGCCAGCCGCGGGGCGGCCGACGGGCCGTTCCTTTTCGGGCGAAATCCGCAGCGGCGCGCCGGCGCGGCGCCGCCGGCCGGCGCTCTCCGGGCGCCGGACGTGGGAACTCGGCGTGAGAGCCGCCCATGGCCGAAAACCCGTCCGGCTCACCAGGCCCGTCCCGGAGCTGGCGACAACGCATCGCTAACGGGACCGGCTCTCGCCGCCGGGCAGCCCGTCGCAGATTTGCATCGGGAAGACCGCAGCTCGAAAATCCGGCAACCGATGTCCTCACGATAGTCGGCGACCTTTCCCTGGTGAAAGCACGTTGGACTGCTGGGCGCATGGCTTACAGAGATAACGGTCCTGCATGGACACTGAGGGGCGCGGGAACGGTTTCAAAGAAGGGGGGCGAGTCGGCTCGAAAATCAGTGAAGCGATCAAGGATGAATCCAGACGCTCGGTCATTGAACCCTTTCTGTCCTTCTCGTAGCCCCCCCCCCCCCTATGCCTCTCTCTTTTTGTGATAGGCTGTTACCAACCAGGGACCAGTTAATGCTAATGGTTATGCAGTGCCTCGGTATACAAGCCATAATGTTTGAAATCCCACACGTTTAAGTTTTCACCTGAGTTCCGTACTTGTAGTGCTCTAATTAGTCTGGCACCGCCTGGGGGTGTCAAATAGGGCACCCCTTGGTTTTTCGTTAATAGCTTTTGAACCGTTAGTGCCAGTCCAACCAAATTTTCAGTCCCTTTTCATTAATTAATGTTACACATTTTAACACTAAAACCATTTCAATGCTATGTCAGGTCATGGGGATATAACGTCATAAGTGAATCCTTACATGCATGCTTTCGTCTCTTCGGTCGTTGGCACGAACATACTTCGTTTTTTCATAATATTCGCGAGCATAATACATGGATTATTTGGATTTACATACGGTACGGTCCCCAAAAGGATATACCACTGCGACACGTCAACACTAAAGGTCGCACTAAGTCACATGCATAATGACAATTGGACTGATTTGAGTTGTGGGTGATAGAAGTGGTTGCCGCTGACATTCCCCATCTTTCAAACCAGACGAGCAAATCTATATGCGCCTCTAAGGAAGATTTACCAAATGCAACGTGAGGTCATGTCAGGTCACGTCGTAGGTTTATGTCAAAACGAAATAAAGTACAACATTGTCTGAAAGGTCGTTCAGTAGCATCAGAAAATAATTATTGTTCCTAGTCAGAAAAAATGACTGTCCTGACCTGGCTTGACCTTGGTCCGATAAGGAGAAGGCAGAGCAGATTGAACTATCACGACATGTTATTTCACTCCTGTACTTGACGCCAGGGGTGTCGATTTGTATTCTTTTGAGAGGGCCCTGGCTCACCCAATGGTCCCGTGTTGGTTTGCCCTCCTCCCAATATTTCCTGCCGGATTTAAAGGGAAATGAGTAATAATAATGAAAAGGACGGCCGCAGTAGATACGAGACAGGCAGAAATAAAGAACAAAGCATAAAGCGATGTATCTGTTTATCTTTCTAACTTCTGTTTATATATTCAACTACAAACATGGGGACAAATGCAATTTTTATTTGACAAATAAAACCAAAAAAGCCTGTAAATTTCCGTTGGTCAAAATAAAGTGGGCTAAATCCGCTGAGAAACCCACATTTCTAGGTAGGTTAGGTTGTCGGGCCCTCGGCTCGGCCACCAAACATTTACAGAAATCGACTTCCCTACTTGACGAATCCCAACAAATAATTACTGCGCTTTGTCAGGAAGAGTGATGCAACCTTATCTGACCTGACTTTGAATGACCTTGACGAGATGAAAAGCAGGTATTGCAAAATGGTCATCAGTAGGTTTCACTTTCGTCCTTTTTGTCACGTGGATAAAAACGGCTGCGAGTAAATATCGATATTTGGCATGTAAAATGAGATCAACATTTAACCTGACCTAGGCCGACCATGATCCGGCATTTTTTGACATTTTGGCATGCTTCTGATGCAGAAAATCGTGGCCTTTCGTTTTATACCCACCTGAAGGCTCTAAGACCAGTATTGCCGATGATATGATGTACGAACCGGCGTCAGTTTTTCCGACGTCTTGTTATGCGTTTTGCGTGAACAAACAAACAAAAAAGAACAAACAAAAGCTAACAAAGTATTTTCTGAATTGCGAGACTCAGGGCTAATGACTGGTGGCAGACCGGTTTAGATCCGACGGTTAGATCCTGATTTAAACTAGGAGATACCACGGGGATGCCCTTTCTGACACTCCCGGACGGTCGTGGGTATGGAGACACGCTAGGCGGTGCCGGGGTAAACAGAATGCTAAGAGCGTCAATAGTTTTCTCAGCTCGCTCATCCGACAGACAATGCAACCAAGCTGAAACGGTCCATTGTTTTAACGGGAAAATAGGGGAGAGTGGGGCATGATGGACGGGTTACTGTTTCAGACAGTATATCTTTGGTTTAAATGACAAAAGAATGGTAATATTTTGTCAGATGATAATTTAATCATTTGTGTGCTTATATTCCAACGTACATCCATGAACGAGCAGATTTAACACTATGAGGCTGTTACCATGAGCCACCTCAAAAAACCGTTTTGCCCCACATGAAGTAAGATGGTTTATCGCATGGGGCACGACGGACTAAATATTTCACTATGTAAGCCAGTAGCAAACAATGATAAATGCTTCCTAACATATGTTGTGTCATTCCAACCTACTTGTTCGCTTTCCATAACGGTTGCACTTGTTCTCTTGGTGCAATTACTTCAGAAAATTCGGATTAAACACGCTACGTCTATAATGCCACTTCAAACGTGGCTTCGGGTCAAATCCGCACGGGGAACTAAATATGGTGGACAAAGACATTGCCCAAATAACATAAACGTGTGAAGACGAACGGAACTCACAAAGACTGCCAAACCACTGGTTACCAAACGAAAGCTGCTCTTACATCGTGCATGGAGCAGGCCCATCAGACGGCTGACCATCATGAATAGCGCATCACAAAGAACCCTTGCAGTATTAATCAGTGACGTGGGTAGAACTCAACACGAAAGCCTGAACACGTTACTCGAGGAACATAACGGACAACGATTCAGACAGCAAACGGTATCATTTACGACGAACAAAACGCGCGTACGAAGCTCGTCAGATCTGCGCAAAGCGAGACCACCATGACCACGTCCGTCCCAGAAGACAGGATGGCCCGTTACACGTGCCCGGTATCCGCACTGAGGCGGGGAAGCGTCGCTTTGTGCACAGGGCTCCACGTCAGATGAAGGCACTTCCATCATACATTCGTGGTCTGAGTGGCGCGCCCTTCAGGCGGAAAGTAAAGACACATCTGCGCGCAGCCCACGATCATCAGTGTGCCCTCCTATCAGCGGCAGCACGCCGTTCACTTTTATGTTTGTATTTTCTGTATATTGTGTATGTCTGTTTTCATTCCTGCGTGGTCATATCCCCATTTCATTGACGTGAGGGCCATGATAGCCACATGTACTGTGGATGGCTTTTTAATGAAGTACTACTATTACTACTACTACTACTGCTGCTGCTGCTGCTGCTGCTGCTGCTGCTGCTGCTGCTGCTGCTGCTGCTACTACTACTACTACTCATGTCGCTCTCTTCAAAGCCAGCGCATTGGTCACGCGTCCACCTCTCATATCCTGGGCAACATGCCCATCCCTCGCCCGATACAGAATCGCCAGATGATTCGCTGCAGTACACGCACGTGGCAATGGATGCATCATCTTCTTCACTCTGTTTCAAGGTCCACTTTGTTTGAATGCCTCTTTTTCTTCGGATTTGTGATGTCAACTTTTCCGCCTTTGTTTCTGATTTTGCCTGCCGCTTTGTTTCTCGCCGTGACTTCTTGGTTTAACTGTTCTCTTCATGCTGGCTTCCAGCTCCCATATGTACGGGAGCTGGTGAGTATGACTGCTTCCGTTGTTTTCTTCTTGACTCTCGGCGTGTCTGTCTGGACTACTTTAGGAATCGGTAATGTACCTTCCGGGGTATACTGTGTAGACAACTCAGCTGGAGCCGAGCAGACCGAGGTCTGTAGCGTCGATGGTGGAGCAGCTGCGGACGTCGACGGTGGAGCTGCAGATGCCGATGATGAAGATGCTGTGGGTGCCAACGGTGGAGCTGTTGCGGACGTCCACGGTGGAGCTGCTGCGGACGTCCACGGTGGAGCTCCTGCGGACGTCCACAGCGGAGTTGCTGCGGACCTCCACGGTTGAGTCAAGGGTGACAATACCTCGCCTCTCTTCGGTGAGCCAGCGTTCAGTGGTCGGTCTGTGACTTCAGCTGGAGCGAAGTCCTTTTTGCTACTGATGTCTGTTCGCAGGAGACATCCCGCATTTCTTGAAGTCGTTGATGGCCGTTGTTGGTGAAGCTGCCTTTAGGTAGGCTTCACAAAACATTGGGGCGATCTGGTAAAGTTACAGCTTTTCCTGGGTTCTGCCGCAAGAATTTTTTCGCTGCCTGTGAGTAGAAGGTACTAAGTAGTCGCTTAAATGTTACGTCGAGTGGCTGGAGACCATGGCTCGTGTGCGGTGGGATGACGACAATGTTCACGTGGTTGGCTCCGGCGAGGTCGACGACCTCCAGATTTCTTGTGTGCGTCAGATGCCCATCCATAATCAAAAGCACGGGGTCATCCGCTGTAACCTTTGCGTGCTTCAAGAAGTGCTCAAGCCACCTTACAAACAAGTGAGATAGTATCCAGCCAGATGAGTGATACGCAAAGGTGGTCCTAGGTGTCGCGCCGTCTTCCAAGTTTTTGTCAACTCTGCTGCATGGCATGGCCATAATGGGTGGGATGAAGTTCCCGCCTGCAGACATGCAGATGACAGCCATATCGACAGCTCGCCTCTTTCTGATGAGGCAAGACTTCCCGCCTGTTTCTTACCCCGTTTCGCCAATACCTTGCTCAGCTTCGACTGAACAGTAATGATGCCCGTCTCATCGACGTTGTAGACTGCATGCGGGCCAGTGAGTCCTTCAGAAGCTTCGGTCAACAGTAAGATTCAGCCCGAGCGCTTACTTCCAGGGAAAATAATCGTAGTAGTGGTTGCATGGCGTTTCAAATGCAATATTGATAAGTATTACGATTTCAGCCGGAAAAACCTGAAACACACATTATTTCCCCCGAAACAGATTGCGTCGTCACTGGTGTGCTAACCGCCAGACGCTCGCGTAGGGATTTTTGACGTTTCTGCGTTAAATAGTTTGTTTACGTGAGATCTCGACGCTGATTGGTCGTCGGTCGGACTCAAGGTCCAATCAAGAGTAATAAAAAAGTTTTGGGGAATAACTAATGCGATATAAATTATCTTTAAAATAAAATGTTAACTGTTGTAAAAATAATAATAGTAATAATAATAGTAATAATAATAATAATAATAATAAACAATAATAATAAAAAAGTAAAAATATTACAAAGATGGCAAAGCATAGTTGCAATTTGAAAAATACAGAAAAAAACAAAAAGCAGTGAAATAAAATATCTGAAAAAAATCACCGAACAAAACTGGGAAATATTAGGAAGTGAAATAAAACAATAAATAAAAATTTACCCTAGCCTAACATAGTAACCAAACCTAATCTAACCTAACCTAACCTAACCTAACCTAGCCTAGCCTAGCCTGGCCTAACCTAACCTAACCTAACCTAACCCAACATAACCTAACCTAATGTAGCCCAGCACAAAAAATCACGGAACAAAACTGGAAAATATTAGGAAGTGAAATAAAACAATAAATAAATATTTACCCTAGCCTAACATAGTAACCTAACCTAACCTAACCTAACCTAACCTAACCTAACCTAACCTAGCCTAACCTAACCTAACCTAACCTAACCTGATCTAACCTAGCCCAGCACAACCCAACCTAGCAACCTAATCTAACGAGTATTAAATGTCATAATATAATAAAACTGATATCAGACATCTCAACAATTATCTAATACAATAATATAACGGCGTAATAATTCAGCAGTTCCTCCAAGTTCAGTTTGTGGCAACAGAATAGAATTTTCCTATATATGACGTCATTAATCGCTTGAAGATGCATGCAGGGTCTACACGTCCTTGATGTCAATAACCTTAACCTTGGCGGCACTACATTTTCCGCCGCGCAATAATGTTGTTCTCCGCCAGTCGACTGCAGCACGGTATTACTGTGTGGTACGTTATCGTTACGATTTTGTTGTTATTGTTTAGAAAATCAAGTAGTGGAAAGTACAGTTAGAAACAGGATGATACATTCTTTACATTGGTGGTAATTATACAAAGGGTTGTTTGGGATTTCGTCGGGCAGCAACTTACCGTTAGCCGAAGCTTCCTCAGTTAGATCAAAATATTTACTTATTGTTACCGCAGTCCGCGGTGGTCATTTTGTTTTTGTTTGGTTGATGATTTAACTGCGCCGTTTGCGGCGACCTTGTCTAACGTTTGTTTTTGAGTGTCACTTTGTTCCTGACTGGGAGGCCGGCACCACTCCGGAAAATGTAACTATTTAATTTTCTTTGTGACTAAAATCTAACTATTGCAGCTGTTTTCGCTTTTGATTGATTGATTGCCCATGATTGCAGGTTTCTACGTAAATAAAAGGATTTTCTGAACCGTACACCGATCCTTAATAAGCCAAAAGGCCGGTACAGTAGAAACATTTTCCGGAGTGGTGCCGGCCTCCCAGTCAGGAACAAAGTGACACTCAAAAACAAACGTTAGACAAGGTCGCCGCAAACGGCGCAGTTAAATCATCAACCAAACAAAAACAAAATGACCACCGCGGACTGCGGTAACACTTATCGATGTCTTGTTGAAGCCCTGAGCGCGTGCTGCTGACGTGGTTTCGAGAGTTTGTAAGGAAATGTCCTTATGCCGCTTCATAAACGCACGCAGCCAGTCCTTTCCTGACATGCCATACTCCACTCTTGAAAGAGTGGAGTATACAGTTCTTCGCAGCATACTGGTAAGCCAGCTGCCGCACATCAATGGGACAGGGGCCAAAAAATATACTCTTTAGCTTGAAAATGTGCTACTTAAGTTGTTGCTCCTGCACTGGCGTGAACATATTTTTCTTGGGTCCTAGCGGAACTTTCAGCGGGCATTTTCCAGACAGGCGGTGCTGCAGAGGACTTCTGGGCACTCCGTCCATGTGCGCTGCCTTCTGAGCAGACATTCCTACTTCTACAGCGTCTACGGCAGTTTGTATTCTCTCCGTCCTCCATTTTCTTCTATACGTCGTATTCTTCTATGCTCTGGCCATGGTTTCTGAAGAGAACGGAATGGAAGGTAACGATGATAAAACAATGAGACTACATCGAAAAGTTTAACAATTTGTCAAGGAAATGACAAGTAAGTATTAAAACTCAGGAGGTTTCGACCAGCCCGCGAACCCGTGGGGTCGAGCTGGGCTCACGGCTTGTGGGCGGGCCGCGGGCTCAGCCAACAGCCCGAGGGCTCAGCCAATATCCCGGGGCTGACACGGGTCGCGATCGCGTCGCGAATTATTACGCGTTAAAATCGAACGGACCGAGTTCGGGTCGCACACATCCTGCAATGAACGGGCTGTTCCGGGCAACGGGCTGCGTATACGCTGAATGCAACGGCTGGCTGGGCTGGACTGCCATCCAATGGGTTAGGGCCGGGCTGGGCCGACTACCTGCAGGCCTTTTGCGAATTCGGACTGGGGGGACGGTCCCCTGGGGAAACATTGCCTCCCCCGGAAATGTTTTTCGGTAACTGTTAACATTTCGCTTTAACATCTTTCCAGGCCAACAGTTGTGCTCCTCCCTGTCGCGTTCATGGGATCTTTGGAGCTCTTTGAGGAAAATCAGGCTGCTGAGTCCATCCATGTGTGAAATCAAGCATAAAATAATGACTTTTTTAAGGAGCGACATAACGGGGAAAGACGACCGAAAGATGATTTTCCCCTTCTTGCCCCATCCGACCATCGGCCACAAAGTCATGCACTGCTCCGCCGCCATGTTGACAATATGCGCCATTGACGATGTACAATGAAATGGCACCCGCTGTTGAAACTTGTGGGTGGTGGTGAGGCAAAAGAACGCCTCGAGTACTTTTTAGACTAAACCAAAGTTAATTTCAAGACCTATCCAGTAAGCAAGGATTTCCTTTTTGTTAAAATCTTAGAGGAAGTAGAGAGTGTACCTTCCATTACCCTAGCGGCGTGAAAGAGGCGCAAGCTGGCTTATTAGTTCCAGGTTTGGGGGTAGGTGGCACTACGAGTGTGGACTAAAGAACGACTGCTCGTCTTACTTACTTCTGAAGAGTGTCTACAAAGGCATCCAGTTTACTATGGAATTCGAACAAAATGGGCAACTGCTATTCTTGGATACTCTGGTACATCGAGCTGGCAACAAGCTGAAAACAAGATGTACGAGACTCCGGCGACAATGAACGCATTCTTTAAATATAAATCAAACCAACCAACAAACATGAAGACCTGTCTTACAAAATGCCCTACGAACAAGGTTCTGCCGGGACAAAAAAGATCTTAGGGAAGAACGTACGAACATCAAAACACCAACCTGTCGAATGGCTACGCAGAATAGTCCATGTGAACGGTAATGATACGAAAGACACCTCCACCATTCCCAGGTAGTACCGGCACAACAAAAGCATCGGACGCAAAATCTGCATCTGTACCTCCATTTGATACGTCAGAAAAGTGAGTGAATCTATATCCGGACTCCTCCGGCCGCATGGCACACGGGTGGCACCCCGCTCTTGCCGTGTGCCATCCGTTCCTTAGGATTCCTTCCTTAGGCTTCTCAAGCCTAAGCAGCCTACGCCTCGAGAAGAGATAAAGGGTGCTGCGTGCAGGTTTTCTTGCCAATGCGACGCCAGCTACATTGGTGAGACGGTTAAACCTCTCAGCGTCCGCCTGGAAAAACCATCCTGCGAACATGAAGCTCGGACTTTCGAACATCGCAGCCGCAGGCTCAGCCGTTAATGAATTCCTTATTGTTTGGGCTATGTTGTTATAGCATGTGTAATGTCGCGCTTCCGAGTAAGATCAATGTTTACAATTTGTTTACGACGCCGAGGTATGTTATCAAAAAGTGCGCACTTCGGTCTTCCACACTTTTGTTTCCGTAGTGCTTTTTTGTCACCCAGGACCACTTTTTAGGACAGACACTGATATGATATAGTATGATATGATAAACCAATAATTGTCTGGCTGAGGCCATGGAAAAAATGTCGATCAAAGTTAAGGCTATCAGCACAACCTCTGGTAATCGATATGAGATGGAAACAAAAATGCCGCTAATTTCGGGTCGGAAACTAACGACGAAGCAGGAACATACCGCATTGCTGGAGTCACAATTTTCAGTGACTGACTGGAACGACGGGATCATACCAACATAACGTTCTCACTCCATTTGATTACAAACAGACGCCTGCCTGCCCGTTTGGTCCCTTGAGCAAGGCCAATATGCTCGGCATTTCTACCGCATATTTTGCTACGCACTTCAAGCCCACGGAGCTTGAAATGCGCAGTTTCTTGTCATTACCAGATTCGTATCATTACCGTTCACATGGACTGCGCACTTCGAGATATCATAAGTCACATCTCGTCTTATGATACTGCGCAACTGCAGGATCGGTACGTACTGTCGCATATGGAGGGCCTCTCACAACGTCTCCTTCATGTCATGCATGCCTCGACTAGTACTTACATACCCGTACCATCAATCTCGCGCTTATTTTTGTAACTGCCGCCTTCTTCATGCTCGTCAGGCACTGATTCCACTGACGAAGACATCATGCTTCGCCGAAACATTTGGACTTAAACAGCATCAAACCCACTAGACTCGCGTATAATTTCAAATACTTTAATCAGTCCTCTTTACGCCACCTGCACCACCGACTGAGTCTTTTGTCAGTCCCAGGTGAAAAATATCTTCTTTGGTGAGGTCTTCCCAGGTCTTCCTTTTACTCATGCAAGGAGACAGGGTCGGCTGATGACGTTTCATTTTCCGGTCGACGCCGTCGCTACAACCAAACGTGACAATCTCAACCAAAACGTTCCCCTTTGCCACTTAAGTAAAGCATAGTCTGCGGTTTGTGCTGCCCGTTACGCCAACAAACGCTTCCTTTCCTTCGTCCGCTCTTTCTGGGCCTTCAGTTTTGGTTTGCCCTTGTTCCGTTTGTTATTCATTTTCCATCTGAAGATCTAGTTTGCACTATCATTTTGCACTTACATACCATTATCATTCGGTAAAACAGCCAGATAGCAAACCGCTGCATATTGCATATCCTCGGTGTTGAAACTGTTGAGGAATTGCGTCCCCCCCCCCCCCCTACCCGGCCCCATGGCTCCCGCCCCCTTGACACCTCTAGCCATGAACGCTGCTGGGTTAAACGTGTAGGCGCAGACAGTTTTACGGCTGGTACGGGCTGGGCCATGTTCAGGTCATTCCATTCCATGCAACAAATCCAATTATCCAACGCTGGTGGGCTGCCGTCCAGCCTGTCACAAAGACTGGCTTCACCCATGCCAAGCCCCAGGAACGTCAGAGGGGACGGACTGATAGCGGCGGGCAGAACCTGTGCTGAGTAACTGTAAGTTGCAGCAGGAACTGAAATGCAGACTGACGCGTCAACCCCTCCATGGATTTTTCCGATAGTTGGATTCCTTCAGTTATCGGCGCTGTCTTTGGTGACTCAAACCGTTAAGACTCACACGTCAACCACAGCTGTGGCTATTGGTATCGCGAAACGTTGATAGGCAGTGATTAAGGAGTGTTGCAGATGTCTGCAAATAGGGATGAAACATGGCACAGGGAAATATACGTTTTTCTTCCATCAGAAACCAGCAACCATGAAAAACGACGGAACAAATTAAGGTGTTCGAAATTCACGTATCGTAAAACAATAAAAATCGGTGCTGTGGAGGTCGGTTGACCCCTGTAACCCTCGCCTTCCGTGCTAGACGCGATTGGTTGCATCAGTTCTCTTCGTGACCTTGCACCTGCTGGCTTTGGTGCGACCTCATGCCGCAATCGATATCCCCTTACCGAAGCGCGGTGAGAGAGCGATGATGCTTTTCCCCTGAAATGGGTCGGGCGTATTTTGACGAGGCAAAACTCACCCTGCTGAATGTGACATGATGAGCCGGCCTTGAACCGGCCGGGTCAGTGTCGTCGCATTGTCCTCGCCGCCCGGCGGTCGCCTTGACACCGTGCAACAGACCGCCTCTGCACGCGGAACGGGGAAGCCTCGCGCGGCGATCAGAAGCCGTCCGATTCCGTCGGTCACGTCGGCGCGCGGCCGGCCGACCGCCGCCCGTGAATAGCCGGTCGGCCGGCGCCGCCGACGGCCGCTGAATGCGCCGGAAATTGGCCGGCGCATTGTCAATCAGAGCCGGCCTCTGTCCGGCGGCCGGCGCGGCTCGTTAGCGCTCGCGGCGTCACCGGCCGGGCTGTCGCTGCCCGGTCCGGCCGGGCGGGGGCGGGGGCGGCGGAGCCCGTTCCGCGCGCTGCATCGCGGTCAAGGGTGGCACGCGTCCCCGGCCGCGCCGCTGCTGTTCCATCATCGGAGCGGGCTGCCGGCTGCCGCGGACGTCACCGGCGGTGGCAGCTGCCATATGCGGCCCGCGGTCGGCTGACCCGGCGCCGGCCGGCCCGGCGGCAGACAGCTGCCGTCAGCCGATGAGCGCTGGGAGCTGGTGATGTCCGCAGTCAGGTGATGAGCTTCTAACAGCTGGTGACGCTGACAGTCAGTTGATGACCGGGAGCAACTGATGACGGCTAGGAAGGTGATGATGACCAATATGGAAATGGTGATGATCGGCGGCCAATTGATAGACAGCAGGCAAATGAAGATAACCTTTATCCGGTGAGGGGCTGGCAATCGGTGATGACGACTGGTCACCAGACGATGACGACCGTCACCTAACTACCAATCATCATCAGCAGTCAGACGATGACGACCATTGCCTGATGTCAACCGCTACCCACGTGTACCGAAATCTACGCTGCAGTTTGTGGTTGAACGTAAACTGAGAGTTCCTTCTGGAAACCTCCCGGATCCACGAACCACTTGAAGCCTTGTGTGAAGATGATGTGTAGATTGCAGTTGCTGTGAGAGGAGGATCTTCCTTTACAGGAGATCCACGTCATTCAGCTAGCAGGGAAAATAACGAATGTCACTATCTCTTGTTTCTAACTGGACTCTGTTGCAGCAGTCATGCGAAAAAGTCATGAGATGTTCTCAAGTGGTCCGTGCCTGGACGGTTATCAGAAATGCACGTGCACATCACTTCGTGTTAGCACTGAATCATTTCTCAATTTCATCAATTTCAGCCCCAATGACGGCTTAAGACGCCTTATTAGACCAACATCGTCCTGCCGGCAGTATCATCGTGGGAACTGAGACCGCCTCGTTCCCAGATCCCCACCGTGCCTCACACGGAGAGCAGACAAAGGTTAACTCTTAAGAGCGTGTCTCGTGCCGTGAATTACTGGAGTCGCGACAGTTCCAAATGTTTTTTTTTTGGCAGACATCAAACAGTTTCTGGAAATTGGGCAGGTCTGTGACATCCTGTCCGGTGTCACACGCCTCCCGAAGAATTCCTTGGCTTCCTGCGAGGCTTTTCGCTGTGTTCCTTACCTTTCTGTTCCCGACTGGTCCTGGTAGGAGTCTTGATTTTCTACGGTTGTGCTGCTGTTTATACTAACCCTCGCAAGAGTATGGAGCCCCTCACAAGCTGGTTTCCGATGTCAGTCGCTGTTCCGGCGTCATGCAACAACCCATGCCTTGCGATAAATATCTCGTTACGAACGAGGGCGAAGGCCGATTCACCTTTTCTGACGCATATGTGTATGTGAAGCATGTGACGTAAAGTATTTCATTAGCTTTCCCAGACTAGTGAGATAAATTTTACTGCATTAAAACTTTGTAGTGTAAATATTTAGCGAAATGAGCAGCTCTTGAAATAATTGAAAAGTCATTCTGAATAAGTATCGTATGATTTGGTGTTTGTTTTATTTTTGCAGACCGAGTAAGCCTTACTTTAACAAGCAGAAAAATTAGCCCCGGGGCCCGGCGCGGGCCGGCCATGACGGTTTCTGGAGGCCAATAACTTCCCATACACCGGACGGAAAATCATGGCATTTTTCCAATAAGTATTTTTTTTTTACTTTTATGCAGCTGCATTTGCATTAGCCTGCAAGCTCTGTCTTCCACGCAGGTACTCCGGGAATGGCGATTCCGCTCTTAGACCTATTTTCCTATGGAAGTTTTTGAACCGCTTAGTAATTGCAGTAAACGAGATCAAGAGAGCTCATGACGTTTGATTTTTTGTTGCTTAGGATGCAAATACTAAAACAAATCGACAAATATCGTTTTGCATTTCCGATGGCATAAAAGAAAAACAATAGCGGAAGCACCATCAAAGTCGATCTCGCTCGTCATGCACACCACAAGTCCCTGGTATTTTAATAAGCCTTGAGACAGCTAAGTTACAAATATCGGTTTTATCATTGCAAATATCAGCATTGAATGTTTGTTCAAAAACTGATGGCCCATCCGTTATGCGACGGGACCCTCAGCACCAGAGGGCCCGTCACACTTTTCGCCATGTCTATGACATTGATTTAGAGGCTGCAATAATTCAACTTTAGTCATGTCTTTTCCTCACACCGTTTCCCAAGATGCTTCGCAAGAAACAGATCCGGCAGGCAACTGCCGCATCCATTCTATTACAGCCTCAGAAAATGCCGGCTGGCGTAGAACAAATAGCCTATTATTCCACACAGGACTAACATACATGGCTGATCTGGGTATGGGCATGGGAAGGTGTTCCAAAGGGGATAATCCCCGGATCAAACGTCTCAGAACAAGCGCTGATGTACAGCAGTTGTAGCAGTTAATCCTAGCCGCAGGGACGCTTTCTATCATCATCCGACTAATTTTACTGGTGTCCAAGGTGTCCATGAGAGTAATCTTCAGATGAAACGTCTCGGATCAAACGACTCACGTACGACAGTTGTAGCAAATGGTAATCCTAATTGGATGGACACTTTCTGTTATTGTCCGGCTAATTTTAGTACTGGCCAAGGTGTCCAAGAGAATAATCTCCTGATAAAATGCGCCAGATCAAATGGGTCACGCATAGTTACTGCAGTTATCCATTGGAACCACACGAACCCTTTCCATTTTCCCGTGGCAAAATTTGCCCCATGACTTACAGACTTAACTATCCAAGAAAAGCCAGCTGGTTCAAGTTCTGTCAACTGCAAGGATGGAACTTTTCGGAAAAGATTGGGGAAGGGGTGGTGGGACCTTTTCTTTTCAGACAACGTCCATAGAACTCATCTTAAATTCCTGCAACTTGCGGGGGGGAGGCGCGTGCCCTTCCAAAGCATATGAAAGCCCCATTCCTGGCCACCTGCACCAAGGAGACAAACCGATCCTGGCACTGATTTGCCAGAGCACATTAAAAAAACAAAATCGTTTGCAAAAACGGGGACAAGGTCCAGCGGCCGGTCTCCACGGGCGGCCGCCTCCAAGACAAACGGGGCTGGCCCTGCATCCAAAGGAGCCGCTCTCGGGCACCAGTCATCCCAGGCGACCTGCGGCTCCGTTTCCGTGGTCCCCTGTTGAGATAGCAATTTGGCCGGAGTGCCGGGTCAACTGGCGAGGCGGCCGCACTATTTGCCGGGTCCTTGACGGCCGGCAAATATTGGGGGCCGCTCAATCGCTCAAATTAGGGACGACCTTGCAAGGCAGGACGCGCCGCGGGTACCGAATGCGATGCTGAAGGATATCCAGTCTGGTCTGCAGCTGGCGCCATGGCTGGCGATGCAGGGGGTTGGGAAGGGGGTCCGAATCCTCCCCCAATATTCAGGGATTGTAATTTAGACCTATGGCAATGACCGGTAAGAAACTGTCTGAAATCCATATGGACCCTTGCAATAATTTTCGGAAGTTTCGAGCTATGGCTTGCACGCTGGTGGAAGAGACCGCTAACCGCCGATACCTCGCTGGATAAGGTCCGGCGACTGCCGGTGCATGCCCCAGAAAAGTCACGGGCTGCTGGTGCACCGCCGGTCAGTCACCGGCTTTCCGTGCCTCGCTGGAAGAGGACCGCTGGCTGCCGGTGCAGCACTGGCTGAGAATGGTCGTCGGACGTGGTAACACCGCTGGACGATTGTCAGCGCCGGCTGTCGTTACTCCGCCGAACGAGGGCGGCCGTCTGCTCTGCTCCTCCCGCCACGGCCGCGCGTGCGTGCGCGTAAAGCGCGGCCCAGACCGGACCTGGCTGGCGCCAGAGGCTGACCTTGACTGGCGCGACGCCGGCGGGTCGGGCGGGGGGTCGTCGGCGCGAAATGGCGGGAGAGGCAGGGCGCCGGCCTCGCGCCCGGCTCCGCTCCTCTCCGTCTGTTTATATAATTATCGGTGTCGATAAACTACAGGTGACGCCCTTCATGTTGGCGTTTCTGAGCGGCGCCCTGGGACTCCCGTCAAAATGATGAGCTGGCCGCACGAAGGCCTTCGGTGTCGGGACTTCTATAAGCGTTGTGTGTGTCGTCATTTGACTTGCGCTCATTTAAATGTCAGCAAAACAAGATCCCTCGTGTACACTCCAAATAACATGTAACTTGCTTTTCCTAAGCTGGCCTGCTGCACCATGAACTAGCCTCAGAAAATCTGCTGTTACCGGGCAAGATAATAATTGCCCGGTAACACCAATAGTTCAATAGTCCTGCCCCAGGGCGGCAAAATTATTGAGGCTCCGGGGTTCTTCGCCCCTGCCATCTTAAACATTAACATTTGGCAGAAGCCCTCTGTACACCAATAGTTCAATAGTTCTGCCCGAGGGCGGTAGAATTATTGAGGCTCTGGGGTCCTTCGCCCCTGCCACCCTAAACATTAAAATTTGGCGGAAGCCCTCTGTTGTGAACTATTAGCTTCTGACTAACATCCTTAACTATTAACTATTCACTAATGTAAACTATTTCAAAATAACCCGCGTCCCCGTCCCCGTTAAATCCAGACGTTGAGCCGCCAACGCCAATCCTGCCTGAGCTCGCGTAGTAGTCTCTCCTGATTTCTCTGCTGTTTTTCACGACTGGCTGACCGTTTGGAGCAATGAAATGCGACTCAACCGTGAACAAAACACAATGCACGGGGTCGTGACCTTGAGAGCGGAGAGGATGCAGAAATTGATAACCTGCGCTGACAACTGTCACTCATCCCGGGCTTGTTGGGTGTAGACACAATGCAGGGCTGGTTGTGCAACGCGCGGCGCTCGGTGTACACGGTCGGTAAGGCCGAGCGGCCTGCTTGAACATACTGTTAGCCGACGTTTACGGCCGGTCGGCTCATATACCGCCGGTCGGAGAATGTAAATGGTCGTAGTGTCCGCCTCCGCCGACCGCGCGGACGAGCTCGCAGCTCCTCGCAGTCGGACGCGGGGGACACAAATATCCGGGACCGAAGGCCGATCTGCGTCCTGACCGTCTGCCGTCGTTTGCCGGGACAGGGCTGACACACTGGCAGAGCTGTCAGTGTGCTCCTCTCTGAACTTACTCTCTGAACTTACTCTCTGGGCGTTACCGTCAGGCGGAACACACTGACAAGCGGAACATACGGCCAAACGGAACGCACTGACAGCTAGGATATGCGATCAGGTGCGACATACTTGTACACTAGCAGTCAGGACGTATAAATACATCGGATCTGGTGTCAGCCGGACACATATTCATCCGCTACTTCCAGTCAGCTGGGACCAGTCAGGCTGACAGCCTGACGGGACATAAAGTCAGCGGAACATTCAGAGCGGGACGTGCAGCCGGCCGGGACAGTCAGTCGCGACATAGCCCGGCCGGGACGCGGTCCCTCCGGCCGGTCCTCGCCGGTCCTCGGCCGCCGCCTCCCAGTCGACGGCATTTCACGCTCCGTCGAAAACAAAGCCCGTCCGCGCGGCGTTGACACACGGCGCCTATCAATATTGGCTGTCGGGAATTTGTTTGGCCGGCCGGGCGGGAAACACAGCCGGCACTGCAGGCGCCGTGCAAGAACGCGGCGGCGGCGGCGCGGCGGCGGCGAACGCGACGCTCCGGCCAAACATCCGGAGGACAGGCGGCAGGCGGCCGGCGGCGGCGCCTCCGGGCCAGCCACCGGGCCCGCAGCACCCTATTGCGCCGCATCAGGACAGCGGCGAGCCGGAGCCGTGCGGAGTGTCCTTGTATGGGACAGATGGAGAAAAGCGGCCCGCGCGAGATTGCTATCCGCTTTAAGCCGGCGCTTGCGTGGGCATTTGGCCACCCTCTGTTGACCGTGGAGGGAGGTTTTGTCACACCCGGCAGATGGTATCTGCGGAACGATGAGCCGATTTGGTGCCTTCAAGGTGCAATCATTAGGTAATCGTCACGCGATCTACCTAACCTCGGCCCCCCAGGCCATCGAACACCACATTTCCTCACCTTGAGACAGGTCATAGTACGGTTAGGGCCGGTGATTTGTCATGAAGCAGCTCCTATTATCGGCCTTTTCAACATCGTCGACGTCAACATCGTCCATCAACTGTCACGAAGTGAATCAAACAAGTCGTGGCAATAGGGGAACTTGGCCTTTCGTAAAGAAATTGCAAGCTTTAAAGCATTTCAAGAAAGCTCTAAACAAAAAATGCGTCAGCGGCTAACCGAACGCAGTGACGTGGATCCCTGCCTCTGAGAAAGCTTCCAGGTGTGGTACTTTGCCACGATTTTCCTGGGCCTGACATTCCGCCGCGGGCATCCGGCGAGCGCGTGCCGGGTGCCGTCTCCGCCCCTGCATCCCAAGGGTGTACCACGCGGCGACGGCCCGCGGGTGATAACAGCGCCGAAGGACGGAAGCCATGCTCATGCAAAGCGGCCGGCGTCGGCAGTCACGAAGACGCGCGCGGCTGACATGTGCCGTCCCTCGTGGCTCCGCACCAACCGTCCCGAATGGACACGCTCGTGACTGATCGCCTGCTCAGCGGATCAAAGACGTCCGTTGTCCGTCAGAGCTGATCCGATCTTGGCAGGATGCAGTGCGCTCGTGGTTGTCAGCGTGCCTGCAGACTTCCTGGACCGCCGGCTGCGCCGGCTTCGACGCTTCCGGCTTTGTCGTCCGCTTTGGGTCGCCTCCGTCCATTAGTGTTTCAGCCTGGACAGCTGTAGAGAAATGCGGTCTGGGTGCTGCGTCCATTGCGGCCACCAGTTCCAGTAGTTCACTGGAGTGACGGTCATATGTTCGCATGGAGCTCGTTGTGCTACCTCAGCGTCGTCCCCGGTTTTCCTGGTGGGAACCAGTGCTATAACGGCTTCCACGACACGACTCTGGGATGAGTTTTAAAGGACACATTCGTTTTTTTGGACTGCGGAAGCGACATCGTATGAAGCTAAACAATGCACATATGAATAAATGTGCTTGTCCGCACGTATTGGGAAACTATATATGCCTTTCAACACTAAAAGTAAAAATGAACAATTTTAGCATGTCCTGTTCGTACAGGATTTCCCGTTTTAACCACATCCCTGAATGCCTCGTGCCTGCAGTCCTGCCTGTTGAGTAACCTGACCTTAACCTCGTCCGCCTCGCAGCGTGGTTGTCGCCTCGGGCGCTGCTGTCAGACCAGGCGTGACTCAGCCTGCGCGGGCCTATACCAGGATATCGGCCCACTGTTGCAGCCGGACGGAAGCGTCTCTGCGCAGGGCTCACGTGGACAGACGACCTATCGCGCTGATTCAGACCGTGTCGAGCTTGTGCCATTCTCTAGTTAGTGACGTCTGGTGCAGAGCCAGGGTACAACGACGGGGTTTGTTCCGCAGGGAACAAGACGGATGTTTTTGACGTGTTGCAACCGCTTTGCTGTGACCGATCCGACATTTTCCTGTCCATGACTCAAGGGGTGGTCCCGGTTTATCTCGCTCATAGCTCAAGGTCATATTCTGAATCGTTGCGTCGCAGCTCTACAAATGATTCTGATTTTTCCCGGTCATTGCTCGGTGACTGTTTTTGGCTTGTCCCAGCCAATATTCCAGGATGAATTTGCACTATCTCAAACACGCAGCTCTTTGAATGCAGCTGATCCCGGCTTCGGTTTTGTGATTGTTTTCGGGCTCCTTTACATTCTGCGATTCAATCTGAACTCGACTTTAATCCTGCGACTGACGAGGCTCGTGAGGTCTACTTGCGACCTATTTCCACATCTTCACCAAAACAGCAGTGAACGATTATCGCGGAGTGATTTCAGTGTAACCTAACCAAAATCGCTGTCTGCGAGGCAAATTTGTGAGTCTTTTGTTGCGTGGTTATCTCCATATCAACTCGCACGCAACAAAGGAGGCATCCTATTATGACAATGTCAATAATCTGGATCTCGATTCGAGGCCGTATGGATCCAATAAATGTCCGTTGAATTAGCGGACGACACAGGAAGGGATGAAAATGCCCCGGGTATTGACATTGACTTTCAACGTTACATTACTGCTCGCTACGTGGCTAAGATGGGTGACTAGCTTTGAAATAAATATGAGACGTCTTTATCAAAACATTTATGCTAATCTTATCCGACGTGAAAAATGGATTTAAATATATTTACATTTGCATTGGCATTGTAACATCATTATTTCCCATCAACCCTGACCCACTTTGAATCCTGTCAACATGGCATGAAACGGACCTGAAAATACTGGGCACATCCGCAGTGTTTCTTGAGTCTCTAAAACGGTGTGCCTTTCTGAGAATCGGTTTCGGCACGTGAGCCGATGCTCTCCGCGCTCCACGCGCTGTCTTCCGGTGTCAGCCGAGGATCATCACGGTCGGCCGTGACTCGCGTGGCTCGTGCGTGACTCGCCGCCTCTCACGCACGTGCGGCCTGGTCGGAGACGGCCGAGAACACGTGTCCCCGTGTCCGAGCCACGCTCGCGTGCTCTGGGCCCGGCGCACGTGTGGCGCCACTTCCCGTCACCAGGCCCAAATTTGGACCGATCCTCTGTCCAAATAGCAGTCATTTCACCGTGCCCTGTTCCAACAGGGTGTCTGTCTTGGTTTCGTTACAAGGTGGGCTATCATCAGGTGCTGTCTTGCCTTGCCTCACCGTGAAGATTGAGCTGTACGTCATTTTTCCCGTTTCCTAATTGGTTGCTGTGCTTCATCAGAAAGCGGAACAACTTAGCCCATGAATCTCGTGGTAATTAATGACCACCAGAGTTTTTTTGAAGGTCAAAATAGAAATCACAATGAGAAAAATATGCAAAGAATAAGTCTTAGAACAGGTCATCTTTGGACTTAAAAAGCATCACGCGGAACGCTACTTTACAAACATATCGTCACAAACAAAGCGCCATATTAGCGTTTCCCCGGACCAGGCTAAACCAGCTGGTCGTAAATGGATAAGCCAATTAAAATAAGTCGTGAATGATTGCGCTCACACAGCAGTCTTTATCTTGCGCGTTGCGTTACTACGAGCTAGTGTCATCGTGACCAAAGGGTCCCTCGTAGTTTTAAAAACAGCCGCGTCGTCGCGATGGATGAAGAGAAAAAATGGATGAAAGAAAACGCAGACAGTCAAACCAGGACAAGCGCCGCCACGAGCCCAAACATATGGTTGCAACCCTGAAATCTCGAGACGTCTCGGCCCCAGCGTCACTTGATGATGTCAAAAATTGTCTGAGTAGGCTCCTGAGCCTTAGGCTTCATTGCAGAACTAAACAACCTTACTCATGCCGTTTGCACAGATAACATATGTACGAACATCACACTCGGCGTTTCAGACATAAACATGGATAGTCATGGACAATGATCATTTCCATACGGACCTCCTTAGTGTCCGTTATGTGACCAACAGTCAAGATCAGGAAACTGCACGCAAAACAATAAAAACACAGTCATTCCTATTTCTTTTAGGATGTTCAGTCTCGGACGGATTCATCAACGCCTGATTCTTCGTGCACCAAGAGGGCAGAACTGAACAGCGAGATTCCTTCCATCACCATCTGTTGGCCTCAAAATGCCCAGAATTGCGAAACTTTTGCAAACTGCCGTTGGCCTTAGACCTTTGTTTGTACTTAGAATCTTACTCCATAAAATCGTCATTGGTCGGAAAGTGCAATGAATCAGGCGGGCGAAAAACGACGACAAACTCGATGTGGGGGAGAACCATTAAAGCCAAGCACAATGGTTTACTGGATAAATAACGCAGCCCAGATTGTTACCGAACGAACGCAGTCACAAGCTTTACCACACAGTGCCGATTGGCGTCCATCAGAAGCTCACATAATCGTCAGCCCCAGAAATCTTAATAAACTCCAGACAGTGAATAAATGGTTTCCGGCGGGATGGTGGCACGACTATGCTCCACTTAGTCGTCACCAGGAACATTACACTCAGTGTAAACAAGAAAATAAATCATTGCCCGCAAATGAAAGAAGGGATGGGAAGAGACGGGTCAGAAGTCACTCGGGGTAGAGGCTCGGCACTCTACACTCCCTCGCGACCGACCAAAAGACCGCGAAGATAAACGACAGACGAGACGTGTCAGTCCGCGAGTGCCCTATTCCATTTATCAACGGTTGCGATGTAGTCGCGCAGTGAAACGTATTTATTTGCTCATTTATACTCGTATGCATCGACTGTTTATTTGATCAATACTTTGCTCGTTTATTTATGTGCTTGTCCCTGTACGCACGCGACACACCTGCTTTTGCCCATGCGAAAATCCCCAGCCACAATTTTTTTTCTTCCTCCGAGTATTTCTAGGTTATTGAACGCCCAGAATGCTCTTGGGAGGATATTAAACAGTTTTCCGACCGGCAATGTCTGTATTTTGTTAACTACTACTTTATGATATGGAGATCTGAAATACTTTGCGTTACTGCACATGTACTGATCGCTTGATAATGCAGACCTGCCTAAAAAATTATATTTACATTTATCTTTTTAGCAGGAAATACACTGTCAGAAAGTCTTCATTGGAAAAGAAATCAGGTCAGGTCTGAATTATTGACATGGCATGAAAACGTGGAAATGCACAATCATTTTTCGTGACTTACAGTCATCCTAAAATACAAGCCGTTCCAAATAGGGACTGCGGTCAGAGCATCCGCAGACGGTACAGACTTCCGTCAGGGGCAGAGGTGCCCCTGCAATCCTTGACATACTGAAACCTCATGGACACGGCGCGCATGCGAATCAATTACTGCCCGCTGTATCTGCTACTGAAAAAATAAGCAGTGCCACCATCGCGACATACCTCTCAGACAAGTACAAATTGGGACCTTCGCGGGCGGCGGGAGGCTGAGTGCGTGACGTCACTACGGCAGACTCCGCCCACCGTGACGTTGCCGGCTGGCTCCTCCCCCAGCCGTGACGTCACGCGGCCTGGTCTCCCGCCGTCGGGCCGCTGCTCACGGCATTGCGACCAAGACTGTGGCGGAAGGCGGGCGTGCGTCGGCGCGGTCTGCGATTCGTCGCGAGTCTGTCAGAGGGAGGCTGCGCGCACTGGGACCGCCTGACTGAGTGCGAGGCGCCCGGGCGCGGCGATGCGCGAGGTGTTCGACGTGCGCTGCGGGCGGCCGCTGGTCGGCGCGCCCTGCGGCAACGGTCTGCTGGCTCCCTCCGCCGACCGGCTCCAGCAGCTGGTCCGACCCGACTCCATCCACGACGTCTACCTGGTGGAAGACGTGCCGTTCGCCAGGTGAGCCCCATGGCGGCCTGCTGCGGGGGCGGAGGATCCGGCTCCGGAGCGGGAGGGGGACTGGGGAGTCACGTGACCGGGCGATCGTTCGCACGTGATGCCCGCCGGCGGGATTAGGACGCCCGGCTCATGACGAGGTGGGCGTTTGAGGATGTTGTGATGGATGGCCATAGCTGTGCTCTGAACGGCTCAGTCTGTTGGTTTGTTGACGTCCGTTGCTGGGGCAAGTCTTACGTGTATGTTCATGTATTATGTATACGTGCATTGGTTCAACATGCAGCCGCTTCGGAGTCGAGCCGCCAAAGCTCGTCGGCCATTGTCCGAGCATATATCAAGCTTGACAGTTGTCTGGGGCTTCGGCTACTTTGCGGCTAATACTGGTTGATGTGCTTGAGCACGCGAACATGTTCTCCAGCACGGAAAAGTCTGAATCAACAGGCATTGTCCTGGACTGGTTTTAGAACGCATTGATTCAGGACAGAATCTGACTTCTGGGAAACGGAAAGAAACTCTGTGGAAAAATCTTGGGGTTTGATCAGTTTGAGCCTCAGACAATTTACGCATGATGTTGCTAAAGCCTCGTCAAGAAACATTTCGTGCAAAATTGTGAAAATGTGGCCAATACGAATCTTTAGAGCTCTGCACTTCCAGCCTGGTGTTATTCCTCGAGTTCCGCCAGAACTAAGTTCTCCTTGGTGAGACATACTTTGTGTTCGTGGGTAGAAACGTACTTACCCCCCCCCCCCTAAACAAAAAACGCTTCCAAAAGCAAGTCATCTCCTTGTGACGGACAAAACTGTTTCGGCGAACTCCGAAAGCAGAAGTCATCGCCTGGTGACAGAGCGGCCTTCCTTCATTCTCCCGAGGTCACGCAGGTCAGACCTCGAACATCACAGCGTGCATTCCTCCTATCGGAAGCCATTATTTTCCTGACAGCCGAGACGCGGCCGCGCCGGGCCAGTCGGCCCGGTATGCGGCGCCGGCGCCCTCCGTGTCAACATTGACCGGCCGGCGACGCCTCACAATGGCGCGGCCGCGTCGCTGACCTCTGAGAGCCGCGCCTCCGAGCCAAAACACTTGTGCAACAATGGCCGGCCGGCTGCGGACAGCTCGGCGCCCGCTCCGGCGCCCGCCCGGCGCCCGCCCCGCTCCTGCGTGCCGCGTGCTGGCGGCTCGGCGCGGCTGTCAGCCGGCGGTCGTGTGTGGCGGCGGCTGGGGTCGCGCCAGGAGGCCGTTGGCGGCGGCGGCGCAGCGTGGCGAGCCGGTGAGTCAGTGGCGCCGGTCGGCCGGCCACAAGGCCGCGGCGGCGCCACTTCCTGATCGAACGCAGCTCAGTCAGCTCCGGGTCAGAGGCCGGACAGCCGCGCGCCGAGCTGAGCAGGCAGAGAGCCGGGCAGGCGGCACAGCAGGCGGCAGAGAGCACAGCAGCAGGCAGAGAGCAGAATAGTAGAGAGCAGGGGGTGGGAAGCACAGCAGGATAGAGACCAGAGATGGGCAAAGAGTAGGGAGCAGAAAGCGACGTAGAAACCAGAGAGCCGGGCAGAGTGGAAAAGAGCAGGGCAGGGAGCCGCGCACAAACAGAGCAGAGAGCCGGACAGAGAGACCAGGGCTAGGCAGAGAGCTGGGCGCGGATTGGAGGGCAGCATAGGGTGAACAGAACCACACGAAGTTTTGAGCAGAGAGCAGAGCTGGGCGGGGCAAGACTCGATCTGAGGGAACACCCCCGGGCAGAGGAGAATCTAGCAGGGGAAGCAGATGCAGCATGAGTCAGGCAACGCAGCCGCACCAGCACCGTTTTGCAGACAGTCGGTTGTTTGTAGCGGCTTGGCGCTGCCTCGCGAGATATTTCCGGAGATACCTTCATTGTCGTTGTTGAATTCTCTGTGCTAGCCGTCGCCCGTGCGTTGCAGTTCCAGACCTTGGCGAGCAGTCGCGCGAAAAAAACGGTATTGTTGTTGCTCGGACCATGCATGCATTCAAAGTAGGGAGTGGTCCTTGTGCCCAGTCAGAATGCGATTTAGTGAAGGTCCATGAGTCCAGCCTCGAAAACTTCGAAACGCGCTGTCGCTGACTAATGGTAACGGTAATGTAACGATGATAACATAATGCGCCGCAAAATAGGGACAAATCGGGTTCAATGAGTTTTGCCATTTCCTTTCAAGTGCATGGTCATCGTAAGCATGCAGTTTGGGACTATTGTCATCAGGTTCTTGGTGGATGGAGCAGTAATCACGCCATTTAGCATGGTGAAAAAAGCAGGCGCTTCGTGGATGAAAACAATGTCTGGATCAGTAAGCGGGTGAAAATGCTTACTGGGAAAGCATTTTCAAAGCTCCGTTTTTTTTTGGAGACACCTGTTTGCTTTTTCATTCGGAGCTTGCTCCGACCACACAGAACCTGCATTGCCGCATTGTCTAGTTTGCCACACTGGCGTAACAAACCACACGGGACGAACTTGTACAGACAGGACGTTCTTCGGAGGCGGACCGCCGCGCCGGGCGAGCGGCAGCCGTTCTGCAGTGGTTTGACTGCCCGGTTCCCAGCCGACGTGCAGCAGGTGGCGGGGGGGGGGGGTGCCCGTTCATGACTCACGTGGGCTGCACCGGACAATTGCATCCGCGTTGTGCGCAGAAGTCGAGCCGGTTCGGCCGCCGCGTCGGCCGGCCATATCTTTCCGTCGCTCCATGTAACGCAGCAGAATGGACTTCAGAAGCCCTGTGGGACCTCGCGCCCGGTCCGTGGAAGGCCGGAAGAACGACGGTTAACGGAACGACGGTGTAATGGCGGGCGTCGTGCGGCAAATCCAGACACCACCTGCCGCCTTGAAGTCTTTTTGCGACCGTTAACTGTTCGTGTTGCACTTTTTCGTTTCTCCGTGGCGTGAGTTTCCGGTCGGCGTTCGCGGCCGGTCAGCGAACTTCAGCCCTTTCGCGGCGCTTGCAGTCTCGCACGGCTCCCGCTGTATCATCGGGGGGGGGGTGTCACGGCTCGGGTTTCGAAGGTGGCGACCTTCTCGCGGAATGTGAGCCCAAACTCTGAAAAGCTGGTCTTCTCTTCCTTCCGAATGAAATCAGTCGGCGGCTTTACACAGCTAGTTTCAGAAGCCAGCGACGCCTCTTCGTACCACACGGTACCCTTGCGCCACTCTCCGTCTCTCTCCACCTCCTCCCGTTGGGCTTCTCGGCCCAGTCCTCGCTGTCGTACGTGTTACGACTCTTGGGTTTTGCTCTCCGTGTAGTGGCACGACCTCTCCTGCGCCCGTGGCGCCGCTGCTGTGCCTGCTGCCTGTGACGTCGCTGCCGTGGCCACACCTGTGTCGCGCCTTTGTTGCCGTCCCTGTGGCGCCGTTGCCTGTACCTGGTGCCTGTTACGCCGCTACGGCGGCTATGCCTGTGACGCCGCTACCTGTACCTGGTGCCTGTGACGCTATCGTGGCCATGCCTGTGACGCGCCCTTGTTGCCGTCCCTTTGACGCCACTGCCGTGGTTGTGCCCGTGACACCGCTGCCGTTGCTGTGGCCGTGACGCCGCCGCGGCAGCTATCACGTTGCCGCCGCCCGTGATCTGACGGCCGTGACGGCACGCCGTCCGTTTGACGTCACCGCAGAGGCGTGCCCGGCCGGAATGTTTATACCCGGCGCACTGGGAGCCTTCCCAGGCGGCTCAGCAGGCGCCCGGCACCGACTGATGTCTATCTCGGCCGGACGTCAGGCTGGGCTGACGCCGCGGGCCGAGGCTGACGCGGCCCCGACAGCGGCCGACTGCGGCGATCGGGGCGCCACACGCGGCCGGAACAGCCGGTTTTCCGGCGGTTTATCCGGCTGTTAACAGCGGTGTTTCCGGTGGTCTGGCCGGCCGGCCGGCGGCGGCCCGTTCCGTGGGAGACAGAACGGGCCCCGCCGCCCGGGAGTGACTCGCCGGAAAAAGAGCCGACGTGGGCCGAGTGGGATCTCCGGCTTTTTCACTGCCGTTTGGATCCCTCAAACCTCCCATACAGAAGCTGAAAAGGACGAGGGCGGACAGCGCGTGATTGCCCGGCCCTGAGTGACGCTACGACGCGGCACTCCCAAGCCGTTTTGTCCGTTTTTTGCCGCTATCCACGTAACAGGCTCCAGTCGGCCGACGGAACAAAGTCCGCTTTCTGTCATTTACACGGTATCATTTCATGTTTTTCTGCCGTTAGCGCTTTCTTTTTTATTTGAAACGCTCTTCTCCTGGAACCTCGCCTTTCCTCGCCTCTCCGCGCTTACAACCCGCGCTAGCTGGACGGCAAAGCGCGGCTGAGTGCGCGAGTGAGTCAAGTTCATCCCGCTCCGAGCGAGCGTGTCGCGCGCCGGCCTCCATCGGCCTCAGGCCGGCGCTAATGGTCCGGACCGTCATCTGGCGCCGTCCGACCTGGCACAAGGTCGCGGCCCCGCTCGGACGGCGGCCGCCGGTCGCGCGCGCCGCCGCTCGGCGACAATTACCGGCCGGCCGGGATGCTCCCGTGGCATTGACAGTGGGGTCGGCCAGCCCTGGATCGGGTCCGTTGCGACACGCACCGCCGGCGGGCGTCCCGGCACCGCCAATAAAGCGGTCGCCGTTCCCACGCCGTCCGGTGATGCACGCCAAACGGACGCGCTGGAATCAGTTCAAGGTGGAGCCGGCGTCTGATGATCCTCAGGCAGCGCCGGCTCTCCCTCTCTCTCTTCGGCGTGGACGTAAGGACGTTGGAAAGTAGGGTAGCCAACCGATTCTGGCGCTTTCCTTTAGGTGCAGCGCCGCAGGACTTATTTTAGAAGTGGAGAGATGCGCTTGGTCGGTACTCCCGACACTGGGGACTGGGCGTTAGGATGATCTGACCGTAATCAATAAAGCAGGATTTGTTGGTACTGTGAATGTGAATTGAGCTGAATGTTAAAAGACATCTGACGTGAAGTTCGTAAAACCCACTGAGCGTATTTTATTGCGTCAGATGTATGCATTTTTAAACGGACTTGGCTTCATTCAAACGGACGGATGGATTTTCCCATGAATGACATTTTTATTGGCCGTGATGTCATTGTCCACGCATAACGGTGGTCCGTCACGATTTCCGTCCATTTTTATGTAACAATGGCGCGGGCATCAGATGAGGACCCGGTCAGGCCAGCTTCCAGCTCCATCTGACCCAATTCGGCATCTGCGCGGTCCTGTCGTGCTCTCGCTCGAATTTCGCAACCGCTCGACAGGTGGGCGTGTGCTGTATTAGGCCGGAGTCGTCGGCCGCGGTCCGGCTGACTCGGAGCCTCGGCCGCCCACGCCTCCTCACTCCAGACGCCGACCTGTTTTGGCTGCGGCCGACGGGTGACGTCACGAGCTGGCAGGTCGGGGCGGGAGCTCGTAAAAAGCCTGCCTGGGGCCGGTGTTTAATGACTGCAGCGCCGAGGCGTGGGAATTTCAGCAGCGATCGGACGCGGTTAATGAAGTAGAGGGGGCGGCGCCGAGTGAAGGCTTGTTTACCCCTGTGCCGAGTGAGGCGAGAGGGCGTGAGAGCTTCGGTGCGGCGCGTCGTCTTGCCGCCCCGCCGCCAACGGACGCTCGGTCGTTTGTCGACGCTGCAGCGAAGTTTCTGTGAAAGCGGTTATGGGACGTGAAAGCCCTGGAGTCCTCTGGGAACGGTTGTGGCGACTTGAACTGCACGCTGGACGCAGCTCACAGACGACACCTTACATTGTTCGTCCCTAGCTATCGGTCTTTGACCGGTATCTTGATTTTTAGATCGTCCGAGGTCTGGTTGACCGTCACTGTTTAATGCTTCTCCGTGGGAAACGACCGCTTTAACCGGGGCTCAGGTCAGGTCAGGACCCTCGTTCGCTGCAGCTTTTCGCAGCGCGAGTTTCGAAACGCAAAGCCCCAGCCCGAGGTTGCCCGTCTTTGGCGCAGTCGGCAGTACACAGATAGCCGTATCGGCCTGTACGGGCTATCAGACGAAGAAAAAGTGGCTCTCGTTTCTGCTATCGGCCGATCTGGCCTGTCCGGACTCCGTGCGCCCCGTCACGTGCAGGCCAACAAGCGGGCTTTTTGTTGCCTGCCTAACGACAAATCATGCTCCGGACCCGTTAAAGTTTATCAGCGTCCGCCTGAACGGTATTCCATGTAAAACATGGCTGTAAATAACCGCCATAAAATTCGCCGCCTTTAGGTTTTACACAAGGACCATTGCGTAACGAAATCCCGCGAATTTCCCACTCGGCCTCTGTTTTCCTTCTGTTTCGCAAACATCGTTCGGTGGTCATCCATCACCGCTGTTTCGGTCAGTGTGCGTGCGTCAGAGCCGCATCGGCTGCCCTTGCTCGGCCAAGGTCAGCAGATTGCTGGAGTCCGCCCGGCCGCGCCAAAAATGGACGCGCGCCGCGTCTGCCGCGGCACCTGGAGCCACCGCAGGGCCGGTGATGACCACCCTGCGCCCGGATCATCGCGCGGCTTAACGCGCCTTATCTCAGAATTTCCGGCAAGCGCCTGACGTCAGGCGATCACGTCAGCTTACGCCAGAGACTCACGCGTCCGGGCGGCCGCCGCGGCAGCTCCGCCAGCGCCGGCTGCGGGAGCGCCGTGTCGACCGGCCGCTCCGCCAGCCTCCGCTCAGCCGGCGCGCGGCGGCCGCCCCGATCGCCGGCCCATTAGCGGCGCTATCGCCGCCATCGGCGGCCGGCGCGCGCCGCCGGCCGCGCGGCCGCCGCCGACCGGCCACGAACCGGGTCATCGGGCCGCGGCGTGCCCCGAGTGCCGGGTCCCGGGGCGCCGGCGGCACCGGCGGTCCCGCGGTTCCAGCGGCGACGGCGAAATCGGCGAACAGGGGATTGTCAGACTGCCGGGCTGGGCCGCAAGGAAAAACACTGCCTATATTTGCTGACGATTACGTGTGACTGCCGCAGTCACGACGCAATATGGACTTGATGACTTGTTTTTCGCGCGATCCCAGTTCGTCATCTTCGTCCGAATTTTCCGACCGACCACCTTTTTGAGACGACAGTCCCTCGACCTTCTTTTGGTTACGGAAAATGACCGCCTGCGGGCTATTCTCAGCTGCTTGATATCAACTGCGGACGTCTGCTCGGGTTCAGTGCAACGGTCACGTGAGCCAACCGGTCCGTCTATGCCATCAATTGGCCAGGTGTGCCGGCCGGCCAGCCAGGTGCGGCTGCCGCCGGCAGCACAGCGATGGGCGGTGGTGACATTTGGGCCCGGTGCGCTGCACGCGCTGAGTCACGGAGCCTGCGGCTGGCGGCCGCGCCCGCCGCCCCCGCCTCTCGCGCCGGCCAGGCACCTCACACCTCAACCGGTCCGGCGCGGCGCGGCGCTGCTGAAGAGAAACGGGCGCCGGACGGCGCGCCAGCGGAGACGAGTGGCCCGCCTCGGGGAAACTGCCCGGCCGGCGGCCCACGCCCGGTGACGTCACGCGGACCGGGCTCTCGAACCTGGCCGCGCGGTCGCGATCGGCGCTGCTGATTCACTTGACAGGAGGGCCTTTTGAGCCGCGCGGGGGCGCCGCGAACTGCGCAGTTGACCGCCGTGTCCGGACCGCGATTGAGGGCAATCCCTCACTTTTGAGCAGCCGTGTTTGGCGGAGATACCGTCGCGGTGAGGCGCCTGGTGCGCGCCTCCAGACGGCTGGAGTCTGGTCGCACGGTCGCGCCGACGTTCTTCGACGTCAGCTCAGATGGTGCGATAAGCGGGGCTGGGCCGCGCCGTCTCACGTGGGGTTTTTACACGCAACTCGCTCATCAGCGTGAGTTACTTTTATTGATATCGCTTCCCACCAATCTTGTGCTAATGCCAGGTAATGCATAGCAACAGGAGGGTTTCACTTTTTCGGGGTCAGCCGGCCCACTGAAGGCAGCGTGGTGGCGGGTCGACTCCCACCTCCTGCCACAGCACGACTCGTGTTTCCTTCCCGGGCCGGACTCTGCCTCCCATCCTGGTCTCACTCTGCCTCCCTCCCCAGCCCGACTCTACCTCGCATCCCAACTCTGCTCTGCCTCTGTCTCCAGCTAGACTCTGACCCAGTTGGGCCGCCGATGTGTCGTTCTCTCGCACGCGCGGCGCCGCGGGGAATTTAATTGCGGCGATTCATCAGCGGCGCCACTGTGCGTCGCCCGTCGTCGGCGGGGGTCGGCCAACCGCGGCGGCGCGGCTCCCGCCGCCTCTGCAAGGACGCGCCGCGGCCGGCCCGCGCGGACGACGGCGACGGTCCCGGCGGCGCCGCGGCCCGCGACTGAGCCGCGTCGCGGCGGCGGAGCCTGGCGGCCGGCGGCCGGGCAGTCCAGCCGCCCGAGCCGGCCGCCGCCGCCGAGAGCGCGCCGTGAGCCGGACGTCCGGCGCCGTCCTGTGGCAGGACGTCCGGCCGCGCCGGAAACGCCGCGGTGGAAAATCGCCGCCGCGGCCGCCACGACCGCGCCCGTTTCGCCGCCGCGGCGCCGGCCGAGGACCGCGCGAGACGCGCCGTCGGCGGCCGTTGGAGAGGATTAGAAAGCGGCCGGTGTCGGCTCGTTCCGGCGCGTGTTTACGTTCGGCCGCTTCCGACTAGCGGGCCGCGCGGCCTTGCGAGGCCCGCCGGCGCGGTAAATAGAGGAGACGCCCGCCATCTGGCCCGAACGGCGACGCGAGAGTCGCCGCCGGCGTCGGCCGGCGCGCCGAGTCATCGCGCGCGCACCTGGCGGCCGCCGCTTCACCGGCCGCCGCCGCCGCCGCCGAGACTGACGGGTTGAGGACTGAGGACTGAGGATTGAGGAGTGGAGGGTTAACAGGCGGAGGGTTAACAGTTTAACAGGAGGGCTGAAGAGTGTGGGACGAGGTATGAGGTCTGAGAGGAAAGGAACGGGGATTGAGGATCGAGGCTGAGTATTGATAGGCCAAGAGCTTTGGACTGAGGGCGACGGACCGTGGACGGGAGGCCAAGGGCTGACAGTGGTTGAGTGGTGAAGACTGGTGCTGGACAGCTGTTCGGAGGTCGGAGGCATGACAAGCAGGCAGCTGCATATGGACAGCCATTGGCACAGGAACAGAACACCCCACACAGCGCTCATCCGGTACACGGTTGACAGCAGATACCGGCAGATATTGAGGCTCGCCCCTGATGCCTTGCGGTGCAAAGGCCACCAAAGGCAACCGGATCTTGTTCCCCCGCCAGCTCAACTCGGTTCGCACGCCGCCGCGAAAAAGAAAATAAAAAGAAAAGACAAAGGCTTGACACACTCTCCGTGCTGACTCATCCAGCGCCCGAACCTGTTCATTTTCCCGCGCCAGCTCGTCCGCTGGCAGGCGGACCGTGCAGAAACCGCGCCGCCTGGCCGTCCCGGGCGCCGGGCGCCGCGCCGCCGCCTGTCCTTGATAATGAATCGAACCCAGCGGCGCGGCGGCGGCCTCCGCCCTTCTGCCGGCGGCGCCCTCCCACGCGGCCTGCGCGGAGGCTGCGGCGCCGGGACGCCGGCCGGGCGCCCGCAGACGCCGCCGCAGCAGACGCGGCTGCTGGCAGGCTGCGCGTCAGGGGGGGGGGGGAGGGGTGACCGCCGCCGCCGGCGCCACCGCAATGGAAAGGCCGGCCGACCGTTCGGCCTGCGGGACTTTGGCCCGGTCATGGAGGGCTGGGCCGGGCCGGGCCGGGCCAGGCCGGGCCGGGCCGCCCCACGTCGGTGAATAATGACTGAACCAGGCCATGACCGGGGTGTGGAGGCGAAGCGAGGCGAGGACGCTGGTCCCAATCAGGCCGCGTCCCCCCCTCCTCTCAGCTGGGGCGGCCCAGCTGGGTGTCTGATAGTGGTTTGACATTGTAGTCGGCATGCCTGTTTGTCTGCGAAATCTCTTGCTTCCTCCGATAAGTCAGAGTGCAGTTGATCAACGCGGATATTCTTAAACATATGCCCTTGTTTAATAACGTTCAGAATCTAAGAAATCTGTGAACAAAACAAACAAAGATAGATCTGCCAACTCATCACATCTGTTAAGGTGTACGAAAAGACTACCGGTAAATTCAGAGTCCAATGATGAAAGATATCATTCATTTAAAACTGTTCCGAGTGGGTGTCGGTTAACCTAGATGTCCGGGCGTGGAACGCCGTCGCGCGAGACACTCAAATCGACCGCGTTATCAAGCGGCTACCCACGGAAACAGAACCGGCTGCCGCCCGCGGAGACAATGGCCCGGCGTCCTAACTGATAGCCATCCGGCCGGGAGGCGCCGGCCGGAGACAGGGCCGGCCGGCGGCACCTCGGCTGCCCTCTCCCGCCGCCGGCCGTTGGCCAATCCGGCCAGACAATGATCGCCGCCGCATGCGCCGTTTTTGTGGGCAGTATTGCACAGCTGCCGCCGGCGGCGCTGTCGCAACGGGCGCTCGGCGTCTGCGCCCGCTGCCGTCCGATGAACCGTGAGGGCTCTCGCCCGACCCGCGGCGGGGCTCCACCGAGCGCGGGCGGCGTGCCGTCGCGGACGATGCGCCGGCGCGGCCGCAGCCGCCGCCGCCGGCCGCGCGCATGCTCCGGTGCACCGCCGGCGTTAACCTCCCGCCCTCGGGTCAGCGGGAAATCCTACGGCCGGCGCTTAAGCGGGGCAAAAACAGACCGAAACCGCCTCCCGGTTCAAACTGGATTAACGGCAATCTCCCCTGCTCAGCCGATGGAAAGTTAACCCCGCGCCGGTGTCATTCTCTTTCGCTTTCCTCCCTCCCCTCTCTCCCTCATCGTCTTTCACCCGCATGCCGGCTTAAACGGTCGCTTCGCGGCCCGGGGCGCTCCCATTACATGGCTGGCCCAGTCCTGCGGAGAGCTGGTCCGCGCAGGCTGCGGTTCCCGCGGCCGGCCGTTCCCGGCGCGTTTCATCCGTTTCCTGGCGTTCGCCGCGGACGCGGACGTTGGCGCCGGCCGCGGCGGGCACGCGCCACCCACGCGGCCGCGTCTCCCGGAACCTGGCCGCGTCCGGCGGCCGCCAGCCGCGCGCGGTATTTACACGAGCGGCCGGCGTTAGTAGGTCGCTTTCGTCGGCGGCCGCGCGGGCCGCTCGCCGACCCGACCCGCCCTCCCGGCTCGCATTGTCCGGATCGGGGCCATAGTGGCTGATGGCGGCCGGGGCGGCCGACCTCCCGACCCGGCCGCCCGCCCGGCCGGCCGCCCCGGCGGCGGCGGCGGCGCGCCGAGCGTCGCCGCCAGATGGGCCGATAGCGCCGGCTGCGTAAATAGCCACCAAGGTTTGCTTTCGTCCGAGGGGCGTTTTTACCGGGCGTTCGATTGCACATTCTGCGCAACTGTCCAGCGCCAAGGCCGTGAGCTGTTTGCGCGACGCTCGGCGGGCCGGCGGCGGCCGGTTTTTCGGCGAGTTTCCGAAGACGGCGCGCACTTTTGCGGATTTTGCCGGCTCCGGTCGCCGCCATCGCAGCCTTCGCGCGTGACGCCTGCCTGCCGTGGCCGCCCGCCGCCGCCGCCGCCGGGTGCCGGCCCGCGGAGGTCGCCGGAAATGGCTCAGTTTCCGGCCGGGCCGCCGCGGCGCTGCGCCGGAGGAAGCCCAGGAATCCGCGCCGATGAAATCCCGCCGTGAATCACGCCGGCCGCATTGTTCGCCGGCCAGGAGGGCGCGGCGACTGCAGCCTGCAGACGTCTGCAGCGGCGGCCAGAGCCGCGCCCGCGACACCGCGTCGAGCGCCGACCGCTGACTCGCCTTCCGGCGCCGCGCGGCGGTCACGTGACCGGCGGCCCGGCAACAGCGGCGTCCTGCTGGCGGTCGGCGGGAGTCAGCTGGCGGGCCCGGCCATCACGGGCCTCGGCCGGCCGCCGCCGTCGCCGTTACGCCGGACGTCACCCCGTCTGTCGCTCGTGATGTGACGGTCGGAGGAGGGCGTCGCGGACCGGCCGCTGGCTCGCTTACACCGGCGGCGGAAACAGGCGGGGATGGGTGGTGGCCCGCTGGTCTGAGTTAAACGCTGAGAACTACATCACTCGTAGAACAATCACTGACCGCTAGTTTTCATAAGAGCGATGAAGACTACACTTGGCCATGGTGCGATGACTGTTTAGTAGCCTTTATGGATACGAAGACCGGGCCGTCGCCTGCCAGTGTTTACTGTGCTGGAGAGTTGCCGTAACGTGGCTTGCAGCATCTAAGACCCGCCTTCTCGTTTTCAGAGGACAATTCGCCTCCGTTCGAAAATGCACACACAAGCTGACTGGACAGCGGTTCGCCGCCAAAGTGCTGCGAAAGCGGCGCAGACTGACGGACATTTACCACGAGATCGCCATTCTGGACGCCTTCACCAGCTGCAGCCGCATCATTCAGCTGCACGAAGTCTACGAAACGAAGACGGAAATCATACTTGTTTTGGAACTGTAAGTACCGTGCGCCGCGCCCCTTGCCGCACTACATTCCAGGCTTTCCCTGGGTGAGATAAAAGAGCTCGGAAAACACGCTAGGGCGGTGCAGATATGCCAGACACGAGCTGGGGTCATGGCAGAGCACGTGCCGAGGACGGCTTGGGGACGTCCGAGGGACGCGGGGGACGTGCCGGAACTCGCTGACGGCGTTCACCAGGGGGACCGTGCACCGATGCACGCTCGGCCGGGGGCCGTGCAGGAATGTGCGGAGCGCAGCAGCCCGCGGCCGGACGGAGGGTCCGACCGTCGGCCAGCCGTGCTTTCCTGGGAAGCGACCTCACGTGACGCGGCGCCGTTGGCCGGCGGGGAATGCGCGCCGAGCGGCCGGCGCCGACCGCGAACCGGGCCGCCGGCGGAGCGGCCAGCCGACGGCCCGCCGGCGCGCGGCTCTTCCTCGGCGGTCCGCCGGCGTCCGCACGGTGCGTGATCGACGACGCAGGAGACACCTGTGACAACATCGGTTATGCGGTGCCAGCTTTCCGCGATCCCGGGCCGGCTTTCGCGCGGCGGCGGCGGAGAAGACGGCTCGAAACTGCGGCTTTCAGAAACTGTCCGGCTTCGGTGTCGATACAGCCGCGAGGCGCCGTTCGGCGGCTCGTTACCGCCCGGGGAAACTGACCGCAGAGGCCTCTGGCGGCGGCCGAGCAGCACACTTTCCTCCGGCCGCGTCCCGGGCGAGCCGTTTCCCGCGGCGGCGTGCGAGGCGCCACCGCGTGCCGTTCGCCCGGTCCCGGCTCGGGCTGGGACTCGGCGCCGGTCACGGTCGCGGAGACGGTGTACGGACTGGGCTTTATAGGCTGTCCACAGGCCACCTCACCCTGGTGTAGAGGGACTCCTGTCTCTAGGGCTTCCAGTTTGTTACTAGAGCTTCCAGCCTGCTGTGCAGCGGGCCGCTTTAGCTCCCAGCCTTGTACAGGGACATCGCGGTCTGCCTCTGCGGCTCTCAGCCCGCCGCAGCACCTGAGCGCGCTCTGCCGCCTCGCCGTGCGCCGGCTAACGGTGCGTTGTTTGCGGCTGCCGGCCTCGCGGCTAATTAGCCCTGAACTGATCGGCGCGGTGTGGAGAGGCCGCCGGCGAGCGGCGATCCTCTGGGCCTCTGCGGGCGGCGGCGGCGACCGCGCCGACCGGACCGGCGCACAAACAGCGGAATTTTACGGCCGTCCGCGCACAGTGCCGGGCGCGCACGGATGATCGAAACGATCGAAACGCTCCCGCCCCGAACGAGGGTCGTTCGTTCTGAGAGGAGGCTGCAGCACTGACGGGTGCGTCGCACTCGTGAGCGATGCAGGCGCGGCTGAGCGGAACACGCCCGCAGAGCGCGAGATCGCTTGCCTGTCGCCGGCCAGGGCAGGACTCTGGCGTCGCGCTCGGCCGGCGGCAGAGCTGCTGTTGGCGGGCTCCTGTGCGCGGCGGCGGCCCGGGCTGGCTGGCGTGCGCCGCTCGGACGTGGGGCGGGGCGCCGGTAAGCGACTGCGGGCGGCGGCGGCGGCGGCGGCGGCCGGTTTGCAGCGGGCGTCGCCCTGATTACGCCGACCCGGCCGCCCGGGTCGGCGCTGCAACGAGCGCCGAGCGCGGCGGCGGCGGCGGCGGCGCAGCGGCGGCCGGCTGCCGCTCGCCGCTTGTGGGTCATGGGTCGCTCGGACGGCTCCGGCGGCGGCGGCGGCGGCGGCGGCGGCTGACCGGCACCGTTACCTGGCGGCGGCGCCGGTGGATGGCCGGTGGGGCCGGTGGCGGCGGGGTGACCCATCCTCCATTCGTAGGACCGGGGGGGGGGCTTCTCTAGCCTGGACCGGAGGAGGGCCCCCTGGGTCTGCTCTATGGCGTCTGCCGCTTGCTCAAGCGGGCTGTTTATTTTCGGGGCCGTGTAGTTGCAAAATCCGCGCTGGGGGATCTTGATCGGTAAGCCTTCCACATGTTGTTTGATGCGGGGCCTGCAGGGACCGATATTTTGGTTGTCTGGTGAGTCAGAAGAGTCGTAAACACGTTGCTTGGTAACTATAACATTAGTTTGGACCTCCTGCATGCATGTAAGAAAAACGTTTCTTTTGCTCGCAGGGCCACTGGAGGTGAACTTGCAAACGCTGCTGGACGTTGAAGAGTTTATCAGAGAACAGGACGTCATCAGGCTGATGCGACAGATATTGGAAGGACTGTACCAACTGCACGACAACAACATTGCTCATCTCGATATCAAGGTAAGAGCCGGCTCATCGGCTAATCCTCATGACTCACGGGCTGCTGTAACGGCCCATCGAGCCGGCAGGTGCCCTGTGCGCGCGCCGATTTGAATCTTATCGGAGCCCGCAGCCAATCAAGCATTGAGGTTTTCAAGAAGAGACAGAGGCCTTGACGGGAACGTTTGCACGTTATCTTGGAGGGCTTTCCTCTTGGCTTGCTTACACAGCACACAGAGTGGACGCCCGCTCCCCGTCTTTGTTCCCGGTTTCGTTACGAAAGTCAGGGCCGTCAGCACACAGACGGACGGCGTGCATTATGATGCATCATGCGCCTGGCGGGCGCTGGATATGAAAGCTACCTTCTCGATGGGAAGTCTACCGCCTACTTTTGCGTTCTCGAACGCCGGGGTGCCAGGAAAACCGGGTTGAGGTGGGGGTCGCGGCGGACGCTGCTGATACGACCTACCGCCACTTCCCGCGGCGTGTTTTCGCCGTCTGGCCTGCTCGACAGGATGTCCCCCCCTCCCCAGACCCCCTCGAAGGTCAGGGGTCCGTCGGAACCAGGGCGATTCGAGTTCCTGCACAGCTGCTGCAGCGGCGGCCGGCGATACCGTCCTGCGGCGCGTGACCAAGGCCAGCGGCTGACAATGGCGACGCGCGCGACACGAGATCGGCGCGGTCCAGCCGGTGTCCCCCCCCCCCTCCCGTGCCGTCCAGCTCCGGCCGCGCGCCTCCACGCCGCGCTGCCTCGCTCGCACGCACCCAGACCAGTGTCTGGGCCGGCCCCGACCCCAGCCCCAGCCCCAGTCCCAACTCCAGCTCCAGCCCCAGCTCCGGCTCCGACTCCGGCCCCAGCCTTAGCTCCAGCTCCAGCTCCAGTTCCAGCTCCAGCTCCAGCTCCAGCTCCAGCTCCAGTTCCAGCTCCAGCTCCAGTTCCAGCTCCAGCTCCAGCTCCAGCTCCAGCTCCAGCTCCGGCTCCGGCTCTAGCCCCAGCCCCAGCCCCAGCCCGGCCGGGTCAGCGGCGCCCCGCCGGCTCGTCCGAGCGATGACCACTCGGCGGGCCGTTATCCGCGTATCGGCGGCACGTCCCACGCGCTGGCGACCGCCCCGACCTCCAGACGACCGCCGACGGCCGGCTGACGTTCGCGGCCGGATTATGCCGCTGTCGAACGCCGGGTCAAGTGGCGCTCCGGAGGACTTCGAGAGCCAGGTGGCCCGGGCCGGGCGAACCGGACGAACCGGGCGGTATCACCCCAGCTCGTAAATCTCGGCCGACGGCACGGAGAAAATGGTCCAGTCATGCCGTCCCCTTATTTCCCTTTCTCCCGACGCAGGATTTTTGTTCTCGCTTTCTCTTTCAGTCCCTCCGATATGGCCTTGCCTATAGCACCTTTCTTTCTTTGCTCATTACCTATAAATGCTCCTCACACCGGCTTTATGTCCATCGTCGTATTATTTCCCTTTGCTTTTAATGGGGGATTCGCTCCAAAGAAAGCCTATCCGGTATCCGCCAGGCATGCCCTGCGGCCATAAACGGAGCGTCCGGTCCCACACGGGCGACGCCGGCGCTGGTCAGTGCACGGACCCGCTACAGGAGACCAACGGGAGCCGCCGGACCCGTTCCAAGCTCTGGACTGCGGCCAGACGCCGCCTGGTTTTTGCCACTGGCGGCGGCGGCGGCGGCGGCGGCGACGGCTTTGCGAGGCGAAAGCCCACCGGGCCGGGCCGGAGCCGACGGCGGCGGCGCCGCCGGTGCCGCCCTCGCCCTGCCGGCGCGCGGCCGGCCGACGGCCGTGGAAAGTGAAACCCGAGCGTCGGCCAGCCGGGGAAAGCTGGCCAGACGATCGGCGGCGCCGCGGGCGGCGGCGCCGATGCTTCTGCTCGGCGTGCGCCCTCCGGTCGTCGGCGGCGCCGGGAGGTCCTCCGGGCCGCAGACGGCCGCCGAGCCGTGGGCTCCGGTCCTCGCGTTCCACCGACCGCAGACTGGACTGTCCGGTTTTTCTGCCGGCCACGGCCGCGGACCACCCGCGCCGTGGTCGCCCCTCTCCCCCCCCCCTTCCTCCCACCCGCTGTCTGCGTTCTCCAGCTCCAGGTGCCCTGTCCGTTGTGAGGAGGCCCATGACCCGCGTCAGCGCCCGCCGGTGGTCGTGCGGTGTGCTGCCAGCCGCCGCCGGTCGCGGCGGGCTGGCCGGGTGGGTTTCACCTGGCCGACGGTCGCCGTTTGCGGCCCGTGCGTTACCGCTGCTCCGTCTCGACTCACACGCTCGTCGCTCACAGCATGTCCCCGACGAACTTGGTTGCTAGGAGCTGCCGTTGTGCTCCCCGCCGCCGGAGATTCCGTCGCCCTTGTGGGCGCGCGAGCTCTTTTTGGCGCTTTTCGCGCATTTATCAGATATGGACAGCCCGCCCTCCACGGATGGGTTTGGACTTTGGAAGTTCTCGGATTAAAGGCGCCTTTGAGGCGTTAAAGTTCGTTATCGTCAAGAATTTTTGTTCTTCCATTTTAGATTCGATCGCACCACGGCTCAATAGCTTTTTGTGACGCCCTGTTTGGTCAGGAAGATTCTTTTTCGTCTAATTAATTTTGAAACCGATGACAGTCTTGGATTATCAAGATCGATCAGGATGTAGTCATCAGCTGAGGCGAGCTATCAGGTTACCAGATCGGTCCAGGACTGTCTGGATGGACTTCTCTTTCGAGGCATCCTTAAAACAGACGGTGAAGATCAAGATGTCTGTCCTTTGTGTTAATCGCCCAGTGCCGGGCTGCCTGGCGCGTCGTAACTGGACGTGCGGCTGACCCTCCCGCGGCCTGACACACATGCCCGAGGACCGGTCCCGACCAGGAGTCACAGAACGTTCGTCTGTTGCAGCCCCAGAACCTGCTGCTGACCGGACCGTTCCCCGACTGCGACGTCAAGCTCTGCGACTTTGGCATATCGCGCCAGGTCGCCAACGGCTGCGAACTGCGCGAAATCATGGGCACTGCTGATTACATGGGTAAGTTCACTCTTCGCGGCTGATTTCGACTCTCGGCCGTCAGACGAGGCTTGGGACAAAAGCGTCAATGATCAAACTCAGTACGCTGATGTAGGAAAAGACACCTTTGTTTGAGAAATGACTGTCGTTATTCTGCACTTGATTAGGTATTGCGCATTACGTTTCTGCGAGCATGCCTCGGCAATAGATTGTCTTCTTCCCGCCTCGCCGCGGGCGGGGTGCTAGCAGTTCACGGTCTTCGCGCCGACCCGCTCGCTCGTGTGAAGGTCCGGCTGCAGCATCCCTTTCTGAGCGCATTCGAATGAGCGGCCGGCGGCGGCGGCGGCGCCTCATTGACGGCCGTGTCGCAACGCCAGCCGGTTCACTGAGGCCGCGTCAAGGCCCGGCGCACATTCCAGCCGCACGCCGTCGGATCGTATCGGACCGGCGGCGCCGGCCCGGCGCCGCGCGGCCGCGCGCACGATTTATTTCCGGCACCGGACCACATGCTGCTGTTCGTCTTTCAGCGCCGGAGATCCTCAACTACGAGCCGCTGTCCCTGGCCACCGACATGTGGTGAGTAGTTGCGCCGGGGCGGAGGCGCCGGCCGCGCGCACGGGGAAGGCCGGGGCACGCGCTGCGGGCCCTGACGGCTTCCGGCCGGCTGCGGTGGGGCGGCGGGGGGAGGGCTGGGGAGGGGTGCAGGGCGCGTCACCGGCGGTCGCCGCTCCCCTCTCAGCATTCCCAGCGGTGCTGTATAAACAGAGCAGCGGCGGGAGGGTGGTGACTCACGGCCCACGCCCGCCGGCGCCGTGCCGGACCGTTGCTGGCGACCGCTCCAGACTCGACCGGCCCAGATATCTGCGCCGCCACGGCGCCCCCTCCGCGCCGCGCGGGCACGCAACTCGCGCCAAACTCGAGGAGAAAGGGCGCGCGCGGCGAGCGCGACCGTTCGCGAGAGCGGTGCCGGACCCGGACGCAGATGCGTCAGGCGCGGACGGCGCGGCCGCGCGGCGGCGGCTGCCACAATGCCAGCCGGCCGCCGCCGTACGCGGCGACGGCTTTCTCCGCCGGTAACACAATATGCCAGAATGCGGACGGTAATTTATGTCGGCGGCGGCGGCCGGCGCCGGCCGGCCGGACGCGGCGGGCGCGCCTCCGCGCCGCCGCCACCCGAGCCGGCGCCGCCGCGGCCAAAACAAGGCGGCGAGACGGCCGGCCGGCCGGCGGGCGGCGCGGCGTCGGCACCTGGCAGCAGGGAGGGCTCGGCGGTTGCTTTGGGAGCTGGGAGGACCCTCCCAGTGGTCGTGGCTGTGGGAGGCGGGAAAGTGCGATCGCGGACCTGGGAGCTGCAGGGTCCGGCCGTGGGTGCTGGCGTTGGGCATTAGCGGGCATTTTTGTGACAGGATTGCACCAAAACCCTGGAAAAAAGTTGCGTGCTTGGATGAAGTTGAACGCATTGTCGATTTTGGGGCATTTGTAGCGATTTTGATCTTAGTATTTCGTGTCATGCCTAAAACGTGTTAACGATGCTGTTGCTAGCCGTTTTAGAAGCCTTAAAGGAGTGTAAGTCCGAGCCGGACCTGGCGCCGCTGGTATGCTACTTGTATCCCTGTCAGCCTTGGCGTGTCATCGCTGCGTGACGGAGGCTCTGCTCCGCCCAATTTTGACACGTCGTGCCTGTTACCCGGCCGATGGGAGCGGTCTGTCTCCGTCAACTGACTGATCTTAATTTCGTTCTCCGTCCGTCCTCAGGTCGATCGGCGTGCTCACGTACGCCCTGCTGACCGGCTACACCCCGTTTACCGGCTCAAACGTTCAGGAGACCTACTGCAACATCACCTCTGAGGATGTGGACTTTCCCGATGACCTGTTCAGCGACATCAGCGACTCAGCCAAGGACTTCATCGCCGGCCTGCTCGTCAAAACCCCGAGGTGAGCGGAGGCGGCCACCGCCCGCTGGGGGGGGGGGGCGCCCTGACCTGATTAGACCCGCGGGAAGGGGGGGGGGCGCCGCAGGTGCTGGGTAACCGCGGACGGTCGGCGTCCGTTTGGTCGTCTGGAGGTCGTCTGTTCGTTGGGCGGTGTTGTGGTGGGCGTTGGTGTTGAGGCCACGCTGGAGGCCACACTGGGGTAGGGACGCGAAGTGGTTATGCTGCGGGTGTTCGTCCGATGTTACCTGTCGGGACGCGGGTGCCCGTAGGAAGGTGTACGTTACACCGATCCCCCCCTTCCGACTACCGTAGGCCGCCGCCCCGCAGCCCGCTCGGCAACAGGAGGGGGGGGGGGCTGTGGTCGACAGCCTGTCATGTGGCGAGGACACATGGCCCCACGCCACGGGCCGCCGCCGACGCCGTCTGCAAAATCGTGCGGCGCCGGCCGGCGCCGGCTGCAGGAGCCAGGCCCGGCGTGCGCCGCCGTGCCGCCGGCCGCCCGCCCGCGGCCCGCGCAGTCCGGCTGACGACCAGGACAACAGTTTCGGGCCCGCCCACTTCCAGTATTCATTTATGCATGCACGCGGTTATTGAGAGGCCAGTTGAACATGGCTCTCTGGTCTCAGTCCTTGACCAGAGCGGGGCCGATGAGAGAGAGGGACTCGACCGGCCGCCAGTCGGCCACCTGCCGCGCACCGGGAGCCAGTCTGGCCTCTCGGAACCGTCCGGCTTCCTTTCCCGTGTTGACCGTCGTGCGCAGTTCCGCCCGGATAGGACGCACCCCCCCCCCCCCATCACCTTGCGCCCTCCGTTCTCCTCGGCTTCCCGCAGTGCCGCGTGTTGGCCCGCGGCAGGCGCGCCGGCGCGCGCCCGGCCGCCGCCACCTTTGTTCGCCGTGCCATTTTTGCTACGTAAAACCCGCCCCCCGGCCGGCGACCCATGTCCAAAAGCCGATGCTAAGCCGGCGCGGCGCCGCCAGACTGGAGCCGCTGCGCCGTATTTGGCGCAGGCCGATCTTTTACCCATGAGCTGCGCGCCATACGCGGCTATCTCTAATGACTCAGAGGCGAACGCAGCAGCGCGCGAGGCGGCGGCCGTCGCGCTAAAAAGGTCGCTGCGAGACGGACCGCCGGCCCAGAACAACGCCGCGCCAAAAAGTGGTTTTGGCCCCAATAACAAACAGGGAGAGCGCAGCAACCCGGGCTCCGACTTCCAGCCTTGGACCGAACGACGCAGTAGCATTCTCGACAAAGACGTGTTACCGTAAGCTTATCGCTATCTTGATCTTAATGTCTCTTGATCCTATAGCATCAACATCGTCGCTGAAGGTCATTTCGCTGGGACTTAGAGCGTTCGTCCTGTTGAAAATGAGGATTTTTACTGGACCGAACTTGGGCTATTTTCGGTTGATTTTCTTCTTTGCGGGAGATGTTTCATCGTTTTCTTCTACCTTGCCGAGAGGTCAAAATAAACAGAGAGCTAACTGACCCTACGACGCAAAAGATGTTGAGGCATCTGGTCGTATGTGACCTTCCAGTCGCGTGGGGCAGAACGGTATTCAAGTTGGTAACGGCAGGGGCTTTAAGCAGTACTGCCAGCTGAATATGAAACCAGCCTCTTATCATAACAACCGGACTTGGATTCAAATTCTGGGTTTTGGACATGCTCAATGGGTCCGTGACACGCCGTACTTGTGTACGAGCGCATCGTTGTCGGGATTTGATCGCAGACGGAAGGTGGTTGTGATCGCCGGCTTGCCACTAAGCCATCTGTTTCTTTATGTTAACAATTTGCAGCAGACTCAGATATAGCATCATTCTGTCACTGTCTTGATGCGAGAGGCGGTCGCATCACTAACATGACTGCGGCTGGTCTGGGCCGCTAGTGGTGGGGAGTTGAGGCTGCCCGAAGGGGGGGTGTAGGTGACCCGACAGTGTTGGTATTCTGAGCATGTCGTCTTCCCTGCTGCTAGCGTTTCACCACCATGATGGAATTTGACGTCGACGTCACTTTCGAAATGCACGCCGTGCGCCTCCGACGTCTCTACCTTGACATCAGATGTGTTCCCCGATTCTGTCCGAGCGTCTGACGTGCCTGCTGTCCGACGGTCAGCCGGCAGTAATGCTGACGCTCTTCCGTTGCAGTGGACGACGCACCATCACCAGCTGCCTGGAGCACCCTTGGCTGTCGCCGCCGGCCGGGCCGACGTCGGCGCCGCTGACCGTGCCGCTACGCCTCTCCGAGGAGAAGGACAGCGGCTTCAGCAGCCCGGCCACCTCCGACGACGAGACCAGTCTGCCGTTCACGGCCGTCCTGCCGCCGGCGCCGGCGCCGGCCGAGCGGCTCGACAACGGCAACGCGGAGCCGCCGCGGCGCCGCGCCGCGCTCAGCACGGCGGCCATCACCGGCGCCTACACCATCGAGAACTCGCTGCCCACGGAGCCGCGCGCGCCGGTCGACAACGCGCCGCCGCCGCCGCCGCCGGCCGAGGTGACGCTGCTGGCGCTGCGCCCGGCCGCGCCCGCCGAGGACGAGGTGAGCGACGCCACGTCGGAGGCGAGCAGCGACCGCAGCAGCGACATGTCCTGGGAGGAGACCGAGTTCTCGTACCGGCGGCTGTCCGTGGCGCAGCTCACCGACCGCGTCTGGGACTGCTTCAACGAGCACGACTTCAGCGTCGAGCCGGTCCGGCCGTGGGAGAACGTCTGCACGGGCTCCGTGGGCCGCGCCAAGGCCCGCTTCATGGAGAAGACGGCGCCGCCGGGCCGCGCGCCGCCCGCGCCGCGCCGCGTGTGAGCGCCGCGCGCGCGCGGCCGCCTGTTGTGCCTTCATAACTTATTTCCATCGTCACATCGCGTGTAATGGTGTAACTTATTGAGCGTGTCTCTCGCTGTGGACTCTCCGTACTAATCAGGGTATGCGACTTCCCGAAACGACGTCGAGAGCTCCGATCGTGGCCTCTCGCCAGCGCTGAGCGAGTCCAACAGCCTTCTGGAATTGCAATACGGTCGTGATATGCGCACGAGTGGATGTGTTCCGTTTTAGCTTACAATGCTAGTCAGACCCATATAGGCTATTTGATGGCCGCCAGGCCGACGCGGCGCGCAGTGTTATGTGTATTTTAAGGCATTTGTGTTTGTGTTAAGTGTTTCGCAGTGTTGGTCGTAAATATTTTAGTAATAATAAAGAATAAGAATAAAAAGCAGCCGTTTCATGGAAAAGGAATGTGGGATGGGAGAGCTGAGCTGTCTTCTTCGGATGAAAAGATTAGTTACAAGCTCACAGCAGCAATATACACTGAGAACATTCAAACATATGCATCCCTACGCATTTATTACGTCCTATTACATGCCTATTTCGACTAATTTTACCCATGCTGCGATGTGTTATGCTGAAATTCCGCGGTAGGGTTGCCAGAACTGCAGGTTAATGGCGTTGCTCAACCCAACACAGATGTCTGACAACCATGCACATGAACCTGTTTCATATGCCGGTTCCGCGAAATGACGAGGAGTAAAATTCGCCCAGCCTCGTGGTGGTGGTTCTCGCGCGCGCTCATTACTGTCTTATAAGAAGAACGTCTGCACGGGCCGGGCCCGTACGTGGCGATCGAGCAGGAGAAATCATACACGTAAATTACGCAGTTCATGCAATGGGAAGTTGCACGGCACGGCACCGGCTTTACCGTTCACACTCTCTGGCAGTCGATGGAGAAACGTTAAGGCCTGTTGGTCAGCAGCGTCGGCGCGCAGCACGCCGCCAGCACTTCTCGTGCGTTGTCAGGAAATCAGTTGAACCATAAGTCGAGTCACTTACGGCTTGTGGCGAAATGGGTCACGGCTCGACGTTGCCGTTCAAAATGGCTAGGTAGCAAGACTGACTGAGGGAATGTCCTATGGAAAGCATCGCAACTTTTTAACACATGCCCGCACTGGCTGCAAGATTCCTCCCGGTGTCGCATTGTTCGCTGATTTGTTTCAACCGATGTTTGATTCGACTTTTGCGCAGTAATATTGAAGGTGCCTTACTGGCTCCTTTTAAGGCCCATTGATTTTTTTGTGCTTGTCATGCAGCATATTTGCCAAAGAAATCGTATGCAAATATGCATGCATATGTGTGCTGTCACGTGCGCATAGCAGCCCATGGGGCAGCAACAGCGGAGGCTTATGGATTTTGAGGCCTACCCGCTTTCGATAATGCTAACATAAGCTCTTCGGCAATGTGTGAAACGAAATGGCCTTAAAGTGGTTCCGATCCTGCCAACTTTAAAACAGTGTAACACGTACTCTGATGTGATCAGAGTAAACAAAGTTTTCAAGCGACTTTAAGAATCGGTTTTGCATCAGGCTGTCGATGGTCTTGGTCAAAAGAGTTGATCTGTACTCTTATGCATGGTTTTCGCCCGCCCCTTCCTCTCCCCCCCCCTCCCAATGGGGATCTGGGCCCCTCCAAAGGTGATTATGCCTCCCCAGGTATTTTCTGCCAGGCTTAAGAAGGGGGACAGAGTTTTTATTTGTTGAGTGGTAACTTGAAAATAATCATACAAATTTGCCCTCGTTCAAAATAAAGTGGGTTCAATCCATTGAGAAACCCACATTGTGGGGAAGATCAAGCCTTCACGCCCTTGGCTCGTCCTCCCACCCCGAATCATTTAAACAAAACGACACCACTGGTCTTGGTATAACGAAAACCCTGTCTTGAGACATGAGACGAATCAGTCGCTGAATTTGGAGCCAAAATGAAGTCGATTCAAATTCGGAAAGCTCCGTTTTGAGTCCAGGTGAACTCAGAGGTTTGAGTGAACTATGAGATCTGATTCGTAATCGATTCGATCCCGGAGAACTGGAGCCAAGCACAAGCGTAGCAACCGAGGCAATCCCGATTGTCCCGAACATTCCTTTAGGTATTATGCGTGACATGGCCGTAGTTATCGAAGGCCGCCAAATTTTATCGGCATCTTCCTCGGCCGATTTGATTTTATTTTCGTATAAGGCAAGGCTGTAATGTCGTTACTCTCACGTTCATGGTAATGCGATTACCGACGTCCTTGGAGTCGATCACGTCGGTGCTGGCTGGTGGCTTTACTCGCACGAGCCTGTTTTGATCACAGGCACTTGCAGGCTTAGCTCATTTGATTACATTTGGCTGCTCCGAAGCGACACTAATCCTTGCTATCACAGGCCGAGGCTCTTCGTCCAAATGTTAGCTGGGCTGGGAGCAGCAAAACAACGGCACCGCGTGGTAACCGGGTGAAAGATCGCAAAAGATTTTATGGCCAAAGATCATATCATAAACGATTGTACGGGACAAAGATCACAAGGGCAAAAAAGCTCATTGGCAAAAGTCGGTTTGCCGTAAGCGTAGTAATCTGTTTGTCGTAAGCATAATAATCGGTTTGCCGTAGGCGTAGTAATCGGTTTGCCGTAAGCAATTGTCTTGGGTTAGGCTAGTTTAGGTTAGATAAGGCTTTGTTAGATTGAATAAGGTTAAGTTAGGTATTCTTATCTCTTGACTTCCTTTGCCATTCGATCTTTTGCGAACGATTTTTTGCGTGATATCTTTTCCTCATAGGACCTTTTTCTTACGATCTTTTCCGGACGTACTTCTTCCATCCGACGTTTTGCCATACGATGTTCTGTCTAGTAATCACATCGCATATCACTCGGAAGACCACTACCGCGTAGGCAACTGCGACTCGGGCGCAGGAGAGATTCCTTCTATGGCAACGGGCTGCTCTGGTTCCCAGATAGAAACCAGCTGACGCAATGACACCATCAGGAATCTACAGCATCTGCAGGTTGGGAAGAAGGAGATTAGCAACTGACTAGCACAAACCAGAATCCGCCGCCACTTAATAACGAAGACTATTTATTGAAGACTGGGTGCACGGGATTGGGATTCGTAGAAATGGGGCCTCTCCAAACACACTCAATCAGGCAGCAAGAAGCCTTTGGGTCATTAGGAGCCCGCAAAATGGCATTCATGGCAGCACACCTTGCCAAAGTTCCAAGGCTGCTTCTTTGGAAGCCCGGCCACGACATGAATAGGATGCAGTCCGCGTCGGGTCACAGTGGCAATAAAACACCATACAAAGAGATTTTCACAGAGACAGCTGTCAGCCACGTGACGTCGTGCCGTACCAGGTATTACCGTGTCGACAATGATCGATCAAAACCGGCAAATCCCCCTTCGGATTTTGCAAACGGAGACAAGAAAATGTAGTAGAACTGCGAAGATGTATTCCAGGCAACACACATAACAATCGCGCAAATCTACTAAGTACACGAATGACCAGAAACGTATTGTTTTTAAGTTTGGTAATAACAGCCTAAAACTAGTCGAGCACGCCTATGCGGATAATAATGACAAGGCTGTTGATGATTACGACCACGCCACAGCCTACGGGAGCCCCAATTCACATGCCAGATCGACGAAACGGCCTCGACGCCGCTGCCGGTTGAAGTAGGTAGTGTGGCCAGACGGCGGGCGCTGCCGGTTCAGGTTCAGACCCAGAGCCGCAGGGGTCATTCGGCCAACGCCAGTCGAGTCCGTGTCTGCTGTCGGGCCAGCTGGGTCTCACTTGGGACCTTCGGACCCAGAGGGCAGCTGGTGTTTTTCGTCTCTTTTACTGACGTCTGGCCGTTCTGGAACACAGGGACTGCTCTGGTGGGCTCCTGCATCTCTGGGTCTGTCATTCTCCTGGGCCCCTGGTCCCTAGATAAATTATAGGTTTACGAGACTGGTGGCCTTCGCTATTCTTGCTGCCGTTCTACCGCTCTCTGCCGGGATCAGCATTATGTTCTGTTGCAGTTCAGCAACGCTCTGCCGTCGCCAGTTTCGACCTCTGGCGCCGTTTTGGCGCTCTCTGCCGGCGCCAATCGTTCAGTCGTCGTTTGGTCACCGTCCGCCGGCGCCAGCGGCACCTCCCGCTCCCGTTACGCCGCGCCCTGCCGGCGCCAGCCTCGTGTTCCGGTGCCGTTCTGCCGCTCTCCGCGGCGCCGGTCGGCCGGGCCGCCGGCGGCGAGGTCCAGATCGCGGCCTTGCAAGGCCGCGCAGTCGGCGCCTGATGAGGCGCGGCCGGCGCGGCCGGCGCGGCGCGCCGAGCCGCAAAAACCCGCCCGCTACCGCATGCCGGCCTTTTTTCACCGGCCGGAGCCAGTTTAGCAGCGCTGCGCAGCGGTCGGCGGCTGCAGCGCGGCCGGCGTCGTGACGAAATGGCACGGCCCTCGCGTCCCCGGCGGCGAAAAAAGACCGTGGCATTGAGCGGCCTGCGGTCACATCTGGCGCCCTGGTGGCGCTGCGACTGGAGCGGAGCGAACGGCTGGAGGCGGGAATGGAAGGTGTCGCGGCCTGCGCTGCGTCCAACAATCACAGTCGTCCGTCCACCAGGAGGGGGAGGGGGGAGCATTGGGGACGTGCCCTCTGATTTTTGTGGATTCAGACGGCGCTCGTGGACATCGCGTGGAAAAAACGTTAGATAAGTTCCACTGCTTTCTGCGATCAGCAGGAATGACGTTCGAGAAAGCCTGACTGGTAATTCCAATCCATATCAGACACAGAGAAAAGTTTAGAGCCCGAGTAGCAGTCGACAAACGACAAGACAGCAAAAAAGCATGACTGTTTGGTCGCGATGATGACGACTGTCCGCTTCCTCACTGCACATATCGATACCGGCATCGTCCTTCCACCTATTGTCTTTCTCATCGGATCTGGAGGTCATATCACGGCCATGTTTGTCTCACGAAAAGTAATACTGAAAACCCAGCGTAGGTTGAAGTTGCAGCCTGCATAAAAAACATAGAAAGAGAACAATGCAGGGAGTTTCTATTTGGTAGTCCATACTGGTTTCTGAACGTCTTGATACGCCATTTTATGACAAACGACACTAGATTATATGGTCAGAGCGCAAGACCAACAATGGCCACTGGTCAGCCAACGTCGGCATATGGTCAGAAGCTAACGGCTAAAAGTCCGGACAAGAGCAGGAGTTGGAGGTCCACACTATACCAGCAGTGGTCACTCAACAATGAACCACCAGAGGCTCACCACTGCTGGCCATGGCCAGGGTGGCCGCTGTCAGCAGTTCATCCAACACAGGACCAGCAGGGGTCAGCCGACAGCGCGATAAGACCAAAGTGGTCGGTCCTCTTGGGATCGTCGGAAATCAGTCCAAAGTCAGAACAGGACCACCGGAGACCAGCCGGCGTTCTGGACAGGACCACCAGGGACCAGCCAACAGTTCAGAAAGGACCAGCAGGGGTCAGTCCCGACAGGACCGCCACCGTCCAGTCCTCAGTCAGGACAGAACCGGCCGAGTCCGGCCGACATCTGCAGGAACCGGGCCGGTGACGGCAGCGGGCCGCCCACCACGGTCGCAACTCCTCACCGCTCGGCGACGCGCGGCCTTGGCTGCGGCGGCCGGCCTTGCTCGGCAGAACTCGAGTGCTGCTCCCCTCCCCTCTGCGCTCCAGGCCCCACCCGTGGACCACTCAAGTCGGCCCATGAAGAACGAGGTGATGTTCAAATTGGGTCATTTTACCTGGAATGTTGCACCCCTACTCGCTGCCTCCCCTCTGGACGGGACCGTTTTAAGCCGCTGATGATCGGGGTAATGTTCGGATTAGGGTGATCAGTCCAGCCGGCAAGGTCGGACGCCGCTGAGGGGGACCTTGATCAGTGCGCCCGTCGAGGCGTATTTGAATACGGATCAGAGCCGGGGAAACGGTGTCGTCTTACCAGCACTGATTTGGCTGTGGACGGAGATCTGACTGGAAACGATCAGATCTGGTTGAGTGGTGTAAATTCACCGGTGCGGCTGACGCAGGAAGACGGCATGCGGAACACCGTCGCAAAAACTGCGCCGCCCAGCAGCAGCAGACTCGGCTGATGTTGCGTGTTCAGAACTAAAAATGTTCCTCCATTCCTGGCCATCATAAAAGTTCCTTCCCTGACAGGACTTCCCACCTTACGCCGGTCGTCGAGTCCCTGTCGTCCATTGTCTGTGGCCGGCGACTCAGAATTTAGCGGGAACGTCCTTCGTCGCCGCGACAGACTAGTGCCATGTCGTGCCGAGCCGCGATAGCCGCATACACCTATCACTCGTACCACGAAAGCAATCAATCATTCTTGTTTCAGGAATCGACCGGACGGCCATTCCGGCCAATGAAAAGTATCACAAGCCGATCTGGTTTCCGGCCGACCTTTGGAGTTCATTTCCACGTGCAGCGAAGCACGGCTCTTAAGTAAGGCTCAGAATGTTATCTGCAAGGACCGGAGGCCGGCTATTAACTTCGTTAATTGGGCAACTGACGGGAACCAGGCGGTCCGACCGGCGGCGGCAGGAAACAGTTACCCGCCTCTGATAAAAACAAATTGCGTTCCGACCGAAACGCAGTCAATTCCGCCGCGCAGGCCCGCCCACCGCTGGCTGATTGACCGCCTGCAGAGGGCCGGCTGCCGGGCCGGCGGCGGCCGCGGTTGCGGCGGTCGTGCCGCGGCCGGCTGCAGCAGGCGGACACCCTTATCTGTCGGATCGATCGGCGGAGTTTTCCCGACCGGCTGGCAGCAAGGCCGCGAGGCCGCCGCAGGCTCGCGCGCCGCTCGGGCGACCTGACCCGCCCCAGCTGCGCGGCTGCAGGTCCCCGGCGCGGCGGCGGGGGTCCAGCCGCGCCAGAGCGTGGGTTCGTCCCGGCTCCGACGCGAAAGGCACGTCCTGGCTGGTCCCACCGCCCGCGGCTAGCCCTCCGGGCCTTCCAGGTTTCAGCAGACGTCAGGCATGTAGGGAGGGTCCGTAGAGGACGTGGGACGTCAGCTGGAGCGTCAGCGGTGCCATCGTCGTCGTCGTGTCGTCGTCAGCGTCGCGTCAGACGTCAGCGGTGCGCAGCGAGCCGGAAGCCAATGACACCATCGGGCGCAGCCAGTGAAGTCCCGATGGTGTCATTGCTGGAAGCCAATGACACCATCGGGACTTCAGTCGGTTCCGTCCACGCTGACACGTGACGGTCCAGGCATCCCGCTCCTGAATCACCGTCTGGCGGGCCCGACTCGCCATCCAGCACGGCCTTGAGTCACCTTCACAGCGGGGACTCGGGACACGGATTCGCGGAGTTCAGAACCGCGCGAGGCCCCTGACCGCAGAACGAGGTCCGCAGCCTGGCGATAACCTGCGGCTTGCAGCCTGTACCTGCAAAACCTGTACATCCCGCAGACCCTCGGTCGCAGCGGTGGTCCCTCCCAGGCGGCGACCTTGACCCCAGGGCCTGGATATCCGCAGAGGGTTCCGACCTCGCGCGCCCAGCCCAGACGACATGCATCAGCCGGCGGACGCGGCGCCGTTGTGCATGCCTCCGCTCGCTGTCGGCGACTCAGCGCCGGCGGCCTGAGCCCGGAGCGCAAGGAATGCGCCTCCCAGCATCATGCAGGTGCACGTGCTCGGAACAGGGGCCGCGGTCGAAGGGGTAGGCGCTAGCCGGGGGCGCTGCTGTGTCAGTGATTCCGCGGAGCCCTCTCGTTGAAATGGCGCGGTGAATGCACAGCCACGAGTGCGTGACGGTATGGTAAACGTCCGTCGGAATTCGGGGGTAAACATTTCGGGCGTCGGGCCCGTGACCGTCTCGCACCAGCCGTGCGAGCATGACCGTCGCCGCCGGAGTTCAGCGCTCCGTCTCTTTGTCCCTCCGCCCCTCTGTTTGGCGGATTCGAGGTGTGCCGATAGCTGGACTGGCGGTCGGGCCCTGGTCGGACTCGTGGTCGGCTCGTGGTCGGATTCGTGCCTGCGGTTAGCCCACAGTCGAATGTGCGATGTTCGGAGCTTGAACCCGGCAAGCAGCATTTCCCTCCTCTGAAGGCGGTGGGGCCCTCGCCGTGCCCCATGACCTCGTGGCACGGCGCGCGTGCCTAGAATCTCTGCCACACCACGTGCCAAATGATGTCAGAGGGCGGCTCTGATATCCGGTTGTGCAAAGAAGCGGAAATGCTGAACTGCAGGAAGACGCACGAAAACACCGCTGTCCGCCCACTTATCGTCAGAACTTCTGGAATCATCCCACCGCGATCCAACAGCAGGGCAGCGGCTTGTCACGCACGTAGACGGCTCAGCACATGCACATCACGTGCATAAGCACTACCCGTGCCGAGCGCGCATAACAAAGCGCGTGGAGATCCAATCAGCATAAGCATGAAAACCCGACAGCATTAGCGCGAACGTATCACACGGGCTGGCGCGCGTGCAGAGCCCTCGCTCACACGCTGACCTCCAGACAAAGAGCGGACACCTGCGCGTTGCACCTGCAACGGACGTGGGACTTCCTCCGTCCTGGCCCGTTAGACCGGGCCGCCGTCTCGGGCGCCTGTCCACGCCGCGCCCGACGCCGTCCTGGCGCCGTCGGTCCAAAACTCGCATCCGGGAGCGCCGCCGGCAGGCGTTAAACGTGCCGATCCCATCGACGACGGGACGTAGCCCGGTGTCGCGTCTCCTGCACGCCAAGGCCGGGTCGGCGGCAGGCTAATCTTGCCGGACCGGCCGGCGCCGGGCGGAGTCATGCAGGCGGCTTACACGGCGCCGGATGGCTGTTTCGCTGCGCTCTGGCAGGCAGACATGCCGCAGACAATGCCGCTCTGAATGGGAAATAAAAGTTGGCTGGTCTACATGGGATTTAGGGCCACAGAAACGGGTTACTGCCGGAGGAAGACTTTGCATTCAGGCAGGCGCTCCATTCGCGGAGCTCACCGCTGCGAAACGACAACCTCCATTCAGCTAATCCTCTGTCGTTTACTCGGTTATGTTCAACAAGCTTATGAAATGGCATTTCAGTGGTCGTGACTTTAGAGGAAGTGACTCGGGAGTTCTTTTCTAAGCCGTTTCGCACTAGGTCCCATGGTCCTGGTGTTAGACTGACAAACAGACTGAATCGGGATGGAAGTCGGAACTCCCGATACTCCACTCCTTTCTTATTCAATTCATTTTTCTTCCCAATATACCTGCCGTCGGGACTCTCCAGGAGGGAAGTTCCACCGTCTGCGGCGTTCTCCGACCGTCCACCGCCGGACGGGCGGCCGCTGGGGCCGGATCAGGACGTAGACCGGGCCCTGCCGGCGCGCCCCTGGCTCTGCCCGCTGGACCCCGTGATCAGTCGGCGCCGGGGAGGCCGGAGCGGCGTCAACACTGCGCGGTCGGCTGTTGTCCCTGCCCGCCAGCCCGTGGTTCGGCTGAGGCCAGGCCGTGGGCCGTCGCTTCTGCGAATGGCGGTAGTGATGTCTGGTGTTCGCGCAGCGGACCGGGAAGAGCGACGCGGTCGCCGGCAGCCGACGTCGGATGTGAGGGTCGGTCAGTGCGCGGGGCCCGGCTGGTGACGTGCTAGACGTCCCTGGGGAGGGATGTTTTGACAGAAGTTGTTCGCGCCGGTCCCAGACACTTCTGGGAGCTGCTGTTTCTCCTGAGGGGATTTTGACCGGTCGAATTCGTCGGTACTTGTCGGACTTGCTGGGAAATGTTATGGAAATCGTTCATTGCACGCTCACTACTGCGATTTTCATTTCTTAACCCCCTATTGAACTGTCATAAAGTGATTCAAGGTGAATTCCTAATGTAAGTTGCATCAGCTTGCCTGACAAGAAAACAGTACAACAAGAACGAGTCTCTCTTATGAAAGTTATTGCCGACGTCAGTACTCCTTTTTCAGGCAGCCACCCAGGCTTTCGACGCAGGCTCCGTTCTTGCCCCGCGTCCGGTTTCTTCGAACGCGTTTCGTGCCTGCAGGCCACGAGTCCGCTGCAGTGCTACGGCGCACGGGCCGGACCGCCCGTCCAACGAGTCCGCTGCGATTTCCATGGCGCGGCGGCCCGCCCGCATTACATCAACGAATACGGCGAACCCACTACGTCAAAGAGCAGACGCCCTGCGGTTTTCCCGCGGCCTTGGTGTTGTCGGCAGCGCGGACCGAGCTGGCGGAGAACTCGCTCGTCGGCAGTAGGCATTCTGTGGCCAAGTGGCAGTGCCATGAGTCTTCTGGCCGACCACGGGCGGAAGCAGACCATGGGCTACGGCGAGGAAAATCCCATCCGTGTAACCTAACCTATCCCCAGATGTTGATTTCTCTTCGGGTTTCGGCCACTTTGCTTAACGTTTTTCGAAAACAAGCATGTGTATAGACAAATTTTTGTTTTGAAAACAAAATATGTTGGCCCCGGGTTTTCCGACGAAAGGGGGGAATAGTCTCGATCCCCCCTTCGACCCGTCGATGTGGCCGACCAGTGTTTTGTTTAAATCTCCACCCGACATCCCGGCCGACGACCCACTAATGGCATAGTCTAATGCCTGGAACAATTCATCGATCACGGCGCCGTCGCCGGGGGCTCAGGCCGCTGCCGTGTACACACCGCCGCCTAACGAGAGGAACGCGACGGGCCATGCCCGCCTCACCTTCCGCGAAGTCAGCTGATGTCAGCCGACATCTCAGACGTCATTTAAATGGTGTCAACGAGCCACGGCCAGCCTGCGCGACAGGCCGCGGATTGGAATGCTGCCCCTGACGAGGGGGGGTCAGGGGGCGACGCTGACCTCGGTGTCACGGGGCAGCTGCAGCGTGCCGGCCGCGCTCCAGTGCACCCCTGCACCCCCGCCCGCGCCCCCACCCCCGCCCTGCACCGGTGATGCCCTCCAATTAGAGAGGATCAATAGCGCCATCCTCGGCCGTGCAGGGCCGGTGACGACCGAAACATGACGCGCCGCGCCAGGAATGCGGCCGGCGGCGGTCGTCAGCGAGGAGCGTACACAGCGGGCCGTCTCGGCCTGGTTTCGGCAGGGACATTTCAGCCTGGGCGCCGGGAGAGATGACGGGCTTGGCAAACTCTCGGCCCGTTGCGCATCACTGCAGCCTCGAAATATTCTGAGGGCTCGGGAAATGTCGGAGGAACTTGAACAGAAATCCAGAAAGAAAGAAGCTTCATGGGTTCACCAGTGGAAATCCGCCCCGGTCGAAATTAATCGTTTCCATCCCATTGACAATGCTATTTGAAAACGACTTTTCAAAACGTAAAACAGACGAATTCATCAGTCAACAAATTGCCTATCCATTGATGTTCTTAAACGGAACATTTCCTGGGCGAGATACGCCCAAGGAGTAACTTGTTCTGTTTCCGATGCCTATTGTTCCATTCCGCTGTATTTTGGTCAGCTGACTCGGAAAATAACGGTAACATATTTAGAATCTGCATCTTTCAAGGACGCAGCCAGGATCGCCCTAAGGGGTGGGGGGGGGGGGGGCGAGGCTCAGTGTGGACTGAAATCACACGAAAATCGCCTGTTGGGAAGACAATGTACAACAGTTTTCACAAAAAAATCGGGCCGAAGGGGGGCGGCCCCCCCCCTTTGACTGTGCAGGTAGCACTGTTACATGTCTGCAGGCTTGAATGAAAAGACTCATAAAATGTAATGACAGACGCAATGCAAGCTACATCCATCCTACGCCAGTGACCCGATGCTCATTCACTCGCCAATGCTTAAGACCTTTCGTGGTTCAGACAGACAGCAGAAGGGCATTAAGAAAACAAAATGTCCAAACTCAGGTACACTTCATGCGACAGACATGTTTTGCAGTTTTCTTTTTTAAAAGAACGTGTCTTTGAAACTGTATGGCTACGTAAACGTCATATCGAGTGGGACCATGCTGCTGGTATGCCGACCGCATAGCTTCTTCAGGAGCTTAGAATGATTTGATAATGGCCTTAACATGCCGTAACTCATTTCAGAGGCACTGTAGGCATTGTGTTACGGTATTATGCCTCCATATTTATTTACCTTAAGATTACTGCCACCAGTGGTTTCGTTTAAATGCAATTGTTCTAGGAGTTTATCGACGCCTAACGTCTCAAGGAGAGTCACGATCGTTGTTTTTTTATAATTTCGGCGTCAATAAAAAATTACGTCCTTTTTATTTTTCACTTGTCTCTAGGAGACAAAGAACACTCGTCTTACCGCGACAGACCGAACGGTTCTAATCGAATGTCTTCGAGGCCAAGGAATTCTCTTCCGCACTACCGGTTTCAATAAATGTATGTGTGTCTAGGTCGCACACGCAGAATCTGATAGATGTTCCTCTTAATGCATAGAAATACTGGTCTGACTTATCAAACACAACCGAGCGGTTTCTGCAACTCAGATCGACGTGAGCCAGCCGCCATGTTTGCCTAACTGCTGCATACGATAAGCTGCCTGCAAGCGATCCCCGATTTCTCCGGCATATATGGTCAGGGGGGACGCGTACCGTTAGGACTGGTGATGGCGCCTGCCATGTGGTAACAACCCGTCTTATAACCGCCCCCGGCCCTTCGCTAAAGTCGGCAAGGCTCGGGAGGCCCTAACAGGGTCTGGTGGCACGGGTCAGACTACGACAGCGAACGTCAAGGTGGAGTGGTTTTCCACCAGTTCTGACCGTATTTGCTCGCTGATTTGAATAATTTTGAAATCAGGATGTGGAGCACTCGTTGGAAAAAATGCAATGAAGTCGGGTGAATCGCAGAGATGCAGTCTTAAGATCAGATGTAGATGTGCGAGCTGCGAGCCTGAGCGGGCATTGCCACCCGCCTGCCTGTTAACATGGCAGTCTGACAAGGACGCCTGCAGATGGCAGGCCAATCGGCCACCAGATTTCGCTGCTCGCAGATGAACCTACGGCTCTATAGCCACATGAGAACCCGTAGGCCGATGTTTTAGGAGTTCCTTGCTTGCCATCGTCGGCGCCTGGAACGCGCCAGTCATACCTTCGAGCGTCCGTTAGCTGCAAACCGGCATTGTATCCCGTGTTATCTCGAGAACTAGCTGACTGTGAAACAAGGCAAAACCGGTTGAAGTAATCTAGTGTTGTACAACACCTTGCTCGCCATGTTCACGGGAAATCCACGCTGGTTGTCATATTTATTGATTATTACAAACCGAATTTCCAGACTCGCCTCTGGCCGGCCCTCGCAATGGCAAGACCCCGCCCACAGAACAGCGAGGCGGGCCCAGACCCAGTCGCCGGGCCCCGGGCCCGCCACCGCGGACCGCCGACCGCCGACCGGGGCCCGGCCAACACCGCGGACCGCGTCTTATGGGACCTCCGAGCCGAACAGCCACGGAAAACCGTCCGGCGCCGGCCCCGGCTCAGATCTGGCGACCGCAGCCCCCAGAGAAGCGCACCGAGGTCGGGGTATCGACGATTGAGACCTTCGCAGGCCGGGGCACTGTCGACTGAAACCCTCACCGGACAGAACCGAGGTCCGGCTATAGTCGGCTGAGAACTCCACGACGTAGCATCCGAGGCCAGAACAGCTTCAGAGCGGCGCCGCATCCACCTGGATTCACGGGTCTGTCACGGACCTGCAGACGCTAGCGCTGCACGGGACCCTCAACTAAACATTCCCAGGGGAGCTCCACAGCACTTCTTCCGGACCGTCTCCACACGTGGAGTCTTTCCGTGGACAAGCGAGGTCAACCCGGACCATTTCCCCACGCGCCTGCAGCGTCAGGCGGCAGCAGCTTCCAACAGGGCCTTCCACAGGCCGGGGTTTCCCGGCGAGGTCTGGACACCACGCCCTTCCTTTGAGGAGGCCGACGCTGGCACGTCCACGGCCCCCGTCCCGTCCAACACGCCAGCTGCATAGCGCGCGACACCAGCCGACGGCAGTTCTGCGCTATCACAACATGCCAGCCATCTATTCACTGCAACCGTGGCCCGCAGGACGGTCCATGTGCACCCCCGCGAGCCACCGCGCACGTGTCGCCACCTCACGACTTCCACAATTTACTGGTGCTCGGCTTCGCACTTTTCGTCTTTAGCTTCTTGGACTTTTCTGACGTGGACACCGTGTCCTTGGAGTCGGACGACATTGGCTCGTCCTGCTCCTGCGCCTTCAGGCTCTTCCTGATTGTCTGAACCTGCAACCGGAACCATACATGTTTCACCGATGTAAAATCGAGAAGTAGTGAGAACACGCGGAACGTCGCGAACTCAAAAAGACGTAAAAACACACCTGTCAGGCCGCGTTACAAAAGGAAACGTTATAACAACGTACGTTAAAGTCGCGAGGTAACAAGGGCCACACGGGGCCAAAAGGACGAGCTGTCGTAAGAAGCGTGCAATGAAACAAGAGATCCGTGACATGTGTCGTGTAATGTCCGTATAACTCTTAAACTGCTCAGGCGATCTGCTATTCACTGCAACCGTGGCCCGTAGGACTGTCCATGTATGCCCCCACGAGCCCCCGCGCACGCGTCACCACCTCACGACTTCCACAATTTACTGGTGCATCTTTGCCTCGTGACCATCCGGTACCACTCCACTTTGCGTCAAACAGGCATTCACTGTGAACTACAAACCCATCATCCATAGTCCGGTACTTAGCCGACAGCAAACCATATATAAACACTATGAACAATGCACAATAAACAATGACACTTAAAACTAGGTTGGCTCCACGCCGATCGATTCTGTAGAGGGCACGGACTTCTACCAGCTGTTAGTCCTCCTCTAACCGGGTCGCAACGGGGAACACGGCGACACATGGCCAACACACCTTGGCCTCACACCAACCCTGTGCAGCTCACCTCGGCCATCAGAGCGGCCCTGTGCCAGCTCACCTCGGCCACCAGAGCGGCCCTGTGCCAACTCACCTTGGCCTCGACAGCGGCCCTGTGCCGGGCACGCGCCTCCTTCTCGCTGTTGGCCGTGTTGATCTGGTGTTCGACGCACTGCATGACCGTGTCGCAGGTGCGGCACCAGGCCTCGAGGGTGGCCACCACGCGCGGCACGTCCTCGGGCCGCACGTCGCGGCCGGCGGCGTACTCCACCTCCAGCTGGCCGCCGCGCTGGTCCAGCCGGCCCCGTATCACGTCTGCCGCACCGGACACAGCAGGAGAACGGTCAGAGACGGCCGAGAGACAAATCAGGCACAGCCGACAGAGCAGTCAGAGACAGCCGCAAGAGCAGTCAGAGACGGCCCAGAGAGCAGGCAGCGACGGCCGAGAGAGCAGTCATAGACGGAGACAGCAGTCGGAGACGGCCGAGAGATGAGTCAGAGACGGCCGAGAGAGCAGGCCGAGACGGCCGAAAGAGCAGTCAGAGATGGAGAGAGTAGTCAGAGACGACCGAGAGAGCAGGCCGAGACGGCCGACACAGCAACCACAGACGGCCGAGAGGGCATTCAAAGACAGCGAGAAGAGGAGCCAAGAAGGAGAGAAAGGGACTGTTGGTCGTGTTCTCTATATCGGGCCTTGAGCGAAACTTCAATTCTTTAATCTCATTAATTTCTAATAATGCTAACCAAATTTCGGTTTGTCTCCCTACCTAATAACACGCACAAAAGCCTAGACGCAATGGACAGGAACAATTGCACAGGCAAATTCGACACAACAAAATTAAAAGACAAGACAATAATGAAGGTATTTCTTTTAATTGCAAGTTTGCGTCACATGCACGGTTTCGGAGATATTGAGCCGATATGACAGAGCCGAGCACGCACCTGAGTATATGGCAGAGATAATAATGTCTTCTAGTTCCCGGGTGCTATCGACGTCGAGCTCCTTCATTAGGTCGCAGTAAGGTATACGCTGCGGACAAAGAACCGATCAGTGGCGGAAACAAGACGCCGGCGGCCGGCCAGCCGCCAGTGCTTCTCTTTTCATGTCGCGCGACCGTAGCACGGTGCGACTTTAGGACACGTTATGCATGGGAGCATAACTTGGGACGGTTCTCCTGCTCCAATCACGAGGAATTTGACGACTAGAAAGTCCCCACCACGAAATCCCTCACATCCATCTTGTTACATCAGCAGCGGCGGCCCTAATAAGATTACGAGACATCCCACCAAATCCCTCAGATATCCAGGAACTTGCATGACACGAGGCGTCCTACATTACCCGCGCGAAATTCATCACGTGCTCTTCACGTAGTTGTTCCAGTCGGCAAAATGTTGGACAACGGTCGCCGACATGACCACAGCGGATGTAACGCCTCGCAAAGAAAAAAGTTTGACTTTCATGCGCGTTCTCACAAAAATCCTTAATACCTTCATGAAAAACGTCATGGCATACTACAGGCACATGTGCGTATACACGTAACATAACAGACATGGTACATGTGTACAGAAAGCCACACATTTGCATGTATTATCACCTGGAAGACATCGAATGGAATGGCAGAATTCGGTGTTTCCTCACGTCCTGAGACAGTGGTTACCTTTGTTTGGGTGGACATTGTGACTATGGTGAGGTGTCGCAGCTTGAGCAGCTGCATGGCGCTGAGCTCCGGCAGGGTGGAGCGTGCCTTGACGTAGTCCCTGTACACGCCGCACGCGAACAGCTGCAGCAGCTGGTAGGTGGCGGCGAACTCAGGCATTTTCTCCAGCTGCAACACGGCAAGACACGTTGTTCACGTACCATTCGACGGCGGATTAGCAGTCGCACTGTACTTATGGGAGACGTGAGGGTCGGGGCAAACGATCTCTTACTGACAATGCTTAAGTTCAGCACAAATCCATCGCCACCAGGACCAAGGGCCGTGAGTGCATACCACGGTCATGGCACGGCATTTCAGCATGTTTCCTGTGAACGAATATGACTTGGCCACGCTCCTCGACGGTGCTGTGACCTGCAAGCCAGCCACTGGAAGGACCCATGCCTGGAATTATCGGACCTTAGATGGAGCATATTAGTCCCAGAACTGTACTCAAACGTTAGAGCGCCGGAAATGCAGACAATGGGCAACGGTAGAATGGCACGAATGGAGGTGTCAGGTCGTGGGTGAATACAGACACAGCACACCGTAAGCTGGTTAACAATGTAGTAATCTGGAAGCCATGTACAAACCCAGTACTAAATCTTGGCACCGACGCTGGCAGAAATGGGGCCGCATGGCAGAACAAGGCCACTATCACTATTTACTTCCAGCTACCAGGATCGTGGAACTCTGCGTTGTAGCTGACCCATTAGTGATGTTTCCACCTCACTGACCTGGCAATGATGAGACAAGCCGGTAGGACTAAATGGTAAGACCAGGTGATGAAACTGCATAGTGGGACTATGTCGAGGGCCTCTGAGGTGGTACCTTGTGCTGCATCCAATCCATGAGACAGACTTCAGTGATGCTGACAGTGCTAGTAACACATGATGGGGATGTGGTTGAAACTAGGTGAATGGACACTGTAGTGGGACTAGGTGCTGGGTTTCTATGTTGTGTCCGAGCTGCGGGCCGACCTTGCTGATGCTGACGGTGGTGGAAGCCAGTGGCGTTAAAAGACAAAAAATATAAATTAAATATATTAATATATATAATATATATTAATAATAGAAAATATAACAAAAAAAAAGATAAAAGAAAAAAAAAGAAAAAAAAGAAAAGAAGCCAAGACCAGGCGGTAGGACCAGGCAGAGGGACCAGGCAGCGGTACTCTGCGGTGACCCGGCCGCCGGAGACTGACCTCGCTGATGTTGGGCATGTCGAGCAGCTCGGCGAACACGTACACGCCAGGCGCGTCCAGCGCCTGCCGCACCAGCTGGGCGGCGGCCGCGCCGCGCGCGGACTTGGCCAAAAGCACAAACTGCTCCAGAGACTGGGACGGAGCCGGCAAGTCGGCCATGGCAGCTGCTCTGCGGGTCCTCACTGCCGGCAGTACACACCATCCTGAACGGCTGAACTGTACCGCACACCTGACAAATGAAGCCACGCAGGCCACGGTGGAATGGTGCTATGGCTGTATGCTTAAACCTGCTCAGAACATACAGATAAAAATGGCAGAATGAGTACCACACCTACACATATCACAATCACGGCAGGACACTAGCATTTACACGATTTAGAGCAGCTTGATACTACAGTTATGCACATTGTGGCTGGATATTGCTGCCATGTACACCACTATAGCTAGATATGGCACCTATACAACCTGCTACAATGGGATATTGCACCTACTCAGTCTGTGTTTTAACATTACCAAACGCTTCTTCCACAGCCAATAAAATCTAGTTCTTGCACCTCACCAATGAATGCTGATGAAACAGCTGCTGATCCCATTCTGGATGGGGAAACATTTAATGGCAGGAAAAACTCTGAGGAGGGGAAGTGATGATAGAAATGTTCACATAACTGCATGCTACTGAAGCACATACATTGTCATAAAGAATTTAACAAAAGAGTACTTTAATCCTATTCCTGTATCCACAGAGCAAAGATGCATCCTCATGTGCAAGGAGAAGCTTGTTTTGCCTCCTCCTGAGACCTCGAGAATGATACGCCCGATTTCACTGCAACAAATGATAATCGATTCAACTACATTTCTGCAATGAGAGTTTGAACAAAATCTTGGAAGAGGTGGATACAGGGGACAAACAATTCACAATATGGAGTATTTTTCACTTGTTATAACTTTACAGTTTAAGGAATGATTTCAATACAACCAGCATGAATGGAGAGCTAACCAATGGGACTTTCCTGTTGTTCCATACATTTGGAATTTGAGAAAATTCATAGGAGTTCACAGGACTTGGAAAATGGGAAGAATATTTCTTTTTGAAAACAGAATTAAAAACTAGAAATATTTTTTACCTGTTACTAATCATGTCATGCTTTGAAAGCAAAAGCCATCTTACAGTGTTTGTATAATGTTGGAGTAAGCAATACCAGGGACATGAGAAGGGGGAACTATCACAGTCACATGTTCATGACATAACCTTACAATCTTTGACCTTGAATGACATCAAATGATCTCAGAATTACATGGAATGTCCCTGAGTTGGTGAGCAAAAAACTGGAAGGGGGCTCTGCCACCCTCACTATGACAATAGGGTTAAAAGTGACATCAGCTATGTAACTGGTCTGTGATGAATAGCTCTGTGTCCTGCCATCAAAGGCAAATGAAGTAACTAACTGCACTGGTGCATTGTGAATTTTTTTACCATCACTCATGAACAGATGACCAGGGGTACTCCTACCCATGAATCACTGTGATGCAAACAACCATATATTAATACTTCTTTAACCCAGAAAAAACTGAACAATAAGCAAGTCATAGCATGCTATGGGAGCATGTTGAATGAATGATCATTGGTGGGGTATCACATGCAAACTATCACGCTAGTTTGCTGTACACCTGGAATGTCTCCTAAAAAGAGCACAATAAAAAGACAACAGCAATATTGCAAACTCTCTGCTATATGGGGAGATAAGTGGATACACATTGCTTTCATGCTGGTGGAAGGAGTGTCCACAACTTTGATAAAAGAAGTTTGTCTTGCTTTATGCAACTTTGCTTTTGACTTGCTATATCTTTATTAATGTCAGTTCAGCAGCATCCACTGACTGAGTAGTTAGTAAAAGGCTGTTCACAGTGGGTGGCTGGGTACACTGGAGAGGAACTCTCCATCCTCTCCACTGACTCAAAAACTGGCATCAGGGCATCATTGTAGGTAATGACATGCATGATGAGAAAAGAATGCACATCAGAAAAGTAAAAGAGCATGGTCTGAGAAACAACTCAAGCCACTCTTCAAAAATGAAGACAATGAGTCATGATCATTAGTATGGCCTCAAGCTAGGAAGAATCTGGAGAAAATAAATGAGTAAAAGGAAATCAGGAAGAAAGTTTTTGGGCTTCTGAGAGGATCCAGACACAAGGCTAATGGATAATGACTTTCACTCTTTGTCTGTCTACCCTCATCGGGTTAGCAAAAGGGTGGTCCAATGAGCTTAAGAGAGAACAGCAACAAGGAACTCTGGCTATGGAGACAAATGGAAGCATGCTGGTCAATTATGCACATTTTTTAAGTGAACAGTATGACATTTGGCCTCAAATGTCAGGTGTGTTTAAGTTTGAAGCATGTGGCCAAGGCTGGGGCAACATGATTACATACCACATGTTCCTGCTAGTTTTCTGAATTCCAATATTTATTCTTATGATAATGATAACTCCCCTAGTCATATTCTAATATTTTGAATAAAATGGCAAAAGAAGGCCTGGGATGTCAATGTCACCAAGAATAAAATGAGGCATTTTCAATTAAAACTCCTAAAACAACAGCTTTTCAGCAAACAACATGTTACTAGTTGCGATTATCACACAATGATATACATAATGTAATTTGAGATCAGATTTCTGATTTACCATATTATGCATGCATATGACTTACCTCTCTGCAACATGTTAAGATAACAACTGACATTTCAACCCAATAATGACTGGAATCCCTGCCCTCATAGAGATGACACCATTTTGGCAACACCCTTGACCTTAGGCCTTGTTAAAAGCCTGCTCTTATCATGTGGATCATCATCATATGTGCCATCACATGACACTGATCATAGATGACACCAGATCATACCATTAACAACATCAGATCCTTTGGCAGAGTAAACAAGACATAAATTCATATTCCTTGCAGACCTGCTGTAAAGCATGCTATCACAATTCATGTCAATAACTGCATGGGTTAAGTCCATTGTACAACACCAATGCCTAAATGGTAAAAAACATGGCCAATGCGAATGCCATGAGCCAAAAATAAAGCTATACTACTCATAAGAAAACTGCTGACAATCAATCTGAACAGTCATCCATGCACACACAAGGGCAGTGTCATGGAACTTCCCCCTCAGCTTTCAACATTTCATACAAGTCTGCCACTAGACAACCATCATATGCATAACATGATCAAAGTTCTTACACCAAGCACCTTTGTACTTAAGCACCAAGCCAAAATGCATAAAAACAGGGAACTAGTTGATGATGCTAAGACAACTGCTGTATGTTGAATAGTAAGAATACCAAGACAGAACTGGCCAAATCTCATACCACTTTCCAAAGAATTGCACTTTCAGCTCTTTCTGACATGTTCTAGCAAGACCGCAACAACCATGGTATCTAACAACCGGCAAGTTCGAGGGTGACAACAGATTCCAGCAGTTTGCGAGGGTGTAGCCGTGTGTCACCATGTCTCAAAACGTACCGTTGCTAAAAATTCCTCGCACGTATCTGTGTCCTAACAGTATGAGGGTCAGCCAGCTAATTCTCAAACAACGGACATGAGCGCGCTTTCACACAAAAATTACAAATACTGCCCCAACCTATGATAACCCAACGTGACGCGGTGCCTGATGGCTCGTCGTCACCGAGGTAGCGCTTCACACCAATCGAATCTGACGCACGTGCTTTGGAATTGTCTACAAAGATCTTCACCATCAATGAGTTTTAGTTATATGCATTTTTCCTTTGTACTGGAAAAAGTAATTTTACCATTGCATACCTAAAATACCAGAAACTCAAAATACAGAAATTAGTATCTTTTTACAAGTAGTTTGTTATTTCAACCAAGATAAATGAACATTTATTTTCATAAAAGTGACCACTCATGTTATGAGGCATTTGTGGCGAACTTGCGAATTACCTTATTTCGGTTCTGTCCGCTAGTCATCCGAAGGTCTGGAGTGTCATCTTTGTTGCGATTACGAGGCGGAATGTACTGCTGAGATGCGTTTTCGGGAGAACTGGTGATTGCGGGATCTGTCCTAGTTCTGCATATTTTACGTTTTCTGTCGAGATAATCCCAATTTCCCTCTGAGAACCCATTAGGACATTGGTCCCGGACTAAGCTGACTAGCATAATGTCTCCGAGACCGGAAAAGGTAAGCATGTTCAAGTATGGTCAAGTCCCTTTCATTCTTGTTTAGCCTAAATGGGTCATATCATCATCAAGTGTCTAAATGTCAGTCCTGCAACCTGGTGGTGTATGGTCGTAATGAAGGAAGGCATACATACAGTACAATTAATTGTAATGAGCCACAAGATAATGTTTATAAAGGGAATTATTGATTTTTTGAGGCTCAGTTCAAAAGTTTGGGGAGGTACATATCACATCACCTCTTCATGCAGACCATGCTTCTCTGTCTATATTGTGCATGAAAAAGGCAAACAGGCAGCATATCACCTATTTACCTTTTTACAGACCACTTGCTAAATGTAAGATGGCAAAGAGCTCATTCAATTTTCTGTGTAGAAAAGAAATTGTGACATTACTGGCATAGTTTCCAGAGGAAATGGAATTGCATTTCACTGTAAGCAAATGTGACTGGAACTGGTGGTGCCATCCTTTTTACACTGCCTTTGCTCCAAGGATGCCCTATGTACTGCATAACATTTGATGACATCATCAGTAAATGATGATGTCATCTGTGTCAGGCTGATAAAGGGACATCCACGGATGTAATGTTGAGCTGAAAGCGAAACTCCGTGTCGGAGGCATGGTATAGGATACTTGAGACCACAAACCAATAAGGAGTGCAATCAGACTTGGCTATGTTTAACAGAGAGTAAGTTGCATGTCTAGAAAGGTGTATTAGGTTGATTTAGGCAAGGTATCTTGTTTATCTTGTTTATTATTCATTCAGTTAGGTTATACTGACAATGTCATATTATCCAAATACCTCAGCCTTGGAAATTGCCCTTTTTGAATTCATTACCAGAGAACCCCAGCAGAAACCAATGAGACAAGTGGTGAAGTAGTCAGTGGCCAATGGAGTAACTATATTATTTCATATTTTTCATTTTCTTCATGTTGGGATGATATTATGTAGTGCTGGATCACAAGTATTTGCCTTAAAAACATCTGTTATATGTTTATGCCATTTATGCTATTTTTGCTGGGAAATAAATACTCAGTAAAAATGTGTGCATGGCTGACAAACATTGATACTAGATGAGAGACTGGTTATATTCACACTCTCATTTCTGAAGAAAATCAAGTTATTTTGCACAGTAAACAAATATGACCAGAACTTGCTACACTGTTTTGTTTACACTGAGTTTGCTCCAAGGATGCCCTGATGTAATGGGCAAAAATTGGCAAGGGCATTGGACTAATAAATCTTGATGTGATGGTTGGTTAGATTAGAACAAGTTAGGTTAGGTTAGGCTAGGGGTCATGCAACACATTTTCACCAAGCATGTATTTTCTGGTAAAAAAGGCAAATGGCATAAAAATCATACAACATACAGTTTTAGGGCAAATACTTGTGATCTGGCATTGCATAATGTCATTTCACAATAAATAAAGTGAAAAATGTGAAATAGTATAGTTCCTCCATTTGTTGCTGAATGTAATGCCACTTGTCTAATTGGTTTCTGCTTTGGATTCTGAATTTGGAAAGGGCAGTTCTCAAGGTTGAGGTATTGGGGCTTTATGACATCATTAGTATAACCAAACTTGATGAATAACAAACAAGATTAACAAGATACCTAACCTTAACCTAACTGTAACTGCTATTGTCATCATTTCTTTTTTCACAGGAAAGTTTATGTGCTCTTCTGCATCTTATATACAGCAAAAGTGGTCTGTAAAAAAGGTGAATAAGTGATATATTGCCAGTCTAGGTAAGGTTAGGGTAGGCTAGGCCAGGTAGGTTAGGTTAGGTTAGGTTAGGTTAGGTTAGGTTAGGTTAGGTTAGGTTACTTGTGAAGTCAAACATCTAGTGACATCATAAGAGTAGATAATACCTCTACCTTAGACATATTCTTGTCAAATTGGTTATCAGAGAATCTGCACGAAAAAGTCAAAGGGACCAGTGGTGCAGCAATTGGCAGCAGATGGAGTAATGGTATATGGCAGTTTTTTGCATTTTGTGCATTGGAATAACATAATACATTGATATTTTGGAAGTGGATACATTTAAGTTGCCTTCTTATGATTATTCTTATTTTTTTGCCAGAAAATAAGCACTTGGTGGAAATGTGGTGCATAGCCATTTCTGGGCCGTATAGATAGAAGTTGTAAGCTCAAGTGAGGGTTTTGATTGCTTCCATCCTCATTGTAGTATGTCTGCTTGGGGATGTGCATGCAACACCATTGCATTTCCCATTGGTGAGACCACCTCCAGAAGTCATTTTCGAGATGTTGCTCAGCACGCATTACTTTTGGGAACTCGAGAAAGTTTTAGAGCTTAGGCCAGGAATAAATGATTGATAATCACTGTCATATTGTTTCATAGTGTTTCTTTGACCTGTCAGTGTAAGTTATTGGACAGTTCTAGCAAATGGACCACACAAAACCCCACATTAACCAAACCACCATATCACATTTATTATTCCATGCACTGTCCATGAACTCGAGTCATCTTGTTTCAGACAAAAAAGTGACACAGACAAAAGAGTGTGGGCCAGCCTTGATAAAGTCTTTTTGGGGCAGGGAACCAGTTTTGGTGCAGAAGTAATTTGGGGCAACACAGCCCACCTTGGGGAAGTTCATTGTGTTTTGGGGCAGAAGATTGAATCAGAACACACTCCACTGTAATAGCTTTCCTACAAGGCTTACTGGTCCTGTTGATTGTACCACCCCATTTGGTACAGATATCCAGGCTGCCTGAAGTATTTTGTTGGTCTCTGTAACATGGTCTGCTGATTGGCTTGCCAGGATATGATCTTTCAGCCTCCCTGGGATACCACACTACTGCCATTTTAAAGTGATGCTTACCATCTGACTGACATGAATAAATTCCTTCTTATATGTTCTCTCTCAAATATTTTCTCATATGCTCCCTCCATGTCAGAGAAACAGCATGCTCTTGACATTAGTCTTAACCTGCCTTACGTTCCCTGGTGCCGGTGAAGGCGGACTCTGCCATCCGGATGACTGGGCCTTGGTCAGCCAGGTCACAGCTGTAAACACAGCTTACATCATGAACAGTGACCTTGGGTGCAGTGGGCCAGTGCTGCCTTTTGTGTTTGGCCAGAAAACAGGGCATAAATTTGGGCGGCAATCCGACATTAAGTTCCTTCAAGTGAATGTGTTGCCATGAAGAGTGCAACAGGCCAGCAGTGGTGCAGAAGTTCTTAAGTTGATCATGCATGGACATCCTGAATAGCCTGGCACGATTCCAACTTTTTTGTCATTTCTGGCAGTTTCTGGTTCGGACCAAACAGAACGTTCATAATCGTCTAGCGATGGTTCTCACTTGAGAATCGGGAACGTGTCTAGAGCACCATCGCTAAATGTTTGTCTGAGCACGTCTGGGCTTCTGACAGTGTTTTGTCCAGTTTGAAACAAAACTCATGCATATTTGCTGTCTATGTATGTCTTCCGTTTCCTTCGTCACGAGGTGTAATTTTTTATTCATCTAAACGCACGTGTGGTAGTCCAGTTGGGAATCACAGTAGTTTTTGAAGAGTTCCTCGTCTTACACCACATTCATGCATCGTGTGGCTCTCTGGGGTGGTTAGGAAAGCCTTCTGAGTGTTGTGATTGAGATGAGTTTGGCGTGTATGGGTACTGTGTGAAGAAACTTAAATTGAAATGGTCTCAGTCAATGTTAGGCTTTTTTGGTAGAGAGCCCTTTGTGAACTGTTGGGATAGCAGTGTAAATGGTCTAGACTAGTTCATTTGATATGAGGTTTTTTCAGAATTAAGGATGATACTATTTTTTCCATTCTTTGCAGAAAGGTGCAATGGTTCCGTTAAAGTCCGTGTTTGTGTGCAAGCCATACGAGGGCTATAAATGAATAATACGGTAAAATGACTTATACCTAGTTAGCCAGGTGTGCAGATAACCAACAAGTTAAGAAAACAACATCCCAACTGGGCCAGTGGACCCCACGCCGTGATATGCAAACGGCTCAGTTCGAAACGGGACCAACACGGGCGCAGACCACGGATCTGGCACAATGTCATTCATGTTTAATTGATAGGCCGCCTTTGTAGAATCAGACTCCCGTCGCACGTTCGTACCATCCGGTGAAATGAGTCATTCACTTCTTGCAGATGGAGGTCGATGGAGGGAAGGGGGATGGGCTGAAGCCGTACTACATCGCCAAAATCGAAGAGCTACAGCTGGTGGTTGCTGAGAAAAGCCAAGATCTGCGCCGTCTGCAAGCCCAAAGGAATGAGCTAAATGCCAAAGGTGGGTGTGGACCAGGAAGTGCTTTTCTTTGTTCACAGTAGTGGTTGATTAGTTGTAGCATTACCGCGTGGAGCGAGCTGCGTTGGCGCTTTTTAATTTTTTAGCGTTTCACACCGAGGAAAGTAGTCGGAGGGATTAAATAAGCACGTGGGCTCAAAACAAGCGATAAAGTACTCATTGTCGCGTCATTGGCCTTGTAAACATGACCTGTGTCTGTTCGTAGCGTGCTACGGTTGCCGAACGTGCATGGTTCAGTTGCCCTTATAATTGCGTGGCGTTTTTTTTTGGGGGGGGGAAAAAGACAAAAACGAGTAATCTATCCTTGTGGACAAAATGTTGTTTGGGGAAGACTGGGGCCATCGCCACATATTATGCGTTATTTGATCATGTTGTATCCAGCAGACGTTCGTGGAATACGAGGGCAGATGAAGTGGGACAGGGTTGTGGTGGGGCAGTACTGCGCCATGCGTTCATCCTGTCGTTTGGGTTGGCGCCATTAAGTATCTCGAAGGCCGTTGGTGAATGCTATTGTCGCACAGCCATCATTTCCAGAGATGTAAAAGATAGTGGGATTGGATAGCCAGTATGGTGATAGGTCAGCCGTTGGGTTAGACTTATAGTCGCGTGCACGCTCTGCCCTAATGCCACACAAACAAACGACGTGATCGACTTGATCGCTGTGGAAATGAGAAGGGGCTCACGTACGCAGTTGGAGGAAAGTAATTCCAAACTAAGTGATTCCCTGGGCGAGAACGCCGGACACGTGGGGCTCCCAAGAAAGCATGGTTGACTTTTTGTGAAGAACGTAACATACCATGGGCAGCAGAATGGCTAGAAATAGAAATAAAGAAGCCTGGTTTTCAAGGTGCTCGATATTCTCCGCAAAATTTAGAACCTGCAAAAGAAGGAATTCTTCTCGCATTCGGCCGGCGAAACCGGCCGAAAACTCAAAGGATACTTCTTAATGACTTAAGTTATGCTTCAATGCCTTTGCCTAGAAATAGCCGGCTAAATAACCTAAATGATCCCATTGTGAGAAACTTGAATGGCCAAGCTATATTTGAACTCGGTTTCTGAAAGGGAGCTTGAGCGAAGTTTCAGTAAGATATGAGATCAGCCAGTGGTTCAGCAATCACCGATTCCTGGCGATATTTTGGTTTCGGCACCGGAAATGGCGGGACCTGGCTACACGGATCTTTATGGATGTCATTGTACAAACATGGGAGGAACGGTCAGGCTAACTGCCAGTATTGTAGACGTTAGGTACGGATGCAAGAGGACAAGAGTTCGGTGTAGCGTAAGCTGCCATGTACCCATGACAGTTACAGTATACCGACGATATCCACCAGTGTGGGTTCACGGACATTGACGCTTGCCATGAGTTCGCACCACCAGGAGCTTTACGTTGGCGCGGGAAAAGCCATATTGGGCGGGACAGTTGCCTGTCCGGCAGCCGGCGGGTCGGACCTGGCCATGTGTTCAGACGGACACGATATGACCTATCCTCCCACTCATGGACACATGGCGTGACCTCTCCTCCCAGTCACGGACACACGGCGTGACCTCTCCTCCCACTCACGGACACACGACGTGATCTCTTCTCCCACTCACGGACGCACGGCGTGACCTCTCCTCCCACTCACGGACACACGACGTGACCTCTTCTCCCACTCACGGACACACGGCGTGACCTCTCCTCCCAGTCTCCGACACACAGCACGCCACGTCGGCAAGAGTAAAGCAGAATCGGTTTTCTGGCGTGGTCGAACTCGAGCCAGAAGTTCACAGGATGTCGACGGACGGCGGCTGAAAGGGCGACGCTCGGACCGGGTTCCAAGCGTCGCCGAGACCACTGGGACGTGTAGTCTGAGATCCGGGAGAGTGTCGGCCGTCCACGACGACCACGTCAGTTTACACGGAGCCGTGTTCGGGGTATGCTGTGTCTAGATACCATTGAGTGTGTCGTGGAATGCTGCTGTAAGCGTGTGTGCTGGAGGCGTCACTGGGGGAGAATGACGGCTCGACTTTTTTATTGTTAGCATTATGTCTCTAGGCATTATGTCTCACGATGTACTGTGCGACGTGAAGCTTTGTTACAGTGACAGCTGGCAGTGTTTGAACTTCGACAGTGGGCGGCCTGAGGTCGATTCCGGTTTTGCGAGCATGCCGCTGGCACACTGGTGGCCTCATTTTGCCAGCACGCCGCCGGGCTGTGTTCGGCCATGCATGTTCCCATCACCAAAAGGTGTAATGTTGGGGCTTGCCCGTCCTGATCGGTCATGTGCCAGTATGGAGGGTACCTCGAGACAAGAAAGGTTAACGGATAATTAAATCTAAATGTTGGCCCCGCCCACTTAATGCAGCTCGTTACAGCTGTATGAAAAGAATTGACCTCAGATCTGGCAGTGTTCCACGCCACACAAACTTGTCTAAGGTTTCTACACCCTTGGATCCAGCTGTTCTCACTGTTAGCTTTCGGCCGGAGCCGTTCGCTTGTTGACGTAGTTCTGGTTTATTTTCAGTGCGTCTACTGCGCGAGGAGCTTCAGCTGCTCCAGGAGCAAGGCAGCTACGTCGGCGAGGTTGTGAAGCCAATGGACAAGAAGAAAGTACTCGTCAAGGTGCACCCGGAAGGCAAATTCGTTGTGGACATCGACAAGAACATTGACATTAACGACGTGACTCCCAACTGTCGGGTGGCACTGCGGAACGATAGCTACACCCTGCACAAAATTTTGCCCAACAAGGTCGGTACTTGTTTCAGCTACATCGCAATTCATCGGCTCTTTTGAAGTGCTTGAAGCTGCATTGTTTCATAAAGCTCGGGAGAGGCCTGTGGTTTGGAGTTTTACGGGATTTTATACGCGAATTGATTAAATTGGCCTTTACACCATGCATGGCATGCCGAGAAAACGCCCCTGTGTCCGCGCTAATCATTGGCATATGGTGAGCACACACTGCATCTTAAGAATTGTGTTCGTAGGTGGCGACACTATTCTTTGTTTTCCTGCTCACATGAACTGGGTGGGAAGAGAAAGTTTGAAGACGCTCAGTTAGAAAGGTCATTGAAAGAAAAAGACAGATGAGATTCCCATCAATAATGTTGAATATAAAATATGATAATAATGTATAATAATTATATAATGAACAATTATATAGCTATCAGTACGAATAGTCCATTTGATTGTCAACAGATGACATTTAAAGGAAACGTTTTACATCTGAAAAATTGTTGCTTTCAGCTCAGATGGTTCACTAACCTCCATATCTAAGGAAATATAGTTCACTGAATATTGGAAGCTTTTCCAACTTGGAAACTGGAGAGGCTGCTGATGCTTTACTTTGTGTCTTGACCATCGCTACAAAAAATATTGGTTTTAACCGCATTATCTTTACTGTTCTGATTTAGAAATTGGACGGAATCATTTGAAGGAAATCATGACAAATTCACAAACACCGTGTTGTGCCCTTGTTGACATACTCAGAGGGTACATCATCGGAGGGTTTTTTGTGGGGACGTCGCTGGTGGTCTTCCTCTATCACATCAGTCCTAGTTTCTGACTGGTTAACACTGCCTTGTGCGGTACGGGTCACTCTTCATTGTACTCCAGTTACCAGTTAATTTGCGCCAGTCTTCACCGGGCCGGCGTCGGACAGCCGTCTGACAAGTGTGCCACCCCGCCGGCAGGTGGACCCTCTGGTCTCCCTGATGATGGTGGAGAAGGTGCCGGACAGCACTTACGAGATGGTCGGCGGCCTCGACAAGCAGATCAAGGAGATCAAGGAGGTCATTGAGCTGCCCGTCAAGCACCCGGAACTGTTCGAGGCACTCGGAATCGCCCAGCCCAAGGGTGTGCTGCTGTACGGTCCGCCGGGCACAGGTACGGAGGAGCCCCCACTTTCGCCTCACGCACCCACCACAGCACCGCCTGGCACGGGCCGGAGGCACCTGCCGTGCCCGCGCCACGGCGTCTGCCGGGTGCAGAAGCAAAATAGCTCCCCTGCCACTCCGGCGCCTCAGTCCGGCCAAGTCGCTGCCACAGGAACGGTGGTGGACGGCATTGCCGCTTTTGCTGTCAGGTTTGTGACTGGCGCACTTGAGGTGAAATTGTCATCACTCGCGTTTGTTTTGTCGTGTTTTTTTTTAACGGTGCGCTCGAGGTGAGGTTATCATCACGCCTCCGCTCATTGACCGTGATGCATTAACCAGTGAGACTGTCTGAATGCTGTCAGGTCATGGTAGGTCTTCTGTACACTGCTTGAATGCTGGCGACTCGCGGCAAATCATTGCACTGTTGACAAATGCGCAGTAAAGTATGACGTTCAGGAAAGTCAGAAGCCAGGTAATTAACTGCCTTTGGTCGACAGCTCGCTGTCCATGTCTGACATCGATGAGTAACTGAAACCTCACGTCGCAGAAGGTCGTTTTCGCTTCTGGGAGGGAATGATGAGGCATACAGTTGTTCGCGGAACGTCGTAAGAAGTATGACGACGTTGAAAAGCTGCAGTATGCTCTTGCGTCATACACTGAGGCGTACCCAAGTGCGAGATTTCACTTACTCGTAGACGCAGGCAGCCAAAGACGAGGAGCTGTCAACCAGACAGCTTATTACGGCGGGTCATCGTACTTTCCTTAGTACTTTCCTTCCTTTCCTGCTGGGGCTGGTTATGAGAATCTGCCGGGGCTGTCCGTGGGCGAAGTGCTGCAAGCGATGCCGATAGATGGACCGCTGTCTTTACCATTGCAGACTCAAAATTCCAGAACGCAGAAAACGGGAGGTAAAGCATAGTTGTTGCATTCTGGTGTTCGCTGTAAACTGTGTGCCGGCGTCCTGTGACGGACAATTATCCAGGACTGCAGACTGGAAGAAATTGAGATTCTCCGTGTAGATAGTGCTGTTGTGTGCTTCCAGTGATGTCACTACTGCTTTTGTGCGGCATACTGGGCGCGGAGCCGAAGCACCGCCATTCGGGCCGACGCAGGACGACGGAAGCCAATTTTACGCGCTTCCTGTTGGTTTGGGGCCGACGCGCCCGGCGACGCGGGGCATCGATTTTGGTCGGCGCTGCTGGCAGATTGCTGTCAACAGCCAGACAGTCGCTGGCAACAAATTGACAGGTTGTCGCCGTCATTGGTGCCGCTTTTGGATGCCCAAATCTCCACAGGCTAGTGAAGGCGTGGCTCTGCGAATAGGAAACGCTTCGATGACGCCAACACCCTTTTACGACAGCACTTTGCAGAATATTTACTCGCAGACGTTGACGCATTTCGGCATGTGGGCTGATGGTTGTAGGTTAAGGAGGATTTAGAAGTTAAAGAAATAAAAGGGTAGGCGACTTAAGTGAATGCCAGACCATTTGAGGCAGTGACAATTGAGGCTCATGACCACGTTTGTTGCTTGTCGGTTGGTTGGTTATTGGGGCTTGGGGCGCACCGACTACAGGGTCGTTCGGCGCCCATTTGTTGCTTGTCGACCTCATAGCGTGATAATTGCGACGAAGCGTATAAGAATAATTTCCTGGCCAACAAATGCTCCCTCCTGACTGACCTGTCTGGGTTTGTCTTGCTTTTTTATGCTGGTTTACCTCGATGATGTGTAACGTTGACGTGTAATGAGACTACCGAGAAACGTTGCGCAGCTGTGATGGCGTCTCGGAAGTATGGAACAGGCGAATTTTCTGGGAAATGCTGACACGCCGTCGGACCAGAAGACTCAGAGCGCCGTGCAGAGTTTACAGACATCAACTACTCTCCAAATGTGAATCCATTTTTTCATTTCGAGCAGCGTCATAACGGGTGCCCTTTTTACACTCAGGCTGCGGAGTCCGCTGCATCGGATTCACAAATCTTAGGTTAGACAGAACATAGAACAAACATAAAGTATAGGACAAAATTTGTCGACGGCAGGCGCCGTTGGCTTCGACGGTGACGCGGCAGTATACAGTGATGCCGGGATGCAGTGATGGGATACAGTGATGCGGCGGTAACACCGGATCGCCATGTGCCTCCGGCGCCTGCGCGACACCATGACGTCGGCCTTTCTCCGCGGGAAGCCTGCGGCCGATCAGAGGACGCCGACCGATGAAAATAGACAGAGATGTTAGACCGATAGAGATAGAGCGCAGACCGATAGGGATGACGCCGCAGCGGTCTGAGCAACTTTTTTAACAAGCCCGGCTGTTGTCAGGGACGCGCAGTTGCGCTGTTCTTTTCGACTTGTTCTCTTGCCTGCGCTCTTTTCCTGAGGCACTGGCGCAGCCGGTCCTGAGGCCATTCTCTTTAAAAACGTAACGACGCAGTTTGTTTCCGCGTTGTTTTCGAGAATCGTCCGACCCAGCATCCACCCCCGGCGCTTGATGCTGGCGTGCACAGCGTCCGTGGTTTATTACATGCAGTTGTCGCGAAAAGTTCACGGTGATGTCCAGAAGATTGCGCCGCCTCTCGCCGAGCAGGCGTCGTTGGGTGCGTCGCCTGCAGGTTGACCGTGGCGGGGCGCAGGCGGCACTTTGCGGACTGCGACGTCGACCGGTCGCTTCATCATCCGCGACGGCTCGCCTCCCTGAAACATTCAGCAGGTAATGCGGCCGTGGCCGGCTTATGAGATCCGGCTTGGTCGTACTTGGGCTAAAGTTGGCCGCCGCCGGCGCTGTGCGAGGCTTGCCATCCGCCGCCGGGATTGCTCGTAACCCGCGGCGTTGTGTGCCGCAGGCAAGACGCTGCTGGCGCGGGCCGTGGCGCATCATACGGACTGCACCTTCATCCGCGTTTCCGGCTCCGAGCTGGTGCAGAAGTTCATCGGCGAAGGCTCCCGCATGGTCCGCGAGCTGTTCGTCATGGCCAGGTGAGAGACCTCCGCCTTTCGGGCTGGGAGGGGGAGGTCGCTTGGCCGTGTGTTAGAGACCGCCGGATAAGGGGCGGTTGTGCCCGTGACCCGCGTGTCAGCATTCCGCTGGCGAAGCGATCACGCAGTAGAGCCGTTTTGCAGCGTCGAGGGACGGCGTTTTGGTCTGAGTTCCTGCGCCGCTGTTGATATTTTGAGCTCCCCCGGTGGCTGAGTTATAGCTCGGCGCTTCGGAACTGAAACGCGGTGGCAGTAGATCATGGCTTTGTAACCCCGTCTATTTGTATTTGGGGCTTGAGTTAAAGCACATAGTACGTTGTTACAAAGCCGTGGAATCCCGTCATTAAATAGTGATGACGCCTAATGGAAACAGTGAGCATGGTCGTGATTGTTGTTTTCGGATTATGTGCCTCCGCTGCGTCATGGTTGATGCACGGCGAGTGTAACACCTACCATCAGAAGACTTTCTGTTTTGTGACGGGCCTGTAGCGCTGCAGCGCCTAACCACAGTGCTTGACATGTCTCCCTGTGGCCGTCCCCGTCTGACCTCCCGCCGACGCCCGTCTTCAGGGAGCACGCGCCGTCCATCATCTTCATGGACGAGATCGACAGCATCGGCTCCACCCGCATCGAGTCCGGTTCCGGCGGCGACTCGGAAGTGCAGCGCACCATGCTGGAGCTGCTCAACCAGCTAGACGGCTTCGAGTCGACGAAGAACATCAAGGTGGGGTTTGGCTCTGGTCGTTGGTTGAGTGACCCAGGGCACAGTGACTTTGGAGAAGGAGGATCGGGGTGTCGGGTCAAGGAGAGGATTCTCCTGGCGTCGGGCTAAGAGCTTCCGGCTGTGTTCGTCTCGACTGTTTGTAGGAGTTCTGCCGCGGCTGTGGGTGGAGAGTGCCGCGTCTGTGGCGGGAGACTGCCGTCTGAGTCTGCCGTGTCGGCGCGCGGAGAGTATGCTGCAGCTGCAGGCGGATGTCTGCTGGCGGAGTCTGTCGCGGCTGTGGATGAGTTGTCTGTCGTCGAAGTCTGCCGCGGCTGTGGCTGGAGATCTGCCGACGAAGTCTCTCGCGGCCGTGGTTGAGGATGCTGTCGGCGGAGTCTGCCGCGGCTGTGGGTGCAGACGGTCTGCCGCGGCTGCTGGCGCCCCCTGGCCGGCCTGGGGCCCGTCAGGCCGGCGCCGCCTACGGGCTAGGCGATCTATACATCGGACCGTGCAGTGACGTCAGCCGGCGGCGGTCGGCGCGCTTACCTGGCCGCCTCCAGCCGGCGGCAGACTCTGCCTAATGACACTCCTGCGATTGGCGTGATGAATGGACGGAGCGCCGAATGGGTGCCGCGCGGATACTGTCCGGACATTTGTTGGACTCAGCGTTCCCCGTGTGCTCGGCGGCGATAGATGGCCGCTGTGTGCTCAACTGAATGAACATTCGTGACTAATGCCAGCTTCCTTGAAGTAATGTTTCGTGGCATTCGGGGAGTTTAAATCACGAACGTAAACGTCAAAGTAGTTTGTAAGGAAGAACGCATGCATTGCTCGGATATTGATGAAACTGACTTCCAGGTTATGTGGATAGCGTCTTCGGCTTACGCTATGGCATACGCATTTCGTGGCGGTGGTTCGTGACTGTGATACGTTAACGTTTTACTATAGGGAACAGTTAAGCCGTTCGTTTTACTTTGTCATTTAAGGACTCTTTTTGCCGCCATTCGACGTTGCCTTCATGCCCTTCGCTTTCGACTTATCGAATATTTTCCATACCGAGACCCGCACATTTCAACCGGCTTGTCAAGGTCCCCAGGCTTGTGCGGTGGGTCGAGTAATGCGAAGATTTGTATTCATGTCTGCCCCCCCCCCCCCCACCACCATCACAGGGTGTTGAACGAGCCAGATGTAAACGCTGTCTTTGAGAGGCAGACGCACACACAGCGGTGACACGTACCTCCTTTTCCGAGGTAACGGCTCTCTAGTAGCTCTCCTTCGAGGGATAACGGACCCAGAGGCACCTGTGGCCCGCCTGACTGTGGATTTACCTCCGCTGCGGAGGCGTTGGTGGCACCGCCTGGCCGCCTGGCCCCGTCAGGCCGCTGGAGACGGTGGTTTGACAGCGCCGGCCGGGCTCGTTCTAACGCTGAGAGCCTCTCCTGAGAACGCTGTGGCGCCCCAGCACAGGCAGAATGGCCGGCGGTGCCCGGCGGGACGCCCGATGTGCCGCTGGGATCGGCGCCATCCCCGCCGGTCGAGACGTTTCTCGCCGGCGACTCGGGGCCAGAGCCGCCGCTGGCGCCGTCGTCTGATCTGCAGTAACACGAGACCGTCTCGATACGGCGCGGCTCCACCGGTGTCTGCTCGCCGGCAGACACCGTTGCCACAACGCCCCGCGCCGACGGCGGCCCCTGCGCCGGCGCCGATCCGTGACCGGATTTTTGATGACGACGCGCCTTGATGAGTTGAATTTAACGGGTTGGCGACGTCCTGTTTTTGGGGCACCAGCGAAGGTTTTTGCATTCCGGTGATGTCGAGGACATTTAGGTCACGTTCCTGAGAACAAAGAAGCGAAAGACTTTTTTAACTTTAGTTATCGTGGCATCCTCGACGGAAGTAATCAAACCGTGCGGCGATACCAGTCTGCGTTTTCCATTTTCGACAAGAATCGTTACATTTCACGCGAACCGTCTACAGCTGCGCTAAGCGTGTGTTGATTGACGGATATAGCTGTGCACATCAGCTGCTGCTCGGGGGTCGTATTGACGTTCGCCCCCCTCGGACACGGTCGCCGCCACGTGATCCGCGCCCGGATCGCGCGGTGACGTCACGGGCGCCGGTCGCCATGGGCACGACGCCGCGGCGCGGCTAATGGTCACTTGTTGCCGCATCCGCAGGTGATAATGGCGACCAATCGAATCGACATCCTGGACTCGGCGCTGCTGCGTCCCGGCCGGATCGACCGCAAGATCGAGTTCCCGCCGCCGAACGAGGAGGCGCGGCTCGACATCCTGCGCATCCACTCGCGCAAGATGAACCTGACGCGCGGCATCAACCTGCGCAAGATCGCCGAGCTGATGCCGGGCGCCTCGGGCGCCGAGGTCAAGGTGGGGCGCCGGGTCAGCTGGCCGATCAGCTGCGGTCGTGTAGGGCTGGCTTCGGCACGGGGTCAGTTCGTTTTTTTCGTCTTTTGTAGTTGTTTGTAGCTGTTTTTTATCAAGGAATCCGGTTCATTTTGTGATGTTGCCGGTACCATTCAGATGCTTTCGCCTATTACAGGGTTTCTCACGTGATGCTTTCTCGTACAGATCGATGATAGAAATATATAGGGGTAATGTGAAGATAATAGAAACGTAAAATCGACCCAAAGACAGTCACAACCAATACGCTTTATAATCGCATGCAATAGCAAAAGACAGACTCCAGCTTAAAGCCCGGGATATTTATTAGACGCTGCGAAACAGCTTGGTAATATCAGAAACATAAGGGCAGGACTTAAAAATTTCCCCGAGCCGACTGCCCAGTGCTTATTTTCGCATTTCGCCTCCATATTCCACGATCATGGAGTGCTGGTAAATGCATATTCTCGGTAGTGCACCAGATGCTCGTATGATTTGTGCGGCGTCACGCATTCATGGTTGAACAGCCCACGATGTGCCTAAAAGTGGTTTGGCTGGAATCCCACTACGTATGTGAATGAGACCAGCGGTGCCTTAGAGCGGGTGGTTTTAATTTGGTTGTGTTGCTGTTATAAGGTACGAACGACTCTCGGAGTTGGTGGACATTTCATCGTCAGTCCTTGTCCACGGCCAAATGTGGCGAAACCTTCAAGGTGGGCAGGCTCACATACGTCATGGTGGTAGTCGGGGACCTGCAGACGTGAAAGAATGAGTCCCCTTCCCAGTGTCTTGGAATAGGACGCTGTTGCTCCCGAGTAACGGAAGGGATGCTGACATTGTGGTATGGTGCCACTGTCTTATGGGATCGAGGGCAGCTGGTGCGATCACTGTTGAACCGTATGGGGAATTCCCTGTGTGATGGGATGAGATGCAACTTGGTGACGAGACGGCAGGCTCCTTTGTGATCGGTTGATCGGGTTCTCGGTTTGGATGGGCGGTTGTCCTGTTTCGGGACGAGGACCTGTCAATTTTATGCTGGAACGAGGACCGCTCTGTGTCGGTACGAGGACCGCTCTGTTTCGGGACGAGGACCGCTCTTTGTCGGAACGAAGGCCGCTCTGTGTCGGGACGAGAACCGCTCTGTGTCGGGACGAAGAGCGCACTGTGTCGGGACTGGGACGCTCGTTGTCGGGACAAGGACCGTTTTGTGTCGGGACGAGGGCCGCTCTGTCGTGTCTGTGCTGGGGCGAGGGCCGCTCTGTGCTGGGACGAGGACCGCTCTGTGCTGGGACGAGGACCGCCCTATGACGGGAAGAGAGCCGCTCCGTGTCGGGACTGGTACCTCCCTGTGTCAGGACTGGGACCACTCTGTGTCGGGACTGGGACCACTCTGTGTCGGAACCAAGACCTCTCGATGTCAGGACTAGTACCGCTCTGTCAGGACGAGGACTACTCTGTGTTGGGGCGAGAACCTCTGCGTCAGGAGGAGGACCGTCCTATGTCGGGAGGAGGACCGCACTGTGTCGGGAGGAGGACCGCACTGTGTCGGGACGAGGACCGCCCTGTGTCGGGATTGGGGGCGCACTGTGTCGGGTCTGGCACCTCTCTGTTCCGGGAGCAGGACCGCTCTGTGTCGGGACTGGCACCTCTCTGTTCCGGGAGCAGGACCGCTCTGTGTCGGGACGAGGACCGCCCTGTGTCGGGATTGGGGCGCGCTGTGTCGGGACTGGCACCTCTCTGTTCCGGGAGCAGGACCGCCCTGTGTCGGGATTGGGGGCGCACTGTGTCGGGACCGGCACCTCTCTGTTCCGGGAGCAGGACCGCTCTGTGTCGGACGGCCGTCGCGGCGCCGCTGCCGTGCCGCCGCGGCGTGATTGGACGCGAGCCGCGGAGGACAGGCCAGGAGGCCGCGCCGCCACCGTCTGATGAGATTGGAGCCGGTCGATGGCGGCGCGGCGTTTGGCCGCGGCCGCCGCCGCCGGCGCAGCGTCCAACAGAGCGCACTATCGATGTATTGGCTGTCTCCGGACCGACCGGCCGATCAATAGCGGCATTCTCTAATTGTGCGTGCCAACTGGAGCGTCGTGGTGGGTCGGCGGAGGTGGGCCGATCTGCCGCCGGTGGTGGCGGGTTCTCTGTGGGTCGCTGACCTCCGGAGGTCGCTGACCTGTCACTGACCGATGTCATTGACCCACCGCTGACGGTGAAGGTGCCTGACGTGGCGTTGACTTCGGGCAGTAAAAGGCGTGTTGAAAAACTCGGAAGGTCACGGGCATGTCACTGAATTCGAGAAGTCATTGGTCTCTGTGAGCTCGGGAAGCCAGTTGCCTGTGATCTCGGGGAATGCCTGACCTGCCGCTGGCCTCGAGAGGTCAGTGACCTTCCGCTGACTCGTCGCTGAGGTCACGAGGTCGCTGACGTGCTTCCGGGCCGGCAGTTGGCTGCACTCATGATTCCGGCCCAGACTTTCCGAAATGAGGGTTACGGCCGCTTTAGACCTCGTGTTCCGGGGGCATTGCGCCGGCCCAGGCTGGCACTATCCGTGCCCTACAGGCTCATTTATCTCCGGCCGGGCGACGGGGATGGCGTCGGACGTGGCCGGGACGTTTGGCCGGCGGAAAATCGCCCAGTGCGGCGGCGGCGGCAGCGGCGGCGGCGGCTCCGAGGATCGGACCGACCGCCGGCGGCGGTAGCGACGGACCGGGGCGGCCGATCAAATTGTTGGAACCGTCAGCAGCAGACGCTGCCTTCTGCTGCTGAAGGGCGCGGCCGGGCAGCGGGAGGGGACGGGGTGTGGTGACGGCCGGCCGCGGCGGCGTGGCGGACGAGAGAGGCCTGATTGGCCGGACTGGCCTGACGTGGCTTTTTTGTCCCTCCTGGCCGTCTCTGTCCTGTTTGTGTGGCCGCCGCTGCCGCCTGTCCTGGACAGTGGCCCGTCCTCCTGGCCGCCTCTGTCCTGTTTGTACCGTCGCCGCCGCCTGCTCCGGACAGAGGTCGTGCAATTTTCCGCCGCCGGGCAGCATTAGCGCCGGTCGGCGGCGCCCAGTGGCAGCGGCTGGGCCCTGATTCCCCGGGGTGGACGGCGGCTCGCTGTGGCGCGCGTCGTCCCTCCTGCTGGCTCTGGCCGGCTATCGCGGCAACCGCAGGGAAAAACCTGGACGGGTCGGGCCAATAAGCAGCCAGTAGCCGCCTCCGCGCGGCCACGCCGAACTGTTCCCCGCTGGCGAGGAGAGGGAGCAGCGATCTGCTACCGGTGTTGGACGTAGTGATGCAGCTTCACCTCTTGTTGTGCGTGGTAGGTCGTGCTGTATGCGGCCGGAGCTGTCGCCAGGCTGCGTGTGCTCGGATCGGCTCTGGCCGGGCTGGCTCCGGGCTCGTACGTGTATTGCATTTCCGCTCGATGCCCCCGATCACAGGTGGTGTGTGTCTCTGGCGCCCGGGGGTTCCCAGTGCCGCTCCACTCGCCGGGCATAAAATTATTCCATCACCGAGGTGTACGATGCCCTCGCTGCTACCAGCGCATGCTTCTTCCTTTTGTCCGTTAAATTAGGCATTTTCTTTTTCCGTTAAATTCCCATGAAATGTTTATTTCATCGCCGCCCATCAGTAGTTCATTGGTGGCTCACAGAGATCAGCACTAGCAAGCCACATCATGAGGCTAACGCTATAGCACCGTGTGAGAAATAAGCCCAAAATCCTCCGCGTTCTTCCTGATACCGGCAATCTATCCAACACCCCCCCCCCCCCTTACCCTTCACACCGTGCGATCGGTTTCAAGATGTTTGACGAAGCTCCACGTATTGTTGCTCGACGCCTACGTTCGCCAGCCTATCTCTCCGGAACATCGAGGTTGACGAGGCTCGCAAGCTGGGAGAAACAACGTCTGGCCCACTTTGCGAAGTTCGTGTTGTCGCGGCTCCGCTGTAATTGGTGCGCCGTCGTAAGGATGCACGCCTGCGGTTTGTTTGTTTTCTCGGCATGTCGACATCGGGGGGGAACCCGGGCTCTGGGAACACCTGTTGCGCGGCACGTGCATTCAGAAGTCAGCGGTGCACGGCAGCAGTTCGGAGGGAATTGCGGCGCATCTCGCGCGGGATATCCCCCTGTTTTGCTATCGCGTCCGCGTGCGCCGGGCGCCGGCCGAGGGGGCGTGTGCTGAGCGCTGGCGGAGCGGCCGAGGGCCTCAGCCGTCGGAGCGGCGCCCGATCCGGAGCCAATTGCGTCCGGGCGGACGGGCTAATTGGCTGCGGCGCCGACGATGCGGCGGCCGCCGGCGGATTCGCGGCGGCGCCCTGCGTCGAAACCGGCCGAGCTGGTGTTGTTATCGGCGGCGGCGCGCAGTCAGGGAGGGCTCTCCTCGGCCGCGGCCGTCCCGCCCTGTCGCCTGGGAACGGATGGAGACTCACCTCTGTCGCCTGGGGACGGAGGAAACAGCCTCGCCTCGCTCTGTCGCCAGGGAACGGATGAGCCGCCTCACCACTGTGTCGCTTGGGGACGGGGTTTCCTTAGCTCTGTGTTTTTGGGGACGGGGTGAGCCGCCTAGCCTCTGTGTCGCCTGGCGACGGGGTGAGCCGTCTCACCTCTGTGTGTTTGGGGACGGGGTGAGCCGCCTGACCCCTGTGTCGCCTGGAGACGGGGTGAGCCTCCTCACCTATGTGTCGCCTGGAGACGGGGTGAGCCTCCTCACCTCTGTGTCGCCTGGAGACGGGGTGAGCCGCCTGACCCCTGTGTCGCCTGGAGACGGGGTGAGCCTCCTCACCTCTGTGTCGCCTGGAGACGGGGTGAGCCTCCTCACCTCTGTGTCGCCTGGAGACGGGGTGAGCCGCCTGACCCCTGTGTCGCCTGGAGACGGGGTGAGCCGCCTCATCTCTGTGTCGCCTGGAGACGGGGTGAGCCGCCTCACCTCTGTGTCGCCTGGATACGGGGTGAGCCGCCTGACCCCTGTGTCGCCTGGAGACGGGGTGAGCCTCCTCACCTCTGTGTCGCATGGGGACGGGGTGAGCCGCCTCACCTCTTTGTCACCTGGGGACAGAGGAAGCCGTCTCACCTCTGTGTCGCCTGGGGACGATGGAAACCGTCTCGCCACTCTTATTTCGAAGGGCGGAGAGTTGCCTTGGGACCGAGACAGGGACCTCATCAGCTCTATTGATTGGACAGGGCCTCTTCACCACTGTTGTCAACCGAGGACGGGAGGGCGATTACCCCCCACTCAGGTCGTCAGGACAAAAAACATAGTGCCAGTTCAGCGGCTGCTCGTGACGTCCCCCCACTGTGAGCTGTCAGAAGTGGCTTTGAAATAAAGTTATAACCTAGAATCCGGTCGTTGCCGTGGCGACAGGCAGGTACAACTTAATTGGGGCACATTTTGGGTTCTGCCTCGGGCCCGCATTTTGTGTGGAAATAATCCGGAGTGGGCGGCAGAGAATCAATAAGATAGGAAAACTTAAGCATGTCTCTTCCGGTAATCGTGGAACCAAAACTGCATGCTCTGTCATTGTTGTGTCTTGGAGCCTCAGTTTGTATGCCATTGTGTGTGAGGACGCTGGTTTGACGCAACGTGGTTTGACGCTACTGCGGCGTGGTCTGACGCTGCCGCGGCGTGGTCTGGCGCTGCCGTGGCGTGTTCTGACGCGCCGCGCCGTGTTGCAGGGCGTCTGTACGGAGGCCGGCATGTACGCACTGCGGGAGCGGCGAGTGCACGTCAACCAGGAGGACTTCGAGATGGCCGTCGCCAAGATCATGCAGAAGGACTCGGAGAAGAACATGTCGATCAAGAAACTGTGGAAATAGGAATGAGTGCCCGTTTTCTGGCGAGCCGCAGCGCGTATGTTGCGTCTCAGCGTCTCGCTGTCGGCTGCGGCTCTTTGCGCTCGTCGGTGGTCGTGCTGGCCGGCGGTGCTCAGGCCGTGCTTTGGCCGTGCTTCGGACGTACCCGGCCGCCGTTTCATTCGTGTCGACTGGGGAAGCAAATACACGCGTGGACGGCGGCAGTGCGCGTTTTAGCCCGTGCTGGTCCCTACTGTGGACGAACGCTCGATGGTTGGTGCGAACGGCCGCCCGCCGGCGTTGGGCCGGAAAATCGCCAGTGGGAAGATGAGCTGGATTTAAAACGTCCTTACACCAACGTCTGACGTTCCCCCGGCCTCCGCGGCCCTGGCCTGAAGATAGCACAAGCTCAGTTATTCCTGACTGGTTCGATGAACGCCGATTGCCGCCTGCGCTTTCCCCTTAGCATTTTTAGCTCGATTCGCCGGACGTTTCCCTTGTTTCGCGGACCCACAATTTGTGCTGCGTTCCACCATTAAGCATTAGATTGGTACCAAATGCTTTAACGCCCACGCTTTCACTACCTTTGTCATTTGCAATCTCTGCTACCAAAAAATGTTTAATCTCTGTTACCAAGAAATGTTTGAAGAGCCACAGACTCCAAGAGTAAAACATGTGTCAACCTCAGATGCCATTCATGGAGGATGGACGCGCCACAGCCAGTTCTGAGCGCTTCTGTCTGTGATATCCAGCACTCTCTGTCAGAGGCGACAATTTCCGTAAACGATTGGAGAGAGGGCCGGCCTGGGGGCCCGGCAACCTAACCTCTCCCAAATGTAAGTTTTTCATCGGATTTAGCCCACTATTTTGATCAACGGAAATTTATGGTTTTTATGACTGGCAAATAAAAAAATGCATTTATTCCCATGTGTGTATATATGAATACAATATAGATATAGATAGATGCATCGCTTTTGACTTCATTCTTTAGTTTCTATCTCTTATCTATTGCTGCTGTTCTTTTCGCTGTTATTACGTATTTCCCTTTGAACCGGCAGAAAGTATTGGGGGGGGGGGGCAAACCAACATTAGGTGTGCCCAAATCAACATTGCGTGGGCCAGGGACCTCTCAAAAGAATACAAGTCGACACCCCTACTCTCTCTTACCGTCATTGGCCAGCCTCCATAACGTCTCCCACATGCTATGTTCTCTTTACCAGCCAGACAGTCGCACTCAACCAGCCCTAAAACTATATTGTGATATTAACGAAAAACATTTTTACGTTACATTGTCTGTAACGCACAGACCTGCTCCGTGCCTTTTTACTGCGAATAACAAGCTCCAAGCAGAGGCGTCGCTGGTTTGGGAGCTTGAACGGAAGGCTGCATTATTCACGGGTAACTTTCCAACGTTGCTGGAGATTTTTGCGCTGAAAATTGGCTTTGCATTTTTCCCCACAGCATATTGATCATGTTGCATGCAGATTGTTTCTCATCTATCACGCCAGATCTTCGCAACTAGGTCAGTTATCCACGTGGCTGCATTGGTCACTATGCCGAGCCCTGGAGCCAGGCGTTGCGTTTTTTAGAGATTTTTAACGAACAAACGACATCCTCCGGCCTCCACTTTCGCTCCTCTCAATTTGCTTTGAAATTGCAAAATCATTTCGGACTGGCCCTCTCATCCACGAAACCATCTCGCTGCCCATCTGATGCGAAATCCTGTTGACTCCGTCGGCTCTAGATTCGCCAGATCGGGTACGAAGTAGGTGCAGCGTGAAGCGTAATTTCACGGATGTCCCAGAAGGGTCCTGATATCACGTGACACCGTGTGGCGAACTGATGGGCTTTGGAGCTGCAGCCGCGGAGCTGGCGGAATAGCTGTATCCTCGACTGCGTCACCAAAAGCTCCCTCCGCAGGGCGTAAAAGAAGCACGGACACTGACCGGTGGAAGCCTGTCATCTTGCGCCTGTTCCCCATGTGGATATGCAGCGCAAAGTTGTCGTTCGGCGCGCTGCGCTGTAACCGAGACCGGCCCATTTTTTATATGAATGCTAAGCTAAGCACCTTGTTTGTCTAGGAATCAGCGTTGCTGCGAGCTCGCTTGGCCCGGTTCTTCCGAGATCAGTATCTCAGAACGGCACTCAGCACCCCAGCACAGCACCGGTTCGTCGGAACAATTCTCAGTCCGTGCCCTGAGGCGCCCGCCGGCGCCCCAACGCCTGGAGAACGGCCGGCCGGGTCCGCTCGGGCCGCATCTGCATAGGGCGTCAGTATCGAGAGGGTTCTAATCAATCGCCGCTGCTTCCAATCTAGAACAAGCACCGCCCCGGCACTCCGGGGCGGTGCGTCTCCCGCGCTGGGCGGCCGCTCGGCGGCACGGACAGGAGCCGCGCTGGGACCGGGCCGCACCGACCGGAACTCCTCACTGATTAGCCGAGGTGCGCAACAGCAGGAGTGCCGGCGGCCGATGAGCGACGCGGCACTCCGTTAGGCTGACGTGTCGTTTCTCCGATTTTGACCAATACGCTTGACACTTCAAACGGGCTATGCGAGATTTCTAGCTGGTTTCTTTTTCTCTCTGTCTAACGTTTTTGGAAGCCCGCATCATGCTTACCAATTGCCACCTATGGCGTGATGGATCCAAGTGCTTTCGTCCCCATCTCATTCCCTGTTTCATGGCTTGCCCCGAAATGGCAAAAGAGAATCGCTTTGTCGCCGTCTCAGGCCACGAGCAGAATTCCAGAAGACGACCGTGGCCCCGGTCATTCGGCGTTCCTCCTTTAATGGTGTTTTCTTTGCGTTCCTCAGACTCCATTTGTCGCTGGCTTTCGCCTGGTCCATTTGTTGGATCTCGATTTGCCCTTGACTTGATTGAAAATGTGTGTGCACGGCGGAACAGCCCACTGGGGAGACAGGGCAGAGTCCCTTCCAGTTCGGCAGCAGCCCTCATAACTCTGAATAGCTTTAATGTTAGCTCTCTGGTGCTGTATGGAAACAAACTGCCGAAAAACAGCACTGGTTCTACCAACTTGGAAAACATGCCTACATCCACGACTGAAAACATTCAATCACTACGCACGTTTGGCGTTGGCTTTGCTCTGTGCTGTCAGAAAAGCTACTTCGTCTCAGCAGCTCGAACAGCCTATGCCTAGGAAGAGCAGTCCATTGAGCTTAAATCGATTGGCGGTACGTTTGCTGGGCTGTACTTAAGCTCCCAACCCCACCTGCCAAGTCTGACGAAAGCTTTTGTGCGCAGCTGCAACCATCCACGTGCCTCGACATTCGTCGAAGTCGAACGAATCTAATTCTCGAGCTTGTCTTGACTGAGATCCTGCATATTCGAAATGTTGCCGTCGACCTACCCAGCCGAGTGGGCGTCTTGCGACATTCTAATAAATGCTCGATTGCTCTGGCTCCACGGAATCCGCTCAAGCTCAGGAAGTGGAGTATGGGCGTGGATCACGGGCGGAACGAGCGACGAGGCATGGGGGCTGCGTGGAGAGGAAACACCAGTGCGGATCAGATGTGGTCACAACTGAAATGGTATAGTGAATGTAAACATGAGAGTCTGTTTGTTCAACAGCCCATCAGACATGTAGGGCGGGGCGCATCCGGACAGAACTTCGTTCCGCATTTCTTCGTATATGCAGACGATCGTATTGCATTTCTTCGTATACGCAGAGCTTCGTATCTCGTATTTTTGGGGGGAGAGGGGTACTCAAAATTTGCCGTCGTGTTATTGGTCACTCGGAAAGCTTCATGTTGATTTTTTTTTGGCATAGAGGCTTCAGACATGACATGACTGTTCTGATGACGCCATTACACCTGATGGTCACCAGAGGATCAGCAACCGAAAAGTTATTTGATCAATATCGTTATTTTCTGACATATCAGTCAGAATAATTATTATATTTGTCATGATAAGATACTCTAGATGCCAAGAATTCGTCCTGGTGGTCAAGGGAGTAAGGACGTTGGCTCTGGTCCCGATGGCGCCGGGTTCGAGACCCAGAAACAACGAACCGGGACTCAAACTATATGGCCCGACCATTCATAGTGCAGTCAGTTGGTAACTGACCAGAGAGGGCAAGCCCGGCACGGGGAGGCCTTGTTGCAACGTTGTGCGGCACGAAAAAGACCCCTCTGCGGTCCTCGGGTTAAAAAAGCCAAACGCAAAATTGCCCGTTTAAATGGAATTGCATTACTGGGTGGTGGGTACAAGGTACAGGCAACAAGCACTGCTTAGCATGTAGGTGCTCTGAGCCAAAAGCCGTCCATGCATACCATTCGGGAAAAGTTCCTAAAAAGAGAAAAGGAGCTCATTTTAATCGTTCTGCAAAACGACGCAGAAAACTTTGTTTTGCATCTGCAAATATGCCTATACGGTGATATTCGTATCTCATGGAGAGAGGGGCAGAGACATTTTCCTCCATAGGACTAATGTTTAATTTCCCCAAAAATGGGGGGATAGCCTTCCCCGCTCCCTGTTCCTACGCCCATGGTCTGGTGCATTACCGTCACGGAATCCAATCTACTTACACAAAAAGGTGCCTCGCTGACCTGTAAAGCGGGCTCTTGCTGATCTGAAACTGCTGCTCCGTGTTGGCATACAGATATTAGGATTTGCTTCATTTTATACATCTTCAGTCTACTAAAGCATGACACCAAGGTGATGTCTGGAAATAATGGCCTAAAAAGGATTTTACTCATCCCTCGACATTCTGGGACATTCCTGCGCACCTGCGCCTTACCTGAGCCCACCGATCGAAATGCATTTTCTTATTTGCAATATACGCATAGCCAAGCCAGTGAACATAATTGGCCTTGCTAAAAGGAAGGAAGACATGCAAACGTCGTTGTGCGCAAAAGTAGAAATGCATAAATATAATAAAATGCGATACTAAAATCTGCGTATACGGAGAAATGAGATATAAATATTTGCATATACGAAGAAATGCGATACCAAGAAATGCACATACGAAATGCGGATACGAAGAAATGCGTAGGGGAAGCGGCCCAATGGGCGCCACCCTGCGTAACTGCTCCACCCTCTCCCACCCCATTATCTCCTAAATGAGACAGCTGATTGGCAGATAAAGGATATTTTCTGAGAGAGACAGCATGTCTGCAAATTCAATCTCTTCCTTTTCCTCCCTGTCAGTGGTACAGACGTGTGGCTGGTCCGTGAAGTTTCAATGGAAATTTGAGATAATTTTCTGCCTTGTGTTGCCCGTGTATAACTGTGCCATCAATACTGTGAGGAAAAATCGATCCTATACAGTGCCTCCGTTGTGGAATTACGCTTCCCATTTGACCAGAATAGAGATGATATGCTTGCGCGTTTTTTTGTCCGCGGCTAGTTTTCTTACGGTAGAGCCATTGCCCTTTTTGCGCCACCATTTGTCGGGCCTTATTGCGCCAGTAGCGCAATCGGGGAAGGATAAGCTAACGGTGTGCTGATGGTTGTTGTGGTGTTTCGGCTGCAGAGGAGACACGTTGAGAGTAAGGTAGAAATGTCGCCAGAGCCTTCGTGGAATGAATGTAATCCTTAGCCCTCTCCCCTCCCCCTCGCAGAGTCTTTCTAACCCTCGCCGTCCACTGGCCGCAGAAACTAATGTAAACATCATCTTGTTTTCATGCACCACGTAATCAGCGCCCGAAGTCTCAGCCAGCCCCCAGGCCGAGAATCCTGGCGACACCTTAGGAACGAGAGCCTCTCATCACTCTTGTGACTAAATGTGTTTAAGATTTTAGCCATTTCATTTAGAAGGGTGGCTATTCGCCGACGGCACTCGCTGTGCCCTTAGGAACCAGGCGACCTTGGTGTGCCCTGCATCGCGGGATTTACTTGTCACTGCAGGACTTTGCTCCCTGACATGCTAAAATAGACCCTGAAGCGGAAGAATGCACCCTTTTTGTACCCCAAAACTCCCTTGATTTCGCTAACCTTCTTTCGACATTTAGGAAATACATGACCACTTTATTTTCGGGTTTAAAAGAGGAACATTTCCGAATCACAAGAGGGATATGATCCCATACCCACTGGATGCGCCTGTGTAGCCACCTCCGTGGGGCCGCCCAGCATCTTGTCGGGATTTGGGCATCTCTCCCCACCTGTTTGCAGGCAATTACAAAAAGAATAAAAGTGGAACTGTTCATGATATACCAGTAGTTCATATACCAGAGAAGTTCATTATACTTTTTGCCGCTGCAAAGTGCCTGAAACTCAGTATCATTTCCATGGTGGCGCATTGAGGCACACCATGTGGCGCAAATATGGCAGGTTTGCCCTAACTGCGCCTTTGGCGACGTCTTGCTAGAAACTGAACAACAAATAGTAGGCAAAGGCTGAAGTTTACAACACCGGAGATTATGGTGGTCAAAAGACCGAAAGAGGTATATGAGAAAGAAATAAAACGATTTTTCCATGTCATAGTCATAGTGCCCGTTTTTCGAAAAGGTGACGCAAATTGGGCAGCTTCCCCCATACGAAGAAATGCGCATACAAAGATTTGCGTGTAAGAAGTTCTGCGATACGAAGAATTGCGTATACAAAGTTTTGATGTCACGAAGTTTTCCGATACGAAGATTCGCATACGAAGAAATACGATACGGTGATATGCGATACGAAGATTTGTTTACGAAGTTCTGCGTACGAAGAAACGCGATACGAAAAAAATGCGATACGATGTTCTGTCATGGAACCGGACTCGATGCAAGTAGTAGTCAGTTGCAGGAATCCTTGCGTTTGACTTCCACCCATGGGTGGAGCCTTTCCGAAAATGTTGGTGAGGTCGAAACCGGATTTTCGTCGAAGAAAAAATGTCGTCTCACGCACCACTGATCGTAATATTAAGATGTGCCCCGACCACTGGTTCATGGTTTGTTCCATCTTAATCTATTATGACACTTTCAAGTACATCTGTTGATCTAAAAAGAGGATCTGTGGTGTGCGTATGTAGAGGCCAACGTTTTAAGCAGGACCAACATGTTTTTATTTAAATGCAGTTGACCCTCCTGTGTAAAACAAAGATTTGAGCCAGGATGACGTAACCAACTTGTCAAATTACCTTTACGTTTATCATAACGTTGGGTGTAATCCATAAAAAGTGGCTCATGTGTATACTTTTATGGGCATATTGAGTGTGGCCAAAGTCGGTGGAGCCAAAATCCATGTAGCCGTGTATCATAATGTTGGGTGTGATCCATAAAAAGGGACTTATATTTATGCTTTTATAGACACACTAAGTCTAGTCAAAGTTGGTGAGGCTGAAGCTAAAGCTGATGGAAGCTGCCTAACTTGCGTCACCTTTCCGAAACAGGGGCAGTGTGACTATGCTATGGCATAAAACATCCTATTTCATTCTGATATACCTTCTCTGATCTTTTGACCGCCGAAGCATCTGGCGTTTTAAGACTTGGGTCTTTTTCTACTATTTTTCATTTAATTTCCAGTGAGACACTCCAAAGGCGCAATTAAGGCAATCCTGCCGTATTTGCGCCATATGACGTGAGTTATTGTGCCACCAAAGAAATGATACGGAATTCCAGGTACTTTTGCGACAGCGAAGGAGACAATATACCGCTGTTTAACATATTTGACCAGTTCCACCCACTGCTCCGCCTTATACCTTCATATCTGTGTCCCACATTTTCCCTCTTCTTCCTTTTGTTCTATGCACTGCCATTCGTTCCTTCTCTCCGCCACGCACATGGCTTCAACACCCACGGTAAGTGCACCATCTCTTTATTTCAACACTTGCGCGACATTTTTGTTCATAAAAGCTATGGAGTGCAACGTCAGGAGGGCAAAATGCCGGCAAGAAACAAAAACGAGCAAGCCTTCTTTGGTTGTGGTTGCCCCGCCACACTCATATGAACATGCTTCTTTGGCAGAGGCTGCTCTGCCGAACTCAGCGACAAAAGTCGCACAGGTAGCCGTGAGATGTTCCAGCGCCTTCCGTGCATTCCCTGTGGCTCTACTTCTCGCACTTGGTGCACATGAGCCACACCTCACTTTCTCCTATAACGCCTTCGCCACACATCAGACACGTATCCGCAGGGCCTATTTTAACATGTTAACTGGGGGGGCAAATGCCCCCCCAGTCGGACACTTTGCCCCCCCAGTCAAGATCCTTTGCCCATGCAAAGAAAAAAACAGCCAGGTGTACTAGCGTACCCAGGAAGGTATTCCATAAACCGCTGCGCTCGCAAAGCAGCATCTTATCAACGAAGGATGTGTTGAATCACTGAGTAATGTGGGAGTACACTTAGAAGCATCACTTTATAATACGTATTGCAGGCACACCTAGTGACCGCTGGCGAGCGTGTTTCGTAATTAGTACGCCGGCACTCGATGGCGCGATTGTCTGGTGGGCGGCCAAGGCGTTTCATTGCATGGTAAGCACTGATGATAACCATCTTTGATGTGTTCAAGCGCAAGGAAACTGAAGGGTGAGCTGGTGCGCAGGGCGGTTTCGCTGTGGTGAGATAAGGTTTATATGAATGCGGTAACAGTCCAGCAGTGTTGTAGTCATCACCAATCATCCTGATCCGAAAACCCTGCTAAAATCCCGGTACCTGATTGGTAGAACTTCATTGAACTAGGCGGTTATACCCGAGTTTTACGCGAGGAAAACAGAAAATTAATCAGTCATATATTAAAACCGTCAATCTTGCTGCTCCTAGTGCATGGGTTTGAGCATCCCATGAGCATGCTTCATCTGCTTAACGAACGTGGCATGGCCCAGACTGCAGATAATGACGAATGTTGATGATATCTCACTGAGGCGGGACTAAGGCGAATATTTCATTCTGAGGTGACTTTTTTTATTTTGGGGCCGATAACCTGGAAATGGAGAAGTTTATTCTGCCTGCGTTGGAACAGCTTTTACACTTCTGCGCAGTGTTTAAAAACATATGGCCAAAATTCGGTGAGAAAATGTATTTTGGGGATAGATTAGATCAACAGAAACTATCCCGGAGAGGCAACCTACTGTCTCATTTAGGGAAGAATCGAAGCTGCCGCAACATCTCGCCAATATTCTGGCCATCGTTTGCAGACTGTGACTTATATATTTGAAGTACCACGCCTTGCCATGCCACGGTAACCCACGGTGCCGGTCTGGCAATTTCCCGCGCGTTCTTAGACGTCAGGATATTAAAGGACCACCTGCGTCAATGCAGAAAGTACCTTTTATAACGGAAGTCTGTGCCACTATGGCTGCACCACGAGAAAAAGCCGAATTTTGGTTGACCGGTGCTCAGAACTGCCTTCGCGGGGAGAAGTGCTGCAGCAATATTTTCAGTCCCACCGTGTGGATAGGCTTACCCAGAGGTAGGTGAAAACACAGATCGTCCGCGAAATGATGAAGGTGTGGAACAAACCCCGCATTCTCACTGCACCGGAGCGGAACGTGATGAAGCTCAACAGGAAGCTTGACCAGTACCAAAGGCAAATTCTGGAGGTTCACGCCGGAAATTGACAAGAAGAATGGATTTAGGGACAACCTTAACAATCTTTTTGACCTTGCCTTTGTCGGCACCATTAAGATCATCAAAACCAAGAGGATAAAGACATTCTCTAGGCCCAAAGGGAGCCAGGTCGCCGAGGCGTCATGGTGGTATTCGATAAGTTCCCTTCTGAGAAGGAGGAGCGAGCTCTTCAACGACAACAGTAGGCCGAAGCTTTAAAGGGCCCGCCGTAAAATTACACAGCAGACCGAGCATGAGGCAACTGCCCAGCTGGGATACTCGCCTACCGACAACACACAACTGACAGATCAGGATGACTCGCAGCCCTTGGCCATGCCTTCGAAGCGGCCCTGCAGGAGAGCCAAGAACATCGCCACTCCTGGTCAGGCAGCAGCCCTCGATCGGACCAAGCTCAATGATCGCTCTGGAGTTCACTTCCTATCGGCGACGGCTTCGGTCCTCGGCCACGACTCCTCTGAACTGGCGATCACAGAAGCTCGGGCAGGCGCGCACGTAGATCGCAGAGGAAAGCCATTACGGACGAAATCTAGCATTCTTTCTTCGCGTCACCCAAGCTGGTGGTCCACTGGGACGGCAAACTGTTATTGACGATGGAAACGAAAAGGTGGATCGACTCTGTCATTGTAACCAGTCCAAGAAGTGCCGCCAAGCTCTTCGGTGTTTGGAAGTTGCAAGTAGAGCCGGAGCAACGCCAGCCGACGTTGTCGCGCTTTGTCTGGAAGACTGGGAGGTTTCGGACAACGTCGTCGGCATGAGCTTCGACAACACCTCCAGCAATACTGGACAAGTTGTGGGAGCAAACACGCTTCTTCAGCAGAAGCTTCAGTGACGGCCTATTCACTTTGCTTGTCGTCATCATATTGTCGAACTGGTGGCAGAGGCGGCTTTCTCCACACGCTTCGGTCCGTCTTCGGGACCGGGATCTCCTTGTTCAAGAGCTTCAAGAAGAGATGGAGGCTCATTGATTGGAACAAGTTTGAACCTATGGTGTATGAAGACCTGGAGCCAGCAGTGGCCGCGACGTTTTTCTCTTCCAATGATCGTTTCGTTGCCCTCTGCCGTGAGAAGCTCGCCGAAATCCAGCCTAGCGATGATTATCGTTGGTTCTTTGAGGTCTCGATTATCCCCTTTGCTCAAGAGCCTCCACGGGGAATCAAGTTCCCCAGCCAGGTGCTCTCCAACGTGCCAGATAGATGGTTCCATCGCGCCAGATGGATGGGGCGCATAATCTGCGGGATCAAGATCTTCTTGTTTTGCCATCAGTTCTGCGTGACTCTCAGTGGATTGGGAGCACTCAAGCGCTTCGTCTCTTTTATGGTTGTTTTGTACGTCAGTGCATGGTTCTGCTCTTCATCGGCGGTCAGCGCTTCCGTGCACGACCTGGCCGTTCTGCAAAGCCTGATGTGAATGCTGAAATTTCGAAGGGGATCTCCAAGGAGTTTGCCGATCACCTATTTTCTATTATGACATTACAGTCGACATATGATTTATTATAACAATCACCTATTACGGTGCCCCAGCGAAGAACTGACTGGTGTGTCGTTCTTCGACGAGGGCGTGCCGTGTGAGATGAAGACGAGGATGATCGCGGCACTCCAGGAACAGGGATCGGAGAGTCCTCCCAGCAAGCGCAAGTGGATCTCGCAGAAAACGAGGTTCTCGTCCCAGGCAGATCATCGTCGACTTCATTACCGCAAAGTCGGTGGGCAACCTGAAAGCCTACGGCAGCAACATGGACTTCCTTGCCGCCGATACCGCTGATTGGGAGACAGCACCTGGTTTCACGAACGCTAAGGAAGTCCTGTGCGGGATCGCGGTAGTTAGCGACTTCGCCGAACGAGCTGTGGCTTTTATCCAAGTATACAACAAGGCACTGACGAAGGATGAAGGGAAAAAGCAGTACCTGCTGCAAGTCGTCGAATAGCATCGTCGCCAGAACTCCGAGACCACTAAGAGGACTGAAGTATCATTCCCACCTAAGCCACACTGCTGCCGACAGGGCCAGTGACCTATGACCTGAGACAGAATGCGAAGTGTCTTTCGATCCAGTGTGTCAAAAGGAGTACTATGATGTGTATTTTATGCATATCGTGCGCATGGTTTAAAAAACTGAAGCACAAAACACGTTTAGGGGCATTTCAGACACATCTCTCCCTGAGCGAATGTCCCAGGGATCACAAGTCCATGGAGAATGAGTTCTTGCTGGGGATAAATGAAATGGTGTTCTTTGAATTTAATGGGCTCGGAATGAACAAAAGCCGGCGCGAATTTCATCGAAATAAAATAAAATCCAGCACAAACGACATACAGTCTTCGTGTGAAAGTGCTTAAGAGTGCTGGACCAAGGTCATATTTTGCACACATGATTTCCTCCAAAAGACATATCAGTTAATGACAGAGTGCTGTGGAAGTGTTCATCGTAATTCGCCCTTATATATGTATATATATATATATATATATATATATATATATATATATACATGTCCTTTCCGTAGGAATATATATATATCAAGTGGACAAAATTCAGTAAGGAGAACACAAATGCCGGGGGGGGGTCTCAGCCAACGCGTCTCGTTCGCAGAATTGCCCCCGCAGTCATTTTTCCTTAAAATAGGCCCTGCGTATCCGTGTCGCTTGCAGACTCAGTTATTTCCCTGCTCTTCTTCCCTTCACTTCCTTTCGGCTTTGCCTTGTCCCTGCTCTTCTCTTTTTCCCATTTTCATTTTTTTGTACCCTATCGTTCATGGGCAAGCTAAACAGAATTGAGACCTCTGGAAGCGATGTTTGCGCTTGTTCTCCATCTTGCTTGGCTTGAGCAGTGCCAGGAGCCGCTCAATGTCCGCCTCAATGCAGACCTTCCCCATCTGCTGTCGCCTCCATCAGTGTCCCAGTCATGACACTGATGAGCTCTGTGTCAGCGCTTCAGCGCTTGTCAGGTTACCCGGGCTCTCCCGTGTGGACAACTGGCGCGCTTGTGGCTATCTGGAGCCACCGTTGGCCTCGCTGCCGGTCGCAGCACTGTCTGAGCCGATGTTATGAGGGTTTGGGCTGTGTGAAGGTGGGCCAAGAGGAGCGGGGCTGGCCTGGTATCGCGTTGTGGTGCCTTTCCTACTGGTGGGATCCCCCTGCTCGTCGTCCCTCGGCACCCACACGTCCTCTGCAGTCTGGAAGTCATTGTTCCAGAACGGACAAGTGACAAGGGGTATAAGTCCCATAGCCCTGAACGCACTTACTGCTTTTTCAGCCGAGGCAGCCTTCAGGAAGACCTGACCCGGGATTTCTGCCATCTCATACTGTGTGATGCGCTGACCGGGGTAGGCCCGCAACCACTGGTGGGACAGCTCGGCCGTCTTTGCATGGTACGAGTTGAGGAACCCGTAGTCTAGGGAATGGATCTTGTGGGACATGTGTGGCGGGATACTGACCATGTGGATGTGGTTAGTTCTTGCGAACTCCCATATTTCTGCGGAGATGTGGGACAAGTCGTTGTCCACTATTAGGAGGACGTCATGTCCTTCGCGTGCCCCACTGATGCACGAGAAGAGCTGTAGCCAGGCCAGGAACGTGTCACAAGTTGTCCACCCGTTGTCTGAGACGGCGAAGATCGTCTCCGGAGCCGCCCCGCGCTGGACCTGCTGGCTGAGGTGTTTGCGCGGGAAGATCATCTGGGGCGGGTATGCGCGCCTGACGTCGACATGCAGTGAGTGATGGTTATGTTTCTACCCCTCTCAGCAGAGGCCACTGTTGCAACGCGACACGCCCCCTTCGGTTACATGACTATGGGTGGGCGTGGCACCGTGGTGTTCTTAGTTTCGTCAACGTTGTACACTCGTGGTGCGCCGAATTTGCACTTGTTCCGCTCATGGATTTGGCCGCGGAACCGTTCCACAATATCTCTGAAGCCAACAAGGCGGTTGACACTGGTAGACTCTGAATTGTTTCGTTTTCAGAGTGATGTCAAGGTGACGCTTTCGGAACAGTCGCATCCACTCTGTTATGGCCATCCTGTCCTTGAACCCGCGATTGACTCCCTTCATGTCGGCAACGCTAAACACAATGCGGCGGAACTCAGTCTCGGTAAGCCCGTGGAACCTGGCGCTCATCTCTTTGATGTAAGTAACTATCTGCTTCCCACATTCTTCACTGAAAATCCTGCGCGGGCCGCTCTCCTGGACGTGAGATAAGCACCCTGACCTTTCTCTGATGCGACTGGAAACATGGTATCGAAGGTTTGTTTTTGATATTCTGGAAGACGAGGGATTGAGATGACTACGGCACCATGTGACGAAAATAGAAAAGAAACAGGGGACTGGGTTCAGTGTGAGAGTGCGTCACGGCAGAAAAAAATAGAAAAGGAAGCAGTGAATAAATGAAGCCGCTCACTAAGGTAACTGGAATTGCTGTATGGACTAACCCAAACTTCAGAGATGCTTTCTTGATAGACATTCCACTTGCCACACTGTTCTTTGCTTCAGCCAAATCTATGGTCCACGGTGGTTTACACATCTTTTGGTGTTTAACCAGCGCGATCCGCGAGCACTGGAACAAGACAGTATTCACTGGCCAAGAATGAATTACTCATAGTTGCGACTAGGAACCAACACTTATCCATCATAAACCCAACCCCGTTCTGAACATTGCCAGGATGCATCCATGCATTGTGGGGTGGGCTGCTGCACAGACAGTGAGAGGTCCTTGCAGCCCGGCAGGGCGCTGAGCAGACCCGAAGGAGGGGACTTCATAGGCGCATACTTGGTAGGCGATGTGCGTGGTCCCTTTTGGGTCGAAAAACGCCTCGCCCTTAAGCCACCCCTCAAAAAACCGCCAAAATTTGAAAAAAAAAGTTTTTCCCGCAAGACCCACTGCAGCCCGTGGGTGTCGCCATGATTCTCGTCCTAGGAGATGTTTGCAAGATTTGGGGATGTGATTCCATGATGAATGGTAAAACGAGATATTTTAGATTAGTTTTCTCGGCCCGCACTTTCGCAGGGGCTGAACGGGCTCGGTGGGGGGTAGGAGCTACAGCCACCCACGAGGGTTGTAATGGCGTTTTTGCCTCACTCCCAAGGAATCCTCTCTGCAGCCGAAATCCGCCGGCGATTCAATCCTTAAGTACGTCCCTGGCACATACGAAATGGTGGAACAACCATCAGCACACCGTTGCCTGGTCCTATCCTAATAGCGCCACTGGCGCAATAGGGCCCGACAAATGTGGCGTCAGTAGGACAATAGCTCCACCATAACAAAACTCGCCGCAGATAAAGACTGCGCGCACGATCACCTCCATTCTGATCACATATAAAGCAGAATTCCATGTCGAAGACATTACATAGGATCAATTTGCTTCACGGCATTGATACCACAGTTCCCTCAGATATCACAAGTCAGAAAATTATTGCAAACTTGTAATAAAACTTTGCAGTTTAATGCACGTCTGCACCGCTGCCGGGGAGGAAGGACAAGAGACCAAGTCTACAACGATGCCGTCTCTCTAAAAGAGTATTGTTGGTCTGGCAACCAGCTGTCGTAACTAGAAGATAATGGGAGTGGTGCAATTAGGCAGGACGGCGCTCATTGGACATTTTCTCCTATAGGAAACTCCGTCCCTGCTTTCCACAAATATTCATCAAAAAAATGTTTCAGGCCCTTGATAATTCGTCCGCACATCGATAAAAATAAAAGATTAAAGTAATAAATAATTATTTTCGTTCCAATTGCACAGAATTTTACATAAGTTCGGATGGTTTTGCCCCAAACCTTGGGAATAGGCTGCTAGAGAGGGCTACCGCTTAGAACCACAGTTAAATGACATCTATCAAAGCAAACCTGAAACCACCGCTCAAGGTAGGTAGATGATGATGAACAAATCGCAAAAGTAAATTATTTTCGTCATCTGGAGCGTTTTCGATGCATTGCTTCATCAAACAACTGCAACACGTTAAAACTTAGCCTATCTCTCGCAAACTCCACATCGCTGGCCTAACGTCGACTTGAGGTTTTGAATAAACGAAGATCGTCTGAACTACCGTCTGGCGGAGATGGCTGAGCTGTTGCAAAAGCTGATGTTAGGTCGTCGTTCAATGGGCTCTGATCCTGTAAATGTCCTTGTCGAGTCCAACACCAATCATATATCGCAAATCTAATCAAACACTGCGAGCAGTGCGCGCGGCTGCCAATATTTGCCCGTCTGACGCCCATATAAGTTTCACAAGATATCCAGTACAGACTCCACTAGCCAGCATAGATTGATGGCACAAGCCCAGGGGTGGATCCAGGTGACAAGAAAGAGCAGAGGGAATGGCCTTCCCATCCCCGTGCAGTTTCCGAAGGGCTCATGCAAAAATAAAGCACCATGAAATAAATAACAACCAAGGGGTTCTCGGCCATCGAAGGGACCGCATCCCATTCACGGGGGCTCTCTCCGTTTAGCGGATCTGTAGGTTCACCGTTGTGCTGCAACACGATGGCGCCAACTCAGAGCGACGACGAAAATACCTTGTGCGTCACTTACTGCACGCGCTACCCAGGCGTTCTGCCTTTACTGGGTTCTGCACGTGACAGTCCAACGAGTGCCCTCACCGCTACGCGAGCAACTGGTGCTCTCTACCGGACATCGCAGCGAGGCGAGGCCGGTCAGCTGGTCCTGAGCTCGCCTCGGGGGCTGGTGGCCTGGCGGGGCTGCCGACCGCGCTCAGCTGTCACGAATCAGCCGTCCTCCCCGACCGTCGCCTCAGGGCCGCGTTCAATCGACCAGCTGCGGTCCACGGTATCCTCGAGGGCAGGACCCGCCCAGGCGCCCGGTCCGCTGGTGCTCCCCAGCCTCCGTGCAGCCGCACCGACCACACCCAGCAGCGCCCGCCCTGCCAGCCGTGGGGGCGGGCGGCCAGGCGTGAGGCTTCATTAGTCACTGGAGCGACCGCATGGCGGCGGCGCACAGTTTGTCTCGCCCGGGCAGATCGATACACGGCGCAGCATCCGGCCCCCGCAGCTGCTGACGGACGTCCAGGTCCGGCAGCTGGTTACTGACGAACATATGGCTCCTGCAGCTGGCCACTGACGAACGTTTGGCTCCGGCAGCTGGCTACTGACGTACGCCCTGCTCTCGCAGATGACTACTGACGAACATATGGCTCCGGCTCTTGGCTACTGACGAACATTCTGCTCCCGCAGCTGGCTACTGACGAACGTATGACTCCGACAGCTGACCACTGACGAACGTGTGGCTCCGACAGCTGGCCACTGACGAACATATGGCTCGGGCAACTGGCTACTGACAAATGCCCGGCTCCGGGAGCTGGTTTTCGATGAACGAATGGCTCCGACAACTGGCCACTGACGAATGTCTCTCTCCTACAGCAGCTTTACCACCGAATATATGGTTCCGGCAGCTGGCTTTTAACGAACATCTTGCTCCTGCAGCGGCTACTCCAACGAATAGTTATATAGTTCCGGCAGCTGGGTTCTGACAAAAGTCCGGCTCCTGCAGCTGACTTCTGACGAACGTCTGGTTCCTACAGCTGGCTACTGCCGAATGTCCGGCTCCGGCAGCTGGCTACTGTCGAACGTCTGGCACCCATGGCTGGCTGGAGGGCCCACTCCGGCCGAGGCGTCCAACATGGTCAGCTGCATCTACAGGCTATAGCTACATAAGCCTGGCCTCGTATAGGAAAGGCCGGGCTAGAGCTTTCGCTTTCGGGACGGCTGGAATGGAACATCCATGTCCGTGCAGGGTACGAGCTAATTCAAACACCTGGTACTGTAGATGGCCCAGATGGAGCATCTGTGTTCGCTGCGGTGAGCCATTGAGGGTCTTGATTCCAGCCGAAAGCTGGAAATTCGAAGCTGGGATGGACGACGAGCTCCGTATACCAACAAAGTGGCGATTCATGCAGCTGCTACAAGCCCGTTGTGCCCGTCGTGTCCATTCGACCTGTTGGGGCCATTGGCCCGCCGCTTGAGTGAATGCCAGCCGGGGTCTTTGTAGCGGTGCGGATCGCCATTGGACGCTAGAGTTGGAATACCCCGGTCCAGGCCGACCAAGGGTTGTCGCGGTGGTTTGAGACGGATCGAGAGGTGTCTCCGATGATGATGTCGCAGTGTGGGTAACTGGAGCGAGGCTGCCGAGGATGATCAACCCTATGCGGGGATTCGTCCCAGCCCGAATGGCCCAGCACATTGTGGGCTGGGACACAGCATCCGTCCCAGTCCAGCACAGCACAGCTGGCCCAGCCTAGCACAGAACAGCCAGCTAGCCTTTGTGGGAGGAGGGCAGGGGGTGGTTGCTACCCCCATGAAGTTTTTCTGGGAAACTCATCGAATAGCCCTCACCAGCTGCCTGGAATTTGTAACTGCTGATCTTTCGACGTATTTTCCAAAATTCGAATAATGATTACCGAGTCGTGTGAGACCACCGAGTTATGACACAATTATCGAGGGCCTCCCAACCGTTTTTCTAGGCCTGAGCCACATTTTGGCTTCCTCATCAGGAGTCTGACGAGATGTGGAGACAGTTTTCAGTATGGTTCTGTTTGGGATTATGCTTGTAATACCTGGGGCTTTGAATTGCCCGTGGCCTCCCAAAGGCCATGTGAGGCCTTACCGTATTTCGTTCCCTGACCTTATCCCGTCATTCCCTGGGGGGAGGGGACGTTTAACGCCCGCTGGCGCATTTCTTAGATATCTCCCCAACGAATGAGCGAAGCGTCCTGAAGCTTTCAGCACCTTTTCTTACATCAGTTGTGCACATCCGGACAAAGCTTTGGAAAACAGGTCATCTTTGGTCACATCTTTACGACGTCACAAAGACAACCATGTTTTGCCATTCGACGCTCAATTTTATTTCACCGCCGTGTGGTCGGTGCTCTAACAATGCATGGTGACTGTGGTTTGCACTGTATATCAGCATGACCTGAGAGTTCAATATGGGGCTTCTCGGGCCTCACGCTAGGTCATCCTGGGTGAGACATGTATTTTTCACATTTACAGGTCCACTGAGAATACATTTAGAAAAGGAAGTGAATACACTAATTTTTAGATACTGCCATATAGATCAGCGAACTTTCTTGTCAAAAAGCGCACGTGCAATTTGCACAGCAGTTTTTTGCAACATTGCATTATTTCACCGTAATTTGACCATTGGAGATTTTAAGCAGATTTCAGGTTAGTGAGTAAACTGATGGCGTCTGACGTTCTGGGTGGCCGGTGAGGAGATATCGGCCTTCGCAATGCTGTGCAGCATTCTGTGCAAATGTGGAGTATGGGACAACTTTACCTGTAGGATCATGCATATTGTCAGATGGAGGTCGCTAACGTGCTCGTGGTACTTGGTATCTTTCAGTTTGAAACCAGGAAATGTTGCGATGTTGCGTGTACATGATAACTGAGGCCATCTCAATGCTTCTTATGTTCGCCCCCACCCCCTTGGCGAAATCCTGGATCCGCCCGTGACGCAAATCGTCTTTTCATGTTTCTGACCTTAATGGTCGGCCTGACCTTAATGGCTGATTCGGATTATGTGCATCATTCGCTGAAACACTGCAAGGTGCATTCCAGTTTTACCCCCGAGACCACATTCTGGTTTCACCTCCGAGACCACATTTCGTCGGTGTTGCTGATACCACGGATGACCGGTTTTGCATTTTCTCGGCACTAAAGTTGGAGTGACCATGTTTCCTCTCTTGGCAGCTGTCGTCCACACGTTCTCTTGAAAGAATGAAGCCAGCTGGTGATTAAGATTAAACGTTAAGGACGAGATGAGACTATTTTGTATGAGAGTAGATTCAAATTTAAATTCAAGCGAAACTGTTATGAGGACATAAAGCATCCTCTATGCGTCATACTCCACAATTGATGACTGCTCTCCTGCATTTCAAGAGCTCAGTTTGCGCTTAAATTTGATTATATTCGATATGGACGAGACAGATAAAAGCATGATAACACTGTCCTGGGAGATACGTAACCAAAAAGGACGAATATTACACAGCGTCGTGATGAATGTGGGTTGGCGACCATTTGCAGACACGTCAGATATTGCAGATACCAGTTACGAAGTTATGCGGATATTCACTGCATCTTTAACTGCAATGTTGTTTTCGAGTCGCAGTTGCGATCCTGGTTACCAAGTTACACATCCATCACGGCCACATATGAGCTGTTGTAATACCTCGTATTACATGCCGCATGCGACGTGCCTGCTTTTCATCATTATAGTATTGTAATATGTATATATGTATATTATCTATGTGTTATATAAGTAATTACATCACATATAGCATATAAGCCATAGCCATACATTGCAATAATACAAGTGCAAATTGGTGTCTCATATCGGCCATTCACGACCGAAATGAGGATTCACTTTCATTAATCATCAGGGAGGATTTCAGGACAGAAGCATTGTAGGCACTCGAAACACTTTCAGCTCACTTCGCTGCAGGACAAGAAGGCGTTCTGGAGAACTCTGCCAAGAGCAGTTTTGGCGCTCTGCGAACCGCAGGAGAAGTGACTTTGTCCGAAAAGCTCTCCTGCATGGTTTGCTGATCCAGACGGGCTTTCCTTCCGCCGACGCGCGGGCCGATTTCCATAGCTTTCCCGGCGGGCGAATCGCGTCATCCCGGAAGCGCCATTGAGAAGGCCTTATCGCCGGCGGCCCGGCCGACGTCGAGTTCGGCGGTAGGAGCGCCTCTCCCCGGAGGCGGCTGCAGCGTCGCCTGTGTTAGCCGGACGAAGTGTGGCGTCGTCTGGGTCGCCGCGGCTTGGACTGCTCCCCCTCGCCGCAAGTGTGGCGCGGCTGGCACCGTGCAGTTCGCGCAGACCAAACTTGAGCCGCGCCAAGTGCATACCTTCTTTGAACTTCACGCTGCGACCAACGTATTGTATGATTTCCCTCTTAGTTGGCCGTTTGGCTCGTTCTCATCGTAAGCAGGATGTGGCGATTTTTTCTACAGGCGATGTTTAAATTGGTCCTGTTTCGGGTGAACTCTGGCGGTCCGCTTCGTAGCGGTACCAACGCATGCAACAGTGGGGCCGTACCGCAATGGTATCAGGACCACATCGCAGCGGTACCAGGACCACACTGCCGTGGCGGCAAACACATTTCCAGGGTGATGCCTTACACGCCCCCGCCTCTTTGCAGTTCTAGCTCCCCCCTCCCCCAGCAGACAGATGAACGATCATCGAGAGGCTGATCGCCAAACCCCCCCCCCCCTCTTGCTAAAATCCCCGGTCAGCGCCTGAGTGCCAGGACCGGGCTGCCGCAGCACCACTTAGCGGCGGTACCTGGAGCTGGGCGACCGGGGCTAGTGAGGCTGCCGCCGCTGGCGGTCGGAGGCAGCGCGCCGCTCTCCGGGCTCTTTGTCGCTCGGTGCGGCCGGCACACCTGAATCGATCGCCGGCCGAGCCGTGGCCGGCGGCGGCGGCGCAACAGGCCGTCACAGTCGTCCGGCGGCGGCGGCGACGGCGGCAGCGCCAGCGACGGCGGCGGCGACGCAGCGGACCTCGGCAGCCCTCCGGTGGTGTTGGCCGGCCACCTGTGGCTTGCCCGTCCTCCGAGGCCTGACGGGTTCACCGGCGGAGCGGACCGGGCCGGGACGCTCTTCGCCGAAGGAGCATGGCTTGAGTTGCCGTGACGTGATACGAACGGACGGCCGGACACTCGGTAACCTGCACGAAGGAGGATATTTGTAAGTACCGTGAGTTAATGAAAAATGGACGGGTGGAGGCTTCTTGAACCGGAAGAAACGGCTTATGACGCACCGCTCTGTCGGAAGCCAAACAGCTGCAGCTAGCCTGCCCACCTGAAACCTCGGCTGAAACCGCGGGACCCCGCCTTCTAAACGGCACCCAGGAACACTGTCGCGACCAGCTGAGGACAGCGGTCGGGACCCGCCGTGAGTCGCTGAAACCGGGCGGCCGGCGCTGCCGTGACGTGACGCCGCGAGGTCCGGAGGCGTCACCGCCGGCCGGGCGGAGCCGCCGCGGACGCGGCCTGTTGTGGCTGGAGCCGCGCCAGGTCGTGATCGGCGCGGGCGGAACGGGCGGCTGCCGCCGGCCGGCGGCCGGCCGCGTGTGTGGTCCGGGGACGGCGGAGGCGCCGCGCAGCCGACCGGCCGTCGTGATCGGACGGCACGGGCTGCGGGGACCCGCCACTGCCGTTAGAGCAGGAGCTAGCGACGGACATTCGACGAACCGGATTGAAACTGACCGCGGACGGACTGGCCGTGTTTTCAAAATAGCACCTGGGGGAGCAGCATCCGTGGCTAGATAGGTCGTGACCTTACTGGTAGGATCAGGACAAAGCTGCGGCATCCGGCGGTGCCGGATCCATGCAGTGGGCCGTGAAGGTCTCGCCCACGGTCTGAGCGCCTCCCACGCGCCGAACCCTGTCTGATCCGCTGAACTTTTCTCCAGTGCTGCTGGACCAGTGCAGGAACCAAGCCGGCAATTGCTGGCTGCAGCCGAGGCCAATTCGACCGGCGTGCGGAGATTGTTTTCTGGTGCGGAGAGGTGATGACTGGCCGGCGCGCAGATTCCGGAATTGGTGTACAAAGGTGACGATGGATTAGCAGAGGTACACAGCGGCAATGTCCCGGACAACGCTTAGCGTGTAGGAGCAGTGACTTGTGCTGGAAGTCAGTGATCAGCGCGCAGAGACAGTGAGTAGCGAGCGAAGGCGACCTCTTCGCACTGACAGTGGCCGGCAAGCGGAGACATTTACTAAGGTTACCAGTGATCGCCGTGAATCAGGGACCGCGCAGGACTGACCCAGCCGCCGTGACACGTCTCACCCCCGTGACGGCAACGTCCGAGGAGGAGACCGCCAAACGTCGCCGCCGAGGAAGGGGCGCCAGGCGCCGCTCACGGGAGAGGACGTCCACCGTAACGCGCCGCCCGGCTGCAGATCTCACTGGACCACATTGCCGCCGCCGGGTATGTACCTAACCGGGTGTGTATCGCACGGCGGCGGTTGATGTCCTGACCTTTCGTGATTTGTATTTGCTGGCACTCCCCAGTACCAATCATCACATAGCACTGTGATGTTTTGATAATTTCAGTTGAGTTTTAGCTTCCCATTGTAAATGTTTATGGCATCAGTCCCGTGTGTACAAAATTATAAATCACATTACATTAGCCATTGAACATTCCAGTCTGCCTGGAACGAAACAGGATATTTTTGTGTATTTGTCCGGAAAGAATTTGGACGACTGCGTTGCATTTACATTTTGTGTATTGAAGTTTATTTCTGAACCCATAGGCGTTGTTTCTGAAAACATAGTCGTTTTCACTATTATATTAGTGTCCCCATATCACTATAATCGGGACACGAAAAATGCTTTGCAGTCTATCAGTCAAGTGCGTGGCAGTATCTTTCCACGCACTTGGCTGGTGTCACACCGACGATTAGACGAAAATGACGAACGCCGTCGAACGTAAAACGAGCTGGACATGTCGCACGCGTACCTAAATTTTTCAGATGCGCTACGACTACCACGCAGCCGTTATGCTCGTCACCGATGTACCTGATAAGAGGGTTGAATAAGGTTGAACGAGGCTGAAGACTATGAAGAACACCATCGAAATATTTGGAAATAAGGCTGGCTTTGAAATGCTTCACTTTCTTACACGTGCACGTTGTGCACCCGTGCCTGTCTGCGGTCATGACCAGCAACAAACCCCGATGCAAATTGTCAGAGCGGCCTGGAGAAACATACGCATTTAGCACGTCGTTACAGACATGAAAGCTTTTGATTATATTGTATCGTATTTTGTACTTACGACTGATTGTAGGTTTTTAGATATGCCATCCGCCAAAAACTGGGCATGGTTAAACCTTTTATATTCATCTAAACCTTCGTCCAGCTGCCGTTTAATGTGGCCAATGCCACACCGGGTTTTACGTTTCACGGGCGTCGTGTGTAAAACTTTAATGGCACGGTCCGTCTTTTGCGTTTTAGATCTCGGAGTGGCGTCCACTTTACACAAAAATGATTACGGAACCATACAGAAAGTTTACACAAGCATCAAGGTAGATGGGCATTCTCTTATGTTAATTCTTAACTGAAATCTAAGGTTTTAGAAGTGCCAGAACATCGGTCTGAAAGCATTAGCTGAGGGACGTCCGGATTGTGGGGGGGGGGGGGACAGGCCTTTCAGAATAATTTGTATTTTCTATTCGACGTCCCAGAGCCTCAGTGGTTCGTTCGCCCTCGTCTGACATCGTAGTTTCACATCCTTGTTCCACGAAATGATGAAATGTACTTCGTGAGTCTCCTCCAGGTTCTGTCCGTAACTCTCGGGGCGCGTTGTACGGCGTTCCGATCTCACTCACCTGACACTCTCGTATCCCACTCGGCTGACCGGTTAACCGCATCATCCTCGGTCTCTGACGACCTGCTTGCTGCTCCGGAAAATCCGGTTCGGTCCAGGCCCTGCCGGTCGTTCTGGATGAAGAGTGCTTTCCTGTAGAAATCGATTTCGTAGCCATTTATACTCCCAGATCTAAAAAGGGGATGTTCTCGATCTCGGTCGACTTTTCATGAATAGACTTGCCTGGTTCGACAATGCTGATTACGTTTTCAACATTCATTTGTCCGAAAATGTCAGGATGCGTAAAAAATACAACTTACCGTGAGCTACATTCCGTAGTCATACGCTGGAACGAAGCAAAGCGCTCATTGGCCGCTTCCCGATCATGACGTTGTTTAACAGCTGAAAATATGCCATGGCTGAATAGGACATGAGGGAATTTCACCGAAGATCGCTTTCAAGCTCCGAAAATGTTTTGAGAGAGACATGAAAATTGTGTACAAGTATTGGAAATTTGCTTCTTAGACGCTAAACCACAACTTGGTTATCTCAGCTATCGTATCTATTTCCTTGAAATTACGGGAACGAGGACGCGAAGCTTTCATTTAAGCGCTCTTGATAATTTACGTCTCTGTCGTCAGGATGTAGCCAGGGGGATATGGAGGGCATACCCCCACCCCCTTGAGCCAGCGGTCTGTACTAGATATACAGCAATTTTGCAGGAATACGGAGTGGTGATCGTATATATGTTTCTAAAGCAAACACTATATGTTTTTTTCTGTGCGTTAAATGTGGAGCATTTACATAAAATCGCCACTTTTTCCCAAAATATTATTCATATGCCAATAGCATATGACAAAATTTTACATTTGCCCCCCCCCGCCAGGAAAATCCTTGCTACATGCCTGTCTGTCGCTGATATTGATGTAGTGAATCTGATCCCATCCCACTATCTCAGACACAGCGATAGTGGTGACCATCGCAGCAGCCCTAGGACTTATCTGCATCTGACCGCATGTCAGAGCAGGCAGAACACTGCTAGTATTCACTGACGATGGTTGCTAGGTAGGGAATTTAGCCCTCTGGATTTTCATAACCCGTCATTTTGTGCGCAAAGCGAGCTGTAAATGTTCCAGGCAGATCTAAAACACCTCAAATGACCTGAGCAGGGCTTATTTTAACCCGTCCCATGGGGGGAGTGACGCCCCCCGAGGTTTTTCTGGGATTGCGAGAGAACGAACAAACACAGAGTCACAAAACTTTGTGTACCTTTTGCTCCATCAATTTTACGTCTCGTGTCAAAATTTCGACCTCAGGTCAGGTCAGGTGCCTGACCTAGACCAGGTCAAACAGACCTAAGTCCAAAAAAGTTTAGCGCCCTCTAACTTTTTCGCAAAACAAGATATCTCAATAATACTTTCAGGGATTAGTGATCGTGATAGATGCAACAAATCTGCTATCTCGGATTTTTCGGAATTTTCCGGGTCATTGACCTAAGGTCAAGCCCATTTTTAAGACATATCGCCGTTTTTTCTGAAATTGACAGAATATTTCATCACATTTTTAGTGTGGAGTGAAGCAGACATCTAGTTACCGTCATTGGGCAAAGTATCAGTGACTTCCAGCCATTGACCTGAGGTCAGGTCACGAATAACTGAAGTGGGCCAAAATGTACTACCGTCAAAATCGACGATGAATTACTCAGAATGGGTAGAAAATGGCACAACTAGCTTGCACAGACGTAGGTAATACCAGGAACCTCAAAAAGTTTGAAAAAGTAGCATATTTTGGAAATAAACAGGCTCTCGCGAATAAAGCTCCGCTAACTTTGTAGATTGGCAACTAATCAATTTTTCCAAAGTTTAACCATGAGAAACCATCACAAGAACCACAAAGATCAATAAAATTTACATACATCGTCTTTTTTCGCGAAAATAAAGGAACGCTAAAATTAGTTCCCGTCAATTTGGTACCTCATACGGCAGCGGCGCCCAGTGACGCCTGACGGGAGAATTACGGTGTCTTTAACTCAACGTTTCGGCGTATATATTGAACAAATCTGAGGAAATTAGACGTGCATCGGCATCCGCGGACATTTACTTGTGCGCTGGTGCCTTTACCTATGCGTTATTAGTTACAGCCCTTGAGATTCGGGCCATTTCTCGGTCTCATGCAGTCGGCTATGAGAAAACATATATAGGGCGTAAATTGGCTTACATATTATCTAAAACTAAAAATGAGACCAGTTTCGTGCTCTACTCGTGACGGGCTTTCCAACGGTATGCTTATTTTTATCGTGCGACCAACCGTTCGTGAGTTAGAGGGGGGGGCAGTCAACTGCCCCCCCCCAGTCGACGGTGTTCGGGACGGACCGACGGTCGTGCGCGGGTTAAGAACAAAATAGCAGGGGGGGGGAAGGTGGAGGATTCTCACCAGTCGAATTCTAGGTGACATAAAAACAAAATTTGAATATTTTGCCAACCGTTTTTTGCCTGACCCCTTCGGAGTTCGGTTTTGACGGACTGGTGTGGCAAGACTAATGGTCACACATGCCGGAAACGGGGGATTTTGATGGCGTAATGCATTATGCTAGATTTTCGGCTTTTGGGGACGTTGGGGCTGCGCGGGGCACGCGCTTGGGTCCCAGTGGAGTTTGTATGTGTTTTGGCGAAATCCGACACATTTTCGAAGAACTTAAACTCAAGCCGTTTTCGGGCGCTTGATCTCGGAAACGACGTGTCGCATCGACATGAAACCGCTTGCGTTCGACGAAAGAGTCGATTGGGGAATTACACCGCACGGAAGAGGCTGACCCGGGACCGGCATTTGGCGAGTGCTGATCGGGGAATATGAAAAATGTCCGTTTCGAAAGCTTTCAAAATGGGATCATCATTTCGGAAACCGTTAAAGATGCGGACTCGAGGACACGATGACCAATCACAGCAAGGTACCAACAGGAGGGCATTTAGCGGAGTCGGTCTCACCCGCCGGACGGGGTAGTCGCGGCGCGCGCGCAGTGTTTTGCACTGTGATTTCGAATGCAAAGGCGTCAATGTCTGACGCGAAAAAAGCAACGGAAAGCCCGTTCTTTTGTCGTTCCAATGATGCCAAACACCAACCAGGTGTGCCGCGGCCGCCTCTGCCACGAGACGTCACGTGAACCCTCCCATTTCCAGGTGAGCTCGAGACCGCTGCCACCCGCCGACACGGCGTCCTTCCCAGCGTCTAATTTCGTCAACCATGGCTCGCACCAGAACAAAACCTGGTGCGTTCGACAGAAGATCGATTGAAGAGCAGTATCATGTACAACGCCGCACGCGGGGACCAGCACGTGGCGCGTGCTGACCACGGGAACACTAAAAAGGTCGCTTTGTAAGCTTTACAAAATAGGGCACGACAAAATTCAGTCTTCGTTATAATGACTCGATGGCTATGTAGCCCAATGTCACAGGGTACCGACTACATATCGTTCCATAGAGGGTAGACCTTGTCCACCAAACGGGGTTGCTACGGCATGAGCTTCAAGTGGAGATGAATATGGGGATTTTCGGTTTCCGGGTCCTTTCCGTTGACACTGTGACTGCGGAAACCAGCTTCTCTTGCTCTCAAATAAAAATTGTAATATTTCATTCGGCTCATTTGACACGACCTCCAATTTCGGGATCTTAGATACAATATGGGACTGACAAAAAATGTTGCTATAATAGAATGGCAAGCGATGGTATGAAGCACCGCGATGGCTAGAGGGCGAGATTGTTGGTAAAATTAATTCCAATGTACCGCACGGATTTTCGCCGTCTTAACGCTGAAATATAATAATCATAATTTACTCAACATTTACTGCAACGACACATCAAGAAAACCGGTGCAAGTCGTGATTTAGCGCAAAGTCGACATCTTTCGAGATATCTGTGTTCAGCTGAAGGCTGTGGTGACGCCACTGGGAGCATACCATTAAAAAATGCTATCATCATGTTCCTTGATCGACTGTGTGCACGTCAGTATAAGCAGTTTGGTGTGTATCGTTGTGGTCGGTTCAAAAAAGGTTTGCATGTCGCGTTTTGCGCGTTTTTTTGCCGACCACGATCGAAAACCAGCTTCTCTTGCTCTTAACTTGAAATTGTTCATTCCATCCTGCTCGATTTGACCTTGACGCTACCTCCAATTTCGGGATTTCAAATGCGCTACAGGATTACAAAAATGTCGCTATAGAGGCTATAGAGGTTCGGTGAGGTACAGATGCAGATAGACAAGCACAAACAGGGTTACACAGAGAGGGACAGATAGAGGACAGAGACAGATACAGGGAATGAGATGAAGACAGAAAAAGAGTCAGAGACAGACAGAAACCAGAGAGACTGTGGAGAACAAAGAAAGTGTGAGTGAATGTTGGGGAGACTGAGAGATACCGAGGAGACTGGCAAAGATTGACAGAAATAGACGGACCGACTGAGATTGGCGGAGATCGGTGGCGAACGGTGGAGACCGGTAAAGACCGAAAAAAAACGACGTAGATCGGTTGAGGCCGAAGAGACCGATGGACATCAAACGAGGTTTGGAGAGACCGGAAGGCTGATAAAAACCAAAGGAGACCAACAGAGACTAATGGATACTGAGCTCGATCGAAGGAGACCAACCGAAACGGATGGAGATCGGGGCATCAAGGAAACTTTGCTGACACGGACGGGCAAGACAGAGTGTGAATGACCTTCTCGGAGACTGAGACTGTGAAAACTGACGAAGATGGAGTATATAAGAAAACATTTTGCACCTGCCCAGCCTGGTGGGAAAGCGAAAACAGAGCAGAGATGTGGTAGTAGTCTCTTCATACCCCAGGGCGCTGCATGAGTGGAAACTGGTTGATAACAGCTGTCAAACAAGATTATGATTGCAGCGCACTGCACTTTTTTACGTGACATTTTAAACGTACAGCGCGATGCACCATGTGCAAGGTTAGCGTGCGTCCGGGCGAGAAGTGCGAAGACCTACGGGCAGACCAAAGGACTGAGGGCAGTCTGCTTCCACGGAAGCTCGCAGTGCAATTGTAAAACAGCACTGTGAGGAGCTTGAATCCGACTGAAACGTGCAGCGCGATTGTCGAACGATGCTGTGGTGTTGGCGTGGGAATTTTGAGGAGACCAGACTGCCGGCGTTTGGTTCACCAAACAGAACCCGTTTGTTGACAATGAAGCGTGCAATGAGATCCTTGGGCGGCCCCGGAGTCAATCCGATCAATTTGCGGCCGAAACTTGATTCGAATGCAAAATTCGCGGACGCCGCGGCTTTAAGTGTACGGCGTTGCAAACGGCCAAAAAAGCGGTCGGTGCGTCCGAGAAACGCATGGGCCTTGTGGTGTACATGGGAGCTTAGGGGTCGCGTTTTGGGGTTTACACGAGCGGGGGCAAGTCATCCAAAGGCCATCGGCTGTCGCTTCTGTCTCTGTAGGCCCGCCAGCAGGATTCGCCGTATCGTTGCGCGATCTGTTTTGCCTCGCTTGCGACTGCAGCAGTTCATGGAACTGAACCATCCAGTTCATGAAACTGAACCAACCATGGAATCCAGCAGAATCGTCATAAACATGAAGATCACGTATTAGTAGTATCCCCGCCCTAATCTTCGCCCTTATCTACGCCAATTCGACTCCAGCTGACGGACTTTGAAACCTCTCTGAGGGTTTTTGTTAAAAAAAACAGCTGTTTACCCATTTTCGTTTTGCTTCATTTTACGAACGTCTACCTCACCATAATATATGCTACTCACAGTCTCTGCATGAAGCGTGTTAAAGAACTAGTCGGGCGTGGGCTACTGACAAAACATGGTTTTCACGGGGGGGAGGAGTTGGCCGTCACCGGTGGGGATATCCCCTAGTTAACACGATGAAATAGGACCCGAGCGTGAGCTTCAGGCTGCCGATCAAACACAGTACAAAAGATGTTGTTCAGAGGGATCAATTAGCGAATTGAGAGCCTGGTTGTGTGCCGAATCTCGGTCTGCCTGGACCGGAGCTCCTCTGATGATTACTAGCGCGCGGCAGGCTGGAAAGGCACCTGCCTGCCCGTCGAGGGCTCAGCGCTCGCGGTTCTTTGTAAAAATGGCTTCATCGACGAGCGGACCGGATTGAATCGGCCAGCAATCAGGCGAGTTCGCAGAGTCTTTGACTTTGACAGCCCCGCAATCGGAGGCGCGATATTGGCCACTGACACGTGCGGTGGCGGAGCTTATCACACTTCTTATCGCGCCTCAATCGTCCTCTGTCGCGCCAGAAATGTCACCGGGTTCAGAGGCGGGCTACTGTTGTAATTGGCTCCAGTCATGGTTTATAGCAGTACGTTTATTTGCCGCGTGAAAGTCCTTGGCTGCTGTTTGGCTTCCCAGTTCCACTTAAATGTTTCATGGAACAGTTGTCTCCGATTTTGCGGAACGGATGAATCGAAAAGTCGATGGCCAGGAGATACAAGAGGAGCGAGGACAAATATGAAAATGGCCCTGTTTCTGGAATTTGGATGTCTGTATGCTTCTCATCGAAATAGTTATGTCGTCAACATACGAATCGCTCAACCAGACGCCGCCTAAACGTGTCAAATAGGGCACCCCCTCGGTCTTCTGAACCACCAGAAGCAGCTCAGCAAACCTTTCGGTGCCTATTCACCAGTTAATTTCACATATTTTGACATCAAAACCATTTATATGCTAAGTCAGGCCATGCAGGCGTGACGTTACAAATAAACCGTAACAAGCATGTTTTCGCCTCTTCGCGGGTGGCGCGAACATGTTCAGTGGCTGCCACTGACTTTCCGCATCAGGCCAGACAAGCAAATCGTCTCTTAGCAAGTGCCTCTTAGTGAGGTTCATCAAATGCAACGTGAGGTCATGTCAGGTCACGTCACAGGCAAATGTCAAAGCGAAATGAAATACAATATTGTCTGCGAAAGGTCGTTGAGTAGCAGCAAAGATTAATACTTGTTACTCATCAGAAAAAATGACTATCTGTCCTGACCTGGCTTGACCATGACCCGATAAAGAGCAGAAAGAGCGGATTAAATTATCACGAGATGTCATATCAGTTTTGAACTTGATGCAGTCAAGAATCCCAGTGAGTAATGATTGCTCTTTGTCAGGAAGAGTAATGCAGTCTTATCTGACCTGACCTATACTGACCTCAGCTGGATGAAAAGTAAATAGTTAATGCAAAATGGATCATCAGGAGGTTTCATTTCCCTCCGTTTTGTCACATGGATCAAAACGGCTCCAAGTAAGTATCGAGTTTTGGCATGTAGAGTAAGACCAATATTTCACCTGACCCGAGCTGACCTTGACCCGACATTATTCAGCATTCTGGCATGCTTATGATGCAGCAGATCGTGACTTCGCTTGACACCCAGTTCAAGGCTCCAAGACCGGTGTCGCCGATGATATGATGTACGAAGTGGTGTCAGTTTTTCCGAAGTCGTGTTATGCGTTTTAATGTCATCAGTCACGCGACAAGGGCTACCATGGTATTTTCTGGATCGCAAGACTCAGGGCTATCGATTGGTGGTAGACCAGGTTCAGACCCCACGGTGGGGTCCTGAGATAACAAGGGGGTTCCCTTTCTGACATCCCCAGGCGGTCTCGGGTACAAAAACATGCCAGGCGGTATCGGGTTAAGATGATTCGGACTCTACTGGATCCTTTAGTAGCATACGCTCGTAGAAGAGCTTGAACGAACTCCATGAGTTTTAGTCTCCATGAAAGACAGAGCTGCATCCAACTTCCTCACGACCAATAAATTCCGCTACTTTAATAACGTAAGGTATCGGGGTGGTGAGATAACGAGGTTCAGTAATGCCAATAAACGTGTTGCAGTAATGACAGGATTCACTGTGATAGATGCCGGAGTCCCTCCTGTCCTAATCCCTTTACTTAACAGTAAAACGAAATACACGTAACTAGCCACCGTCCGGAAGTTCACACGACCTCCATTAACGACGTCCCTTCAGATGGCCGTTGAACCCTGACGCGATTGTTTCCCGGGGCTTGTTTCTCGAGGACCGTGCCCTGCGTGATTGGTTCGGCTGCAGCGGGAATTGCCACTGGGCCCGGTGGGCGATCTATTGTGGCTGGCCGCCCGCCGGACAGCACTGCTCCAGCGTCCCCGGCTGATTGCCGGGGACAGTGGCGCCGCCGCCGCCGCCGCCGCCGCCGCCCGGTCGAGCTCTGTTTCCGGGTGCCCGGCTGCACGCGGCCGCCGCGCCTCCGCCGTGGATAGTGAGGCCGGCTCTCGTCCTCTCCGGAGGCGTGCCAGATTTCTGTCGCAGAATGAAGGGATTGGGATGGCACTGCGCTGCGAACAGACGGGGATCGGGCAAGTCTGCTGCAGACGGACGGTCGCGGTACGGATGTCTGCCCCAGGCAGAAGACCTGGGAAAGCGTGTCAGACGCAGGTCGACGGTCGTGGGGCAGGGGGGCTGAAAGGCGTTGCTGGAGATCCTGGGTATGGTAGGGCCCAACCCCCCTCCCCTAATACTAAGGTATTTTAACATTGGGTCTATGGCAATGACTGGAAAGAAGCGACTTGAAATCTTTTGCAAATCACCACAATAATTTTCGGAAATTTGCTGCCAAGGTGAGGTGTGTCTGACCTGAATCACCATCGCCTGCCTCACAAGCATCCAGCAAGGGATCCGCAGGTACGGAGAACGCACCTGCCGCTTCCGGCCCTCAGATGGTGGTCTTCATACACCATGTGCTTCGTCCAAGACACGGTCTGCAAGCCATTTCAGAAACCTATCGAATAAGACGCGGGAACTGTCATTGTGTTGCGCCACTGCGATACATCCACTACGAAGTCATTGATCTCCGCCCGTGAAGAACTCTCAACCGCGCAGTGGGCTTTGACCGAGTGGTGCGTTTGAACAAGTGTGCCGCGTTTCAAGCAGCATAGGTGTGTGGTCACCTGTGTGCGGTTTTGCAATGTCTCGTCCTCTCCGTGTGTCGTAGCATCATTATGGCGCCTGACGACACATTGCCTGACATCCGTTTTCATGGATGGCTGTCGTCAAAGCTACTTCACTCGCTGCCAGGAACGCGCCACAAACAAAACGTATCTGGTCAGGTCACTCATGCCTGAGGTCATCTTTATTCGTGTACGGCGCCAAGGAATGTACATGAGAGGGCCGGTGTACTTTTGCCCTCAGGTCGTTCAGCTTGAGGCTGAGCACTGCAGTTCCTGTGGGCAGTTCTTTGAAGGGACCGAAGGACAACATGAACGACAGCATCTCGACTGTGGGCGCCAACAGCACGCCGCAAGAGGCTGAAGATCTCCAGAACAGCACAGATCTGCTCGAAACGTGTAAGATGGTATCCCCTTCGTTTATCGCTAGGCTGAGGAGGACGCCGTGCGTTATTGAACAATATGTGAAGAGTTCACGTGGGAAGAAAATTGCGCGCTATCTCGGCTCAGCAGACAACGGAATATTAAAACCTTTCCGTTGTGATACGATGAATGCATCTCAGTAAAGCGGGATCAAAGACCAGACTGACTCAGGCTTTACCTTAACCCGCGCACGACCGTCGGTCCGTTTCGAACATGGGCGACTGAGGGGGGCAGTTGGCCGCCCACCCTCTAACTCACGAATGGTTGGTCGCAAGATAAAAATAAGCACACCGTTGGAAAGTCTGTGACGAGTAGAGCTCGAAACTGACCTCATTTTTAGTTTTAGATAATATGTAAGCAATTTTACACCCTTTATATGTTTTCTCATAGCCGACTGCATGAGACCGAGAAATGTCCTGAATCTCAAGGATTGTGACTAATAACGCATAGGCAAAGGCTCCAGCGCACAAGTAAGGGTCCCCGGATACCGATACACGTCTAATTTCCCAGATTTGTTCAATATATACGCCGAAACGTTGAGTTAAAGACACGGCAATTCTCCCGCTAGCTATAGGCGTGCGCCGCTGCCGTATGCGGTACAAAGTTGACGGGAACTAATTTTAGCGTTCCTTTATTTTCGCGAAAAAAGACGATCTATGTCAATTTTATTGATCTTTGTGGTTCTTGTGGTTTTCCATGCTTAAATTTTGGAAAAATTGGTTAGTTACCAATCTACAAAATTGGCGGAGAAAAATTATTCGCGAAAGCCTGTTTAGTTCCAAAATATGCTGTTTTTTAGGACGTTTTGAGGTTCCTGGTATTATTTACGTCTGTGCAAGCCAGTACTGCCATTTTCTACCCATTCTGAGTAATTCATCGCTGATTTTGACGGTGGTACATTTTGGCTCACTGCAGTTATTCGTGATCTGACCTCAGGTCAATGGCTGGAAGTCATTGATACTTTGCCCAATGACGGCAACTGGATGTCTGCTTCACTCCACACTATAAATGTTATGAAATATTCCGTCAATTTCCGAAAAAAACGACGACATGTGTTAAAAATGGGCTTGACCTTAGGTCAATGATCCCAGAAAATTTCGAAAAATCTGAGAGAGCAGATTTGTTGCATCTATCACGTTCACTAATCCCTGAAAGTATTATTGAGATATCTTGTTTTGCGAAAAAGTTAGAGGGCACAAAACTTTTGGACATAGGTCTGTTTGACCTGACCTAGGTCAGGCACCTGACCTGACCTGAGATCAAAATTTTGACACGAGATGTAAAATTGATGAAGCAAAAGGTACACAAAGTTTCGTGACTCTGTGTTTGTCCGTTCTCTCGCAATCCCAGAAAACCTCAGGTGGGCAGTCAACTGCCCCCCGTCGGGGACGGGTTAATATGGGAAACTTTCAGAAAAAATTGCATTTAAAAATGTGAAATAATAGTCCCTCGCACGCGGTAATATTCGTTGAGAGTGGGGATTTTTTCTAATACAAATACCAAAAAAAAGTACAGATCAGTCGGAGAGTGCGATCATCGTGCAGACCTGGACGGTCAAAATGCCAGGTCCACCAAAAAATGCCTCGTGTCCGGCGTCCAGCTGGGTTCTGCTTGCACCCACTGATGTCTGTCTGAGTCAGATTTGGACGGTGGGTTGGTTTCGACTAACATCAGGGTGCCGGCTGCGTTCTGGTGATGCTCATTGATGTCTGTCGGTGTAACCGGCCGGCAGCCGGACATCAGACGTAATCCGTCTGATGATGTACGTTACTGAACAATATGTGGAAAGTTCACGTGGGAAGAAAATTCTGCGCTATCTCGGCTGAGCAAACAAAGGAATATAAAAACCTTCCCATTGTGCTGCGTTGAATCCATCTTAGTAAAGCGGGATGCGAGACCAGACTGACTGATGTTCTGTCTGATGTCCGGCTGCCAGCTGGGTTCAGTGTTATGCCATGGTGTGTCATGCGTGTCATGGTGTGTCAGATCTGGACCGCGGCCAAGGCAGCCGGGACCAGGACGGTCCGGAGGGCCCTCCCTGGTGGATGGTCGTCCACATCTACGGCTTCGCCTGCCTCTTCTTTATGTTGGCCTTCTACGCCTTCTTCTCGGGACTGAATATCAGGTAGGATTAGCGGCACGTCGCTGAGACGGCTGCTTGTGCGTGTGTGAGGACATCGTTTTCGTTGACTGAGCCGAAAATAGTTCGATTTCTAATTCTGAATGTCCTTTGTTCGACATTATTCGTGTTCTTCTTCTTGATCTGGCTGACGGCATGGCACGGGTTAATTCAAGGGAACAAGACGTCATTTCAGAAACAGATTTGGGATCCGGTTGGTTCGAAGAATGTTAATAATGGCGTCTTCAGCACTCATTTGTGAACAAATATATGGAACCGTCAAAGTCAAATTGGCCAAAAATTGCATTATGACGTCACCCACTGGCGCTTATGAAATGTGAGTATCTTCCAACGTCCAGTGGCCTGAATCTGCTCGTGTTTTCAAGCAACGGCTGTGAATGGGACACGGACAAATAGCGCACAGGACATATGTGCCGGAAATTGCCTCGAAACTCCGTAAATCTAGAGTTTTTAGGACTTGAGGCATTTAGGCATTCAGGCGTTCACATTACAAATCGTCTCCTGGGATCAGCTATAGCTATCGGTTCATAACATTGTGAACTTGGTACATTCCCCTAAATAATCCACAAACATTCGGAGGAGTAGTACTGTAGCTCAAGACTGGTTAGTGACCACTGTCTAAGATTCAACGGTCTTAGGAACGGGGAGGGTGGGTTCAATGCCCCACGTTTTTGGAAGTTTAATATTAACCATATGGGAAAACCTCCTTTCCCCTTTCCCTCATTTCTTTATGCTCGCACGTTCATGTTTTTTATGGCAAACAAGGCTCGCCCTAGGCTATGTCTACATATTATTTCTGGAAACTCAATGTTTACGGAGTTTTAAAACGATTCCCGCAAATTTTCTCTTTGTCCTGTTTATCGGTGTCATATTCAAACATGTAGCGTAACGATATGAGCGGACGCAAGCCAATGACCGACAGCATATGGCTCGTATTGCGGTATCATCATTGGGTAAAGTCATACTAATGGTATTCATTAACTGCGTTTTGTGCTCCTTGATATTTGCCGGAACAAATCAGTGTGGAAAACACGAGTATCTACATTCCTTGGACCAACCGAGTTCGTTCCCTCGAAAATCGACCGAGATGAAACGTTCCTTTTAATGTATGCATTACGAGTTCCTGCAACCCTTAAACCGCTTTGATGCATCTGGAGCGGAACATCAGTGCCCTCTTCTGTGATCTACAGCCTGAATTGATGCAGATCATTGGGTTCCGATCTACACTTGAAAGGCGGCATACCTACGACGTGGATATTTTGACTCGGTGGAAGAGGAGAGTCTCGCTGTACAGCCAATATATCCATCCGCTATCTGCACGAAAACAGTGACCTTAGTTTTTTCTCACATGTGATTCTTGGTCATTCCCACTCTTGGTGCAAGAAGACTGACAGAGCTTCCCGACTCCTTGTTCACCAGTCTTGCAAAAATTAGTGCAACATTGTGTCGCAAATTTTGTGCAACTTATCGTTGCGCTTTTGCTTCACGTAAAAACAACGCTGCAGTTTCGCCTGCTGCTGAGAACGGTGGGGCGTGGCCCGCCTCCAGACGGCTGGACCCTCTGGTCGCTGCCTGCTTCCGCCTGGGAACGTCTGCAGCTGTGTCACGCCGTCCGTTTCTGACTCGAACTGAGCAAAGTCGCCGGGCTTGGACGCTTGAGCATTCTGCAGTTTTGCCAACGACGTGACAGCGATTTCCCTCGCGGCACTGTTGTCAGGACTCCGGCGTCTGGCTTAATGCTTCTGGCAACCTGGCGTCATTCGTGCTGGCTATATGATGGTCGTGTCACGGGGCCGTTGGTTTGATGATTCCAGCAATGTGACGTCAGCGCCATTACCGAGTTATCACCCGTCGCATAGCTCTGCATTTAATGCTTCTAGCAATGGCATCTAAATCACAGCATGCTCATTTCCCCACCAAGCCCGACCACGCGTCCTTGTTGGCCACTTATGCCCGAGACCGTAGTGTGGTCAGCCGCCGGCGGAAGGCCTTGAACCAGTCGGGTCCCGTCGCCCTGTCGCAGCTGGTCCCACCGGTGCGCCGGTGTAAGGGTCAAGACCGGTTTCAGCCAGATTGATAAATGAGAGTCCCCGTCTGGTTGCTGTGTCCATTGATCCCATCTCTCTGAAATGAACCGACTGTATCGAAATAGCTCTATGCGTAGTTCAAGCACCAAGCCAGTGAATCTGTTTTAACATTGCCGGCGATTTGTCGTCAGGACAAAGTTATGTGCGCTGTGCAGCTAGCAATGAAACGCAGATGTCGGTGAGCTCTGACCTGGGATGGAACGTTTCCAAAACTGGAGACTGGGCAAGCTCCATTCTAAAACCCAGGCTGTGGCGCAAACCATCGCCACCCCTAACGCCCGAGCCAAGCAACACCACATGCGTGACGTCGTCTCCGTGAACTCGGGGACGCGCCTGCACCCCCATCGCCGTCTCAGCCCCCGGCGGCGGCGATGGCGTGACTCGAACGATGCCGGTCGTGCATCATTAGGCTCCCCGTCCCCGGCATCCGACCCTGTGCCGTCCCTAATGCGCCCTGGGCCGGACCGTGTGCCGCCAGGTCCCAGATCTCCAGCCGGCCGTTCATGGCCACGGTGAACGGCTTCCTGTGCGCCCTGGGCGTCAGCCGGACGGCGGCGCTGGTCATCGAACAGTACCACTCTCAGCAGGTGAGAACGCCTCCGGCTCAGGTCGTGGACATTACCATGCTCAGCAGGTGAGAACGCCTCCGGCTCAGGTCGCTGGACATTACCACTCTCAACAGGTGAGAACGTCTCCGGCTCAGGTCGCTGGACAATATCACGTTCGGCAGGTGAGAACGACTCTGGCTCAGGTCGCTGAACATTACCACGCTCGGCAGGTGAGAACGCCTCCGGCTCAGGTCGCTGGACAGTGCCATGCTCAGCAGGTGAGAACGCCTTTATTTCAGCATAGGAAAACGTTCAGCAGGCGAGGGCGTCTCTGTCCCAGAGGGTCGTCGAGCTGTACCACGAACAGCAGATGAAGACACCCCCGACTCGGTAATATGCAGCAGGCCTGTTTCTAACGGCCAAGTCAGCCGTCACTGCTCAGCGAGTTAATCTAGAGGCTGCGCGTCACGTGCAGGATCGACCGTGGGGCACTCGTGACCAAAAGGCAATATGATTCACCAGACTAGAAATCGTCTCGTTTAAGGCATTCCAGCACACCACAGTCAAGTGAAATAAGTCTGATATACAACATCAAATTTGTTTATGTATAAATGATAAATAAAAAATGTGACCGTGCCACGATTGAGTCCATCTAGGCCCTAACTAGGAGAAGAATCGCGATTGCATGGCAGTGACGTACGTGAAACCTGCTGGTGTGCATGCCACCAAAGCCTTCCACTGCGTCAAATACGCTTGCCACTGTCACGGGGTAGCCCTGCTCGTCTGGGCAGGCTGACGGCTGCCCTGCTAACTTATGCAGACCGCATCTTTTCCGGCACCGGGTCGCCGGGCGCGGCATGTGCTTCCTGAGTCGTTGGAAATGCATGGCGGTAAGTATCCCTGAAGTTGGACGTTCAATGTAATTGAATTAGTGCAAGGCTTGGAGCTCTGCTCTAGCCGCGAGGAGGCCGGTTCAAGGTCAGAAATCTTGGAAAATAAATCGGCTCCTGTCAGAACCGCTGGAATTTGCCACTCCCAAAGCCATCGGACGGATTAACGGTGGCATTCGGTAACGCTCTTGTTGCTCTGTGGTGCCGGACTCATTTCAGATCTCTCCCTCTCCCCCTCTCTCTCCCTCTCACTTTCTCTGTCTCTCGCCCTGACTCGCTCGCTCACTCATCCACACACATGCCCAAACACACCTTCATTGTACGCACAACGCACACATGTACCATCAGCGCACCCTGCTTGTGCGGCAGGTTCTGCAGGAAGTGGCCTCTCGTCTGATCTTCAGTGTCCTGTTTGTGTGGCGCGTTTTGCAGCAGGAGATGTCCTTTCGCCCGATCTTCAGTGTCCTGTTTGTGTGGTGCGTTTTGCAGCAGGAGGCGGCCTGTCGCCTGATCTTCAGAGCGCCCTGTCGCGTGGCAGGTTCTGCCGGAGGGTGGCTTCTCGCCTGACCTTCAGAGCGCCCTGTTCGCGTGGCAGGTTCTGCCGGAGGTGGCTTCTCGCCTGATCTGGGACGTTGGATTCCCGTGCCTGCTGGCCGCCTCCGTCATCATTCAGTACACGTTCTCCGAGCTGTCCCAGGTGAGCCTCTTCTGCATCACGGCACTGCGGCCCGCGGAAATTCCTTCGTTCCGCGGACCTTCCGCGCTGCTCTGAACACGGCCAATCAGCTTGCGACAGCCCAGCAGCGAGTTTCGAGCTCCGAGCTCTCCCTCTGGAGCTGGCCGGCCTGGCCGCCCGCCACTCCGCTTACGTCCCCGAGGAGAAACTCGGGAAGCAATCATTAAGCTTTCCAAAGTTCGCCAGCTGTCTGGATGCGTGATTCGACACCTCTGACCCTCCTCCGGGATTGGATAAAGCTAACGGTGCCCCAGGGACCCTATCGCGCGGCTCAGATGTTTGGAGTGGCGTTTTACGAGCCTCGCCTCCCAGGCGATTTTTGGGAGACGGGGCTGAAATGGTAGGCAGTGGTCTAAACATTGCGGTTACGCTCCGTTTCAGCAAGGCGCGCTTCATCACAGCTTACTGCAGTTTCGCCTGGCTACTCTGAGCCCTGGTTATGGATTGGCAGAATCGGTCAGACAGCACCCAAACCCTGGAGCCGAAAAGTTCAGCTTTTCCCTGAGACTTTATCAGAGTAAACGTCGCATTCAACCGTCTTCTCAGACGTATCCGGTGGCTTAACCCCTCACCTGCCTCGTGTCATACTGATCCGCTGGAGTGTCGAAGCCTGGGTTACGTTCAGGGCGGATCATTTCTGTTTCTAGCTCCGAATCACTTCTGAATTTCTGTCAGTTTCCTTCAGATCGAGTCCTATACTTGTTAGCGTCTAATGATGCACCTCTTTTAAATCCACTCGTCATTGTTCCTCAGTGAGGGGAAGACAGATAAGCGCAAGCAGTTCAGCGCAGGCACCGATACGGCCTCGGCCGCACAGCCTCCGCCACCTCACTGCATTGGTTTGCACTCACTGCCAGTTAACCGGGTGCCGGTGGCCACTGTCGTCGGTCTGCTTTATTTCGGCGCTCCTCTGACCGCCAACGTTTCCGTTCCTTTCCCGCCCACGGAACCGACGCTGACGGGGCCGAGTGGCTACCTGGGCCCGCTGGCACTATGGCGATAACTCCGAAACAAGACTCACTCGCTCCAGACGCATCCCTGCCCGCAAAGAAGTCCTGTCCCCGCCCGACGCTGAAACGTCCCGTCCGTGACCCTGTCGTCCCCGACAACTCCTGACTCCATTAGTATCGTGCTTCGTGTAGTCGAATAATAACGTCTCTTTCCGTGACGCGGAAACCGTTGGCCTTTGAACTGAATTCAGCCCTGGTACTAGTAATCTGTGAAAAGAAATCGGCTCCTTTTGCTACGCCTGGACCCTGATTAGTAGCATCTTTCGTAAATCTCACGGACTGTATTCTTTTAAGCGACGCCACGTCCCATTTGCCGCCATGAGAATCAGTTTCGCAGATGTGGTGACCATGGAATATTTTACGTCAGCGACGGTTTTCCGTTTTGAAAACTGAATAAAGACCACGCAAATGAGGATGGAGACCGAGTTGAACTGAGGGTGGCACCGTAAGCCCGTATTTTCTGTCAATGGCATCATGGATAGGTAATTAAGGACGTTTAACTCTCATCACGATGTCATTCATAACGTTAATGCGTCGTCTTTTATGGCTATAATGCCCCAAAAACGTGTCGGCGCTGGATTTCCGAAGGGCATTATCGGCGGTTTTCTTTATGATCGTTTTACCTGACCATTTGTTTTGAACTGCACGAATCATTTCAGATATGTGACGAAATAATATGGTTAAATATGGAGCCTGACCGCACTCAACCAGCCGAAAGCAGACCACGAGTTGCACGCTCGTGGGCCTCCCATATCAAGAGGGCTGGTAGCCACGAACCGCTCGAATGCACTGAGTTCCGATGGGCCTGAAACCATGTATCGATATCTGACCGCAGCAAGGTCATGTGACTATATTCCAAACCATTGCGCTGGACCGTGTGCCATGAAGACGAAAGACTCGCCCTCTCATCCTTGTTATCACCGATCCGTATCCCCATAAACGTTACCGTCCCTGTACACATTAAACGTCACCCAAACCCATCTCCTTCACTCCATGGCTCCAAAACGATTCGCACTGGTCGAATGAGTCCAGCGCCACAGCCACCCACATCAAGGACGAAATATCGGCTCTCTTGCCGTTCCGATTTCATTCCTATGAAACCTCTTCCCTTCAGCATGGTTTTCCCGGCACAAAGGAAGCACCACTCAACCTCATGTCATTCCAGGAGCTCCAAAATGATTAGAAGTATTCGGAGAAGTTCAAGCCTATTAACCATTCACCAACGATGATGACATGGCAGATGTATAAAGCGATATCCGCTATTGACGTCCCATCACTGAAGTTCTGTCCTTCGCATTTTCTCAGAAACCCAGTGATATGGCTTTTAGAATCACAGAGCACGGAGCTTGACGTGCCTGATTATTGCTTTGTGCCTTCTGTACGACAAACACTTTCTCGGAGCAGCACGAAATAACTGTTCATTATGCTGAATAACGTTTCGCCGGCACGATTCAGTTATAGACTCGACCGGGCAACATTCTCTCTTGAAGACGGCTACAGTGCCGTCATGTTTGAACGGATGAGAGCGAAGCACGCTACCGTCATTATGCAAGAACAAATATAGCTGGAGACCATTCCAAACCGGTGGGAGAGAGAGAGAGAGAGAGAGAGAGAGAGAGAGAGAGAGAGAGAGAGAGAGAGAGAGCGATTGGAAGGGTTTGGATGTCTCCACTTTTAGAGATATTAACATTAGACCTCTGTACTGTAAAGAAACTGCTGGAAACCCTAGAAAGATCCTCCCAACAACGTCCGGAAACCACCGGCTATGAGACGAGAAATTAACGCAGAAAACTAAAACATAAGGTTTAAACCCCCCATCACAACCGCAGAGGCCCTGCTACCTGACGCATTTGGCTGGGTCTTCTTGTATTTGTATTGCTTCACGCTCTGCATTGGAAGTCTTCTTCGTCCAGCAAAAACTTTCGGCTCATATCAGCGAAAGCATTGAGCCAGCCAAAAATTCAAGCAAACTTTTTTCTTCTCTTGACTTATGATAATGCGGCCAGCCGCCCGCTGTGTTTCTCCTTGTAATGCTGAGACGCCTTGAGGCATGACGCTTTGTTTGTTTTTTCAGATGAGCTTTGGGCCGTCGTTTCTACGGCGGCGCTCCTTTCTCTCCATCGTCATCTGTGCTCACTTTTCCACTGTCGTCATTACCGACATTATCTCCAGTCTGGAAACAGATGCGACGGTAAGTCCTGGCGTGTCACGTGCGTTATGTTTCTGGGAAAATGTTTGTGCTTTCGTGGTGATGTACTAAAACCTTATTGTATTTGGGTGTGTTTGTGTGTTTTTTCCTTGTTCCGTAACGAGACCGGCTTGCACCTGGTTTGAACGTTACCTTTAAACTGGATTTCTCAGTGTGCCGAGATTGTAAACCAAGCAACATGATTCGAGACATCAAGAGGCATTATAAGATATGAGCAATAAAACATGCGAGCAAGCAATCACGCGAGTACGCGAAGTCCGACTTCATCGACTTCTGTGACAGCGTGAGCTCTTGGCGCCCCTTCATTCCGTTGGAATTTAGTATGTTTATTCAAAAATAAATCTGAAACCCATGCCAATCGCTCATTTCCTTTATGGCTTGCTGTTTCAGTTTTTCAAATTCTGTTTTTTGATTTTCTGAAATTTTGCAAACTTTCGGTTCAATTCAAAACCAATCGAATTTTTATTTGGTTTAATCCTGCCATCCCGTGACCTCACGCCTCAAGTCGGCGCTCCGTTTGTGTCCCACTTCTCCCAGCCCACGCAACAAACACATCTTGATAACAGCTGTATTTATACGCAAAACGTGCTCCCCTTGGCCTTTAAGTGTAATCAAACTCGTATAATTCCCGGTCCAACGCTGCTGGTGAACAGTTTTCACGGGACACAGATTCGTTGAAAGGGATCAAAATTTCCGCAGCGTTTCAGAAGCATATTTTTCTTCCCGTTGCCTGTTTGGCTGCACTCCGTCACGGCAGCGGCTGGAGTTTCCAAAACTTTCAGCAGTTGCACGAACGCCTCCAAGACAGCTGATAGATTGCCGGGAGCCCAGGGAAACATCAGCTGCATCTCGAATGCCGCTCCAGAGGGCGAAAGGGAGCATTCATTGTTGACGCTGCCAGCGAACGGGAAATTTGCAGTCCCCGGTGATGAGATGGATGGACGTGGTTACCATTTCCAATTACCGGGCGTCTCTGGCTGGTGGTCCCTACTAACTGACGTATCATAACTAATGTAACTGACGTAACTGGTGTACACCATGGCTGGTCTGAATGGGAATCCTCCGCGAAACTTATTATTTTGTGTTTGTACGCAATTAGAGCATTGATTCATAAACCTTTTTTCGTATTGCCATTGACATCAAAACAAGAGTTTTCTGTTTTTTCAGTCCAATCCAAGGGGCCATGTTCTGGAATCACCTTACTTTGGTGCCAGCGGATGCTGGTAATCCTTGATCAGTGCACTTTTTATCCAGTTTTGACTATTTTACAATGACCTGGATGCAAGTCAGAGCCTTTTGTGATGTCGGGTCCACAATGGCAGGTGTTCTGGGTTTATCAGCGGTAGCGAAATGCGGCTGAAGGACACACCCTCCATCGATTACTCAAGCGCTCCACTTCATCGTTCCGTCGCCCGAACCACTTGCATCATCGGTTAGCTATTGCTCAGCCCGCATCATTTGCCAGCAGGTGCTCGTCTACATCTCGCAGACGGTCTTCATCGTCTGGTGCCTGTTCGTCCACGTCACCTTCCTCTACATCGGCTACAAGGTCCGGCGCATGCTGAATGACCTTCCGTCCAGCGCCTTCAACAACGGATCGGTGGATACCAACACTAAAGGTGAACCGCTGCTGCTCGAGGAATCCCTTATGTTAATAAAACCTTGAAATGTTCATGAGCGACGGAGTGTCTTTCAATCTGCCATGCTGTTCCCTGCCGCAGCTCGTGTATTCGCGCGTCGTTACGTTTTGCAAGGTGGTGCATGCCAACTCGTAGAGATAAAGTTTAATAACGTTTCGCAGAGAACCTGCAAAGCTTCCACAGCTTGAAAGGCTTGTGATAAAAATGGCAGTATCAATAAGCGGTGACTTAGTCAGGGCGTCACCGAATCTGGAAACTGAGCCTATGTGTATATGCTCAGTTTATACACGAATATGGATACGAATATTCATATACGAATATGGAACATGAGCAACGGCGTGCTTAGAGTTTCAGAACGAAGCTGGATTTCGCATACGTTTCTATTTTATTCTTTTCCGATGCCCATCATTATTTTTGGAACGCTGCAGAAAATCGACAAGGCTTTCTGTCAGTAAAACAAATCGCGCTGAACGTCTAATTTCGCAAGAGGTTCTGCATTTCACGTAACGCCCGGATGTTGGTTCGTGAAGACGCTGACCACTGACGTTCCCACTTCCTCAGGCATCATGCAGCTGGCGTTGCTGGCCCGCTGCGGCAACATAGCCAGCTCCGTCATCACCTCAGGCGGACAGAAGAGCGCCGCGGCGCCGCCCAAGATTCGTATCACGGACGAGAACGAACGAACCGTCAGCTACCACAGCGAGACGGCCGTGACTCCGGTGGAGCCAGGTACGAACCGTCAGCTACCACAGCGAGACGGCCGTGACTCCGGTGGAGCCAGGTACGAACCGTCAGCTACCACAGCGAGACGGCCGTGACTCCGGTGGAGCCAGGTACGAACCGTCAGCTACCACAGCGAGACGGCCGTGACTCCGGTGGAGCCAGGTACGAACCGTCAACTACCACAGCGAGACGGCCGTGACTCCGGTGGAGCCAGGTACTAAACATCAGCTGTTGCAGAGTCTCCCCAGGGGAGCCTAGCGCCACAGAGTCATTCCATCGGAGTCATGCTCGAGCGCACCGTCAGCTGCTGTAGAATCGCTACAGTGGAGCCAGGTACGAGCCATCAGCTACAGCAGAGTGACTCCAGTGGAGTCAGGTATGAGCGTACCGTCAGCTACCACGGATTCATTCCAGTGGAGGCAGGTAGAAGTCAGATGCTGAGCTATATGAGTCCAGTAAAGGCACGAAAAGTATCTGTTGTTCAAGTAGGAAATCATATCGATGTATGTTGGAGACTGGCCTATTAGACCATCTTCCTTTGCCTAATGCTATCCCACGGTACCATTTTGCTCACAGTACGGCGCACCAAAAATATATAAAACATGGTTTATGTCATGCAGTTGGTAAGTCGACATATCGACCACGATACGTCGTCCTTTTGAAATGTCCTTTGTTGGCAAAGTTTTGCATGTCAGCAAAACAAATACGAATTTGGAATGCGACGCAGATTTTGGCTGGTGGAAATCTAGACGGCTCGAAGAGTGATGAAACTCTCACACTGGTTGATCTCGCTGTTATTCCCGTGAGGTGTTGTCGTATCCATATTAAAGCGAGCCTGTAATAAGTCACTTCGTGAAACAATTACCGGGCAGAGGCATCTCATTTCCGTGACAACGCAGAGCGCATCTATTATCGTTAAGAGAATGAGTCTTGGCATGGTAAATTGACTGTTGCAGCTGAAATTTAGTAACTGGTTTTATTGGCTACGACCTCAGTTTCAGTCTACGGCATGCTGCATTCGCATGTAGTTACCACTTTCGGTCTGTTTCCCAGTTCACAACAGTTGTGAGAGAAAGATATCAAAACGTTTAATACTTCGGAGAAAAGAACATTACCTGCCTTGTGATCTTGCCAGTAACAATTTTGCATTATTTGGAATATTTTTGTTCACTTCGGGACACCCCGGTATTTGGTATTTGATGTGATCTGTAGGCCACATTTTTGGCCTCGAATAGAGCATGACGGTACATCTGATTACAACTGCAATGGAAGCAGATTCAGATTCAGATTCAGTTTATAGGGGACAACCCACGCAAGGATGTATTCTGGTAGTCGTGGCAGACGTGTTTCCAGTGGATACGTGTCAGTCGCTTCTTACGGTGAGCTTGCGATTTGTGAATTGACATACATAGCGTGACCCATGTGTTTTTTATGACGTCAACATGTCTGACCTTGTATAGTATAATAAAACCGACTACCGCTAAACTCTATTTCGGGACGCATCAAGTGCAGCCCATCGAGTCGTCCTGACTTTAAATTGAATAACGGAGAAGATGGATTGATACCATAAATGCTGCTGGGAATTCAGGAAGTGCCATTCCACGAAGCCTTCTAAATTGGTTTAACCGCTTTGTCTCTGCTGGACACTGACGGGCTGCCCACGGCCGAGGCTTTCAGCCAGACTTATGCTTCATTCCATTTTGGGGTAATAAAAGAAACTTTGCTGAATGGACTCCGATTCTGACTCGGTGTGGTTTTCCAAAACTGAGTCGATTGCGATTCCGACGCAAAATTAAATGAGTCAATGCCGTGATGGGTTCCACTAAGATCTGTTGGATCAAACTAAACCATTCTAATCGATTCCAGTGCTGATGCCATAGACGACCGTGCAATTCAACGCGGACTGTGATTTCCGGCCCTTATCCGTGGGATCGATTCCGATCCTGACTCTGGCCGGAACGGAATCGATTCTGAATCAGAATAGATTCTGATTCCGATGAAGCCGAGCAGAAGTCTCCATTCAGCTGTTCTGAAAAATAGACTGCCGACTGTGAGATAACTGTTATGTCAATTTCTTAATGTAACACTCACGAGAAACAAGAGCAACAAACTGTCGAGCCACTTAAATCAGAACATTTAAGTATGACGAATACCCTTTGCGTCTTCGTAAAACTGTCACGTCTCCTCTTTTTTGTTATGCGTCTAGGCATTTCTTATTTTAGCGTCAATCTTTTGGAGAAAAGACAGATCCTTGCGGCGTGTTTTTCGTAAGGGTCTGCGCCAATAGCTCCGCAAGATCTGTCTGGAAGGAGATTATCCGGCCTGACGAAAGTAAATCTAGCTTGAAGACAAGCCTACTAATGCCATAGCATATATTAACCCGCGCAGTGGAAGGGGGTTTCGCGTTAACGCGCACTTGAAGGGGGGGGGGCACAAAAGTGGCCCCTTTCGCGAAAAGAAACGGAAGGAGCTAGAGACATGAAATTTTGTGGACAGGGTGAGGCTCTAACTATTTACATTGTGTGCAATTTTCATGACCTTAGGTTGATATATTCAAGGTCAAATGGAGTCAAAAAGGTTAATAAACTTTGGACACTTTCTGGGCCTGTACAGGCCATTCCATCCAACTTTTCGAGCGAAACGAGAAAAGGGCGTCTGTTTGAGCGCAAAAACGTGGAATACGATAACTTCCATTCATCTAACGTCTTGACTTAGGATTTTGGGTCGAGTTCATGTCAGGTCATTAACCTATGGCGTTATTTTCTCATCTTTTGCAGATCAGATTTCGAGCAACACTGTATAGCTTGAATGTAGATAAGGGCGCTACACGCGTTTTTTGGCGTGTTTTCAGCGAAGTTAGATAACATCGGTACATTTGGTCACTTCCAGAGTTTACATTTACGTATGTATGTATAAGTATATATGTATATACACATGGCTATCAATGTGCCAAACGTGTTCTCAGTATGGCCTTTGAATGCATATTTCATCCAAATCAACATATTGCAAAGCAAATCTGGATCAGGTTACAAGCTGGTTGGCCTGGACCTTTGATGACCTTGGCCTTTATTGACCCTGGATTTGGTCTTGGTTCATCCATCACTTATGCCCGAATGACGTCGTCTGACACTGTTCAAGCAGTAATCTTAGGTAGAACGATAGTCCTTTCACAAAGTTTCTATTTACCAACGGCAGCGGCTATTTTCATTATGTTTGCTTGACTTCAAATGCTTGAAACTTCAAAACTGTCCGGCCAATTTTTGATTTTTCTGCGTCAATCGACGAGTTATTCAATTGCCATAAATGTCACAAAGTAGCAGGAACTAGCTCTGATCCGTTCTCAAGGATTTTTAAGAATAAACAGATGGGTCACAGAAAGACCCCCTTCCAATGCGCATGTTAAGGAGCGTTAGCGTACGTGAAGACGGAATACCGTTGCCAACAATGAGGAATGAAGGATACAGGAGTTCAAGAGAACGTTACAACTCGATGGTCTGATGAGTCCCAAAGTTCCGACGCGTTTAGCTTGAACTAGCGCACCCAATGAAAAAGAAATGGGAATAGCCCCTCCCTTTTGGTTGTCGCCTTGGAAAAAGTTCAGAACTAATCGTCTTGCTGGTGTCGTAACAAATCTGACCGTCATTTCTAGAAGAGTTATGAATATATGAGTTATTCTAATATAAAAAAAATCTGGCATTAACGAAACTGTTCCATGCGCCACGACGGTACACTCACTTTTGTTTAATCGCATTGGTCATATGCATAAAGCAATGCTTTTGGGGGCGAAAATAGTTCCTCAAACTCCAGAACGTCTCGGAGGTATTAGAGTATTCTGTTTCAAAAAGGAACTTTGTTAGCGTTACGGAATAAAAAGCACCTGAATCGCAGATGAGAGTGGCGGACCACAGATGTGCACCATGCTAGTAAAAGATAAATGGGCGATTTAGAGATTAGCTCAAGGCAAAAGGACCGCTGTTTCGGATGGAGACGACATTCTACATAATCTAGAAAACGATCCCATAGCTGGAGGATGCTCCTGGTATATCGAACGCCAGCTAGACGGTCCCAGTCTCAGTCTCAGCATGTACGTGATGAGAAAATGAAGCCCGAGGCGTTGGAAAACCAGTCTAAGTTCGGGGATGGCAGGACAGTCCTCGACGCACTCTCCATCTAGCGCTGGAGGGTTGGCGTTAACATGCAAAGGAAAACGAGAGAAGGTCGTCGGCCACTCGGTCATTACCGTTCATAAATCTATATTCTTACCTTTAGACTCCTGAATGACTTTGGCAAAAAAGTTATTTTCGTTTCATTTTCTGTGTAAATAAAAATAGTCTGTGGTGGACGCACCGACACAGATTGTCACACCGTTTGCCATAAACCATGTGGGGACTGTGTTAGCTTATGATTTTATTTTCCTTGCTCTGTGTCATACCAAACAAATCAAATGCAGTTGCTGTGTCCTTTGTGTAAATAAGCACCATCTATCCGTATGAAGTTTACCCTCGATACACTTCAGAAGTTCTCCTTGCCTGGAGCTTTCGCCTTGCCTAGCCCATACACAGTTTAGAGATATGATGCGCCTTGACATGATGATGACAGCGTTTTTAATTCGAAAATGATGAAGGTGAAAGTTGTTTGCTATCCGACGGTTTTCGTCTCGCAGGCGAGTCATCGCCCTGCCTGAGGAGACCATCCGATCCCGTGACCCCGGTGCGACGCCCGCTCCGCCCGACGGGTAGAAGGTGTAGCGAAAGTGCGGCGACTGGCCGCCGGGCGGCGTCCTCGTCGAGTGACAGGAACCGGAGGTGAGCTCCGCGGTCTCTCCCGGTTTTTGGGCCACGCTGCGATGCACCGTCTCTGAGGATGCTGTGTCGTGAGTTACTGCTGACTGGCTGGTGTTTTGCGGCTGGAAATTGTTTGTTCCGTGTGAGGCTTGCTGTCGTTCGCCATTTGGAGGAGAACAGCCGATTGCTTAGCATGAGAGTTCGGATCCGGGGAACCGGAAGAAATTTTCGACCAGTTTCTGTCCATGCAATCCCATTTTTTTCAAGCTGCGAGGGCAGCCTCAGCCGTAGCCCCCCTCCCCCGCGTTTTCACCGTACCCACAGTAGCGAGCGGAAGTCACACGGCCGTCCGTCGAGCCATCACCGCTCCCGTGTCCCGCCAGCCGGTCCTGCTGCGTGACGGTGGACCCGGAGCCCCTGGAGGCCATCTGCCCGGCGCCGGCGCCGGCAGCGGCGGCAGCGGCGGCAGCGGCGGCGGCCCCGGCGGCGCGGCCGACGCGGCCGAGCCGTCCCGAGCAGAGCTTCTCCGGCGTGAACAGCCTGTCGGCAGCCGGCCCGCGCGGCGGCCTGATGCACGTGGGGCCGCGCGACTCCATCATGTCGACCGACATCACGCTGCAGACGGTGCTGAACCACATCGCCTACATCAACCACCCGGCCACCGTCAAGATGTCGCCCAAGTACCAGGTGGGTGGGCGACGCCGCGCCCCACCGGCAGCCTGGCACGGACTTAGTCGGCCGTCTTGAGAAACATGGTGTACTATTCGCGGGACTGAAGTCGTCGGCCACGGCCGTCTAACGGGAGCTTGACCGTAGGCTTTTGGTCCCCTCTCGGCTTTTCGCATCGGCAGTGCGAAATAAAGGGCAGATGACAAAAATCTAGTGCTACTGCGTGAGAGTTTGAACATTTTGTTTGCGCGCTGGCTGGAAAAACATTCAGCAGAGTGGAAAATTCGGCCCGCCGTCTGCAATGGAACAGGAAGGGCGTTCATGGCTGTGAATGCAATGGAATTCAGACGGCCCATTTTTCCGCGAAATGTTATGTCCTGCAGGGACGGATGCAGGATTTTGCCCATGGGTGGCGGTCTTTTTAGGGGCGCCAGAACGATGTCTTGAAGATGCTAAAACTGCAGCGAAGGGGCGCCAAAATCGCGCCGAAAGTGCACCATACTCGGTCGCAATAATGCTTAAATCACGCGAAATGTTCAACTGCATGTGACGGGCAGCGTCAAAGCTGCTCACGAGCAGATTTGTTAGCGATTCAGAATGGAATCAGAATCGCTCCTGATGCACTGACTCTTTTTGTGAATCAGAATCAGAATTCATTTCCTATTCATCAGCTTTGAGTCAGAATCTGAATCAGAATTCATTTCTTGTTCAACAATTGTTAATCAGAATTAGAAGCAGAATCAGAATTGCCTTTTTGGCCCAAGAATCAAAATCGAATTGAATCACAAAATTTTTGTGGATCGATTCAGAGAATCAGTTCACAAATCTTATTCATTTAAATGCTTTCTTTTGTTTACCAAAAGACTGAGACCATTTATTTACTAATATCTTTGCGAATGATAATGAATTGTATCAGTATTGAAAGCAGACGACTAAATGAGAACAAGAAATGAAAATTTCAGTTATGATACAAGAAAAATAAGAACATTTCTTTCACTGTTGTTACTTCCTAGTCAACGTAAATGTAAGAAGCTTTATTCGTGGGTGATTGCTAATGATCACTTTGGCCTCACCCTTTATCTTAGGTAACGACGTATTTATGTATCGGTGCTCTTTGCATCTTGACATTCAGTGCATAGTGAATTTGAACACGGTGCTCTATGCCCATGCATAAAAATGTCGTCCAGCGTCATTGATTATTGATACTGTTTTGTGATCAATGATCAATGATACTGATCATTGATATACCGTATCATTGATCCCTTATACTGACCCACAATTTATAGCACTCCTTGGATGAGACGGGATCGGTGCTCGGCTATTGCATTTATTACGAAAAAACTGGCACGTTTTTAATCATTTGGCACAAAACGAATCGTAAACGGCATTGACTTCTTCCAGTTAAATGTGGCCTTTAAATCAGAATCGAATCGATTTCATGTTTTCCATTTTTCCATTCCATGAATGCGACTCAGACTCGGAATCAGAGCCACTTCCTTGGACTGTGCACTAAAATCGAATCGATTCCCAATTCCGTGAATCGCTTACCAGAATCTGCTTACGAAGGCGTTTTGACTCGTACGCGGGATGTGCATATCATATATGGGCCTATGATATTATACACGTACCGTATTATGGTCGCTTCCTCGATGTAAGAAAGGTGCCTTTTTAACGGAAGGGCGTCCATGTACTCGCTCCGTAGCGATAGGGCGCCTTTGTATCAAAAAACAAAATTCGTCGCTGAAAAACTGGATAAAGGACTAGTCTGATCGTGAGTTTTGGTTCTGTGCCTTTGTGTCACAATGAAAGAAAGAGGGCCTAATACTAAAACACTGGTGTCTTTTGAATGTCTCTAGGTTTATTTTTTCAAGAGCAAGATGCCATGGTGTTTCACCCAGGTACCTTTGTGTCTTAGGGGCGCCTTCTGAATGGTAGGGTGCGCAAACTCCACCACAGGGCACCTTTTTGGTACCACAGCAGCGCCTTCTGAACGCCTTCTTACATGTCATTCATGCTCCATCATACGGGCGCCTGTCTGGTGTCAAGCGGCGCCTTTTGAACAACAGGGCGTCCGTACTCCATCACAGAGGCTTCCTGATGTCACTGGGACGTCTCCTGAACGACAGCGCGACCAAGCCCTGTCGCAGCTCTTTGGTGTCGCATGGACGCCTTTTGATGGAGAGGTTGACCATAAACCATCACACGGCGCCCTCTTGATGTCATATGGGCCTTTGGAACGGCATTGGGCCCACACTCAATCAAAGTGGCGCATCCCTGGTGTCACAGGGCCGCTTCTTTGTCATCAGGGTACCAGTACACCATCGTAAGGGCGTCTTTGTGTCACAAGCGAATTTTGAACGGCAGGGCACCCACGTGCTATTCCAGTGGTGTCTCCTTGATGTAGAGGGGCGCGTGTTGAATAACGGGACGCCCATACGTCATCACAGGGACTTACTCTTGATGTCACAGGGATACCTTTTGAATGACAGGGTGCCAGTCCCCATTGCAGAGGCGCCTCCTTGGTGCCATGGCGGCGCCTTTTGGATAGCGGGGATATATATACTGCAACACGGGTGCATTTTCAGTGTCACCGGGGCCCCTCTCAAGCAGAAAGGCTCCATGATTAATCTTAGGGGCGCCTTTGAATGCCATATTATCGAAAGGGCGCCTTTTAAATGCTATTCCACCGAAGGGACGCTTCTGTGTCACACGGGAGTCAACAAATGAAAAGATCATCCATGTACCATAACGGAGGCGCTTTCTCCAGATCTCAGACGGGCGTCCTTTTGAGGGCGCAGTGCCCCGCCACAGACACGCCTCCTTTGTGTTGCAGGGACATCTTTCCAACGTCAGGGCACCTTAACGTCATCCCAAGGGCGCCTCTGTGTCCTCTGTGTCCTGTCTTTGTCACATAACTCTGTATTAATGACGCCGTTTTTAAGGACGTGGCGCGCATGAGCTATATTATAGCTGCTTCCTCGATGCTACAGGAGACCCTTTTTTTAATGTAAAGGCTCCCATGCCCTATCACAACGGTGCACGATGTTACATGCACTCTCTTTAGCGACAGGGTTCCGTTGCACCCACGGACAACATTCGTCAGCGAATGGCTTCCGTGCTCTTACCGGTCTTCGGCGTCTCGGGGTTTCGCATTTGCTGCCCTTAACCGCCTTCGGCGGATGATTACCAAAGTGACGGGGGGGGGGGGCGTTCGCCCCCTTCCCCCCCCCGATCAATACCTTTGTGCCACTGCTGTTTACTCGCAAGTGGGATCGAAACAAATACGCCGCCTTTACGTGACGCCATTTTACGAGCGCGAAAACTACCCGACGATATGTTTATCTTCTCTCGTGACGCCGACGAGCCAGACGGTAAACATCAGTGTCCGGCAGCGAGGAGGCAGCGGCAGCCGACAGCCGCCCGTCTGCTCTGATATTGGACGGCACGTGACGGACGGCCGTTCCGGGGCCGTTCCATCACGTGGGCCCGGCTCGCAGGACTCAGACATTGCTGGACGGAGTGAGGCGACGACGGAGGCGGCTGATGAGACGCCGCCAGCTGACCGTCAGAGCCAGCTCATGCGTGCCTCACGGTGCTGTCTGCGAAAACGAAAAAGGGTCCACACTCCCGTCTGACTGTCTCTAGCGGCTAGGAAGAACGGACTGGGCCGAAACTAACCCCTGCAGGTTAATGTCAAATACCTGACGAAGTTGCTGTGGAAAGCGTCTTTTCTTGTACATTTGGAAACAAAAAGAAACCTAGTGAATTGCGTTATAGAATGGAAGTGTGCCAAACTGCATGGTGTCATAAAGGTAAGCTGGCGCATATTTTAGCCGCTGTATGGTGGCCAAGTACCTTTCTGGCGTGTGATCAGTATGGCCTGGGGTTGGGCAGTGGGGGCAGAGTGGCAAAGTTTATCAATGCAGTGATAGTGGCTCTAGTTTTGGCGACCAGGCGTTGGCCTTCTTAGTTCTCGACTTGCATTCAATCGTACCGAAGACCAGACGTTTACCAGAGTCCGTCTTATTGAGCGCTTTTACAGTGTGGTTACAATCAATCGGTACAGTATGTGGCAGCGTCCTGTCAAAAATTCGGGGCTGACAAAGCGCTGTGACGTCATCCGTTTATCTCTCCCGAGACTGTACGACCGCAGACCTCAAACGAACAAACAGCGGCTATGCCCTGCGCAGCCGGGGGGGGGGTCGACAAAAAAGGTGATGCAAGGTGGCAAGCGTCGAGGCAATTTCGGTTCTAATGCAGAAATGAGGAAGAATAGTACGTTACGGACAGAAGTAACCAGGGAAAATTGCTGAGCACCGGCTTCCAGGGCTGTACTTGTTTTTGACGAATGCCCGAAGCCCGTAATCGAGCTACAGGCAATCGGGCTACGAGACACGTCGGCAAAACATGTTTAATCCGGGCTGCTGGAGTAGAAATGGTCGCAACATCGTGATGCCTTCGCGATCGAAATGCGTTTCCTCGTTTGTTCCGCCAATTTCCGTTTGTTCCTCCCTCTGAACAGACTCCGAAATCGCCGCGTACTGTCACAGAGCAAACATACTGCTGGCCACCGTTACTCCGACGTACACACCACAACATACATCATTTGCAGCTCCACACGTCCTCTCGATTCCATGCTGGAGATTAGTTCTATTCCCATTCCTCAGCAGTTCATTAGGCACCACCAAGGTGCCACGTGCCCGTGGCCACCTGCAGCGGCTGCCAATCAGCAGACACCAGTAAGAGGAGTACAGTCAGAGGAGTACAGTCAGCAGGCACCAGTCAGAGGAGTACAGTCAGCAGGCACCAGTCAGAGGAGTACAGTCAGCAGGCACCAGTCAGAGGACTACGGTCAGCAAGCGCCAGTCAGAGGACTACAGTCAGCAGGCGCCAGTCAGAGGACTACAGTCGGCGGGCACCAGTCAGAGGACTACAATCAGCACTCACCAGTCAGAGAAGTACAGTCAGCAGGCACCAGTCAGAGGAGTACAGTCAGCAGGCACCAGTCAGCGGAGCTCAATCAGCAGGCGCCAGTCAGCGGGGGTAATCAGCGAGTGAGGGTTTGTTTGGAGTGCGCGTTGACGAAGCGCTGCTCAGCTGTCGATCGATGAGTGGGCTGGGACAGCGCTGGCGCTCGGTCGTCCGTGGGCGCGTTTTCGCGTGTGCCGACAGTTCCCGTGTCCGGGCAGGGCGGCCGGTGGGCCGTGCTCACGAGAACGGGGAGCACTCGGTGCTCTCGGTGGACGGGAATGGGCTCGGCTGCCGACTGCTGTCTACTGCCGATGCGGATGTTCGGCATCGGCCGGTGTGTCGGGCGTTGTAGTGGACCAGGTAGTTCGAGGTGGCAGGTACAGACCGGAACATTTCAGCGGACACGTCACCACGTCGTAGAAGCTGGTGTTGTTCCAAAGCTTGGATGAGATGGGACGGAGTAGAGGGAGCCCAAGGTCCATCCGGCTCTGGTCCTGCCTCGAACAGATAAAAGTCAATCAATCTCTCTCTCTCTCTCTCTCCCCGTTCAGCTTCAATCCGTGTTTAAGACATCGATTACCATACACCATGAACCAAACATTGCCTGCGATTGCACATCTAAACGTAGCGTTTTAAGCAAGGTTGGAGCGTTGAAGGCCGCATTCGCAGCACGCGATACGTTCTCTGTCGCTGTTCAATGCTAATGAGTTTGGCGCACGCACACGCGGAGGGCGGGATTGCGGTGATGAGTTGTTTGCAGCGCTCTGAAGCTCAGCACCGAGAGTTAAACTGAGTGTCCGTGAACACCAGCACAGCAGTTATGGAAGCTATGTTTGTTGTTAATTCAGTTATGGAAGTCATCGGGACAGAAATTCAAGCATACCTCACTCTTGGCCTCACCGTATTGTGGGACGCGACATAAAATTCACCTGGTCATTCCGCGCCTTTTGAGCGGCTTCCAAATCAAACGACTCGCCGTCCTCCCGGTGACTCAAACACAGAAGCGTTCATATTTTATAACGATGATCAGGGTGCACAGTGACGTCCTTCTTGACAGAGGATCGGATCCCGACGGTGACGCCCGGTCGGCAGGCGCGGCAGATCCTGACGGTGACGTACGTTTGACAGCTACGGCGGATGCTGACGGTGACGCCCTGTCGGCAGGTGCGGCGGATCCTGAAGGTGACGTACGCCACGGCGCTGTTGGGCGCGCTGCTGTCGGCCTCGTACCTGGCGGCGCTGTACGGCCGCCTGCCCTCGGCTTCGGTCGGCTGGCTCCTGCTGCAGACGGCCGCCCGCTCCGCCGAGTTCCTCATGGGCTGCTGCATCGCCAACATCACCAAGCAGCCCGTGCAGCGGACCGGCAGCAAACTGCGCCAGTGCCGCTGATCTGGTCGGCGCGGCAGCGCTGCTGGCCGGACGGTGCCGGAGCACCGTCCTGCCAGATGGTATTAGACACTGCGACCAGGCGGCGCTGTGGTGCCGTCTGGCCGGGCAGGTTATCGCATCGCCTCCCCATATCATAACATGGCGGGATCAAAGCAACGTCCGGCCAGATGGTGCCGTAACATCGCCCTTCCAGACGGCACCACAGCACCGCCTGGCCGTGCAGCATCACAACGCTGTTCGGCCAGACAGTGTCACAACACCGCCCGGCCAGACGGTGTCACAGCACCGCCCGATCAGCCAATATCTCGGCATTACTTAGCCAGTCGGTACATGAGTACCGCCCAACCAGAGCATCGCCCGACCACAGCTTCACAGCATCGGCCGAGTAGGCAGTGCCACAGCATCGCCCGGCCAGACGGTATCACACCCAGTCGGTATCTCAGCCACACCCCGTCAAACTTCATCCCCGCAACACCCAGCCAGAGGGTACTGCATCACCGCCCGACCAGACGGCATCGCAGCACCCCCGGCCAGACGGCACCCCAGCGCCGCTGTACCAGACGCCACCTCAGTACCACCCAGGTAAACGTCGTCTCAGCATCACCGAAACAGGCGGTGTGGAACTTTCACCGGCCAGAGGGTGTGCTCGCATCACAGAACCTTGCGGTCTGTGAATGCACTGGTCCAGGAGACGTTCAAGACAGACCAGTTGACCGGCCGTTCTGGCTGGGTGGCGCTGGTGACATGGATCTCTTTACTTTTCCCCAGCAGCCGCCGTGGCTGTGCGGCATTAATGACCGTGAATGTCGGGCGCCTGAGGACAGATACAGTGCGAAAGCAGCGCGGCCGGACCAGCTGGACGCCCTGGGTCCCGGCCGAGACGGTGCCCCCACGAGGTCCCCAGAGTCTGCTGTGATTTCCGGCCCCTCTGGTCCCTGCTCACATGGTGCGGCTGACAGACGCTCGCGTCTGTTGTGATCTCCGGCCCCGACTGTCAGAGGGCCTCGGAGAAGCCGTCCGGCCGCGCGGGCGCCGACCGCGGCCCAGCAGCCTCCTCGTCGGATGTGTGGTGGTCTGTTGTTATCTCCGGCCGAGGAGCCCTCCGCGGAGGTTTCGACGCGGCGACCGAGCCGCCGTCTGCGTGTCCTGGATGTGATACCACCCGTGCTTGCCGTTCAGTAGCGTGGCGCCGGTCGATGTTTGCTGTTTCCGACGGAGCCGAGTGCAGAGGAAGCTGGCTGAAGCCAGACCTTTGTACTGTGTATGTCTCACATCCGCTGTAAGGTGTGAGGTTGTCAGGTAGAGCAATGACATATTACTGTTTTGAGGCCCCGCTTCGCACTGTGAAGCCCGAGCATCCTCAATGAGCTTAATTTTTCGACCTTAACCGTCGAACCTTAGTGATTTCCACCGCACTATGAGACATGCTTTTTTATGGCTCATGATTGTGCGAGTGCTGAAGCTGCACGCGTCTGAATGTGTGAAGGTACCCGAGAGTCGAGGGCCGGACCTCAGACCTCCGTCGCTGTAAATCCTCGAGAACAACTGTGGAACTGACTCTGTGACCTGCCGTCGAACAAAATATACTTATTCGCCTCGGGGCGACGAGCTGACGGCATGACAATCAATGTTGAAACCGTTAGCCATCAGTGCTGGGTGGTGCGCGGATTTCTGGAGTTGCCACTGGACTTTGGCCCGAACTTTTTCCCGCGTCACCCTCAGTCGTGCTCGATGCGTCAACGCCTCCGGCAACCAATCGGGCCAGTCGCCTCGCGACAGTCCAATCGCTGGTATGACGTATTGTGCGACGTGATCGGAAGTCTCAGAGCTCTACCCAGACATCCCCATTCGCTTGAATTTTCGAAGCATTGGCCCGTATGAGAAGTACCTCAAGTTTCGTTTGATTTTGGCCAAACGTTTCCAGAACTCGGCACTTAAGCTGAAACGGCCATAAGGAGTGGCGACACTGCGCCAGTGACGACTCCATTGAATGGCGTCGTCAATGGCGACGCCATTTCAACCGCAAACGGCGGCTGAAATGGCGACACGGCGCCAGCACGTGGCCCAGCAGCTCGGGGTCGGCCAGCAGGCAGCGCCGGTCGCCGGGCAGCAGCAGCTGGCGTGCGGCAGCCTGCTGCTCGTCGCTGGCAGCAGTTCGTCGGTCGCCTCGGCCGGTCTCCAGGCAGCGGCCCGTCGGGCAGCGCCGACCGGCCGGCCAGCTGGCGGAGCGCACTCGACGACCAGCCGGCGGCAGACCTCTCCCGGCCGCCGGTCTTGGAGCAGCTGGAGTGGAACAGCCGGCAGCGTCCGAACAGGCGCTCCACGAATGCTTCAAAACAGCGCGGTCAGCCGCGCGGCACGCACCAGGCCAGATCAGGTTATTCTTATCGCCTCCGGGCTACCGTGGAGGCGCCTCCAGCGAGCCCGGATTAGGGGAACCCAGGTCGGCCGACGAAGGCGGGCACCGGCTGGGCCAGTCTACGGTGAGAGTGAGACGGGCAGCCTCGCGAATACCACCGCTGACACCAGCCGTAGACGTGGCCGTAACACACGCCTTCGACTGCACTCAGGACGCACAGGCTTTTGGGCTCAGGCGCCTGTGTCGTGAATCAAGTCTCCTGTCTCATCAGAAACGCCGCTCGGCGTCCGATCAGGGCCGCATGAAATCTCACGATTCAAGACTAGGTCCTAAATTAATTCAAACAGGCATCACTGAAGTTAAAAGCGCGACACGATTTCGTCTAATAAACCCGACAAAAAGTTAAGGCAAAAGTTAATGCGAAAAAATTAAGTTAATGCGAAAACCAGAGCAAATGAACAAGAGGGAAACCATCGTTAACTTTAAGAGAACCGGGAAATTGTAATATTATCTACAAATGCATTACATTGGAGACTTCAGACCATTGCTGTTGCTCATTCTATTGGGTCTTATCACAAATCTTTGGGGTTTCCTTTCAATCAAGGAGGTCTTGAGGTAGCACAAAAGAATAAAAAAAAACTACTCCCATGTTCCTGTTCTTAATTTTTCTTCGACAATGTAGCATCATTAGCAGACAAATTTGAGACAAGATGATTTGTTAGATGACATTGGTTGTCTTGCGGGAGAACAATAGCAACGCTGTTTGAGAAAATATGACATAACAAACGCATACATTATATCCATATATGCGCGCAAAAATAAAAGAAATGCATTATACTTAGGCAGAGAAATAACTGTGGACTTTGTCCAGCCCTTGGATCGATCCAGTGATATCAAAAGCCTCTTAATCAAGAACGACTGACAAAACGTTGGCTCTGTAATGGATTCTTTAGTCCCGTATCATCGCACGAAGGGCCCTGCAATCTGCCCCTTGTTTGCCCGCCTTACCATGCACACATTGATCGGAGCGTGGCGAATGGCGGCCGTGCGTCGAGCCCGGGCATTCCGTTCCCGAGCTCACGAGCGCCACCAGCGCGTCATGTAACCGCTACATGCGACTTGTATTGACCGAGAACGGCAGGGGTCACCGCCGCGCGGCCAGGCAGGTGCCCTCAGACGGAGGACGCCGACCGGCTCCGAGCGGCTGCCGGTCGAAAGAACGTCCCGGTGTCAGACGACGGCAACGGCTTCAGCAGACACACTCTCCGGGGACAGCTGGATTTCATTGACACTCTCCGGGGACAGCAGGGCTTGTGATTTCATCTGCTCGAGGCACTGTGTCATAAGCTGCCCAACAGTGGCCAAAATGTGCTGCAATGCTGGTTTTCTAGATGCGCCACTTAATCGATCATCACGCTTGTGTTTGATTCCACTTCGGGTAAACGATTCCGAATCCGACTCATGACTCGCTGAGTCGATTCTGATTCCGACCCAATGCAGTTTTCTAAGACTGAGTCGATTCCGTTTGCGACCTAAAATGAAATGAATCGATTCCGGGATTGGTTCCACTGAATTTGAATTCCACTGAATTGGATTGGATTAGGCCATTGGAATCGATTCCAATTCTGATTCCGTAGAAACCGCATGATTAAACTCCGAATGTAATTCCGGCACTTATCTGCTGAATCTATTCCGGTCTCGACTCTGACCGGAATGAAATCGATTTCGGAATCGATTCCGATGAAATCGAACAATGTCTGTCGATTATACCCTGGCATCTGTGAACTGTTTGGCAGATTTCTGCCCCCTCCTCCCCCCCCCACTGCTTGGATTCTCAGACAGAATGAGCTGGCCGTTGTGCCCGAAAAGTTAACTGACATTGCTAAAAAAAAGAAATGCATGTAGCGGCAATGGTGTCTTTTCCTTTGTTCTGCTTGGTGAAACACTTTGTACAAATACTTCAGGCCGGACGAGCGAAGAGAGCCTGGCGCTGAAGTCACAGATCCGGCACATCCTCCAGCCTGCTGTCCAGCTGCTGGATCTGCCGCGAGATCCAGTCGCCTGCCTGTCCGGATCATGAGTCCCGTGCTTCAATGTCCGTTAGCCTTCCGATAACCGCCAGCACTGGTTAACGTTGAGGCTTTTTACTTTTCATCTGTTTGTTTATTTATTTATTTAAACTTCAGCGTTGATCACTTATTATGTAGAAAAATACATATATTTGCATTTCTTTTACTGGTAAATTACCAAAAGAATATAGTTTTACATTAAGCACACAGGTACTGTTTTCAAAAACTACAAAATTCCCAGCAACGTCAGCCGACCGTATGGAGAGAATGGAAAACTCCCGTCGGCAATCATCATTGCAATTCAGTCCATATATGGAGAGCTGACGGCAATGCAAGGCATGAAATCATTAGTTTAGAGAAAACGATAACCATGGCGTTAACCATAACATCCTAACACTTTCTGTCTCTTGTTGGAAATGGCGAGTGGAACAGTTGTGTTCCGTCTGAAAAGTGCGTTTTCATTTCCTACACATGCACGGAGGTCATGTGGAGTCGAGGCTATTACGCATGGGGATGACAGATGGGGCTATGACAGCGGATGGCCAGCCAAGTACTGCATTCGGTGGGGCGGCGCTGCTCTCAGGCGTGGCAGACCTGCTGAAGGGAAGATAAGGATAAGGATACGACAAACAAGTCCATATCATGGCGGCCGTGCCGACGCTGTACTCGAAGCAAGAACTCAGACTGAAGGATAAGGAGAGAAGGATTATGAAGGGAAGGAAAAGGTTAGGTGCACAAACAGTGTGAAAAACTTAACAAAACAACATGTGAAACTCGATTCGGCCGTTCGGAGAACAAATGTAATTTCATAGCACCATGGTTTCGTGTGCTGTGTGTACCATCTTCTGGTTTCTTGTCAGTTGCGTCCAATCTTGCATCTTGATCCACCTTTTTTGTAAATTTGATCCGAACCTTTCTGAAGTGGACGGCACTGTGATCAGAGACCTCACCAAGCAGAGCTTGTTGTGCAGACCCTGACCCCGCCGCCCAAGTGAACACAAACAGGGAGTAAGTTTGCCCCAGGCAACGGACCATATAATGCTGAGGGATCTTCTACGTGCTGTCAAAGCCACGACACGGCTGCCGCGTGGTCTGGGTGACCCTTCCTGGTTCGGGTCAAATAGCTCTGGCTACTTGTGAGTATCGAACCCACGGTGCCTGCCACACACCGGGTATGAGATAAGCATATTACCATGAGCAATGGGGACGTCACCTTGCAATGACGATGGTGATGACATTACTAAAGAAAACTTGTGTTATTGACGTTTAGAGAAATGAATCTATTCCGTTCTCGACCCTGACCGGAACGGAATCTAGAAGATTCCTTTCCGGTCAGGGTCGAGAACAGAAGAGAAACAGCAGCATGCAAAAGCCAGCTGGACTCCCAACGGAAGCGTGCCAGAATATCAAATGCCATTCATGTGGACAGAAAAATCTTGAAAATAAGTTTTTTCTTAAATGTTTCAAATTTTTCCCACTTGTTCCAGCACCATTATTGGCACCAGTATTGGCAGTGAAAGGCAATGACGGCAGAACCACAGTCTATAGCAATTATATTTGTGCCTGTGTAAAAACCAAGGCTGTCCGGTAGGAGGAAAAGACGAAAAATACGGGATAGTTTAGAGCTACAAAAATGGCGTCTGTCCCGTCTGGGCAATGAAGCGGTTTTCACGCGGTAAAAATCACGCCTTCGCAAACATTTTCTTGTCGGGTACCACGCAGTGCTCTTTGACGCCCCAGTACTGATCTAGACGCGAATAAACTTTCTCCTCTTCGCTGTTGTAGTTAAGCGCCTCGCAGATGCGGCAATAGTAGTGGATCGGTGACCCAAAGTAGCCGTGCTCATTCAACACGTGGTACGCGCTGCGCCACTCGTGATATCTGGCGTACTCTGTAGGGGTGTCGTTAAGAAACCTGAGATGTGTGGCCAGCTTTTCAACGGACGGAAAATCCTCCACGAAGATGAAGCTGTTTGGAGGCAACAGTTTTTCGTAGTCCCTCTTCTTGGCGCCCCAGACCACTGGCACGGCCCCCTTACCCAGCGCGTGCCAGAACACCTTCTCTGTGATGTAGCCGCTGCAATGGCTGTTCTCGAACGCCAGGTAGAACTTGTAGTCGGCGAGCACGGCGCAGTCCTTGTCGTAGTGGCCGGGGCACTTGAGCGTGCCGCACCGTCCGTACACATCCACAGGCACGAACTTCCCCAGCCGGCGTACGTAGTCCCAGCGGCCGCTGCCGTCGCAGTTGGAGCCCATGACGGCCACCAGCCTGCTCTTGACGACGCTGGGCGGCGCTGCGCCGCCCGGCTCTGTCCGGCCGTATGGCGCCGGCACGTCCGCGTCGAACCGGTAGCTCATCGACCAGTTGAAGAGGCCGTTGTAGCGGCCGATGTCGTTGCGGTAGAGGAAGGCGTGGCGCGGGCTCTCGTCGCTGAGGAAGATCCAGCGCTGGCCGGCGGCGCGCCGACGCGGCAGCGTCTCGGGCGAGCGCGTCAGCTGCAGGTGCACCAGCACGGCGTCGGCGGCGGCCGCCTCCTCGTCGCGCTCGGTGTACACCAGCCGGCAGTTCTGCACGGCGCAGCCCTGCAGCGGCCGGCGCAGCCGGCTGCCGTACGAGCGCAGCAGGCGGCGCTCCAGGCGCGCGCCCAGCCGCCACACGGCCACCGTGAAGTTGCGCGGCCGCGGCGGCCGGCGCTGTTCGCCCAGCAGGAGGATGCGGCCCAGCGCCGACATCCGCTGCCGCTCGGCGCCGCTAAAGGCCACCTCCAGTCGGCTGTCGTTGGCTGCTGCCTCTGCTGGTAGCCGGCTGTCATCGGCTGCCGCCTCTGCTCGCAGTCGGCTGTCGTCGACTGCCACCTCTGCTCGCAACCAGCTGTCGTTGGCTGCCGCCTCTGTCCGCGGCCTGTCGTCCTCCCAGACCACACGCGACTGCTGGCCGGCGTTCCAGCCGGCGCGCGTCACCAGCCTCCGGGACACCTCCCCGGGCCAGCTGAGCAGCAGCCCGGAGCCCAGGCAGAGCATGGACACGGCCAGCACGGCCTGCGCCCACCGTGGAAGACGCCGGCGGCTCGACATGGCCAGTAGTCGGCTGCTGCGCCGCACTCCCCACGCCAGGCTGCCGGCACACGGCGGGCAGTGGTCAGTCAGTCGTCTGGCGACGGGCACTGTCGCGCAGGGCTGCACGCACAAGACAGGTGCTAATGATGCTTTAAATCTCAAGCTATTTATGCATAATATATATGTATATTATATACATATATATATAGTTTTTTTTAAGAATTAAAGAAGCAACGTCGGCAACTTCCGCAAACGCCCCTCCAAGTGCGATCTCACAGAGGACGCCTCACGAGCTTCGCGAAGGAAATTTGTCAGAATGGCGAATGACAGTTTGGCTGACGTGAAAAATCGACGGGCCAGTAACGTCACAGCATTGCCACTACTGGTCCCCCCCCCCCCACGAAAAAAATGGTGGCACCTTTAAAGGCTTGAAGCATTTTATCTTTCTTGTAACTGTGAACGATTATAAACTGTTTCGACCACGCCCATGTGATAATCAGTGCGATGCACGTTCGACGGGAGCGGGGGGGGGGGCTTTATGACAGCATTTGATTCGCAGTACCCCTCTCACTCGCAACCGGTTGGGTGCGCAATAAAAATAAGCGCACCGTCGGAAAGTTCGTGATAAGCAAAGCTCGAAACTGGGGTCATTTGTTACTTTTGAGGAATACTCAAGCCTTTTACGCCCCATATATGTCTTCTCATAGCAGGTGACACAGATCAGAGAAACGCCTTGGATCTCAAGGGCTGTGATTAATAAAGATTAAGCAAAGGCACCGACGGAATAGATAAAAGTTCGCGGATGCCGATACTGATCTAATTTCCCTGATCTTGCGAATGTTTATAAGGAGACGCTGTGTTGAAGCCCCGCGGGTGCCGGCGCCTTACGCGGAATAAAACTGATGGGAACATTTTTAGTGTTCCTCTATGCTGGAGAAGCAGCATAGAGGAACAGCACCTTACCAACCAATGTTTCCTGGTGGTAGGGGTTCGTTTTATGGCTTGCCACTAGGGGTCGCTGCTTACTTTGCTAAGCAAGATTTCTGCGCCCCTCTCCACTCCGTAGTTTGCAGTAGTACCACTTCTGTGGCACTGATCTCCGAATCTTGTGGCGCCTATCACATAGTTCTCTTTCCGATCAACAGAGGGTGCTCCGTTCAACTGCTTAACTTTTCTGTCGATAGATGTAGTTGCCGTGATCACTTTATTTTCTTTGGCTATTTCATTTTCTTGTTTTTTTTTTCGACTGGATAATTATTGATTGCCTGCACGTCATTGGCGCAGCCAAAGGAAGCCCCTTCCCCTTAGGCCCATATTTATTTGTGAAAACCATTGCACATCGTCTTTCAGACAGGCGGTTTTCGTATAACTTCGCCTGGCTGCGCCCGTGTTGTACGTCAAAGTATGAACACCCATGTTATTCTTCTCGGCGTAACATTTCATTTTATTATGGTTTCGGCGTTCCTCTGGTCCGGTGGATTTCGTGTAAACTCGACACCTCGTGCACTGAAAATGTACTTATTGCTGGTCTGGACAAATTTGTGGTGACCTACGTTTGCGTCTCCCGATCCTCATTACATAATCTGCCTCGTTTCGGCGTATACACGGTGTCCCAGAAGTAAGGATTCACTTTAAGATAGGTCGCGCGTGAAAATATATAGCCAAAATGGAAAAAAATGATGTTGCGCCGTGTTCTAAAAACCTGGGAGATTCCTTCAGTGCCAAATTTAACTACTTCTAGCGACCATGTACCTCACATCATCTGAAGGAACCAAGTTAACCGAATTTCACCTCCAAACAAATTCGGTAGCTGCTGCTGCACGCCTCTTATACGAAGAATTTAAGCGGCGAAACGCACCGATCAGAAAACGCATTCTGAGTCTGGCACAGAAGTTTCAGAAGCATGGGTATGTGCTGGATCTTCCCAGAGCCGGCAGGCCATCGCTTCGGTCTGGGGACAACATGGACCTGGTGAAAGTGTCCGTGGAGGTTGACCTCAAAGACTACTGTCGTCGACGCTCACTTGGAACGTCGAGGACGACAGTCCACCGGATTTTGAAGGAAGACCTCAGTCTCTTTGCATACAAACCATACGTTCAGAACGCCCTGCGCGAGGACGACAAGGCGGCCAGGACCAGAATGTGCCACTAGTTTGAGGACAAGATGCGCCAGAACAGTGAGTGGATCAATTATGTCTGGTTCTCAGACGAAGCTCATTTTTGTCTCAACGGTGCGGTGAACAAGCAAAATTACCGACACTGAAGCTGTACCTACCCCGAGGACCGCACAGTGGAGCAGAAGTCACACAGCAAGAGGTGCCCGGGGTGGGTCGCTATGAACTCATGAGGCATCATCGGGCTTTTTGGCTCGAGGGCGACGATGGAGAAACCGTGACGGTGATCCGGACCCGTTACTGTGAGATCATCCGCAAGTTTGCCGTCTGCCTCCGTCGTCGCACAAGAGCTGACTTCCCTTCGGAGTGGTTCCAGCAAAATGGCGCTCAATCCCACACAGCGACTGCAACAAGACGCCTGCTCTGCGAGACGTTTGGAGAAAGAGTCATCTCATTCAAGGTCGACGGCATTTGGGCGCCTCACTCACCAGATTTCAGCCCTCTGGACTTTTTTTGTCTGGGGTAACGCGAAGGACCAGGTTTTCAAGAAGAGACCAATGACAGTGCAGGACCTAAAGGCAGCTGAGGAGGCAGTCGTAGCATTCACCTCCAAGAACTCTCGTCAACATGTTACTGAAGAGTCAACCAACAGCATCAAGACATGCCTGCAACACCGTGGAGCGCATGTCGAGGGAAAATGATAACCGTGTTTGCTCTGTGTTACTCAGAACTGATATCGCACGTCCGCTGTTGTTATGATGTGAATGTATTCATGTCCATGTAAAACTGCCACGTTTTCCGGCTGCAATGAGGGGTCTTAAATTCGCCAGTGCTGAATACAAAGCTGATTTGTGCGACTTTAGAAGTGTTTCCTTACTTTTGCGACGCCCGGTATAAGCAGTATTTGTTCCCGTGTTCTTATGCTATAGCTACACAATGAAAGACCAGTCGAAGGAGATCGTACCAGTGGCGGCTCGTTGTCTCGCAAACACCTGAGGCACAGCGCAAGTATGGCACCACCGGCTTTATACAGCTGTCTGTCTTATTTACGTTGCCAACTAGTGAGCCGTAAATGATATCCGACCCATATTAGACCGACGTACATAAAAGAAAGAAAATGTTGCATGACTCACCACTTTCGGTGTTTTGTCTGTATTTGCAAAGGAACCGTACGCCACGTCCCCACCACGACAAACTCTCACGACACAATGCTCGCGTGCAGCGCCCCAAAGCAGAAAGTTCTCTCGTTTCAAGGACGGCTAGATTATCGTCACTGCTGCGGGCATACAGTCATTGTTGAATCATCTGTGCGCCACTCCAAAACACACATATGCCTGACATTTTAACTCTATTCCCGGCAGGGGGGTTAAATCCGCCCCCTTCGAGTTTTTTGCTTGCCAGGGTTTTTTAACACAGCTTCACGAAACTTGCTCACTTTTCCTGGCTATTCATTCTACGTATCGTGACAAAATGTCGAAGTTCTATTTTGCTCAGGAGCGGAGCTAGGCAAAGTTTTTGGGAGGAACCTCAGGCCATTTTTGGCCCTGTTGAGGGTAGAAGGAAAATGACTGCCAAAAACAGCGTTTTTAAGATAGAACTTAAAACTCTATATGAATGTATACCTTAATAGTTAGGCAACATACAAATACAATTTTGTTACAAATACAATTTTAATTATCCGAGGTGACATTTACAAGATTAGGTCAAGGTCAAAAGTCAAAATCTGGTTTTAGTGCTAATTTCGTCGCAATTTTTTTAAATGCTTAATCCGAAATACGTATGACGTAGAATGATGCCCTCTACTTGCGTATCAAGGTTTAGCTTGATATCAGGTCGGGTCACGGAGCTGTGGCCTGAAATGTCAATGCACATACCCTACCGATACATACAATAACCGTTAAATCGAATTTTTGGAATAGTGTGAATTCAAATGATTGAAAAGGTTTCAGGTAACCTTAATTTTCAGGTAATCTTAAGTGCGCACGACATCATTCCAAGTTGCTCCAAGGTCACTAGAGGTCATTTAAGGTCAAAGGTGACAAGTTGATCTGAAGAACATGTGACCATGACAGCTCCCCCTTTTCCATGTCCTTGGCACCACCTATGCTAACATTATACAAGCATTGTAATACGATTTGTACTTCTTTAGCATGGCATGGCTATCAGAAGCCGAAAAAGTGCTTTTACCTTTTTTGTTTACTCAAATGTTGAAAAATTAATCCAACTATTTTTGAAACCCTAAAAAGGCCCATGAATTCTCTCAAAATTTTAAATGTGTACACCAAGGGTAAACGTTCCATTCATAATCTCTTGAGTCATGCTAATTTCACTGAAATCGGTTTATAAACAAGGGAGTTATAAAAAGTCCAAAAATACCCCCAATTTTGATATTTTTGCCTCCCTGTATCCACCCCTTCCAGAATTTTGAAAACTTCGTTTTATAAAAGTGTAGGTTACGTCATGGCAAATCGATTGCCGTTTGTTGCGATGAAATCGGATGTGTAGTTCTCGAGATCTCAGGGGAGCCAAATCCGCCCCCTCTGCTGGGAATCGGCCATGCCGTCTAACCCTCGGGGAATAGGGTTAAACTAATACGAAAAATATACTTGAATTAATAGTTGCCTTAAGACCACGTTTGTTTTTCCGCCACTGATGCTAGCTTGTGCACGGTGCAGTCGGACATACTTCGTCGGTGAGCCCGACGATGGCCAAAAACAGTACTACGTCTCACTTCACAGTGAGACGTAGTACTGTACATAAGCAGTACATAAGATAAGTAGTATGTAAGCCGGAGCCGTTTAGCTGTCGGTACAAATGAGGACGGCAGATGGATCTGCACCGTGGTGTTTTTCCAAGTCGCTACGACTGCTGGATACACAATCTAAGGAAACGTTGAATGTTCTTTTTTTACGTTGTCGCCACTTGCGTGTGGCACGTATCGGTGGCCGTGGAGTGAGATCCTTCACGGCGGCTACACCCAACTTGGTGGAAACCGCCAACCATTGGGAACCGGAGTAGCCGCCGCCGTCGCACGTGGCTGAAAATTAACAAATCAGTACTGCGTAAACAGAGCTGCCAGCTGCATTGGCGGCGGCCGACGTGCAGTTTCGCGGACGCTCACCATTGGCGCTGTACACATCGGATTCTAGCGTTGGCTGAGGCGTGTGAGCTGGCTGCCTCTACGGCCCTGTGGGTGCGGCGCGACATGGGGCGTCTTTGCGGGCATGTTCCCCGATATAATGATGGATACGGGAACAAAGTGAGCACATTGCTCCAGTTTAATGATGCATTCAGTTTTATAAACGGTGTTATTTATATACAGCATTGCCTCAGTTGCTTGTAATGACGAGCCGCCACTGGATCAGACCGAATATGTTTTGTCATTGGTAAATATCGTTTCAAGGTTGTATACGACGTAGGATGGCCTGAGTAATGCGCCTCGGCGTATCAAGAACCCCCGGATCGGAAATCAATAATACTATCGCACAGCACAGATGGGAAGCGATAAGGTGCTCGTTTGCGTTGCGCTCCCTGGCCGGAATAAACAAGTCGTGGCGGCGCGGCGTCCAAACCGTAAGCCGGAGCCGTTTAGCTGTCGGCACAAATGAGAATGGCAGATGGGTGTACACCGTGGTGTTTTTCCAAGTCGCTACGACTGCTGGATACACAATCTAAGAAAACGTTGAATGTTTTTTTACGTTGCCGCCACTTGCGTGTGGCACGTATCGGTGGCCGTGGAGTGAGATCCTTCACGACGGCTACACCCAACTTGCTGGAAACCGCCAACCATTGGGAACCAAAGCAGCCGCCACCATCGCACGTGGCTGAGAATTAACAAATCAGTCCTGCTTAAATTTCATGTGCGAGCGGCCGCGCAGCGACGCTTGGGGTAGACCGATGACATCACCATGTGCGGAATGCAGTGTAGTGTAGTGACAGCAGTGTAGTTACATCAAGCCGCGCGCTCTGAAACGTTCTGTGCGTCGCGCCCGTTCAATTTTCGTTTTAAACTGAAGCGTTTTGAGCCGATCTGACCCGTGGTTGCCCACAGGACTCGCCGGGACCGAGACGATATTTGACGCTGTTGGTGATTCGCGTTTTGCATAATGTCTCTATAGGCCAGCTATGTCCCTTCAACCACGCATCACGTGCTAACGATGAGCAATCAGCCGAAAATCGCCCGATTCACTGGTAGAACGCGAGACCTTTAGAGCGGTGCGTGACATGTGCCGATCCGTTAACACGTTTGGTTCCTGGACTGGAGCGAGCATTTGGGGAGAGGCAGACAGGAGGACAGGGAAACAGCTATATTCTACTCAGTGTGCTATGAGACTACGAGCAGCAGCTCGTAGACTACTTCTCGTAGCAGCTCGGCAAACAACAGAAAGAAGACCAAGATTAAGAGCTGAAATTTTTATTTCCAGATAGCTCATATCAGGCTATGATTTAAGTGCTTCTCAAAAGCAGAATGTCAGTGAGGTAAAAATTTGTTTCAAATGACGTTGGTAATGATAACAGGATGGAGGACGCGTGAAGATGGTTCAAGACTAGAGGGCGAATCAAGATAAATGTCTTCGTTGAGTTTGTGTCCTAATCACACTGCAGGCGCGGTCAATAACAGTTCAGAGATTTTGTGATTAGCATACATTTTGGTCCGGTTCCATTAATGACAACGTTTGAGGAGTTTTGGCTCGTATAAAATCCCTGCAGAAAAGCTGAGTTTACCGAAAGTGTATCGGAGTAGTGGCGAATGGTATATTTTCAGCCATCTGGACAGTGGTGGCTAATGGGGCTGAACTGTGCACCAACTGCCCCATGCTCTGAACTTGAGATGGAGTAAAAAGGCGCGAAAGACGGAGCAAAGGCACGCGAATAATCATTCCATGTCTCATAATTTCAAAAACACTATTAAGGGTATCAGTGAAAATAAATTAACAGTCGTAAAAAACGACGCTAACTTTTAGCGAAAAGTGCGCCCTTGTTTGACTTTCGATTGCCTGTCACCGTGTGCCTTAAATTCTTACTTGGCTTTTTTACCGCACCTTGAGATTGCCTTTCTTTGCAACTGAAGATTGATTGGTTTGGTTGTTATGAGCACAGTTCCACTGCAGTGAAAGAGATAAATCTCTCAGTTTTTGCCATGGCTGATATCAATTATTCTACCCGGTAATGATACAAGCCAAAAACATGCACGAGCTTTTTTAGTATAGGGCAAGCCTCGGGTAGACTTTACGTGATTTTTGCTTTTAAAGGTCTGTTGTATGGATTACAAGATAAAATATCATATGGCGGAGTGTCGAAAACAGAAATGTCAAAAATGGGATATCAAAGGCGAAATATCGGACAGAATAAGTGTTCAAGGAGGTAAGTTTCGATGGCAAAAATACAGAATGGCCGAATGTCGGGCAGAGATGAATATCAAAAGAGACTTGTGTTGAACAGAAAAAAATCGCTGAACAGAATACCGAATGGCAAAATATCGAACGCGGAACATGGGACAAAAAGATCAAACAGGCTAACTATCGACTGGCGTGATGCCAAGTGGGTTGTGTCCAATGACGAAATCTCGAGAGGGAATTAATAACGTACCGAACAATCTCAAAGTGAAAAACGTGACACAAAGAGTGGCACAAGACTATGGGTACCTACGCCGACTGGTCGCTGTGCTGGAAATTGTCCGGAGAACGTAGCGACAGGAGTGTTGTCAAGCATTTTGAGCAATTCACACCACATCTCAGAAAAGTGTTCTCCACTGTTTACCTGGACCTCCCTGGAAGTCAATAATCTGGGGCCTATCGTCGCTTAAATGTGCCGCCGAACCACCAAAGCTGCTGGAAAAATTATGGCTGCGCCATCAGCCGTGTAGGGGCGCAACGAAAAGTAGGAAGGGGAACCATTCGTACGGCAGGGGCATCAGCCTCCAACCGAGACAACTGCTTGGAATGAGCCTGGTTATAAATGACGTATAATTTAGAGATTTGTGTTTGTGTATGCTAGTCGATGCTCACTAGTCGATAGTCATTTTTCTGTTTTCTCTATGATTTTAATCCTGCTTAAAAACTAATGATTTTACATTCGAAAATAGCGGAACTACAACCACTGTAATTTTGGGGAATTCCCTAATATTTTGCTGCTGGCTGGGATACATCGTTTAGGAACACTGGTTAAATTTCACTTCGCTTCCTCATCCCCTCGCTCATATGCGCACAGGTTCAGGGCAAATTCCGTAGTGCTTTAAAATACAAAACTGTTTGTAGCTTATTTCCGGTGCACTTGGTTTTGTGGTGCAGGTGGTGATCTGAGTGTTGCGACGATCTGACCACGTGGTCGCACGGTGTCCAGATAACGACTTATCTGTACGAGAGCGTCTGGCTTGTCGATGGTGTCGGGTCCGTGAGGGGAGCTTGTGCAGAAAGCGCGTGTCGTTCGCCGTCCGTCGGTCTCGTCCCCGCCGGCGCCCTCCCGCGCGGCGCCCGGGACGCCCGGCCGGGCGTCAGAGGTGACGTAACGGGCGGCCGGCCCTGTTGACCTTGACCGCGGGTCGGGCGGGCGGAGGCCGGCGGGGTCAGTGCGGTCCGAAGAGTGATGGAGGGCGCGACTCCAAAGGCCGCTGTCGTGTGCCCGCTGTGAATGCAACCACTGAAGTGGACCAACGTCTTTGCCGTAACACATGATCTGTACCGAGGGGGCGGGGGGGCAGGGCACATGCCTCGGCCGTGCAGATTTAACCCTATTCCCGGAGGGCTAGACGGTATGGTCGATTCCCGGCAGGGGGGGCGGATTCGGCCCCCCCCCTGAGATGTCGAGAACTACACATCCGATTTCATTGCAATAAACGGCAATCGATTGGCCACCACGTGAACTACATTTTTATAAAAAAGAAATTTTGAAAATTTTGAGGTGTGGATACAGGGGGAGGGGGGCAAAAATGTCAAAATTAGGGGGTATTTTTGGACTTCTTATAACTCCGTTGTTTATGGACCGATTTCGATGAAACTGGCATGAATCGAGAGATTATGGATAGGACTTTTACCATTGGTACACACATCTGAAATTTTGGAAAAATTCATGGGCGTTCACAAGGTTTTAAAAACAGGAGGATTAGTTTTTTCACAGCTGAATGAACAAAAAAAGCAAAAACGTTTTTTTGGCTTCTGCTAGTCTTGTTATGCTAAAGAAGTACAAATCGCATTACAATGTTTGTATAATGTTAGCAAAGGCGGTGCCAGAGACAAGAAAAATGGGAAGCTGTCATGGTCACACGTTCTTCAGATCAACTTATGACCTTTGAAATTAAATGACCTCCAGTGACCTTGGATTCACTTGTGGGTGCAATGAATCTCGGGTGCATTGAATATTATCTGTAAACGTTTTCAATCATTTGAATTCACTCTATTTCAAAAATTTCATTTTATGGCTATTGCGATATAGGGTACGCGCACTGACATTTTAGGTCATAACTCCGTGACCCGACCTGATATCAAGCTGAAACTTGATACGCAAGTAGAAGGCACCTTTTTACGTCATATGTATTCCGGGTTTGGCATTTCAAAGAACAGCGCAAAAATTATTGCAAAAAAACAAATTTTGACTTTTCACCTTGACTTGACTTTGTAAAGTGACCTCAGACAAACAAAATTTTGTGTGCACATTGCCCAACTATTAAGCTTTTCATCCATATAAAGTTTTAAGTTCTATCTTAAAAACGCCGTTTTTGGCAGACATTTTCCTTTTACCCTCAACATGGCCAAAATGGCCTGAAGTGCCTCCCAAAAACGTTGCCTAGCTCCGCCCCTGAGCAAAATAGAATTTTGAAATTTTGTCACAGCACGTAGAAAGAATAGCCAGGAAAAGTGACAAAATTTCGTGAAGCTGCGTCAAAAAGCCCGGAATTGGCAAGTAAAAAACCCGAGGGAGGCGAATTCAGCCCCCTTGCCGGGAATAGGGTTAAGACATGCCTGGTCTTTTAACCCACGCGAAGACGTGGTCTTGGTCACACATTTTCCCACGGTGGAGGGGGGGGGGGGGCGGGGGAAATGCCCCGCTCTCTCTGTCTCTGGAATCTGCTATCTCGCTGCTGAGCTATCTCTGGAACGTTTAGGCCGATTTTACAAATTCAAACAGCAAACGATAGCGGTAGCGTGACCACACCGCATGAAACTTTCTCTGTTTCATGATAATGCGGCAATGCCCTTCGATGAGCTGCACTTTCGGCCATTACATGGCCTTCATCATCCGTTTTACATATCCTTATATTTCACAACTGCTTTTCCGTTTTACACTTATCTGTTCAATAGTTGCAAATGGCGTTAGCTTTTACTGATGAGTGGCTGTCCTTGCTTACCAGATTTCTTGAGAGAGCAAACTTAAAATGTTAATTCGGTCTGACTGTTCCGAGCAGAGGCGTAGCCAGGATTAGGCCTAGGGGAGGGCGAACTAAAACGTATGGCCTGCAATCAATCCCAGCTAGCTGGGAAAACTAACCAACTAAGCAAACTGGGAAACTAGGAAAACCAACCAGGAAATTAACTAGGAAAACTTACAAGACTTTGCCAACGTTACTTTTAGGGACCTTACAGAAGAAACAGGACCATGTCCTTACCCCACTTTCTAGGCTTTTACAAAAACAACAAATTTAAAAGTCCGCATACTGCTCTTTTCCCTTTGTCTTAGGGGAGACCGGGGTCAAATGTTACATTTTTTACCTTTTCGATCCTGGAACGAAAATATTTCGGGTTGGAGAACATTTTCTCGGGTTTTCACAAACTCTGATATTTTGCCTTTGTAGTGGATTTGAAAAGATCCCGAAATAACGACTTTAAGGTATCGAAATTACTGTTTCAAAAAGTCACTTCAGCTGTTACAATTAACCCCAGGTACGGGGTAAATTGTAACAGCACCTAGGGTCAAATGTAACATGTTAGCGAATGGTGTAGTGGTGTAGTGAAAGCCACTTTTGTCGAAAACAGCCTTTATTGAACAACATTGTCTCTTACATCCTGAGCCTTTCCTGGATTAAAATCACAGCTCCAATACAAAAATACGATTTCGCAACGGCGTAAAGCTCAAGTACTCCAGCAGCTTTTCCTGAATTAAATAACAGCTCTACCTTTATCAGGCCAAAAACCGACGCTTCATCAAAAGCAGAAGACTTCTTCATCATCATTGCAATTTTCCCTGCGTGCTGTCTTCCAAGCCCTCTTCCCACCAGCCGTCGTCTTCTTCTCTTCATGCTTGTCCTTGTCAAGATTGAGCTTTTTCGATGCTTGTTTGCAATCCTTTCGACTCTCTTTTAGCTCTATCGCTCTCTTTTCTGGAATGTCAGTCAGAATTGCAGCCTTTCGCTTTCGACCCGCACGGCTGTTTTTTCTTGGACCTGCCTTGGGTAGCGGCCGAATCGCTTCAGGGGTGAGCTGCTTCGAGACGATCCCCAGTGGACGAGATTGTCCGGTCCCCGATGGACCAGGCTTGTCGATCCCCAATGTATCAGCCTCTGCAGGAATGATGCATGATACATATCATCCATGATGCATGGATATAATAATGTATTTTCAATGTAACATTCAGAGGAAGATAAATTAAACTATATACAAATGTCCCATACTTCCCCCAGAAATATCCAAATGAAGTCAAACTAGAATTATTTAATCAATAAAGTAACCAATAAATAAAATAATAAAGTATCTTAATAAATCCGCTGTGAAGGTGAAACATCTACGGTAAGACGCGGTGACTAGCCACCCAGAACGTAACCACGTCTTAAAATTAAAACTGACAAAACAGTACCTAGGAGATAAATCAGGGACTGATGACAATAATACCGTAAGTATAATTTTTGGATGATATTGATATTGAATTTGGGGACAAAATTGCATGTTGGTTAATTCGACGGGGCATGTTTTCATAGCCTCCGCCCCCAGTGGTTACATTTATGCCAAGTGCATTGATATTTTACATAAATGTAGGTTTAATGGTCTGGCCATAGGGGTCAGTTGTAACACTGTTACAATTGATCCCAGCAAAAATGTTACAATTGTCCCCGACACGCCACGCCATCTTTCAGACAAAAATGACGCAAAACAAGTCGGCGTGGGCGGCAACTGATGCACTTATTTTTTGACCAGGTACCCCCACCCACCCAACTCAAACTCTTAAACCCGTGTCTAGTAAGATACGTGAATGAGCTGATCATATTAAAAAATAAACAAAGTTACAATACACAGTAAAAAGCACAATTGTGAACAGTACAATCGACTCACCCGCCGCACCGGCCTGAAACCCCGTGAGGAAAAGGAACAGCTTACTGCGCATGTCCAGTAGTGCCTCCAGCGTCATCCATTTGTAAGTTTCGAAGTTAAAGCGTCTGTTACAATTGCCCCGTGTTACATTTGACCCCGGTCTCCCCTACGTCCGCACCCGTGCGCGAACAGATACCTGAGTGGTTGGATACTCGCGTGACATACCATGAGGCCAGGTACAGTTCCTGACCTTTGCACTGGTTCCTAACGTTTTTTGACTCCCACTCCTTTTCCTGTCTTTCATTGGTCGGCTGACCCTTCGTCACGTGACTCTGAACGGACATCCGGATCGGCAGGCGGTGGGGGGTCGGCCTCCCAATTTGTTCCCGTGCGCGTCCGTTTAAGGGTGCCCCATGAGATGCATTCCTTGGCGTTATTCATTGTCCCCGTGCGCGTTCGCTCGTGGCTACCCTCCGAGGCGCACTTTTTTCCTTCACGTCGTTCCTGCGCGCTGCTCAGAGGTACTCTCCGAAGCGCGCCTTCTTCCTTTCCGTGCATATTTGCATTGCGGCGAGGTGGAAGCCGCTGTTATGTACATGGTTGGATTATTTCGTGTCTCGGCGTTTGCATGTTCGCCACATTTCTGTACAGGGAGGAGGATTGGTAACAGAAGTCGTTTTTGAATCCAGGTGTCATTTCAGTCTGACATGGTTTGATACGAACGCTGATCTTTGAAGCAGACTGGGAGAGGCGAGCGTTACAAAATATTCGCACCTCATCAAACTAAAATCAGTAAAACATGCTGTGGGGCGTATGGGACGGACGAAGCTCTCCGATTTTTTTCCTTTTAGTCACTAGTGTGGTTCGATGTTGCGAGATTTTTTAACACACAACAGTCCCTGGACATTTTGTTCAGCGCTCCATGAACAGTGCATTCAACCTACTCATCTTTCTACAGTGTTTGATTACATTACATTACTGTCTCAACGTTCCTGACCATCCCAGGGCCCCTGAGTCCCTGGGCCCTTGACTGTCCCAGAACGGCAGGGCCCAAATTGTCTCAGGGATCATAACTGCCCCAGGGCCCCTAGCTGTATGAAGGCCGCTCCACGACCCCTGACCATCCCCGGGCTTTTGCCGTCACAGAACCCTTTTCCGTTTCAGGGCCTCTGACCGTCCCAGGCTCCTCACTGTATCAGGGCTCATGACTGTGCTAAGATCACGGACCATTCTTGAGCCCCGGCCATCCGCGGGCGCTTGAGCGTCCCAGCGCCCTCGACCATCCTCGGGCCCAGGACCATCCCTGGACCGGCGACGATAGCATGGTTCATGCCTGTCCAGGGGGCCCCATTATCCCTGGCCTTTGCCTGTCCCAGGGCATCTGACCGAACCAGGGCTCCTGACTGCCTCACGGACCCTGGTCATTTCAGAACCCCTGACAGTCCCAGGGCCTTTGAACATTTCAGGGCTTGCCAGGGCTCCTCGCCATCTCACGGTCCCAGGGTGTTTCAAGACCCCTGGCCGTCCCATAGCCCTTCAACATCGCAGGACTTCCGGCCCTCTCAGGGTCCTGACCCTCTCACGACCCCTGACCGTACCAGGACCCCGTCCAGTCTCAGGCTCGTGATTGTACCACGGATCCTTAGTGACGTTCTCAAAGCCCCTGACTGTCTCAGGGCCCTTGGCTATCTTCCTGGTGCCTGACCATCCCCATAGCCCCTGACTGTTTTAAGCCGCATCTCCATTCCTCGGACTCTGACCATGCCAGAGCCCCTGGTCGACCTCAAAGGAGGGGTGGTCGCCCCCGTCACCCTCCCCTTGGCCACGCCACTGCTTGCTTATTCTTCTAAAATCGACGCGGGCAGAGGATTGTCGAGAACAAATAAGCTGGCACACAAGCAACAACAGAAAGGCTCATTCCTTCAATGATGTCCATTCTGATGCATTCTGAACTTAAATTTGTCCAACCCGTGCTGATCAAGTGCTTGGCTATGAAACTCATACGCCGCGCACTTCGAAAAGTCCGCAATAAAATAAATATAAATGGAATATTTTCGCTGGATACCATTCGTATAATAGTCCAGATGTATCAGTAATCATAGCACCATACCATTATTTCCTCATATAAGCATATGCACTGAACTTGCCTATTATGATCTGGTGCCTATCCTTTCCAGCGCGAAAATTTACTGCGCCGTTTGCGACGTTTCTCCAGGATAGCTGTCATACGAATACTTGCGACACAGGCGCCGTCGTATAAATTCCCCCCGCCAACAGCCAAAAATATCTCCCATGATCGACGGGTAGCCTCGTCCCGACCGCTTTTCACCTCTCCACTTCCCCTGCTTTACCGTACCTGGCGGGTCCACAGCGTGCCTCCATAGTCCACAGCGGTGCGTGGCGTCGCAGCGGCATCGCAGGCCGATCCCCGGTACCGGTGACGGGGGCCCGCCGCTCCCGTGCCGCGCCGGAACTCGACACCCCGCTACCCTGCACTGATCCCGCGCGGCGCACAAACGAGACCCCCCCCTTCCGCTCACCTGGTGGCCGAGGGCCGGACCAGCGCGGTCGCCGCCGGCGCCACGACTGCCTCCCCAGCAAAGCCGACCTGCGGCCGTCCACGGGCCAGCCTGTGTCGTAGGCGACCAGCGCACGGACGTCAACTAAAGACGGAGGGCACGAACGGAAATGGCGTTTATAATGGAGGCCTCGATGGCATGGCTGCAGCCTTGGCGCCGTGCGGACGCTGACGATAACGCAGCTGTCGAGCGTGTAAGTGGCTGCCGGCTATGATTGTGCCGGCAGGACATTCAGGAAACAGTCGTTGCTTGATGGTGTCGCGAATGCTATCATGGAACGGATCGCGTGCTTTGGAATGCGGTACTGCATGAATCAATCACACCTGTTCGTCGTGCTTTTACGATAAAAGCTCCAAACATTTGCACGTTCCGTACTTGAGACAAGGCATCTACTGCGGCAAGCTCGGCATCCATGCAATATCCGTTACTCCTGAGGATGACGTAGCACTGGAGTTTGTCACTCTTCAACTATGCAAAATTTGTCTAGCAATTGCTCGTCCCGAGTACAATCGCGGCTAGTAGTAAGCTTGGTTCAGTTAGCGCCCGTGCTCTATAGTTTGGTACCTCGCCAGCCAATCTTCGGAGGCAAGCGACCACCGGACACGACTTTCGATGGATCCCCTGATGGATATGAAAAACGAAGGGTTCGGTGTTTTGTTGAGATGATTATATTACAAATTCACTGTCCAACAAAACGTCAGATTGTTTACGTGACGGGCGATGCAACGGCAAACAGACCAGCGAGTCCAACCACCTGCATGAGCCCCAGTTCACGTAATCGACATCGTGACACGAGTTCGACATCACAAACAGCGTAAAATACATTCGCCCATGGACGTCTGCACGCAGCGACCTCCGGGTAGACGCTTCCACTGCCATCTTCCGGCTGCCGCTGGAAACTAGGCTTCCGCAGCCTACCGCACCACATGAAAATACCCAGCCATTCAGGCGCGCGGGGCGGTCCCAGGGGAGCACCGGAACACCGGAGCCCGCCACGGCTGTATATGTCTGCAGGTCGGGACGTTAAACGGACCCGCGCGGCCGACCGGCGCCGAAACGGGCCGTACCGGCAGAATTCAATAGAACTGGACACAGTGCAGAATTTGCCGGTTGGCCTTGGACTCGAATTCCTGCAGCAGCTCGTCTATGTCGTCCTCCAAATCTTGGGACTCTTCGAGCTGGGAAAAAACACCATGATCACCACTTGAAACCGGTTCAAGGAGAATGTGGGATATTCGCTGAGTGAGCTGACCAATAATTCATTCAAGCAAAAAAGCACACACAAGAGAAACAAAAACAAAGATCTAAACAAAACCGAAAAAGAAGCAGCCTATTTTGACAATACCTTAACATGCTGACAACTCACAGCATCCCACATTGTCCCAACCACGAATCAGTAAAAAAACAAAATACTACCACCCGTTCAGACAACATTGAAAACTGACGATGCCAAAGCATTCGCGCATGACAGTCAGGCAGCGTGCGACACTAGCGCGGCAGATGCCACACCGTGCCGGACCTGTCCTTGCCAGGTCGGCTGGGCGCGGCCGGCCGGTCGGCAGTCGGACCAGCAGCCGCCGTCCGCGCGTCCGCTCACCTGCGTGCAAAGGTCGCAGATTAGGAACGCGCCGATCGTCGCCTCCTCGTGGTTATCCTGGATGTCGATGTTGATGATGTGCACGGGCGTGTTCTCCGTCGGCTCGCGGCTCTCGAACACTGGCGACATCGAGACTATGTTACTCAGGAGCCATGGCTTTGACCAGACCCGGCGCCGAGCAGCGTGGTCGGGTTGGCGGCCGGCCCGCGAGAAACTGACCAAAAATGGTCTGGCCAGAAACGAACACGCAGGACCGCGAACATTCCACAGCAGCAGCTGAGCGGAAAAATCGAATCGTACGCCGTTTGTCAACTCATACGATTCGATCGGCCGAAGACGCGACGCAGCACGGCGGTATGGCGAAAGCCATCAACGATCCTTATCACAAAATGGCATTCAACGCCAGCATCACGAAATGACGCCGTTGGCCCCTGAACGACCCGAAAAATGCCGGGCGGCCCGACGTTCCATGTAATAATGTCAACAAGTCGCGTCGCCTCTCAATTTATTTTCCGTCGTCCTAGCACACGAATAACGAAATAAAATAACAAGGCACACACGCCTGCATTCGAGCAAAAGGTCGCGCTTCCGGCAGCATCCACGAAAACCCGCTCTCGCAAAACACTTCGGCGAACGCAGCCCGGCGCGCCGGCCGACCCTGGTCCGAGCCCTCGCGCCCACTCACTCTCCAGAATCTGGTCGTAGACGCGCTCCTCGCAGCTGACGACCACGTCGAAGCGGTCGGGGCACTCCTGCAGCCGCTGCGGGCCCGGCTTGATGCGCCTATTCCGGTCCAGCATGTGCAGCAGGCCGTTCTGCGTGTACAGCGTGCGGTCCTTGTCCTGGAGGTCGTGGTAGATGGTGTCGTATGACGTGCCGAACTCGTACACGTTCGGCTTGTTGGGCGCCGAGCCGGGCAGCTTCACCTTGTCGCCCGTGCCGAAGGACTGCACGGAGAAGCTCTTCTTGCTGCGAGGGGACGAGACGGGAGGTCAGGTCGCTAAAGGTCCTGACGTTAAATTTAACGCTGTTTAGAGATCCGGCAGTGGGCGTGATAGCAGTAGGCGTGGCACGGCGTAGTCGTGCGGATGCTGAATGGCCTTTCATGGAAACTGATGAGTTTGCTGACGGAAGCAATTCGGGATTCATCCGTCGACGCCGTTTCGGGATGTATCGAAGAACACATTCCGAAGCAACCAATAATCACGAGATATTTTCACCCAGCCTGAAAGCCATTCTCTCATGATTGACATTGCACATCATATGCATTCTGCCATCAAGGAAAGGCACAGCCAAGCAATTTTCCACCGTACGAGCTTCAGAGAGCCAAAAACTCTGACTGTCCGCCGAGACGCAGCGACTCACCTGAGGTAGGCGTGCGCCTCCATACTGCGATTCATGTTGCTCGAGCATACCACGGCAAATCGCAGGCCCATGCTGGCCTAGCTTGTAAGGAACTGCTTGAAGCTAGACAACACCCTACGGTACTGTACTATCCTATTTGCTTATTTACTTCACTTAGACGACTTAAACCCAGACTCTGTGGATTGTGGAATTACACGTTTCCCGTATCTGCAAAAAGAGACTCTGTTTGAGCGAAATGCGCCGAACACCAATACCCTTCGCGGCCACGGGCGGTACGATAGCTGCAGCCCACCGCCGACGCTAGAATGTCCGACACGTGACGCGAAACAGCTCTGCGTTGCACCCGGAAGGACCAGTTCGCGCATACCTGTGAAAAAGTCCACTCATTGGGAATACACATTACCAGGTTTGCTGTGCGTGAAACGGAACTTCCAACGTAGTCGATTTATTGTCGAGCTATCGGAGTTGTCACCGCTAAACAGAGATATCGATGCTCTTCGAACACGCATCGCGCTGAAAATTATCAATGGTGAGCGACCGTCATCCATTCCATTCAGCCCATTTTTAGTCCTATTCCCACGCGGGAGGGGCCGATTGCTTTCTCCGATGGTGTTTGCGGTGCCGAAACCAAACTGTTTGCACTATTGCGCCGAAATTTTGTGACTTCTATGTATCCTTTTCACACATGACACCACCATTCCCACGTTCTATGTGCGCCAGAAGCGGCCCCAGAAGACGTCTTTGGGAGGAGGAATGTCGACCCATTTCGAGGTCGTTGCCAACGAAGACTCGTTCCTTTACATATCGATATTCCGAGCCAATATTAGGCAATATTATGTCACTGCATGCCATTTACGATGATCGACCATTCGCATCGTCTACAAAACGTCCGAGATTGCCAAAGGCAGACGTAGGGGACATAACGAAATAACACGTAACACTACGTGTACGTGAGCTCCGCATGCTGAAAACAAGGCAGTCCATAAAGCGCCGTTGCTGCATGCCACATATTGATACGGATGTGTTTCGCATCCGTATCGCATCGGGGAAGCATAAACACTGATCAACTACGAAACCAGATACATGAATTTCCGAGGATTTAGCGCCATACCGAATTTGTACGTAACTCCCGGAGCCGGTCACTTAAAATCTCCGAACGTGAAGTCGGTCGGGAGATCGGAGAATCCCAATGAACGCACTAGTTTCAAACGAAATCCACCGCACGAAAATGGGTTCACAAATTTGCCGTGCTGGTTTGACGTCGAACACGTTAACCGGCCGAAGCGTCGGTCAGCTGCCTTGAATTTTCAATGCATACTGCGAGTACCGTTGCATGGCCAAAGCGACTTCTTTGATAAGATAAGCCAACGAATATGGTTACTCCGCCGCGAAGTAGCACTTCTACTCCATACGCGCCAATGACGTATTTAACGATTTCGGACGTGGTAGACAACGCAATGGGTAAGCCCAACAGCTCTTACATGTACGGGTCTTCCAAATTACTCAATACGGTGTTGTTTTCCCCAAACGCTGGGCTGGTTGGCGCTGGAGGATCTTTATCATGCTAATGATCCCCAAGAAATGGCCGCCACGTGATCGGCTGACCCTTTCGTTCTTCGGTCTAGTGCAGGTGTCCGTTCTGGAACTTGGACCGAACGCCTGCCACACATCGGACTCTGATGTGGGGTCCCAAGTTCAGGCCACGGTAGCGCAAGACCGCTGTCTGTCGTGAGACTCGCTCGGCAGCCGAGTTGCACTACTGCGGGGCCGCTTCACGAACGCCAGGCCCAAACCAGTCATCTAGTGCTCTGGAAGGCGCGTGAGGGGTCAGCAGACACCATCTCAGATTGCTGAGCTGGGAGGCGCGCCAGCGGTCAGCAGACGCCGCCTCAGACTGTTGCCCTAGACAGCCCGTGAGCGATCAGCAGAAACCACATCAGGCTGCTGTACTGGGAGGCGTGTGAGCGTTCTGCACACACCACCACAGACATCCGCCGCGGAAGGTATGCGGTCGATCTGCAGACACCACCTCAAGCACGCCCTCTGGGAGTCTATCTACGAACACCAGCTCAGGCTGTATGCATATTGTTCGTCTGTGAAGTGCGGTCGGCCTGCGGCTCTAAGCCAGCAGTCGACTACCGGGCAGCAAATGTACCGCCCTCACCGGCGAAACTGTGTCGACGTACACGTTGATGCTGCGGCCATACCGACACCGTACCAAATTTCCGCCCAGCCAACGAAAACGGACGGTGACAGGGCCCCACATCGCGCCTCCAAATGCATGACGACGCCGACCGGCTAGGTCTGTTCTGAAGCGAAGCTGATCTGCCGCCATCACAAACAAGTGGGGTAAGTGCGCACAGCTCTTTTATGTAGCCACGAGCGCGACGGCGTGCTTTAGACCAGCCAGAGAAAAATCGTCGGGGCTTCATACCGGCGGCCCCTCTCCCTGAACAAAAACTGGTGTTTCGTGTTTCATACCCCTTGTTCCAGAGCCATAAATTGCCATACGACCAAAGTTGCCCAAATAAGCACGAATGCACATGGAACTACTAGCGTAACTTTTGTGGCGTTCTTTCGTCGGTTCAAGGAGCATGGGCATGAAATAAATCGAATTAAATCAGGCATGTAGCCAAGATTTTCCTCGGGAGGGGGTGGGTGGGATGGCAAATGTCAAGCTCTCTAATATGCCACTGGCGTTTGACAAAATTAATAGGAAAAAGCACCAATTTAACGCAATTAGCCTCATGTTTAACGCAGCGGAAAAACGTATGTTTGCTTTGCAGCATACATAAGATCACTATTCCGTATCCCCATGAAATCGCTACATACCTTGTGCAGACAGCTAGGCTCGGAGGGGGGGGGCATGGCCCCCCTTGGCTACGTGCCTGAATCTGAAACGGGGGTGAGACTCGAACTCGAAACCCCTCTTTCCTATTGGCAGCAGTGAGAGACACTTCGTTACGAGAAACTGCAATGTTTATCTGTTTTGTTTCCAGACCCCTAAAAATGTACGTTCTAGAAAGACCGGCGCGCTTTCTAACAACTTACCAATATATCCTTAAAAAATCCGGCCCTCGGAATTCTGAGCGTGAAAGTGCCCTCAGAAGACATGTAACGTTACGAGCGTTCCAAAGCGAAATTTAAGCTACGCACACATCGTGATGAGTAACTATTTTCGCAAATCGGACCAGAATTGTATGCTCCGATTTCTAGGTGTGTACGAGCTACGCTGGGCTTGACGCATGGACTATGAACCCCACAACGTCCTCCCCAATTCCATCTTAACGGCTGATTTTGTGGCGAAAGTGAAGTGTGCCGTGAGCACCGGCACGGCTGTGAGGTATTCAGATTTCCCTCCGGCCAGCTGGCAGCCGACCTCGGACGAGATGCCGGGGATCGAAGTGATCTTGCCCGGACAGGGAGATCAGTCCTCTATCAACTGAGACAACGATCACACGTGTCTAACCATACCACGAAAGAAAAAAAACCCAAACGATCAACCAAGGGAATGAGGCAGGGGACGCATCCCATACCTCTTGCGTCCTGCAGAAGGTCAATGATTGTTTATAATTACATTCTGAATATATTATGTCCATAATTATACCACGAATGTTTATTCATTCCTCCCCTTCCTCCTCCCCAGAGTGCCCAATAAACATCACGTGCAAAACCTTTGCAGACTGTGCCGTGAGCACATTGGGACGACATTCAATGTTGGCTGGCATTCACGGCAAGCGAGAATCGCAAAAAAGATAGAAAATGACGGGCTCAAGTCATGACTTAGTTTAGTTACTGTCGTCCCCGTGGTTATGTGGTAACATGCTCGGTTCATACCTGATGTATGGCAGGCACCGCGGAACGCACAAGGAGCCAGTGCTATTTGACTCGAAACAGAAAGGGTGACCCAGACGAGTCGGCCGTGTCGTGGCTTCGACAGTGCGTAAAAGATCCCCCAGCATGACCCGGTGCCAAGGACAAAATCATTCTTTGTTGGGGTTCACTTGGACAGCGGGGTCTGGGTTTGCAATATAAACTCTGTTTAAGTATGAACATTGATCCCAGTGACGTCCATCTCAAAATGTTGCGATCAAATTTATTGAGAAATGTCTGTTCCGGCAAACATTAGTCCAACTAGATATACAAGCCATGTTTCCCAGGTTTAACGCTCATGAGTTTAATATTAACATTTCTTGATAAGTTAAGCAGGAATCCGGCATCGATGTCCAAGCGTCAGTAAGGTCGCCACCAGTTGATAACGCATGTCAGTTCAAAAGGTAAGTGAAACTTGGAACAGGTTACGCAGTAAGTGAGCTTCTCTAATGACAAGCCAGAAATCAGAAAATGACAGATCTAGTAACCTTGCATTATGTACAATGGTTTCAAACGAAACGCCGGGCTACACTGGATTACGTCCCCTTCGACGTTTGACTCTGATCGCTCAGAGCAACCTCGTGCTGTTTTTCCGAAGGTCCTCCTTCATGTACATAGTCGAAGAATCTCTATTTAACAGGCGAAATCATCCTCGTTATGGCCTGTTACGTAAAGTTAAAAAATACCACAGTATATAAAAAAACGCGCCAAATTCATTTTTACACTTTACTGTTACTAATTAGCCATTTACTGTTAAGATTGCTATTACTTTTTTACTACTAGTCATTTACAAAAAGACGGTCAAGGACTGGTGAGACTCAATGTAGTAAATGAGTAACGAAGGAAGCACGAACGACGGAATCCGGTACGTCAGCGATTTCCTTTAAAAGCCAACAAACACAGATCAGATGTGTATCACCCTACACAAAAGTCAATCCCTGTACATTGACACGATGTGTAAGCCTAAAAAACTGAACAGACACGGCGTGAGTGCTTCGTGCCGCGTTCTGCGCCGCGTTCAGCTATACTAATCTTTCACTAACGGAGACCAGACTAGGCAGTAAAACGACTCGGTTCAAAAATTGCGCAGATCTATCAAAATGAGAAGTTTGCTTGTTGCCGCGAGTGTGCGGCAAACACAGTGAGGTTTTAACGAAAAATGATCCTTCGGCCTGACCTTTCATGGAAATGAGCCCACCCAATGTGACTGCACGTCGCATTGTCTTTCAGTTCTCTAGCTCAATGCCAATACAGACCTCCAGTTAACGCGGTATTCATCCGGGTTCGTCACAGCTCAAAGACGAAACCATGATTGCTAAGAATACCGTACCCTTTTTTTCAAAAGACCATTTCCTTTAAGCGCCAACATTACATCTGCTCGAGCAAAGCAGACTAGAATATATGGAGGGACTTTTCACGCTGAACGTCAATTTACCGGAGTAGCAAAAATTACTCATGGGATGAATTCCACTCGAATCCAGGTGACAACGCCATTTTTGGACGCATAAAAGGATGACCTAAAAACAAACTGTACAATGAGAAAATAGGAATGGGTGCCTCCATCATCTTCTTCAGCGGACGTGTAAATCAGCGCTCAATGCGCCTTGAGCGGGGTTGAATAATTTCAAAACAAAGGGTGTTCTTTTCGTAACTGCGCAACTACACCCACTATTATCTAATATGAGAGCTAACAATCCGTCAGTACACGGTCGCGTTTAAAGCACTTAAATTGAGACCAGCGTCAACTGAACCGCCAATCAATGTAAGGAAGACCATGACGCATCTATCAAAGTTCGCAAATTTTGGGGCAAAACGGATCTACCCTTTTCACCCCACCACAGTGGCGTCTATGACTAAAAGTGCGGTACTTCGATTACTTTCACTATGACTCTCGTCGCTTTAGGTAATGATAATATATGCCCCAGAAAATTGTCCCTGCCTGGGCACAGCCGGTGGGTGTAGCGCAAGGACTCGGTGCAATGGACGAGGGGGCGACGCCGTGGGGACCGGCCTCCAATGGCCCGGCATCAGGCCCGGACCTACCTGACGGCAGGTGAGGTCACAGCGCCCTCCGGCGTCGCAGCTCGCCCTGTGGCGGAGGCGAGATGTCGCCAGGAACCTCTCGGAGGTCTCAGAGCGACCAACAGAGCCTCCACACGGCCGCCAGCGCAGCCGACAGCCCACGCCAGAGCACCAGACATGCGAGCCAACGCTCGAGTGTGCTCGGCACGCAGTATGCTTCATGTGAGAGCAGAACGTTCCGAACTAGATCAGCTTGTCTCCAAGGCACGCAGCGCGTCTCCTCAGAGAACAGTCCGTCTGGGAGGGGACGTTCGCGTCTCCAAGATCAAACCGCAGCCAACAACAAAGCAACCGCAGCGCGTAGAGAAGAACATGTACCAGAGGGGAATCTCAGGCCAGCATCTCCGGGCAAATTCCGCATGGTCCGAACGGAGCAGAATGGAGAGCAATATGATCATGACTACACTGTCGATCTTGTACTCGCAAGCGGAACTTTGGGCTTCCATGCCCAGAGCAACAGTAACACTGCCTTCCGCATGAGTCTGAATTACATGTCATCAGCCCAGCTTGGCGAAAGGATGCCTCCTTCTCACGTCATGTTCTGGTGCTTCTCATGTCGCTTGCACATATAACTGTACCCCTTGACCCGTGACTTGGGGTCAGATCACGTTTCATGCTGAATTTTCGAACCGGTAACAGAGTGCAATTCTTTTGTTTACAGTTTTGGAACGTTTAGTGGTAGTCATGCTTGCTTCGGAAGCACTAATATACGACAGCAACATATTTGCCAAGGGTGACCCAATCCCATTTGACCCAGACTGACCTGATTTGACCTTTTAAAACGTTTATTTTCAATGCAAAATAATCTGAATGGCCATAAATAACTGAACTCATAGCTTCACCTATGCACTTTGCACTGCCGCACTGTACCAATACTCGTCTTTTGGTCGCAAAAAAATGCTTGACATCGCGAAAATAACTTTCCACCTAATATTAGGATTATGTATTGCGGCCGTGCCCGCTGCCTGCTATCTAAGTGACTAACATGAATGATAATTTAAGGCGCGGATTCCTTGATGTACAAGGGATATTACATGACTCAATGTTACAGAATTGTACGCTGTACCGTGTTGGATCCATGATAATGCAAAAGGTGATAAACGGCAGACAACAGAAATCCCGACGCATAGGAGTCAACACGTTGACCTACGTTGAACTCGTTTGATTTCAATGTTGATTGTTGACTTCATATGCACGCCCGACGCATTTGCAACAAATTCCAACCAAGACACATACTTATACATTCAGAAAAACGAGGCTTCCGCCCTTACAAAGTCTTCATTTTCCGCTTTCCCTGAAATGATCATATTTAGCCCCAAATGTCATTTCTCCGCCCTCATATGTAAATCAGAGCGTCTTTTTATTGTGAAACCCTTTTTGGGCTACGTAGAAGCCTTCGTCATAAACGTTTTCTGCCAAAAATGCCAACAGAGTAATTGACTTAAGATGACCTCCAGTAACCTTAACATTGGCATTTTTCGAAAAAAAATCTACATGCTTTCTTCTAGACGGCGTTTTTGCCTTTTCTGTCGGACTTACGGTTCTCGAATTCTTGGAGGGGTCTCACAATCACCGGCCCGACGAAGGTGGATTTGGAGGCCGGCCCAGAGAGAGAGTTAAGTCTATGATCATTTTTAGAAAGTCACTGAGGCCCTTTTTCAATGGCATCTTCCAGAGAGTGGTCAAACGTCAACCATCTGAATGACAATCAAATCGATCAGAAGTACGCTGACCAGCTGAGCGCCAGTCCAGCGTAAACACAAATTCTAATCCTCGTTACAAATTCTACGAGATTTCAATAATCGACGGACGACGGATGGTCGCCAGCCCATGGGTTTTTCTGCGACTGCCAGCGGATGAAATGCGTCAAGAGTCTGAAATCTGCATCCCCATGATAAAAACCACGTTGTCAGGTCACTAACTTATGATGCCATCCTCGAGAACTTGCAATCCCTTTTTTCTGGATACAAATTACATACTGGCTCATTTCCCAATGGTCTGAAGATAGAACTTCGTTTTTGATATGGGCGTTTTGGCGGGTGATTCATAACAGATGGGGCTTTGAAAGGTTAGTGACTTCTCCAAGGTCAAGTAAGGTCAATGGCTTTATATGGCATCAAAATCATTATGAACCAGTCTCATAGCAATTTTCGGCGCTTTCAGTCAACGAAACTATTTTTTTTCTCCGAATTAGAATTCTATTATGTGACAACAACAAAACAAAATTTGGAGTTAGCAGCGCCATAAAAAAAATCATGATATTTAGCCTTTCTCTGGCCTGACCTTGATGAGCAGGAAAAGAAACCACCGACTACGACTGAATGACCATGAAACTTCTACAAAAGAATAATTTGCAGGCCGTTTTTGTTTTGAAACTACCAGGACAACGGCGTAGACGGCAAACGATGTCATACTCTTGCAACGTGACCTAACAGGCCACCACATAACCTGAAGGGCTCAAATCGGGCATTAGTAGAACCACAAAGACAAGAGCCTCCACAATCGTATTTGCATCGTCTCGCTCTATCTCAGTCAGGGGCACGACAGGCAAGGGGTTGGCAAACACCCTCCCCCCCGCTCGTCCGGCGCATATGTGAAAATTCGTACATACGGCGAGGGTTACAGATCTTTACTATTTGTGTGCACCCCACATTCTTCGTAGACCAAAGAAAATGGGCTAAAGCAAGTTTCTGGCAAAACGACCTTATGATGCCATGCCACCAAACGACCACGGGGAATGACTAGCTTACACTCATCGTCTGAGCTACTAAATCGTCTGAGCTGAGAATGGGCGTGGGCTGCGGGCTGCTGCCCTACAATAATTTGGGGAGCTTCACTGCATCATTCATTTCACTGCATGCTTGGTGGCACTGCAGAGGAACAAGTAACATCAAACAGGCTTTATCCCCCCCCCCCAAACTCTGATAAAGTTCCGATTTTACATGTCTAACAGTTCAAGCAAGGGGATTCGCCTCAAAGCGAAATAAGTCAAAAACTGGAAGTACGAATCACGGCCACAAACCGGAAACCGCGCCCCTAAAAAATAGCATACTAAGAATTTTGTGACAATGAAAGGTCCTGAGGCCACTGCACGTCGGTTCAGCCATAGATAGCAGGCTGTAACAGCCAAGGCAGGCAGTCACTCGGAGGAACGCTAATTCGAGAACCGGGAGAGGCAGGATGACTTAGATCGGAAATCGCGGGCCTATTCTTTTTTAGCATCCAGAGCATTTCGAAGCAACACTAAAATCTGGTGTACATGTTACGTGGTGTCCTTCTATTGGATTTAGTACGTTAGATATGGACTGACCTTGAAAGAAGTCACGCTGAGCAAACGACGACGAACGGACGAAACCTGAAGGGAACCTTAAAAAACGGGTACTTTCGTCTCGAAGGCATCGTCGTGGGGTGGAACAGGACAACAAAGAGATGCGACAAATAAAGAACGGGATGAAAATGGAGCCAGCACACAAATACGGAGTGCAGGACATACGTAACTGCAGAAAGAAGTTATTAGGAACGGATATGGAAAGTGGCGAGGGAGAGGAAAGGGGAAGAATCACGTAACAGGGACCGATCCCTGGTAAGGTCAGAACCCCTCTCCAAACCTGATGTGCACAGCATCTTGCAGGTCAATCAGCCAGACTCTCCGTCAGCTTAAACACGCACAGCTCCAGTCAGTACCGCTCCACACCGATGAACACCGACCTAGGTACGTATACAGGACACTGTGTGCCAACTGTCAGGTGCTCCGACCGTCTGCATCATCCGGAAACGATTCAATGACCGGGTGATAAACACACAGCAAGGAGTATTAGTTGTTTGTTGTGGGTATGTTCCTGCCCCAGGCCCTTCCGGCGAAAATAACGAGAAACGCTGTAACACCCCAAGAGCTACCAATAAACCGAGGCCAAAGGAATCGAGGTGTTTTTTTTCCAGTATCCCACTTCGTCATAGACCTCATCTGTAGCCCGGCCATTACTGAGGCATGTTTCTCTTCTCTTTGGCAAAGGAACTTTGGGCTTTCCTAACTTTGGAAAGTCCAGCACCAACATATCTTGACCCCGTTTTTCAACAAATATCGTTTGGATCTTATTTCGGAATAACAATCTGTTTATGTACATGCTCGTTTTCCAAGAACAAAGCAAGCGACCGGAATGCGAGGAGAAACCAGCGTATGGGGGTAAATTAGTTACAAAGATGAAGAGTTGCGCCACTCCCCCCCCTTCCCCCAGCACGTGGAAGAGATCCGCCAGTGTCGGGCAACGTTTCCGTCTCCAATTTTCCGGAAGCTGCAGTTTCATTTGAATGCCTCACTAACTCTTTCACGGTTTGCAGCACACGCAGTACTGAAGTGAACCATCATCAGCCTCGTCATCTTCGCGTCAGACAGCTCGTCAATGGAACCCGGGGACAGGAGGAAGCCGGACAACAGAGCCCGCACAATGGTAGGTAATGGGTTCGAGCTCTAGATTGGGCACTAGTATTTGACGTCGAGACCGACAGGAGTCACCTGGCCAAGGCGGCAGCGGTGTTGTCGAGCTGGACAGCATGACAAAAATCCTCCTGTACCACATAGCTGGATGGTACAAAAAATACAATTACTTCGTATTCGAAAGCATTTCGTGGCCGGTTCATGATCTGCGTAACAAGTTAGCTTAGCATGGAACCAGACAGCACCAGAGGTGGATGGCCAAGTTACGCTTAAAATCCGGCCATCCACGCAACCCAGTCTCCGCAAATCCATACATTCAATGGGTGTCAATAAATGACACCGTTTGCAGAACGTGTTCGTACTCAATAAAATTCAACGCCAGTACTATGAAAACAACCCGTGCGACGCTGATACATGAATGAATCAGGAACTGGCCCCAAAACGTCTCAGCATTCTGATAATTTACCTTGCTCACGATAAGACTGGATGAGAACCAAAGAGGAAAAACTGCAAAAGCAAAGCTACAATCAATCGCTTTACGCACGGACGAAAAGCGGTCGATTTTTGACAGCGACCTTGAGGTGGAAACCGAGGTCAAAATGGTTGGCGATCCGAGGGGGAAACAGCCCGGACCCCACCCCAATACTCAGGGATTTTAACATTAGGCCTAGCTTAATATTTACATTAGGCCTAGCGTAGCAATGAATGGAAAGAAACGGTCTGAAATACTATGTGGACCCCTCCCAAAAATTTTTGAAAATCTCCAAATGTGGTCAAAAGGCCAGGAAAAAATACCTTAGCATCTCCCAAAGTGGTTAGCTGTATCCGCCTCCGAACCGTCCCACATCGTCCACAAAAGTACGCCAAAGCCAAACACCGCTCCCACCCTGCGGCCTGTCCCAGCGTGCACTGACCGCCGCGGCGCAGCGACACAGGACGTGTTCCGGCTACCGGCCCCCGCTCTCCGGACCCAGCCTGCAGGGTCTGAGAGCGTGGTCACGGCCGACGACGCTCATCGGCGGCCGAATGACACGAACACCAGCCGCACCTACAATACAAATACAAAATGACTCGTCTACAGCCATAATTACGGAACCAAAACCTCAGATATTATAAAAAAAACCAAAAAGTGCAGGAACCAAGTGTTTTGGGTTTCATTATCGCACGGCCCGTCCCAACAGAAAAAAACGTGAACAATTCAAAAGGCTTCAAAACAGGCTTTGATGTCCATTCCGCTATTCCTAGATCCGAGTCGTTTGCTTCAAAGCTCCACGACAGCGAACAAAACAGGAATTTGCCAACGACCAGGGATTATCACCTCACAATTCATCAGGGGAGCAACCAGGATTTTCTTCAACGGGGGAGGGGAGCTCAGATTGAACTAAATCGCACGAAAACCGCCTGTCAGGAAGACGATGTGCGATGGTTTTCAAAAAAAATGCGGGCCTAAGGCGGATGGGGGAGGGGTTCCCCGCCCTCCCTGCTTGGTTGCGCCTGTGCACTTCATTCAGACATGGCAAACGGGTCACCACCAGTGCTGTCACGGTCGCACTGGTACATCGCTATGATCACAGGACTAAAATGGTCGCAATGATGGTAGTTTTTATTCTGACGCCAAACGAACATTATGCGCTAGTTTGTCTGGTTACGCCCTTCCATCAGACCTCGTTTAAACATGGAATGAATTTTTGAACGGCACGCATTCGTGATCATTCCTGGGGCCAGAAAATCACTCCAGCTCGACTTCAAAGCGCCACATTAAGTGTTCACCTACGCAAAACAAGAATGAACATGAATGTCTTTCGTCACTTGAAAATCTATGGGTGGGATCCAAGGCGAACAGCCTTGTCCTCCTAGTAATACTTACAAAGGTCAAAATAAGTTTTTATATTCCTAGCCATTCTCAGGAAACGACATGCCAGTGAAAATGTCTCCCGAGGCACACCGAAATCACCATCACTTGGGGGGGGGGGGAATCACCTGAAATGTTTATCTTTTAGTGTGAAATAACTTGTCCAGACGAATGCTCACCAACCCTTTCACTAGCAGTGTTTTAAACACAGTTTCTTGATAAACCCTAAAATATCCAATTTAAAGCTTTCTTGTAACTGTTCGTAAAAATAACGTAACCATCCGCTCTCTGCCCACGGGAGGGAAATAACTAAATCAGAGAGTGGACCCACCATAGAGCCTGTCCTTAAAATATGACATAACTGGCAAACAGGGCCAACCGTGGAGACCTGACGCCCAAAAATATCAAACGAACCTGTGAGCAAACCACGCATCCTGACGAAATTACTTTCCGCTCAATGACCAAAGCCATTCCAAAGATGCCTTGTTCAGCACGGGTACCAAGACTCACTTTTGGGTTAATATCTGCTACCACGCTAAGTGATCTTATCCCTACTTATTCGGTAACGTCCGACAACAGACCGAACAAATATGCAGCATTCACATTTTTAACCCCGAGAGGTACTGATGTCAAAAAGGTGTGTGGATGGCACGTATTACTCGATTTGCTCGCCTGAGGTCTTGTTTTCTTTCCTCGTTAAGGACGCGAAGGCGTTTCATGCACATGCAATTGTACTCGCAAGTTAATGTCCCGTTCATCATTTCGAAAACTAACGTGCTCAATTCAAGATTACGTAATTGTTTCTGCTAACATGAGAAAACACCGCCATACGAAAAAAACGTGAGATAAAAAGATAGAATAACTTCTCAACATCGGTGTCTGCCGAACAAATCTCCTTTGTTAATTTATCTCACCCCGACGCTCGTCGGAAAAAAAATCTCCTCTGAAGTTAGTTACATACCGGCGTTCGTCAAATCAATCCCTCTGAGAACCTTGACGTTTATCGAATCCTCGCTCCTGTTTGCATCCAATGAATTTTGTACCAACTCAGTGATATACGCTAATACTTTTTGTTCGTTCCAGATATAACATGGCACCATTTGAACTGGTCGTGCGAAATCAAAAGAAGACGCAACATCAAAACGATTTGAACGACTGGCACGAATAAATAATATAGGCGGGAAGTGTCCTTTCTTAGTGGCGCTGTCCGTAACCTAAAACAATCTTACCTTGTTACTCATTCACTACGATAAAACTTCACACTCAAATCAGCCCTTAAATGGGCAGAGCTATATCTATTCATCCCCTAACATAAACTGGCAATGGTACTGCAACCTTCCCTACCTACGTATGTCAATGTTGGCTAACTGCCTGTAATGCTTCCCTCAGTTTCTATTTGCATGACCGTTGGAATGTTTTGATCATTAAAATACTTGGCATAATGAATATGATTATCATGCAGCACAGATGCTGCAAAGTGTTTCTGCCCCATGTGTGGATATCTGACAAGAACAAAGTTTGGGTTTCTTCTTGTTTGTTCATTGCAGATTACACTGTAAAATATTTCTGAGATTATTGTGCACAGCTGTTGGTGGGTTGGTGGGTTCACCAACAGTAATATTGCATTTAACACATCTTCCATTAAAGCCATGCATTTAACACATCTCCCATTAAACCTGAGGTAAATGTAAACTTTCAATATGGAGATGAATAATCTCATTTTGACAAGAAATGGTTGTGAATGCATTTTTAAGGCCTCACAAAATTACAATTATCTCCACTCTTAATCATTTTTTATGACTTTGATTTTCCATTCAAAGTTCAACTTAAAGTTTTAAAACCGGTTTTAACAATGAGTAGTATAGGGTGCTGGTCTCGCCATCCTGGAAAGACGGATCTGAATGACCTGGGCACTCAACATTTGTGGGTCAGCTAGCAAATGACAAACAGTGGCAGCTATAAATTTTTGCCACAAAATCAGCTGTCACTTGGAAAAAAGCACCTGGAATGAAGTGATTGGTTGTAGGAGTCAGTCTGTGTGACATGCTCTGCTTAGTGCAGACTCCAATCCCTAACATAACACTTCAAACCAACAGGGTCAAATTTCTAGGAAGAAATAAAAAGAATAGCATGGGAACCATACTGCACCATTCTACATTGCAATGACAGGACATGATAACAGCTCAGGATTGATGCATTTTGTAGTTAAGAAAATTTTGCATTTTCATCTATTTTATTTTCTGAAATATAACCAAAAACCAATCATTTCACTGGCACAACATTATTAAAAGATGGTATCATGGCAAAGTTATGCATGTGGGTTGTTCTCTCACAGGTGACTACAAAAATCATTAACTGGGGCCCTAATGTTTGCACATTTTATGACTAACACTTCCAACTTGGGTAAGACTATTATAGCCATTGTGATTCAGATGAAGTGTCCCAAATCTCAACAATTCATCATGCAGAACACCTGCAGTAACAGATCTGAAACATAAGAGCATGGGTTAATATATAAGCCACTCTGAAATGCCACAATGGACAATCATCACACAGACCAGATGTCAATGACAAGTCTCAATCATTGGCTCATCCACCAGTCACAACCATGACACAAATGCTGAGTGATTGACTGCTTATAATATTGTTTCCACAACATTACACAGGTGTGTCTATGAGCATCAGATAGCAAATACAGGTTATGAATAAACTGAAACAGCCATTTTAAGTGATTCATCTTCGCTACAAATGCGCCACTGCGGGCTGGTGAAATTTTTCCCGATCTACGCTATTCGGGTACCCTGCTTGGCAATTATCCCTCTTTAAAATGCGCTAGGAAGTCAAATTGAGGGATTTAATACCAAAATTTCCGGTTGGTCGCAGTTCCGACGACAACAGTATCCACGAATTCCTACTTCCAGCGTTCAATCATAAGCACGTTGCCGCTGCCCTCAGAGGTCGATTGCTAGAGGATCCGTTCAAGGCACTGTGCAATTAAGTCTCTGAAAATGCACTACTAAAATACAGGAATAATGTGGAAAATCTTTTTTAGACCATGGCGGCAACAATGTATTTATAAAACGAAGTTGTCACGAATTATGTGAAACTATGCTTCTTTTTGCTTTTAGACCAATCGCTTAGGAAACATTTCGCATGTGTAGTTTACGGATCAGTCTTGAGTAGCCCATTTTGAAAAGCTGCATTTTTAGTTTCTAGTAAAGTGGAAACGTTTTAAGGTTGGAAAGGTCAAAACCATTTTGAGGTACTTTCTATACGTCCAATGCTACAGAATTCACAAAATATTACAAAGGTTGCAGGGTCTTCATCCTAGCAAGAAAGTTTCATAAAGGTGATTCTATTCAGTGCAGTGTCAATTCAGTGTCAGCAGCAGTCCCGTGTTAAGCAATGTCATATTACGGTGACAAGCCAGCCTTTTACCAGCAAGGTTTTAGTCAATGCTTGTCTGAGATTTCACGTTCCGCATCTGTTTGTTCCAAATCTGAAAATTTCCGGAGGTTATGATGAAATGGGACCCTGCACATGAAGTCGTTTAGACCATTCATTTCATGCGGCGCTTCACGACACAGTTTGCTAATTTCTCGTAGACTTAGGCACCATTATCCCCATCTTACCCTTACAAAACTGTCGTTTTATTTCGGATTGTGGAATCGTTATTGCAAGGAATCCTTACGCCCCGTTTCAAGATTCCAGGCGGGCATCTGCATCGACAGAAAACCATGCGCTAAGCAGCAATATGCGCCGCCGTCCGGTCGTCACGCGATCAGCGCTTTTCAGGCACGTAGCCAGGATTTTCCTCGGGGGAGATGTCAGATTTTGTGATATGCTACTGGCATTTGACGAAAATGATAGGTAAAAGCTGCAAGTTTATGTAACTAACCTCATATTTAACCCACAGGAATGCATATAATGTTTGCTTTTGCAACATATATGTGATCGCTATTTCCTAGTCGCGCGAAATGGCTATATATCTAGTGTAGATCGCTTGGCTCAAGGGGAGGGGGAGGCCATGGTCCCATGGTTATGTCCCTGGTGCTCCTTTTGTAGTCAGTCTTCTACGATGGGTGCGTAAACGCACCGTCATATCGCCCAGGGCGACCACGAACCCAGATGAAGTGTGCCCGACGTTCTGCCTTGTACAGAGCTGGCTGCCCCGCCGCCCGTGCCTTTTAAGCACACGACCTCCGGAGCATTCCGAAAGTTTCTGTACGACTACCAGATCCGCGAGCAAACCCCAGACGTTCGCATGTACCGGCTAACGGTCCGGCGTTTACCTACTGTCGCTATTTGGCCGGCCAAATATGACGTTGCTCGCAACCAGCTGCCCAATGAACTGTGGACCTCACCACACAAGGTGCGATGTTACATTGGGCCATTTTAAAACTGCACCCAGGATGGGGTCTATATGAAGATTAAACCAGAAGAGTTTGTATATTCATAAACCTAGCTGTATCGGAAAAGGAAACAAGAACCTCCGTACAGCTAAGTCGTTGTTGAACACAGCATTTTGAAGCGCGAGGAGGATCACGTGGCATTCATGGTTGGCCACCCCATACCCAGTATGACCAAATGTGACACTGCGTTACAGTTACACCGTAGTGTACAATTTCGGTTACATATATGATTTCGCATTTTCATAATTTTGTACGGTATGTTCCAAACTTGTGTAAGCGTCAGGATTGCTAAATGAACACGAACTGGGTCGCCACAGATGCGAACACCGCCGTCACTCCCGACAACAATGCCGTCGGGAGCTTCACATCCAGCACGAACTAGGTAACCAAATAACGACATGTGAGATGTATGCATTCCAGGGCCTATTTTAACATGTTAACTGGGGGGGCAAATGCCCCCCCAGTCGGGCACTTTGCCCCCCCAGTCAAGATCCTTTGCCCATGCAAGGAAAAAAAAGCCAGGTGTACTAGCGTACCCAGGAAGGTATTCCATAAAGCGCTGCGCTCGCAAAGCAGCATCTTATCAACGAAGGATGTGTTGAATCACTGAGTAATGTGGGAGCACACTTAGAAGCATCACTTCATAATACGTATTGCAGGCACACCTAGTGACCGCTGGTGAGCGTGTTTCGTAATTAGTACGCCGGCACCCGATGCCGCGATTGTCTGGTGGGCGGCCAAGGCGCTTCATTGCATCGTAAGCACGTTAAAAATGATGATAACCATCTTTGACGTGTTCAAGCGCAAGAAAACTGAACGGCGAGCTGGTGCGCAGGGCCGTTTCGCTATGGTGAGATAAGGTTTATATGAATGCGGTAACAGTCCAGCAGTGCTGTAGTCATCACCAATGATCCTGATCCGAAAACCCTGCTAAAATCCCAGTACCTGATTGGTAGAACTTCATTGAACTAGGCGGTTAAACCCGAGTTTTAAACGCGAGGAAAACAGAAAATTAATCAGTCATATATTAAAACCGTCAATCTTGCTGCTCCTAGTGCATGGGTTTGAGCATCCCATGAGAATGCTTCATCTGCTTAACGAACATGGCATGGCCCAGACTGCAGATAATGACGAATATTGATGATATCTCACTGAGGCGGGCCTAAGGCGAATATTTCAATCTGAGGTGACTTTTTTATTTTGGGGCCGATAACCTGGAATGGAGAAGTTTGTTCTGCCTGTGTTAGGACAGCTTTTACACTTCTGCGCAGTGTTGAAAAACATATGGCCAAAATTCGGTGAGAAAATGTATTTTGGGGATAGATTAGATTAACAGAAACTATCCCGGACAGGCAACCTACTGTCTCATTTAGGGAAGAATCGAAGTTGCCGCAACATCTTGCCAATATTCTGCCCATCGTTTGCAGACTGACTTATATATTTGAAGCACCACGCCTTGCCATGCCACGGCAACCCACGGTGCCGGTCTGGCAATTTCCCGCGCGTTTTTAGACGTCAGGATATTTAAGGACCACCTGCGTCAATGCAGAAAGTACCTTTTATAACGGAAGTCTGTGCCACTATGGCTGCACCACGAGAAAAAAGCCGAATTTTGGTGGACCGGTGCTCAGAACTGCCTTCGCGAGGAGAAGTGCTGCAGCAATATTTTCAGTCCCACCGTGTGGATAAGCTTACCCAGAGGTAGGTCAAAACACAGATCGTCCGCGAAATGATGAACGTGTGGAACAAAGCCCGTATTCTCACTGCACCGGAGCGGAACGTGATAAAGAAGCTCAACAGGAAGCTTGACCAGTACCAAAGGCAAATTCTGGAGGTTCAGCCCGGAAATTGACAAGAAGAATGGATTTAGGGACAACCTTAACAATGTTTTTGACCTTGCCCTTGTCGGCACCATTAAGATCATCAAAACCAAGAGGATAAAGACATTCTCTAGGCCCAAAGGGATCCAGGTCGCCGAGGCGTCATGGTGGTATTCGATAAGTTCCCTTCTGAGAAGGAGGAGCGAGCTCTTCAACGACAACAGTAGGCCGAAGCTTTAAAGGGCCCGCTGTTAGATTAAACAGCAGACCGAGCATGAGGCAACTGCCCAGCTGGAATACTCGCCTACCGATAACACATAATTGACAGATCAGGATGACCCGCAGCCCTTGGCCATGCCTTCGAAGCGGCCCTGCAGGAGAGCCAAGAACATCGCCACTCCTGGTCAGGCAGCAGCCCTCGATCGGACCAAGCTCAATGATCGCTCTGCAATTCATTTCCTATCGGCGACGGCTTCGGTCCTCGGCCACGACTCCTCTGAACTGGCGATCACAGAAGCTCGAGCAGGCGCGCACGTAGATCGCAGAGGAAAGCCATTGCGGACGAAATCTAGCATTCTTTCTCCGCGTCACCCAACCTGGTGGTCCACTGGGACGGCAAACTGTTACTGACGATGGAAAGGAAAAGGTGGATCGACTCTGTCATTGTAACCGGTCCAAGAAGTGCCGCCAAGCTCTTCGGTGTTTGGAAGTTGCAAGTAGAGCCGGAGCAACGCCAGCCGACGTTGTCGCGCTTTGTCTGGAAGACTGGGAGGTTTCGGACAACGTCGTCGGCATGAGCTTCGACACCACCTCCAGCAATACTGGACAAGTTGTGGGAGCAAACACGCTTCTTCAGCAGAAGCTTGAGTGACGGCCTTTTCACTTTGCTTGTCGTCATCATATCGTCGAACTGGAGGCAGAGGCGGCTTTCTCCACGCGCTTCGGTCCGTCCTCGGGACCGCGATCTCCTTGTTCAAGAGCTTCAAGAAGAGATGGGGACTCATTGATTGGAACAAGTTTGAACCTATGGTGTATGAAGACCTGGAGCCAGCATTGGCCGAGACTATGTTGTATGAGTTTTTCTCTTCCAATGATCGTTTCGTCGCCTTCTGCCGTGAGAAGCTCGCCGAAATCCAGCCTAGCGATGATCATCGTTGGTTCTTTGAGGTCTCGATTATGCCCTTTGGTCAAGAGCCTCCACGGCGAATCAAGTTCCCCAGCCGGGTGCTCTCCAACGTGCCAGATAGATGGTTCCATCGCGCCAGATGGATGGGGCGCATAATCTGCGGGATCAAGATCTTCTGGCTTTGCCATCAGTTCTCCGTGACTCTCAGTGAATTGGGAGCACTCAAGCGCTTCTTCTCTTTCATGGTTGTTTTGTACGTCAGTGCATGGTTCTGTTCTTCATCGACGGTCAGCGCTTCCGTGCGCGACCTGGCCGTTCTGCCAAGCCTGATGTGAATGCTGAAATTTCGAAGGGGATCTCCAAGGAGTTTGCCGACCACCTATTATCTATTATGACATTATAGTCGACATATTATTTATTATAACAATCACCTATTATGGTGCCCCAGCGAAGAACTGGCTGGTGTGTCGTTCTTCGACGAGGGCGTGCCGTGTGAGATGAAGACGAGGATGATCGCGGCACTCCAGGAACAGGGATCGGAGAGTCCTCCCAGCGAGCGCAGGTGGATCTCGCAGAAAAGGAGGTTCTCGTCCCAGGAAGATCATCGTCGACTTCATTACCGCTAAGTCGATGGGCAACCTGAAAACCTACGGCATCAACATGGACTTCCTTGCCGCAGATCCCGCTGATTGGGAGACAGCACATGGCTTCACGAACGCTAAGGAAGTCCTGTGCGGGATCGCGGTAGTTAGCGACTTCGCCGAACGAGCTGTGGCTCTTATCCAAGTATACAACAAGGTAATGACGAAGGATGAAAGGCAAAAGCAGTACCTGCTGCAAGTCGTCGAATAGCATCGTCGCCAGAACCCCGAGGCCACTAAGAGGACTGAAGTATCATTCCCACCTAAGCCACACTACTGCCGACAGGGTCAGTGACCAATGACCTGAGACAGAATGCGAAGTGTCTTTCGATCCAGTGTGTCAAAAGGAGTACTATGATGTGCATTTTATGCATATCGTGCGCTTCTTTTAAAAAACTCAAGCACAAAACACGTTTGGGGGCATTTCAGACATCCCTGAGCGAATCTCCCAGGGATCACAAGTCCAGGGAGAATAAGTTCTTGCTGGGGATAAATGAAATCGTGTCCTTTGAATTTAATGGGCTCGGAATGCACAAAAGCCAGCGCGAATTTCATCGAAATAAAATAAAATCCAGCACAAACGACATACAGTCTTCGTGTGAAAGTGCTTAAGAGTGCTGGACCAAGCCATATTTTGCACACATGGTTTCCCCCAAAAGACATATCAGTTAATGACAGAGCGCTGTGGAAGTGTTCATCGTAATTCGCCTTAGGAAAGCATCTATATATATATATATATATATATATATATATATATATATATATATATATGTGTGTGTGTGTGTGTGTCCTTTCCTTAGGAATATATATATATGAAGTGGACAAAATTCAATAAGGAGAACGCAAATGCGGGGGGTGGTCTCAACCAATGCGTCTCGTTCGCAGAATTGCCCCCGCAGTCATTTTTCCTTAAAATAGGCCCTGATGCATTCCCTGCAAGGACCAAGCGAACCCAAACTCAAGGCAGCTTAACATTGGGGACGATCGCATATGTCCGAGACGTTTGTGCAGTAGTATTGATTCCCACCGAGACGTTCTAGTTCACCTCAGGTACATCACAGTCATGGAGCGTGGCATTGTTTTGTTATACCATTCGGTTTCTATCCAACGGACATTTCTATGTTAAAGTTTCCTTTTCCTCATGCTGCATCGCATCTCATCAATACAAAACATACACATTGGCATTTTTTTGCGTGAATGTTTGAGCCTGGCTACACCAAACGCTATCTGAAATCGTAGAGGAAAGCGATTAATGGACTGGTCTGCTGTCTAAGATTTTCTTAGTGTTCTGTACTAAACAATGATTCTCGGCAACCTTCCTCAATTGGATTGTCTACTTATAGTGTTCCATTCCCCACTGATCGACAATAAATTAGTTTACTCAGTCACAAGTCCCTACATAACGGCTGGATTTTTAATATCGGTGTGACATTCCGAAAGTGTCCCTGTGCCCCGTTGAAATGCATCGCGCATTTAGAGCATTCGTCGATTCAACACCCGTGTATCATACAAACACGTCCATGACACAAACCAGGATAAATTCCGGGCACTAGCTGGACGTGTGTGAGTGGTATTGTTCGATCCCGCAAAAGTGGACAACTCCCACGTTTTATTTCTCACAATGGCACACCTAAATTCAGCTGAAAGTTAGCTGCTAGGTCCACTCTAATCAGGATGACGTATGAAGCCAAGACAATGAGCCCCGTAGTGCTACCTTTTCCTTGGCAAAAGCGATTAGTACTCGGTGACCGGTACCTAAATCGGAAGAGCATCGGTTTCCACGTCCTGGCAAGACGAGTTCGAGTCGCTTCGGCGCTCGGCCTTCGGGGCCAGCTGACAACTAGTCAAGGCAGAGCCATGCTCACTGTCCAGGAAATGAGTTCTTACTTGAAATTGCTCGATCAGGGAAACGGGACGGAGTCGGTACAAAAAGCTGTGCTTAGCATGGGCCCATTCCTAATATCACCTCAGAAGTTTATTGGTCAAATACAAAAGGCTTTATGAAAAGGTATTGCAAGTCCTCAAAATTAACCCGTCCCCGACTGGGGGGACAGTTAACTGACCCCCCTGAGGTTTTTTTCTGGGATTGCGAGAGAACGAACCAACACAGAGTCACAAATCTTCGTGTACCTTTTGCTTCCTCAATTTTACATCGCGCGTCAAAATTTTGACCTCAGGTCAAGTCAGGCGCCTGACTTAGAACAGGTCAAACAGACCTATGTCCAAAAAAGTTTAGCGGCCTCTAACCTTTTTAGCAAAACAAGATATCTCAATGATACCTTCAGGGATTAGTGATCGCGATAGATGCAACAAATCTGCTATCTCAGATTTTTCGGAATTTTCCAGGTCATTGACCTAAGGCGAAGCCCATTTTTAAGACATATCGTCGTTTTTTTCGGAAATTGACGGAATATTTCATAACATTTTTAGTGTGGAGTCAAGCAGACATCTAGTTACCGTCATTGGGCAAAGCATCAACGACTTCCAGCCATTGGCCTGAGGTCAGGTCACGAATAACTGCAGTGAGCCAAAATGTGCCACCCGTCAAAATCATCGATGGCTTACCCAGAATGGGTTGAAAATGGCCGAACTAGCTTGTACAGACGTAAGTAATACCAGGAACCTCAAAAAATCTGAAAAAATTGCATATTTTGGAAATAAACAGGCTCTCGCGGATAAAGCTCCGCCAATTCTGTACATTGGTAACTAATCAATTTTTCTGAAATTTAAAGCATGAAAAACCATCACAAGAATCACTAAGATGAATAAAATTTACATAGATCGTCTTTTTTCGCGAAAATAAAGCAACGCTAAAATTAGCTCCCGTCAATTTGGTACCGCATACGGCAGCGCCGCACACCGGCAGCTGGCGGGAGAATTGTCGTGTCTTTAATTCATTGTTTCGGCTTATATATTGAACAAATCTGGGAAATTAGACGTGTGTCGGCATCCGCGGACATTTACTCGTGCGCTGGTGCCTTTATCTATGTGTTATTAGTCACAGCCCTTGAGATTCAGGCCATTTCTCGGTCTCATGCAATCGGCTATGAGAAAACATATATAGGGCGCAAATTGGCTTACATATTATCTAAAACTAAAAATGGGACCAGTTTCGAGCTCTACTCGTCACAAGCTTTCCAACGGTATGCTTATTTTTATCGTGCGACCAACCATTCGTGAGTTAGAGGGGGCGGCCAATTGCCCCCCCCCCCCAGCTGCCGATGTTCGAAAGGGACCGACGGTCTTGCGCGGGTTAAAAAGGTTGCGAGCCATCATGAAACATGCTTTGACTCATGTTGATGTTCACACGCTATTGACATTCCTCTAGATATCAAAGTACATGCTCTTTACGCAATTACCAAAATCCCCACTTTTTGTTATGGCAGACGACCTGCAATTTTTCACATCTCGTAACATCACGCACGTGTTTAAGCTAAGAAACAAGAGCAAGAACCTTACGGATCGCTAACTGTTAAGCGCAGTCATTTGCCAAATCGTATACAGTATTCGGCATCAGCGTGAGAACGTTTTCAAAATGGTGAGGTCATAGCCATTTTTGGGCCGCTCCTTTCCGCGCAACACTGTAGAACTAATGAAAACTCATAATAAGTTGTTAGGGCTATCACCAGCTTGTTAAGGCCATAGCCCTCCTTGTTCCAGAGACTTGTACACTTCTGGTATTCGGCACATCCCCGGAACAAGAATGGAGGCTCCTGAAAGTTACCAATGTTGCCAAAAAGTGTTCTAAGTCCATTCTTCTGATATGTTGTCACTTGGCGTAACGCCAGGATCACAACGCAAGATTAATAATGTTGCATTGGCAGAACCAAAACCACAAGGGCCCTCTTTTCTGCCTTGTGCTCATGGGCGTGTCATTCGTGGTGTACCGGAGAAGTCACACCTACTGTCGCGGGGTCATTTGACACGGGGCCTGGCTCTCTGTCTGACTTATAGCCTGCCCGAGCCAGACGGAAACATGGCCTCGTACCCGTGCACGCAGCAGACAAAGCCGTGCGTGACGAGGACGGAAACTGAGGATGTGGAACGCGCCCTCACGTCAACCATGGCTGGAATCACCGTCAGGCTGATGGAGTCGGAAGTACCGAATAGAAGCGCCGAGAAGCAACGCAGGCAGGCACGTAGCCAAGGAGAGGAGGCATGGGGCCATGTTCCCCGCTGAGCCAAGCGGTCTTTAGTAGACAGTTAACCAGACATTATATGTTTTTTCCTGTACATTAAATATGGGGTTATTTATATCAAATTCTTGCTTTTTCCTACAAATTTCCTACAAATACACTGGCATATGGCATTTTGCCATGTGCCAGTGGCATATGACAAAATTTGCTATCCCCCCGCCAGGAAAATTCTGGCTATGTGCCTGAAAGCATAGATGGCTGCCTGTCCGAGCGCCGGATCCGAATACCGAGTCACAGTTGGTCATTAGTTGCCACAGCCAGCCATGCGTCTACCTTGAAAAGGCAGCCACCATGAGCGCGTCATCTCCTGAAAAAAGAGACGCAGGGAGTGAGGATGGCACGACATTCGTGAACTGATTGTCTGTCGTGCATGAGTTTGACGCCATCCACCGGACCTCTAGCTATTGCCTGGTTGTTCTGTTCTGTCCTAACCACTCTTACGTTGTTTTCCGTTCGGGACGGGCCGAATGACGACTCCCGGTCCCCACGAGCGACATGTCGAGTTCGAAGCCAACCACGGATGGCAATCAGTCGCCTCTTAGTTGGCACGAAATATTACTTTTGTGCACCTCGTTTGAAATGGACTACTAGAATTTTGTCAAAATGGAATGTCGGGATCGCACGTTGTATTTGTGCTTGTAATTGTATGTGGCTGCGATTTTACTTGGATTCTGGGGACCAAAGGCCCGGGGTGCTTAGTAAGAGAAAACCTGTCTTTGCAAAAAATATACAGCCATTTTTGCAAGTGAATGTTTCCGAGTTGGGTGAGTGCGTTGCCTTCAGGCAGTGTCTCAATCGCCCTTTACGCTTTCGCGCGCTTTCGTGTAAGGCAATCTTGCTCTCGAGCAAGACTGAGAAATCTTAGTCTTGCTCGACATTTGTGGACCGGTGAATGCTAAGTACCGAACTCTCGGGAACAAGCGTCCTTCTCCTGAGTTACACTGGCTTACGTGAGCTGCACTTAAGCATGCAAAGAAATAGTGTTTTGACCACACAGGTTAAGCGAACGCACACGATTACGACAGTATGAATGGCACCGCAGCAATTCGCAGTGGTTCTACACCCGCAGGAGATATGGCTGTTGATGAGGCCTGCAAGGCAGATGTCACATGTCGTCGCTAAGGGTGTTAACATGTCAGTTTATGCGTGTATTTCTCGGCTGGACGTTCTTACACGGGCTCGGAATTTGTCACCCGTAGGCATGCACTTCAACCGAGAGGCCAATTTCTAACATCGATTCAAAGCGAGTGTCTGTAACCTGATCCTTTTTGTGGATTAAGTGTGTGATCTCCCGTGAATGGGGACATCCAGAATTAATGGAGTTATTAGAAATCGTTTCGAGTCCAGTCTTTTCGTCCATTACAAAGGGCGTCCATTTCAGTTTTAACGCTCATGCACGGAAGTGCATTAAATTATCACCACGGACCATCATATATTACTGCATTTGCGAGATAAAGTACAAACATCTCCACCTCTGTCACTTATCAGTGGCATGGTCGTAAGGGTTCGAAAAAAGTGAAAGACCACAGGCAAATTTTTAGGCAATTTCCATGCGACGGTGTGCGGATAATCGTTAAATTTCGGGGAAAAGTACATAGAAGTCATGGTCCCTGGCCCCTCCAGTTTCTACGGCCATGAATTGGTCGCAGTTCATGGTTTAGTCCTTCGCGGTTTCCCAAATCCCTGCAGTCTGATGGCGTATAGGTGCAGTTTACGAAGGGATTTTCGTCTATCTTTCATGGCCTCACATTTTTCGTTTGCTTCCTGGAGTCATGAACGTGTTCGATTAAACCCACGCAGAACAGGATATGCGCCTTTTTTTATAAATTTGATCCGAATGGCTTCTGGGGTAATGTAAGGAATCGGAGCCCGTGCCAAACATAGCTTGTTGCGCAGACTCGACCTACACGCGATCGAGCAATTCCAGGTAACGGTTGCTTTGTGACGAAAACTGAACGTGCCGCCAAGGGTGCGACACGACCGTGTGGAAGTCAGCTTGACCTTCTCTGGCCAGCTGTCAGATCATGGATGGCGGAACGGGGGGGGGGGGCACGGGGACACCGTGCCCCCATAACTGGAGAGATTTAACATTTAGCCTATATGGCGTTGCATGGAAAGAAATGACTCCAAAAGTAGCCGGTGCCCCCTTGCCGGAACATGTTCCTCCCCTTGTACGCCAGATGACCCGTGGGCCAGATATGGAGCGCCGGGGCGACCTGAACCAGTCTTGCCAGGAACCGGAGATCAGCACCTTAATTACCATCTAAGCTTCCCGTCACAATAGGCGAGTCTTTTGTTGGGTATTTGTCAAAATGCGCGTGAAAGGTGATTTTCTCAGTAGGTTGGGTCACGGGCGTAAATCGCCGATTATCCGGGTCAAGGGCGTGGGAAGCGGGGAGGGGCAGGGATCAATTGCCTTCCTCCCAACTTTTTTTTTTTTTTTAACTTTTCCGAAACTTTTTATTGACGCTGTTCGGACAGTGAGCTGACACAAAAAGCTTCTTCCACCAAAGCCCCCAAGGCCCACACCCCACTTTAGGGGAGATCCCGCACCCCTGTGTCTTGTGCTCTGAATTGCGTCAACTCGAACAATGTTTTGAATGCTCTGAATGTTTTGCTTTGTTAAAAAAACACGCGTAGGTGTTTTTCCCACTATTGTCACGTCCACTTGAAATATTCCTACCGTGTTTTAAAATGGCACTTAAAGAATGTCATGCTCATGCCGTTCCAAATATATGTATTCATGGCCGCAGGCGCACACGACCACCATCCCAGAAAACCAGCGTTGCATTCTGCGCTCAGCTGATCGCTCAACCCGGGGGCAATCGCGCATCGGGCGTTGAGGAAATGCGTGCCTGGTTGCGTCCGACTTTGGCTCGCTCATTTTCCGTTCAAAAGTAGCATTTCTGGCGGATCCTCCGTATTGACTGATTAAACTGCAATCAGTGAGTACGATAGAAGGTAAACATGTCTTTGTTTTTTTGGCAGGAAGGCAGGAGGGGCTAGTATAAGACTGCGTCGGTTTTGCCTTCTTAGGGCTATGTAACACAGGGCCTTTTGTTCATTTTGTTGCAATGTAAACTCTTTATAATATTTACAGGTAAAGTTTCATTGACGTTTGGATGCCTTCTTTTCGTACAAGAGATTAGTGATATTTTTGGATGCTGAGTAGGCTTCTGAACATTGTAGTCCAAACATTAGGCCTTGTTCCCACTTGGTGTGGCATCTGAAAGCACAGGACATGTATCATTTTTATTTTGGTGTTCATATCCATGTTTTGCATATCTCTCTGCTGCCATTGGTATTTTCCTAGGTTGTGTAGTGTCTTCATTATTTTGATTTGCATTTTAGCCTTAACAAGTCAGTTTGAGGCCTGGAAGCAGTCAACAATCTTGTTATTAATTTTCTGTTCATTTTAATCAGCCACATTTGTTGATTGTAATGTAAACTGTATCTCTTTAAAGTTGAACAGCTTAGATTATGTTGCTTAGATTTTATGACCAAGAAACTGATCTTTGTATGAATGCTTAATGATGTGGCACAATGTAGCAGTGAACTTTTTGGTAAGAGTATTTGTAGCATTTTTCTGGAAACGTCATCTCAGCCATGGATAGTTGTTTTTAATATGAGACCATTAAAATGTAGTGATGTGGATTTGGGTTATGTAAGTCTCATGTAGATAGCATGATATTCAAACATCTGAACAATGCAATCTGTTGTAAAAATGGAATGCTAATTAAATTTGATTATTTTGTTTTCCCATACAGAAAATGGCATTCAGCCTGTAGGCATGGGAAGATCCTCTAGAGAAGGATCTGGACTGGTACTAAGACTGAGATATAGGGTACACTATCACCAAAAGTATTCTGTAATTTCTTTCTGTTAAATTTCTTTCAAACAATGGTCTGTTTGCACCTATTTTTACAGGACATTTTGTGGCATATTAAGAAACACTGCTTTGTTTACTGGTGCAGAGTACATTTCCAAGCAGGAGAAAATCATTTTGACATTTTTTGTAAGGGAAGCTCCTGTATTCACACAACCAGTGAATGTGGTAGTGCAGCTGTGTTGACTTCTCTGTAATTTGCCTTCATTTTAACTTGTATGTTTATTTCTTTTGGATATTTATAGTGTCATTGCAACAATATAGCTATAAGTTACAGCCATAATGCCTTATAGTATTTTCATATATTGGTGGTTTTCTTTTACTAATACAGCTACAATTTTGAAGTTATTTTTGAGTAATCTGAAGTACTATATGTACATGACCTATATGGGCCAAGACAGAAAACACCCTTAACAAATAATTTTGGTATTGTAGTATATTAGATGTTTTACCCAGAACTTTTGAGTTAAATTTGAAAATGATTGTTGGAAATGGGAACTTTTATTAGATTTACATGAAATATAAATATCTATGTTATTGTTATTTTACTTAGTGCTTCAGTTATTACAGAGGCAGATATGAACATGCATGCAATACATTTTGATGTATGGAAACACACTTGCCAACAGGAAATAGATGCCTTGTCTAGCAATGAACATTTAAAACTTCCTTTCATCAAAGTTTGTATGTTGTCATCAAAATCAGGGATACACTGGTTTTGTGTTTGGGTCATTGGTTATAGGAAATGATGTTCAGATGTAGAAAAAACAGATATTACATAGGGGCAAAGCATTTGCCAGGTAGCATTCAGACTTATACAGGGAGACATTTTTTCAGTCATAGTTTTAGGCATTGCATTGGTCTGGATTGGTATCATTCATTATGACACATGGTTTAAGTCTGTTTATGTCTTTATTCAATGTTTTCACCAACAAACATTATCATTTCAGATTTTGAATTAATGGTGCTTGGCTCACTTCATTGTGGTAAATATTTTTAGTTGATTGTTTTCTGTGGAGGACATTACTGGTTTGCCATTTAACAGATATAATATAAGTGTATGCTTTGAGTTGAACCAGTGACTGGTATCTCACCTTTCTAAGACAAAATGATTCCCTTCATATTTTTTTTTTTTTTAAATTTTATGGCCTGCCAAAAGTTTGTGTTTGTTTGAAAGTAACATTTTTTGTTATTTGATCAGACTGATGTGTAATTATTTCTGGAAATGTCAGGTCCAGTTTTTTTCACATTTATATTAACAGTTCATTTTGCAGATTTATATAAACTGTACCCAAAATTCTCAAGGGAATGGCTATGAGAGCTGTCTGTGTTAGCTAAGCATGCCATTTAGGTTGTGATCCCATTCCCACCAACTTGGGCCTAAAGTGGGCTATTTTTTTGCCAATGCACTAAGCTAGATCATCATAAGGTACCTTGCTGTGTAAGCTTTTTGCACTGATTTTGTCGCCAATTAGGATGGTGTATGGGTAGTGTAATTTTCCATGGACCATTTCACCTTTTGGTACTCCTGGTATTCATGGTGACTCCCAAAGATGCCCATATGTCTTATATATCAAAGATGCCCATATCCCTTATATACAAAGGCCAGCTCAGCCCATTCACCCACACATGCGACCCCACGCTGAGCATGCCATGTTTCCTCCCATTGCAGCCTCTCTGCGCTCACGTGGAATGCCTGCCCTCCCAGCCTGCGTTTCGAATGGCCGCCTCTGGTAGCGCGGACGCAGGCGTCGACGACTGCATCGCTCGCCGGCTCCGCTCGTCGTGCCGTGGGCGCCGCCAGAGGTCCACCGACGGTTCCGGTGAGTTCCCCTCCCCCTATGGCGCCATGCTGGCGGCCGTGTGCTGGCCCCGCGATGCCTCGGGGGCGGCCCGGAGCACGCTGACGGCCTGTCTTTGCTCTGGCTGGTAGCGCGCTGCAGGGACGTTTTTCGTGGATTTTTGTCGCTAGAAATTGTAGTCATGTTTGTTATGACCTTGAAAAGTGTAGGTACCCGACTAGCTCTTTATTGTCTTTATTATTACTTGAATTCTTCCGAATGTTTTATCTTGTACGGGGCCGTGTAACGTATATGGAAAGCTCGGTTCCTAGTACAAACAGCAGGCAGTGATGTTTTTTTTTTCGGCCACCAGGCGCAGTAAAGTTTGGGTCTGATAACCGCGATATGGGCACGACCAAAACATTAATCGATTTGATCTATGGTATCAGCACTATCAGTAACGTTTGCCACGGTGGATGGTTTCGTCGTAGGTATGGTTCTGGATGGGATGGTTTGCTCGAATCAGTACCCATGTTTTTGAATTAATCAAGTTGCCACCATTGCAGTCAGACGACGGTGAAGTGCTCTGTCAGTGGCTCATTGCTGCAATATTTAATTTATAAACTAAGGTTGCAGTTTACCCGACCTCGTAAATGTTGTGCCATGACATTGCTCCTAGCATAGTTACGTAGCTTGTCGACTAAGATCGCAATGCTTTTGAACTTGCCTGCATCAATATCTGGACGTTTTCACTCGGTCGTTGGGTAAGTTTTCGAGGTATGCGTAGGAACAGGATCGTGTGATGTTATAAAATGTCCAAATATTTCGTCCAAATATAAATATTACCAGTTCCGTCGTTGGGCCAGTCTGATCGCACGGATGACAGCATGTTACATTGTGCCGAATATTTCGGCTGTTTATAAGATCAAACAACCCTTTACTCAGGTAAATCTGTGTAAGTTGTGATTGGGGAAAGGTGAGGGGTTCCTGACTTAACCCGCGCACGACTTTCGAACTCGGTCCGTTTCGAACATGGGCGACTGGGGGGGGGGGCAGTTGGCCGCCCCCCTCTAACTCACGAACGGTTGGTCGCAAGATAAAAGTAAGCACACCGTTGGTAAAGCTTGTGACGAGTGGAGCTCGAAACTGGTTTCATTTTTGGTTTTAGGTAATATGTAAGCAATTTACGCCCTATATATATGTTTTCTCATAGCCGACTGCATGAGACCGAGAAATGGCCTGAATCTCAAGGGCTGTGACTAAAAACGCTTAGGTAACGGCACCGGCGCACAAGTAAAGGTCCGCGGATGCCGATACACGTCTAATTTCCCAGATTTGTTCAATATATACGCCGAAACGTTGAGTTAAAGACACGGCATTTCTCGCGGCAGCTGTAGGCGTGGGCTGCTGCCGTCTGCATTAACAAATTGACGGGAGCTAATTTTAGCGTTCCTTTATTTTCGCGGAAAAGACAATCTATGTATATTTCATTGATTTTAGGGGTTCTTGTGATGGTTTTTCGTGCTTAAATTTGGGAAAAGTTTACTAGTTACCAGTCTACAAAATTGGCAGAGCTTTATTCGCGAGAGCCTGTTTATTTCCAAAATATGTTGTTTTTCAAACTTTTTCAGGTTCCTGGTATTACTTACGTCTGTGCAAGCTAGTTCTGCCATTTTCTATTCATTCTGAGTAATTCATCGATGATTTTGACGGTGGTACATTTTGGCCCACTATAGTTATTCGTGATCTGACCTCAGGTCAATGGCTGGAAGTCATTGATATTTTGCCCAATGACGGTAACTAGATGTCTGCTTCACTCCACACAAAAAATGTTATGAAATATTCCGTCAGCTTCCGAAAAAACGACGACGTGTTAAAAAATAGGCTTGACCTTAGGTCAATGACCCGGAAAATTCCGAAAAATCTGAGATAGCAGATTTGTTGCATCTATCGCGATCACTAATCCCTGAAAGTATTATTGAGATATCTTGTTTTGCGAAAAAGTTACAGGGCGCTAAACTTTTTTTTGACATAGGTCTGTTTGACCTTACCTAGGTCAGGCACCGGACCTGACCTGAGGTCAAAGTTTTGACACGAGGTGTAAAATTGATGAAGCAAAAGGTACACGAAGATTCGTGACTCTGTGTTTGTTCGTTCTCTCGCAGTCCCAGAAAAAACCCCAGGGGGGCAGTCAACTGCCCCCCCCCCAGTCGGGGACGGGTTAATGAATTGGATAGGATTACCGACGCATAAGCATCATTAGAACACTACTTTCAGGACAGTAGGAGAACAGGACCCTTCTTGCAAGAACATGATGAGGAATGTTGTTTTATATTTGGTACCTGACTCTGTTGAAGAAATTGGATCGAACTCCGTTTGGTGTTGTGAGTCCGGAGTACAAGCAATGCCCGTTTTTCATCAGCCACTTCATGGGCTCCGTACTGACGGGAATTCATCTCGTGTGTACCGTCTGTCATTGCACCCGCAGCACTGCAGACAAGTGTGGTGTGTACCTTTCCGAGTGTAGCCCGCTGTACTGCGGGCGGGTGGGGTGTGTACCTGTCCGCGATCCTGTCTGACGCGTGGCCCGCCGCCCCGGCGCAGACGGCTCGGGCTCGAAGCGCAGCCTGTCAGCCGGACGCCAGAGCGCCGCCGGCGAGCCGAAGCGCGGCTCGCGCAGTCCGCAGGCGGCCGGACGGCCCGAGAAGAGACGACGCACCGCGACGCCGCCCGACCGGGAGCAGGAGCCCAAGCGGCGCCACAGTGAGTGTCGCGCGGCGCCGGCCGGGCGGGGTGGCTCGTAATGGCCCGTCTGGGACGGACGGGCCGGGTTAGTGGGTGGTGGGTTGGAATGTGCCGCCTGGCGGCCGTCGACATTGGGGACGGTTTTCGGGGTCGTTGGGGAGGTTGGTAGCTGGCCGGCTACGTCCTGTCGTCCCCAGCTCGGTCCCGACTGGGCGTCCGAGACCGTTGGCTGACACCATGTAGAGGTAGCGTTACGCGACGACTACTGCGAGGAGTTGGACCACACCGTGGCTGCTGCTGTATGTGGCGACGTGTTAACGACGCTTAAAGTTCCTTGTTCTCTCCAGTCTCATTTCGCCTCACGGGCCTTGTGACATGTGCGCACGATTCACCATGCGTATCGCTGCCGGCGCTCGGCTGGTCGTGTATCGTGATGTGGCGTCGTGTTCGGCACGTCAGTGTCCCTGATTAAGTCTGGCTGTATTGGTATTGCCATGCCGACGGCGTCCCGGTCTGCAGCGCTGGCGGCCACGGTCAATGCCTGCCCGCCGCGACAGTGCTGGGGGACGATCCGTTCGTGGTGTGCCCAGGCTTATCCGAGAGATGAGGAATAGCAGCACCGTTCCTAGCGTTGGTTTGTATAGGAATCCCGGAAAATACTCATGTATAGACTGAATTTTATTTGTTTTTTTTTATTTTTGCAAGGTGGAAAGCTACACAGTGAAGGGCATTATGCGAAGTATAGCAGTTGGTAGCGTTCGTTTGTTCCTGTGCTAATACGCAGAAGATAGGTGGTCGTTGAGTCGTGACCGATTTTCTTTTATGATGAGGATCGACTGTGGCCTTATGGTTCGGCTACAGGGTTCTGTAGCCTTGATAGGCGCCTTGCTGATGTATCTTCACCCCTTCTGTTTGTTACGTAAAATGTAAATCATTAGAAAGGCATATTTGGTTGCCCCAAGAAAACATCCTGAATACATGTAATGATTGGTGACATCTGGGTCCTCGAAACGTATGTGTCATGTGCCAGAGATGTGTTTGAAATTCGTGGACGTTTGTGGTCGCAGAGTTTCCGCATGCGCGGGGGTGTCATTGCGAGCTGTCATTGTGCCCGCAGCTGTGTCCGGGCCGGGGTCTTGTCACTGTAGCTGTTTTCGGGCCGGGCCCTCGTGCAGAGGCTGTGTTGGGGCCACGGCCGTCCCGCTGTCGCTATGTCGGACCAGGTTTATCCTGCTTTAGCCGTGTGTGGGCAGGAGCCATGCCGTCGCGCCGGCCGTGCGTTGGCTGCGCGGCGTCGCTGATCGCGGCGCTCTCGGCCCGCAGGAGGCGGCAGCGGCGGCCGCCGGAAGACAGTGTCCGGCTCGCCGGAGCCGTCCACCAGCGGCCAGCAGCGGCCGGCGGCCCGCCGCCGCCAGGAGCCGGCCACCGCCAGGACCGGACGAGGTGGGTCAGCGGGGCCTCCCGGCCGCTGTCCTGGCGCCGACCGGAGAGATTCCCCCAGCTCGGACCGGCTGACCCGCCGCCCGCCGCCCCGCCCTGACGTTAACCACATAGGTCCCTCCAGCTTCTGCCGACTGATTCTGCAGTCACGGCATCCCTGCCCGGACGCTAACCGGAGAGGTCCCCCCACCTTCGACCGGCCGTCCGCTGCCCGTGCCCTGAAGAGCTCACCAGAGGCCCGTCGTCCCTGTGGACACGCCCTGCCATTCGTTCCTCCCCCGCGTCGGACGGTGGCACGGGCAGCGTTCTCGGGTCCTGTAGCCGCTGCGCCGGCGGCTGAGGTCAGGGCGGTCCGGCAGGGATATTTCTGACGTTCCTGTCACGTGGCATCACTGATTTCTTCCCGGAGCTCGTTGCCCTGAGGTTCTGTTTCCTGGCACCGCATGTCCGTGTGTTGATTGGGTGGCGCTCTCGTGCCAGCATAGGGCTGTTCGGGTATTTTTGTTCGGAGAGCTCGGAGCGTTTATTCGTGTAACGCCCAGTACAGCTGTGGATTCCTGTAGGAGTGCCCAGGGCTCAAGGATTTTTGTTGTTGATTATTGGTGTTTACGGACGCGCCGACTACTGAGGTCACTTTGCGCTCATAACGAGGTTGCTTTACCTAACTAGTGAGGCGTATAAACCGTGGGCTCAAGGATTATGCCTGCTCATTATTGTGGAAACTTATATAGAAAGCGTTCGCTACATGTTCCCGAGAAAATAAGAGATTTTGTAAATAATGCATGGACTAATTAAGTTTACGGAGGTGGAGTGAATTCAAAAATGGAAATGAATGGTGGTGTTGGTCATGATGAGCGTGACCGGGATGATGGGCCATTACGGCGAAAAGCTGCCAGTCGTATCAGAGTTAACAACCTATAAAAATTATACGATTATGAATAGCTAGCATGTGTCCAGACGCAAAAGCCACCTGGGATATGATTGAATGCAGTGACACTGCATGCTCTGAGTGATACCAATCTGTGACAATGTTTCGCGTTAGCTGGGCTGTGGTGAGAGAAATAACATTCTCTGGGACTGGTATCAGTATGAGGACACCACACATCATGTTTTGCTGGTTTATAAACAAGCTCTGGTACATATGGTTTATAAGGAAAATAAAACGTCCATGTACCATGGCAATTACCTCGAGTTGTTTCACCGTTTATCCCCGCAGACCTAAACTTGCTTTTGGACTGTGGTGACCTGTTCTCATAGTTCGGTCTGTGTCTGAGATGTTGGCCAATGCCGGGTTTGCACACATCAGGGAGATAGCAAGGACCTTGGAACTGAGCTGTTGACAAGTGCTAAGTTTACACGAGCTAGTCAGAGGGCAAAGGCTGGTGCCGAACTATTGACCAATGCTAAGTTAAGCAACCAGACAGGAAGCAAGCAGCCGGAGGTTCTATTAAAAGCCTTGAGGTATTTCTGCTCGCTGCGACGTGGAAATGCCCGAGCAAGTCGCCGCTGACCCAAAATTTGTAGGCCTTCTTCCGGGTGCTCGCGAGTGACCGTTAAGCTGATGGGCTAGGGTTTCGTCTGTCGTCGGCTGGGTGCTGATCGGCACGCGTTGTTTCGGGCGCCGTCCGTTCGACGCGGCGACTGTGTCGCCGGTCCTGACTCCATACAGCGTTGGTATTGATTGGTGTACTGCGCTGGTCCAGTCGGACGCCGCACGGTGCATCTTTTGTTTGAGGAAACAAAAATAGGTTGATTTAGTGTTCCCTTCGAGTGCGATTAATGGATAGAATGGAAGTGTCTCGTTATATCCTCTCGTAAAGCTTCATGAAGAACATGTCATTTTGGGACTTTAGAGTCATGTATACATTGACCGCGTTTTAAGGCGCAGATTGGTTTTTATTTTATTTTTTTATTTTGTCCTGGCCCATTTTAAGGTGTACGTTGATTTTTATTTCACTTTTTTTATTTTTCTCCTCCGTATAGCCTTGCTGGCGGGACGTAATACTTGAAAAGTTATGCCGTTTCTGGGTTGGACGCTGAGAAGACGATGTTCTACGGAAATTTATGGCAATTACTACCTCATGGTACACAAATGTTGTTGATTTACCCGTGCCTTGTTTCACTCAGTCTTGTTTTTGTAAACAACCCGAGCACTGGTATTTCTCCTGCTTACCTGAAAGAAGCATTTTTCAGCCTTGCTTGCGTTCATTCGGGGTTTTGTACTTATTGTTCTCTTTTTTGCTGCTTCATTGTTTTACCGATGGCTGCCCTGAATTAACCTTTGTTCATATTATCATGTAATTTTTGTCAATCGCAACTGTTGAATCATTAAAGGTATCAAGTGATTGCAGACCATTTATTATGTTCTCCCGTTTTTTCTTTACGGATTTTCTGAAGAGCCGCAGGAACGGTCTTGTCAGAATTTCATGTCGTGGTTTTTTGCCGCTTGTGTACGTTTGTCATTGAAACTGGATTCTTGTAGAAGTGGTAGTGTGTTTGTGGAAACTTAACGTTTTTTTTTACGAAGGTGCCTTTTGGACTTCCCCAGCAAGGTGATGTTTCATATGACAAGAATTGCATCACACGCATTGTTCAGAGCTATGCCAATACTTCTTAATCTGTCCACCGCATTTCATTGGCGATTTGAGGTGGAAATAGAGTTAAGGCTGCTCGAAAAGGGAGCACAAAACGCCACGCCACCACTGTCATTTTCCAAACAATACCTGAACCGTGGCGATGTGTCCCATGTAAGGAGCCGTACATGTATGTCGAGAACCATGCATCCACTGTGTGGGGAACTTTTGTCCACGGCATCGGGAACCATGTGTAGACAATGAAGGGAACCAGTCGTGCATCAGGTCTGGAGCCATACATCCGCTACGTCAGGAACTAACGTCCGCTACGCCAGGTACCATTCATCCAGTTTGTTAGCAGTCTGACATCGACTGTGCCAGGATCCATAGATTCACTACGTCATAAACCATGCATCCACTACGCCAGGAACAATAAATTTACCATTTTAGGAGTCACGCATCCGTTACGTTTGGAACCAGACAACCGCCACGCCAGGAGTCATGCATCCGCTATGCCAGGACCTTTACATTCATTGTCAGGAACCAGATCCACCTTTCCAGTAACTATACATCCACGTGGTCAGGAACCATACGCCCACTACGTTACGAACCTTGGTATCTACTACACCAGGAACCATACATCTGCATCAAGAACTACACATCCAGTTTGTCAAGAACCGCAGATACACATAACTCTATGCCAGGAACCCTACATCGGCTTTGTCAGGAACTGTACATTCACTATGCCGGGGACATGTATCCACTTTGTGAGGAGCCACAGCGCGGTCGGCGGAACTGCCCACGGTCGGCGACGGTCGTCAGCAGGTGCCACCTGGCGGCGGGAGGCGGCGCTATCGCGTCATCCGCCGGCGGCCGTCGCGACGGCCGGACCACTGGACCGCTGCCCTCTGCGAGTGGCCTGCGGCGCAGGGGCGCGGGAAGTCCCAGAAACTCGCGGAGGGAATCGAGGGGGGATCGAGGTCATAGAAATAGAGGTCATCAGGCAAGGAGTCTGGGGAGGGGCTGAGGTTTCCCCGTCCTGCCGCCGGGTCCGCCGGCAGGCGTGTTTGAAACTGGTGGAGCTGCGCTGAAGCGTACTAAACGATACTGATCAGATCTGAAAGAATATTCCCAAGAAAGCCTCTAGTGTCATTTGCCCAATCACCGGTGCCCCAACCCAGCCTGGCTAACATTGACATGAAAAATAAGTATCACCTGAACCCTTATACATCATTAGATCGTTTATAATGGACAAACGTAACTTTGCGATAACCTGAAATATGTGTTACTGGATACACCAAGGAATGGATAAAATGGGTCTTGTACATGGAAGGAAAGGATCGCCCCCAAAATACGGTTATCTTTGTCGTCGTCCGTGATTTCCTGCGTTCATATGTTGTCATATAGCGTATTTGTTTTTCCCCTTTTTACTATGATTTTTGTAAAACTTACATGGTCATCGTGTTCAGTAAGTTATTAATTGTGGACTGTGCGTAAATTCGATGTACGCTGGTGCATGAAGTACAACCGGGCTCAACCACAAGAAAAGCTGGACAGTACTTCCTGGGATATCACGATGATGTTCATGGAGGTTTATCTGCGATTGCGTTTACCGACCACAGGAGGACTCCAGGGAAATGTGGGGAATCAGAGGACACGGGTGCGTTGAGGCCACTGCGAGCGGTCGAATTCACTGGACGGTTCAGCTTTGCGAGCGGTGCGGTTTGAGGTACGCGCTGGCGCCGTGCCACGGCTGCTGCGCGATCCGCTGCGAAATCGGCCCAGACGTACCGGCCGACAGAAACACATACGTCTGGCTATCAGCACAAGGCTGATCGACGGCTGTTCTGGGCGAATGGTTCCCCGGCCGTAAAGCATCCATACCGAGGAGATGAACGCGATGGTCTCCATTTCTGCTCTGAATCAACCGGACTTCTCGAAAAGAGGCCTTATCGACTCGTCTGACATTCACATACAAACGCATTGGACGACGTGTTTAAAAAAGACTGGCGCCGGCTGCATCATTTTCGGAATTTAATTTTAGCAGCCTCTGTACAGACATCAAGTTACTGCCCTCTACCGGCATTTTTATGCTTCTCGAGTCCAGCGCACCATTGTGACGTCAGAAATGTTTATTTTTCTCCAGCCACGCCACGTCTGTCAGGAAGTGATTTTGTGAAATGCTTGTCCCGAAATGTTCGTACGTATCGGGACGTGAAACATATGCTGTGTTGTGTGTTGTGAAGTCGTCTGTACGGTCCTCGCGCCAACTCGGCACGGTGAGAGTTTGAGAAAGCCTTGTGCCGTGGTGGGATAATTCAGAGTGTGGGGTACTCTGCCAAGATCGGACCGGTGGCAGCATCTTCCACCGAGTTGTGAGTTATTCAAGAACAGCGAGGTCGGATCGCGTTGGCGAGGCGGACACGGCGGACTGCACTGCCTCTCAGACGGAGAAGCCGGGACCGGGTGGCTGCGCGAACCAGAAACGCCGCCCAGGCCTGTGGCGTCGCCTGCCGCGCCTTCCTGTCGGCCCTCTACGCAGCGCGTCGACGGCAGAGGTCATCGACCTGGCTCATGACGGCCGCACGGTGGCCGCTGCGCGCCGAACCGCCTAACATCGACCTGCAGTCTCTTCCTCGCGGGCCGCGAAGGTTCAAGGTTGCGTGCTGCGGCGTTGCGCAGCCGCTCGGAGTCGCCCTTGTAGCTGCGGCTCGTTGCTGTCTGCCTGGCTCGCCGGCCGCGGCGCGGCCACGGACGGTATCGACAAGATCCGACTGGTATTGGATGCACGCGCCTCGCGGGCAGCTCGGGCTATTTCGCGGCGCTCGTTCTGCGACCAAGGCCATGCGGATTGCGACACGTCATGCTGGCTGCAGCGTCGGGCAGGGGCGGCGTGGCGCAGAAGTCGGAACTTCCACATAACGGCGTCCCGTTCTGTCCTGTTGCGCAATCAGCTCGGCCTGCGATCAGTACGTGGAAGACCTTTGCTCGAAAGGTTGTGCGTCTTACCGACCGACGTGTTAGAACTTACCGTCGTGTGCAGTAATTCCCATTGACATTCGAGAGTTGCGGTCTTTATGTTATTGCCCGCAAACGTCGGACTGTGGCAGGAATCATTTGTGAAACCATGTCCTGAGGTAAAAACGACCTCTCATTGGCTTAACAGAGTCTAGGCTCTAGACATGTTCCAGGCAGACATCCTACAAATATCAACCGGAACTGCGTGTGGTCTGTCTCGTTCTACTGAAGCGGCCTGTTCACAGAGCCACTAGGACCTGCGTGAGCTGCACATTTGACCAGGAACGTCTCAAATGAGCCGTGTTCGCGGTTCAATGCAGCCCGCCGTCTGGGAAGCGCGCAGCCCGCGTTGGAGATCAAATGGTGGCGTGGCATGGCATAAACTCTCCAAATCAAACACGAAATGCCAATATATAGGATAACGTTGTGTTTTTTCATGTATGACGTGCAGTAACGTCGTCCTCGTCCTCGTTATTGCTTACGTTGTGTGGTGAAAATCAGTTCTTAAGTTTGGCAGCTTGCATTTGTTTTGTTTAACATCGTAATATTGGGATGGTCGTGTCCCTCTGGTTCAGCCCTTGGAGGTACTGATAGCAAAGCTCTCGGTAAGCGATGCTTGCACGCGCAGACGCCGATCGTCGTACGATGTCCTGTTATTGAGGTCTTTGCTACGAACCTCGCGCCAGTCGGATGCCGGATGTTGAACATTCTGGAAAGCCGCCTGCGATAGTGTGATGATCTACAGCGTAGAGCTAGTCTGCCAAAGTTGGACCAGTAGCAGCATTGTCCAGGAAGTTACGTGACTTGTCCAGCACTGACTGTAGTGCCTATCAGACGGAGCACGTCATACTGGGTAGCTGTGTGGTGATGTCGACATCCGGTCAGTTCACAGTTCTGAAAATTCGTCTCGTCACGCGTGTCCTTTGTAGACAAAACTCGAAGCTACTGGAGCGGCTTTCTTCGAAAGATACGGAATGGCAAATCGTGAGCAAAATGGCGAAGTGTTAGGTGAAGTGGGTTCGCGTGGGCCCGGTTCGCCCCCCGCTCTCAGATGTATCACGTAGCCTACAGTTGTGGCTGTGCGCCCCATGATATATTTGGACCGGAAAAGAGTCACGTGACTCGTTTTCGACTTATTCACCGCGACTCTGCCCCGGGCGGCCGTCTGGAGCGGCCGGCGGTGACGAAACTCGTTATCGTGGCCGTCCGACGGGCCGTTCGGCCGGTGAGCGGGCTGGTCGGACCGGGACTTATCGCCGCCAGCGGCCGACCGGCCGGGGAGGGTGCGTTATCTGTCGCCGCGGCGTCGCGCTGGCGACAGACAGGGCCAGGTCGGACTGTGGCGCCCGGCTGTCCGGCGGACGATCCGCCGGCCGGCGAGGACCGCAGAACGCCGCGGAGGACGCGTCGAATCGCGTGCGGCGGAGGCGCGGGCGTTTGGCTGCGGCTGTGTCGGGTGCCCGGGTCTGCGAGGAGCGGCGGTGGTGACCGGATCGTGTCCGGGATGGCCGGCGGCGGCGGTGAGGGCGGGTCTCGGCTCCGGCTCTGTGTGGGTCCGCGGGATCGGTCCTGGCCGGTCGCTGTGTGTTGATGCGGGGCAGGCCGGCTCGGGGACGGCGCCGGCAGCGTGGAGCGCGATAAGCGCCGGCTGTCCGCGCCGCTGATCGGCAGTGTGTGCCGTGTGCTGTCGGTGGCGACCAGGGCGGAGCGTGCTCTGCCACCGACGGCCAACGGCCACTGGTCCGCTACACAGACGTTCTCTCAATCATCCGTTCGCCGCTGGAGGTTATTGAGCCACTGTGACGTACCGCCGAAAGACGTTGAATCGTAGTGCTCGGCCGCCGTCGGTCAGTGTGGTGGTGGGCTTGGCCCTTGGTAGTTATTGTGTTGTGTGTTCTGTCGTTGACGTCAGCGCTTCGGTGCTCCTTTGATTACGGTCACGGAGTCACTGTTTTGTGCCTGTGACGTCGTTTTATGCCGCTGACGTGGGTGTGTTGTGCCGCTGACGTTGTGCTCTGCCGGTGACGAGGACTTTTCTACCCGTGATGCTGGTGTGTTTTGTCGCTGGCGTCATTGTTTTCTGCAGGTGACGTCATTTTTTGCAGCTGACGTGGGCGTACTCTGCGGTTGATGTGGGCGTGTTCTACCGATGATTTGGTGTATTTGATGATTTGGTGCCGAGGTGGCTGTATTCTGCCGGTGACGTGGGCGTATTCTGCGGTTGGCGTGGGCCTGTATCGTCTCTGACGTCACCGTTTTGTGCCGATGAGGTGACCATGCTCCGGCGGTGACGTGAGCGCGCCATCCGCCGCAGGTCGGTCGCCCGGAGGCAGGCGCCGCAGGTCGGCGGACAGGGGCGGCCCGCCGTCCGGCCCGGTGGCGTCCAGCGGACAGCAGCCAGCCTCCAACACGGGGTCCTGTACCAGCAGCAGGTCGGTCGCCGCCGCGGGCGGTTCCGGCCCCCTCCGCCAGGGGTTTTAATGCGGACTGTTTCTTTGTGTCAGGGAGGTGGAAACCCCGGAAACGTGCACAGGGGAAGCTGCTGGATAAGGTTGGGGACGAGTCATTCCGTGCAACGTTGCAGGGTTAACGTTATAAATTCAGGGAAGTGTGGGCCATTGACTCCCGGCCCATTTTGCTCTTACGCGAATGTTTTCCACGTCTGTCCCGTTTTGCGTTGTTGCCCTCCCCTGCGTCTCTCGTCCTGTTTGCCCACCAGCCATAAAGGCGAGCGCACGATAGCGTATTGCTTCGATCTGACTCAGCATCTCCGCCAGACTGCCAGGATCCCCGGATCACTTAGCCCTCGCCGTTTCCGTGGGAGGCCAGAGAGACTGCTGCTTGGGTTTGCCATCAGTACCAGGACGGACCCTCTGCAGAGCTCCTACGCGTAATACCTAGACTAGAAATACCCCGGCAGGGTCGGAGTGTGGCAGAGGGATCTGAGATGTACTCACAAAAAAGCTGGGCAGTAAAGAGAGGTCGAGCGCTCGGAACCGTGGACGGCTCGGAATAGTCCTCAGACCGGTAACCTGAGAAGAAAAGGTCATTCTGCCTCAGCTGACTAGGCCTTCCACAGAAAAGGTTTAATGATGGTTTGTCGGGTCCGTCATCGAATTGGTTTAGTACCGTTAAAGCTATCCGAGAACTGATATAGCAAAATATGAAATCGACCAAGATGGCTTGTTCTAAAATTTCACTCGGTGTGGGTCATTAGAAGGGCATTAGATGTGGGATGGCGTATGTGATTCACGGTCATGGACGTAGCAGCGTATAGAGCATGTATGGCGGCCGCCGTAACATTTTTAGGAAGTGTAACACGAGTCCTTTGGTGCTGCACGGAAAGAAAGAATTTAATGATGATTTGGCCCCTACTAACTGCGCAAGCGCTGCAACGCCGATGGTTTGGGCTCTTTGGTTTGGTTCCTGGCAGGCTCGCTCATTTTGCTGTCTTGTCCCCGGCGTAGTGGACACATTTCAACTAGCTTCACGCGGCGCTGATTGACATCTGAAGTGGAGGTTTCCGAGTTGCCAGCAGTAACTAGGTCTCGGAAAACTGCGCAAGTTTAGATTCTCGATGCGACTTCCAGGAAGTACATTTTCCAGTTGGAAGTAGTTTGCTACGTATGCTGCATCATTGTATCCGCTACTTGTTGCCGAGAAGGATATTCCACATTGTCTGCGACGTTTTTGTATGCCAGAACCTTTTCATACCACCCCGAGTCCTTGACCGGCCGTTTAATGGTGGTGGTGTTCACGATCGTACTTGATGTCACCCAGCCCAGCTGCACATTCGTAACGAACCGATTCCTTCGCTTTCGCAGTGCTGTTGTGCAACCTTGTAGCGATTCGTGAAAGGGGTGTGTCAGTCTTGACTAATCTTCAGACTTGGATGCTAGTTTTCTTAATGGTGTTTAGACCTGTGGACTCGGAGGAATGAGTCATGTCAACAGTAGCGTTGTCGTCAAGTGATCCCTTGTTGTGTTTGACGACCCTTCGTTTGCGGGTAATCGTCGTCCGATTAACGTCGTATTGTCTCGAGATATAGAAATCACTTGGCCTGAACGCGGAGTGAAAATCCAGATCCCTACTGGGAATCGGCGACATCGGGGCGTGTTGAACGACTTCGCGGTATTTCGCCTAGTGTAGCATACGAAAGTCTCGTTTGCTGACATTTAGCTCATTTGAAATGGGCTTAATGCAGTTCGGTGTGGGCTCCACGTTGGCAGCATGGCCATTAACGTTGGTTTCCAATATTACGTGCTTGAAACGGCCCATATGGTTTGATTGATTAGTGCGGTTCGCCGCAGGATTCGTGACCTCCGCTGGCAGCCGTTCGGCTGCCGGGCTGCCTCGTGATCGATTGGGGCGCTGTGCGGCTCGCCCGTCGGCGGCACCCTCCGCGTGCTTGGCGGGCCTTCCGGGACCCGTTCCGCCGCTCACCTTGTCGGTCCGGGGAAGATTGCAGCCCCCCGCGTGAGGGACTCCAGAACTGCAACGGTCCGCTCGAGGCGATGTGTTTCCATGCGGCTACTTCGGGGTATTCGATGGCATGTTTGGTCGTACTCCGTGCGGTGGCCGGCGGCCGTTTGGCACGTGGCCAGGCGGGCGGCAGGGTGTGGGTCTTCTGGTGTCGTCCTCTGGGAGGCGTTGCTGGCAGGAGACGGGTGTCCTGTGGGAGATTTGGCTGGCAGCAGGGTGCCCTGCTGTGGGAAATGTGGCTGGTAGCAGGGTGCCCTCCTCTAGGAGTTGTGGCTGGCAGGAGGCGGGTGTCCTTTGGGAGATGTGGCGGGCAGGAAGGTGCCTTGCTCTGGGAGGTGTGGCTGGCAGCAGGGTACGGCGCTCCTGCCGCCTTCCTCTGGGAGTTGTGGCTGACAGCAGGGTGCCCTCCTGTGGGAGGTGTGGCTGACAGCAGGGTGTCCTCCTCTGGGAGGTGTGGCTGGCGACAGGCTGTGGGGCTCCTGATCGCTGTTCTGCACGAGGTGTGGCTGGCAGCTGGGTATTCTGTTGACCGCCTCGCGGCCCGGCTGGCAGCCGGTGGAGGCTTCGCCTGTGTCGGAACAGGGCTCAACGTGTCACGTCACACGATACCGGGCCGATTGTGTTCGGCATGTTCTTTTTAGAAACTTCACGATCTGATGCATGCGTGGCTTGGTTTCCAGCCAGTCTTGGCATTGCCTACCGTGCTTGTGGTCGGTTGCATTAGAGGATTTTGCTGGGCAGGGCATTGGCGTGATGGATTCCTTTTGTGGACGGGCAAGGACAGAGGGAAAATTTCCTGCAACGCTATCTAGTTGTCTACGATGCTTGCATTGCGCAATTCCTTTCTTTGTTGACATTGATGGTCGTGGAGATCAATGCCCTGGCTTCCCGGATCTCAGCCATTGTGTGACTAGCCAGCGTGAGTATCCCAATTAAGGTAGAGTGGAAATTTCCAGATGGGCATTCATTACCACGTATTCAGTTCATTCCGCCAGGAGTTGAAATTGACGAGAAGGGAGATTCGAAGTTTTTAATGAGTTTCTCTCGAAACACCATCCACATGCACAGTAATGAATTTCGCCAAATGTGCAGGATACTCCCCTGATCCCCGCGGAATCTCAGTGTGAATCACGGGACACCGACTTCACCGGGGGGGGGGGGCAGCCTTGAGCCGGTTCAGGGCCGGCGCGGGTTCCCCACGGCGTGACCAGGCCGGCTCGGGACCGCCGGCTGCGCGGCCCTGCGGCCTCCCCTCGGTAACCGACGTCCTGTCGCGGCCGCCGCTCCCGGCCGCGACGGTCCGGCCGCTCTCGCGTGTCCGCCGCCGGCTGGAACTCGGCGTTCGGGTAACTCCCGCCGCCTCTGCCGCGCTGACGTCAGCGTCCAGGCGCTGCGACGTCACGAGACGTGACGACTCGCCGGCGCCGGGGTCTGCGGGGCCTCCACCCGCCGCCGCCGCCGCCGCCGCCGCCGCCGGCCGCCCCACGTGGAGTGTTTGACGACCTCTCGTGGGGCTTGTGTGAAGCGTCTTTCGATAGCGCATCGCGGGTTTCGAGATCTATCGTTATGAGATTGCTGCCGGCTTGATCGGCCTTTGATGGTGCGTCCCGTGTTAACTTGGGTGTTGGATTTATGGACATAAGTTCGGTTATTGCGGCGCGAATACCGTCTCAGCCTTGATGTTATATTCGACCTTGAGTCGATGATTATCGACGCTGGTGAACCGTGACTTCGGTGGTGATTTGTCGTGAAGTAGCTACGCTGGCAGTTCGCGTGTGCAGCGATGCTGCCGGTTCCGCATTGGGCCCGAGACCCGATGCTTGATGAAATCAGTGATCAGAGTCTGGCAACAGCGCTGCTTGTCAGCGGGCAGGACCTCCGGTGCACCGCCAAGCTTTGTTCATTTTGGCTTGTGTCCGACCTGGCTCCAGCGAGATCGGAATTCGTCAGCCGGAGCGGCGGTCGAAGGTCGTTCCAGCTCAAAGCTCAAAGCTCAAAGCTCCCAACATGTGTGGGCCGTGGCGGCACATCGGTGTATCGAACGGCTTGCTGTTTGCCGCCGTCCGTTTGTCGCGTCGGGACCGTTTGCGTCGGTTTTCCTGTTTCCGTGCAGTCGGTCCCACACCGGGAGGCCTGTCCGTCTTCGTCAGCGTGCAGTCAAGGCTGGCGATCCCGGAGGGTTGGGGGCCAGTTTTCGTGGATGTTAACATAAGGCCTATGGCCATGACTGAAAGGAAACGTTTTGAAATCCTGCGTGTCCCCCTCCCTCCAGTAGTTTCGGGAAACCTCCAGCCATGGCTCACCGGGGCGGCCGGAGGCGTCGCGGCGTCGTTCGACCGTACCCTACTGCGGACGGCGGACGGCGACCCACCGCCGCCCTGTGCCGGGCGATTTGCGCCCGCCGCGGCGCCGCCTGAGAAAGGCGGAAAATTGCCACGCTCGGCAGGTGCAGGCTCGGCGAGGGCCGACTGCAGCGGGCCCGTGCACGTCGTGCACTGTCATTAGAGGTGCAAACTCGCGGCAGTGGGCGCGGGTGGACGTGTGCTGACGTGAAGGCCGACCGTCTGGTCTGCGCTGGGGCTGGTGAAGGCAGTTTTGTGGTTGGTCGAAGTTGCATACGCACCAAAGTGCTCCTGGTGGGGCCCCAGAGCTGATAATACCCCTTTTTATGCAGTCGATCCCGAAAGGTTGAAGTCGATATTGTTCGAAGTCCGCGCCGAGTCGAGCTTGCACGCCTGCTGACTCCGCGGCTGAAGTAGACCCAAATGTTCGGGAGTTTTATCCCCGGCACCGAGCCAGGTGGCGCTGAAGGATTTTAGTTCCGGGCCTCGAGGCCACAAGACAGCCGTGCCGAAATGTTTGCCAATGCGAACTCGGTGTGTGAATCACCTGTTGGATCCTCACCCTTTTCATTGTTCTGAACCACATGAAATATATTTGTGAAGTGAATAACCTGCTTCTGGCAACAAAGCGGTGGTTCATGGGAATCGAACCCTGTTCTAGTACGTACCGAGGAGCGTAAGTCAAGAACATTGCTGTGATGTTATTGGTAGTATTTTGAGGTCAGTGAAAATTGTGAGGTTCCTTTTCGAGAATTATAAGATCCTTTCCCGACGAATTAAGTTTTATCGATATGGCACGACTCAGTGCTACTAAACAGTCTCAGACGATCCGTTGACACTGTGGTTGGTGGTAGTTCCGCGATTCAGGTCAACGGCAGCCTGACGCTGATGCGCGCTACAGCTCTGGTGGCGTTTAACCTCACAGCTGTTTTGAACAAATGTAACCAGCGGCCCAAAACGCCGTAGCATATGAATTCTCCCAGCTGGCCGCGTGCGCGCGTGCGACAGCGTAGGTAAAGAAATTTACATGGCTTCGTCATAACGCTGGGCTATCGTTCTCCGCGCCACAGCGGCACCACGTCCGTCCGCTGAGGCGGATGGACGCGGAAACGTGTCGGTGTCGGTACGTGACCCCGGTGGTCCGACCCGGTGGCGAGGTTCGTGAGCGCGGCGGCCGCCCGGGCCGGGGCTGTCCGGCCGTCCCCGTGGCTCCGGCCGCGTCGGCCGTTATCGCCCGGCCCTGCTGTTTGGCTCCCGATAGGAGCCGGACGCTCCGCCGCGGTCGACGCGGCGCCGTCCGCGGGCTCCCTCGCCGGGGCGGCGGCCGGCCGGGCGTCGGCAGCCCCGGCCGGCGGCTGACGGACGCGACCGCTGCCGTCCGTCCGGCCGGACCGGCCCCGCCGGCCGTGGGTGCCGCGGGTAGGCCGCCGACCCGCCGGCGAGGGACGCCGCCGCCGCTGCTGGAGGTCACCTCAGCGCCGCTGTTCGCGCCGCTGCTGCCCGGCAACACGCCATGCACGCGGCTCAGGGTGCAGCCGTGAGTCGAGCCGCGTGCAAACCAACGGTTCACTGTGCCGACGACGTCGGATCTCTCTCTCTCTCTCTCTCTCTGTCTCTGTCTCTCCCCCCCCCCCCCCCCCCCCCCCCCCCCTCTTCCCCCCCCCCCCCTCTCCTTTCTCTTTTTTTTTTTTTTTTTTTTTTTTTTTCTCTCTCTCTCTCTCTCTCTCTCTCTCTCTCTCTCTCTCTCTCTCTCTCTCTCTCTCTCTCTCTCTCTCTCTCTCTCTCTCTCTCTCTCTCTCTCTCTCTCTCTCTCTCTCTCTCTCTCTCTCTCTCTCTCTCTCTCTCTCTCTCTCTCTCTCTCTCTCTCTCTCTCTCTCTCTCTCTCTCTCTCCTTTTGTCGTTGTCAGACTCCATTCTGGCTCATGCTTCTGGCTGTCGCCCCATTTCTGTGCGCATACGCTGTTGCCCCTTTCTTTGTTCTTTCACGGCTTTTATGTAAATCAGTCCATCGTAGGAACCAGTTTCACCTTGTCCGTGTCTGTTTTCCTTTTCCGACAATATGCGATAACACGGCGTCATTTTTTGATCGGCGGGCAGTTTGTGAACCCGGTGCTGACAGGCCTCTTGTCAGTGCCCCTACTGGAACAGTGGAACCAGCTGGACCGGTGGGCTGGCGGAATGGGACCCGGAACTTTCGGCGGGCCGAGTTGCGCTGTTGGGACGGGCAGCCGAGTGGGTTTATTTTTGGGCCACGAGGCGCGGGCTGAGGTCATTCCGACTGCGTACGTTCCCCTGCCTTGAGAGGCTACAGCGCGATGTGCCCGCGACACTCGGCGAGCTGTCACGCTCGGCTGGAGCGAGCTGCCAGCGGGACCAGGCGGGCAGGGTCCGGGTCGTCCGGCGTCCCAGCGTCCCCGGCGGCAGCGTGGGAGGCGTGCAGCGGCCGCCGCGGCGCCGGGCGGCCCGGGGCTCGGCCGGAGGTGCCCCGTTACGGTACCCGGCGTGACGGGCGCGCCCGGCGTCCGGCCGCCGCCGAACAGCTGACTGCGGCCGGCGGCGCGCCGAGCCGCCGAGCGCGGGGGCCGCGCCGCCGCCGGCCGTGCGTGCGTCTCCCGGCGCGGCGGCGCGGCCGGTTTGTTTTGCCATCGATCAGGCGGCGCGGGCGGCCAGGTAGCGGCCGCCGGCGCACGTATTGATCGCCGCGCGCCGCGTCAGCTGATCGGCCGGCCGCGGCGTCGCCTGCTGCCCTCTGGCGGCGGCGCGGCGCGGCGCGGCGCTCGGCCGGCCCGGCCGCCAGTCGGGCGCAGCGCGGGGCTGCGGCAGGGACGGAGGGCGGAGCTGGTGTCGTGGCGCGGTCGCCAGTGAGCAGCGCGCAGCGTCGTCGCCGCCGCCCGTCCGGAGTCGACAGGCGTGGGCCGGCCTCGCGCGCCGGGCAGTCGGGCCGACGAGCGGCCGGGGTCTCGCCGCTGACACCGGTTGCGTGTCCGGTGCGCGCGTGTGTGTGCGTGGCGCGGCGGCCGGCTATGGATCGATCGTCGCTGTTGGGACGAGCTCCACTAACGTCGCACGCATGTTCTTCAGCGAGCTCTTCTTCAAAAGGTGGGTGGCGCAGCGCGGCCGGTCGCCGGCGCCCGGTCAACGACCCTCCACCGGGACCGGACCGATCAGCTGGTCCGCCGCCGCCGCCGCCGGCCGGGCCTTTGTGTCGGCGCCCGGCCGGCCGTGGGAGGCACCGACTGGGCCCGCCTGTTGCCGAGCCGGGGCGGCCGCCCGCCGGGCCCGGGTCGGCCCGGCGGCGCGCCGGCCCCCCTCTCCGGACCCTTCTCTCTGTCCGTCCCTCCGGCCGGCTCGGCGTCCCCTCACTGCCTGTACTGGCGGCGCCGATGGCTGGCGGCCCGCCAGAGCCCGGTGTGGGCTCGCCAGTGCCGCGGTCGCCGAGCCGCGGTCGTGACGCGCCAGATTGCATCGAGTATTGATTAAGCCGGTAAGTGGCCCGTAGGTTGTCGGAGGTGCGGTCTCGCGTGCACCGCCTGCATAGCACCGGCTCTTGGAAGCTCGTCAGCCGGGATGTTCCCCGGCCGGCGGGCGGATTTTCTCGGATCCCGGCGCCGGCCGGAGCGGAGGGAGAAGCACGATACGGCGGCGGCGCGGGCGATCGGCGTCTGATGTCTGCTGAACGACCACTGACATCAGACGGAGCGGCCGCGGCGGCCGCGCTCGCCGTCCCCGCCGCGACGGGAGCCGGCCGCCCCACGCGTCGTCGGCCCGGGCGGCTGCGTCGCCACAGGACCGGTGCCGGCGGCGTAGCGGCGCGGCTGGCGGCCGGCCAGCGCGGCCCGTTTATTTGGCCGGCCGGGCGCGGGCGGCCGCCGCGGCGCGATGACGTGATGGCGGCCGAGCGCGCCCTCAACGGGGCCTGCACGGCAGCCGAGCGCCGTCTCGGCGCCGCGCGAGTGGGAGGCGCCCGGCGAGGTCGGCCCGGCCGATGCGCAGCACGCTCGGCCCGGCCCGGGGCGCGTCGGGACAGACTCGGCCGCCGAGGGCGAGTGCACGTGTTTTTGTGGTGTCGGTCGTGTGTATCTGCGGGCGCTATCAGGAGACGCGGAGCGTACACAAGTGCCCCGGCGTGTTTCGAGCCGTCCGGAGCCCGGCAACAGCAGTTTGTCCGCGCTGGCGGGGCCGCAGCTCCGGCAGCGCTGCCGGCCGCGGCCTGGCCCGCGGTCGGCCGGGCTCCGCTGCTCGGAGACGCTGTCGGCCGGCGCTGAATGGAGGCCGCTTTTTGCGGCGGCGGCGTCGGTCGCCGCAGCACCTGTGTGCCGCGCGCGGCGTCGGGCTGTCGGCGGCGGCCCGGGTCGATGGCGGCCGGGCGGACCGCGCGGTCGCCGGCGGACCGCCGGACCGCGGCCGGTCATATCGCCGGTCCGCTGGCGGCCGGCTCGGCAACAAAAACACGCCGACGTCCGGCCGGCCGGCCGGCGACCTTGGCTGGCCGGACCGCGGGCTGCCGCCGCGGCGCCGGCGGGGCGCCTGGCCCTTGGTCGATGCACGTGCTCTTCGTACGTCAGGCAGTCCCTGGGGTCGGTGGGCACGCTGGGCCTCTGGGCTCACTGCTCGGTGGTATGACGTGCACGTCTGGATGTCTTGATGCTGTGCACGGTGCAGGGCGAAGAGTCGCTCCCTCGCGCCGAGGCGGCGATGTCAGTGCGCAGCGTGCCGCAGCAGGGCTGCGGGGCGGCCGCCGGCCTGGCGGTGCCGTCTGCAGCGTAGTGCCGCCGCCGCAGTCCGAGCCGGCTCGGCTCGGCTCCTGGCGGCCGTGCCGGGACCGGCTCTCTCGGCCGGCGGCCAGGCGCGGAGCCGGTGGCGGTGGGCTCTCCGCCGCAGTCGCGCGGTTGGCGGCGAAGCCCCGCGGCTCGTCCCCGGCCGGTCGTGACGCGGACGCCGCCGCCCGGAAGGCCGGCGAACGGGCGGGGGCGGCGCTGGGCCGCGACGCTGACGGCTCTGTTGTTCCGTGGCGGCGGGCGGCGCTCGGTTACGGAACGGCGCGCGGCCAGCGCCGCCGCCGCCCGGCACGGAGGCCTGTTTACTGAGCCGCCCCCGGTACGAGGGACGGACGGGCTGGTCTGTGACCGCCAGCTCAGGCGGCCTGCTGGCCTTCCCGACGGGCGGCGTCACGCGCGCTGCAGCGGCCGCCCGGCTCGGTCGGCTCCTGGCGTGGACTCGGGGCGGTCTGTCTCTCCGGGCAGAGACGGCTCCTCCGCCCGGCGTGTGGCGGTGTCGTCAGGCTTCGTGGGATCGCTCGTTCCGGGACGGGCCGGGCCTTCGCTCTCAGCTGTCACCGGGAATTGGCTGCGGCAGCGGGAGCTTGTTTTGAAGGATACGCCGTGATTGATGACAGGCGCTGGGTGATTTAATGGCGTCTGCTTCCTTTACGATTATTGTGGTTTGGAGATGTCTCAGGATGGCTAATGAGCAGGATATCTGTATCGTATCAGGGGTGAAAAAAAGGAGTGGTTTTGATGACTTACCTATCGATTGCGCTTTATCCTTTGCGCTTTATGTAAAGCGGGTGTGTTTTGATGCTGTATACGCTGTGTAGCAGTCTGTTAGAATGGGAACTTCGTGTAGTTCAAAGGTCATTCTGCTCATGTCTTGGCTGTGAGCTGGTGGTACGGATGGCCAGACATAAATTTTGTCCGTCTTGCGATGTTGGAGAATTCCTTTGAAACGTTGGATAGCTATCATTTGAATGACAGACGGCTTTCACGTTGCAGCCACCTCTGCCGTTAACGTTCAAGTTTCTCCACACACCTTTACCTCGAAGTATGGTCGGGTCCGTCTCACCCTGATGCTCCTTTTTGCGTGCGTGCCAGATTTTTTGAACTCTCACTTTGCCTCCGGCGGTGGGCGATAGGTTTTGCTGTGGCCCGTTGCTGCGTAGTGGCTCATTTTCACGAGCGCTGGGCCAGCTGTGCGCCTCTCCTGTTGCCTGCTGCGCCCCGTCCCCCTTCACGTTGTTGACAGTCGGTGTCCGGCCCGCCCCGCTGATCGGTATGCCGGAGTGGTCTCCCTCCGCTGCCCGGGTCCGGTGCCGACGTTGATTCAACCGACGCGCCGAGAATGTCGATGCGGCGGCGGCGGCGCGGTGCCGTTTCAAGTCCCCAGAATCAGTTCGGCCGGGGCGGGCGGTCGCCGGTCGGCAGTGTGCGCGGCGGCTCCGTCCTCGCTCCGCTCGGTGCGGGCGGCGGGCCGGGTAGCGGTAAACGGCCGCGGTGCCGACCGCCTCCGGCCGCGGCCGGCCCGTAACCGCCCGCGTCCGGTGGCCAGATCGGCCCCGGCGTGGGCCGCTAACGGCTGGCGGACCGCGCCGGCCGACCGCCGGCCGGCGGTCACGGCTCGGAGCTGGACGGACGGACGGCCGCCGTCCGCCCGCGCACGGCGCCCGGCCGCCTGCAGTTCTTAGCGTATTGATCTGTTGAGTGCGCGGCCGGGCGGCGGCGGGGCGCATCACGCGCTCGGCCGCGCGCCGCGGCGAGCTGCGCCGCCGACCTGGCGACTGGCAGCCGCGGCGAGGCCGCCCGCCCGGCCGCCCTCGCGCCGCGCGGCGCCAGTCGGGCGGCTGGATCGAGGTCATGCCTGATCGGCGCTCCAGCCGGTGCGGCGGCCGGCCGGCCAGCTGCGGCGGCCGCACCTGGTCGCGGCGCCCAGCTGGCACGTCCCCGGGCGGTGCCGGACCGGCCGGCGACCGGTGCGGGGCCGCCGCCGGCGCGTCCCCGTGACGCGGGCGGGCGTCATTGTCACGGTTCCGGGGCGGTCCTGGCTCCGCCGCCGCCGCCGCCGCCGCCGCCGCCTTTGTACTGCGCCGAGCCCGCGGCGGCGGCGGCGATCAGCTGATCGGCCAGGTGGCCGCCCAAGGTCCCCGGGCACCTGCGCCGGCCGTGTCCGGGCGGCGGTCGGCGCCCGCTCCGCAGCGTGACGCCATCGATCGTCGGCGTCTCGGCCGGGCAGCCGCTGTCCGGCGCTGTCACGTGGGCGGCAGCCGGCGCCGCCTGCACGGCCGCACGTGGCTGCGCGCTCGGCAGGTGTCGGCCGCCGGCCCTTGTCCGCGGCCTCTCACGTGCGCCGTGGACAGCGGGACGCCGCCGCGAGGCTGGCCGCGCCGGGCGACGCGGGGCGCGCCTGACCGCGGGTGGAGTCCAGGCTTTGTCCGGGCTGCCGCCGGCCGGTGACTCGGTCCGCTCCCGTCTTCTCGGTCGGGGTGTCGGCTCCGTGTCGTCTCCAGTTTCCGGCGGCGCGGTGCGCCCTCGCGCGGCGGCGGCGCTTTGTTTGGGTCACGTGACGCGGTGCCAGACCGGTCGTAAATCGCCGCCCGGCCGGCCGGAGGGCGGGCCACCCGAAATAGCCGGCCTGGCCGGCCGGGAGCGCCTTATTTTGACGGCGCGGCGGTGGCCGTCGGTCAGGCGGGCGCTGTCGGCCGGTGTCCGATGGCCGTGTTGCTCCGCCGACCGGGCCGTTAGTCGGCGGCTGCGTCGCGCCTTGTTGTCGATACTTGGTTCTACTGGCCGCGGCGTTTCCGTGGTTACAAAGGGCGGGCGGGAGAGCCCGCGGTACGACTGCATGAATGGTTGCCTCTGGTCGTTGCAAGCCTCTGGTGTAGCGAAGGCCTTTTGTGGTGCGCGTTTGCCGTTAGTTTTGGTTCACTGGTAGGTTTTCTCACGACTGAGAGCGCATTTGGTGGCAGACAAATACGCCTGGAAATGGTCCTTGTTCCCGGCTTTGCGTGCACTAAAAATCGCTACAAGGATTTTCCCGAATCGCCGGCGCAGCCTCAGCCTGCTATTCTCCTTTCATTAGCCTGTTATGCCAGCTGCGGGGAACAAAGACAGCCGCCTAATCCGCCCCGACTGCTGTTCTGGGAAAATATCTTTCACTTTCTGCCAGTGCTATGTCGTCTGTAGTTTTTTAGTGTTCACCCCAGGGGTGCCGCGCCCCGATACGACCTGTGCGCTCGGGAACCTCAGTTACTTGTGCGCCTCCGGAGCCTCCGTCTCTCTGCGTCTTTGTTCGGCCCGGCCGCGTCCCTCGACGTGCCAGCTTCTCCGGCCGGCACAAGGTGGCGGCCGCCGCACTGCAAGGCCATCATGTGACGTCACACACGCGCGCGGCGGCGGCCGGGCGCCTGCCTCCCCGCGGCGTCGGCCGTCCCGCGCGACCGGCGGCGGCTGTTCCGGGCGGCGGGAGGCCGGCCGCCAGCCGTCGGCCGGCGGATCGGCGCGGCGGCCCTGATCCGGCGGCCGAGGGCCGTATTTGGCCGCGCCGGGCCGCCATCTTCACGCCCCGCCGCGGCCGCGGCCGCTGGGGGCGGCCTCGTGCCTCCGGGAGCCGGAGACGGCTCATCGGCCGAGCGCCGGCGCGGGCGGCGCCCGGAGAAAGGGTCGCGGCGGACGGCGGCGCGGTGGCGGCTCTGGACGGCGGACCGGGGAAAATGGACGGGAGACGCTGGAGAAAACAGGCATTCACACCACGGTCTGCCACCCGGCGTGCCGCTGGAAATTGTGGCGGCAGGTCTGCCGTGAGAGAAAGGCCGCGGGCGCTTCCTCGCCGCACGACCTCGCCGGCGGCCCCGGTTCGGGGACGGCGCCAAGCGCAGCCGGGACACGGATGGCAGCGCCCGCGTGCCGTAAAACTCGAGTCCCTGCAATCAGAAGTAACCGCATGACCTGGCCTGTCACGTGCCGTCGTTGTAGGCGGAAATTGCGGCGAACTTTCGGAGTCCTATTTCCATCGTTCGGCGCACGCCAGAGTTGGTCGGATTTGGTCGTCTGATAAGACATCCGCTAACTTGACACGGGGTCTTGTAAACGGAAAGGTCGACCTGATTTAATCAAGCAGCAATAGTCTTCCCAAAGGAGTCTCCATTCGTGTAGTCCAGAATAGCTCATTCGATTCTGTTTCCACTGGATGCAGATTTAGTTTTACGGCCGTCGAATGGAAGTCCGACAGGGGCCTCATGCTCCTCTGTCATCGCGTCCGAAATAGGCTCGCTGTGAATTGATCTACGTTGGAGAGGTGACAGCGCGTATTTAACAGCGCGACAGACGACGACAGCGTCACCCTAAATGTGACGTCATAGTTGTCTCGAAGCTGAAAGTGCCCATGCTTTTTACGAGCCGTGATCGGGCTTGATGGTTGGTGAGCCGCAGCGACTCGCATCTGTCGCGTGGACGTGCCGCCACAAAAAGCGCCCGATGTCTCCTGCTCACGACCCGGCTGGCCATCCGGAAACATAAACGGATCGTTGGCGCGTCGGCCGGACCAAAACAGAGCGGCCGCCGCCGCGGCCGGCCAGGCCGGGCCGAGCCGGCGGCGGCCGGGCCGGCGGCGGCCGGGCCGGCTGCGGCCGTGAACCTGGCGGCTGGCCCGGCCGTGAGCCAGCTGGCCGCGGGCGGTAGTGACGCGGCGCCGTCCGTCCGGCCACGGCGGACGGCGCCTGCCGACATGGCGACCGCATGGCAGCTGTAATATTCTCGTAGCCCAGACGCCCCCTAGCCCCGTCCTCCACCCACCGCAGTGTCCCACCATTACCGCTATGGTATTCGCCATTATTTTACTGGTTTGTCGGAGGCGGTGGCCACCGCGTGTGACATCTGGCGGCGCCCGTGCTGACCCTGCCCGTCTTCTGTCCGCAGCGGTCGGCGCGGCTCGCGGGCCGGCGGTAAGGTGGCGCTGGGCGGCAGCATGTCGTCGGACGGCGCGCCGGCCGAGGAGACGGCCGGCGGCAGCGGCGCCGCGGCCGCGGCCGCCGCCAGCCCGGCCGGCGCGGCCGGCGGCGCGGCGGCCGAGCGCGGCGCGGCCGGCGCGGCCGGGTTCGCCGGTGCGGCCGCGCTGCTCGGCGGCGGCGCGGCCGGCGCGGCCGCCGCCGAGGAGGACGGCGACATGGGCCGGCTGCAGGCGCTGCTCGAGGCGCGCGGCATCCCGCCCCACCTGCTGGGCGCCCTCGGACCGCGCATGCAGCAGATGCTTCACCGCAGCATGGGCAGCAGTACGTACCTGTGGCCGGACTGCGCTGGGCTGCGCTTCCGCGCGGACCGAAACTGTAATGATAACACGCGTGTTGCGCCTCGTCTCACTGTTACCCTGTCTGTGGAGGTGCTCTGTTGACTTTCCCCCGGCGGCCGGCCACGTTTTTACCGGGCGCTTTGTGTAAACAAACAGCGGGGTAAATCGCTCGCTCGGACAACGCCCTTGCACCTCGTGTTGCGCAATGCTCAGCATCGCGTTTGGCTCTGTGCAGCGGCTTTATCAACAATCGCGAGACGAAAACCTCTGGTAAACAGCGAGTGCGAAGGGCGGCGTACGGCGTCCATGCTATCTCCCGCCCGTGCCGGCCGAGGCCGCAAGGGTCGGCACTGCTGCCGCCGGTGACGCCGCCGGTGCCGCGATGCCGGCAGACTCCAAGATCCAGCAGCTGGTGCAGGGGCTGCAGGCGACCGGCGATGAGACCCAGCAGCTGCAGGCCGTGATCGAGATGGGCCAGCTGCTGGTCATGGGCAACGAGGAGACGCTGGCCGGCTTCCCCATCAAGCAGGTGGTGCCGCCGCTGATCGCGCTGCTGCAGATGGAGCACAACTTCGACATCGTGAGTTGGTCGCCGCTGAAGCGTTGGGTTTGCGGACGTCGGAGGGCCCGTGGGACGCGCTGGGACCTGCCGTCCCGCGGGGCTGGGACGTCCTGGGCGGGACGTTCTGTCGCTGTGTGCTGGTGCCGCGGGCGGTGGGGTCGGGCGGTCAGGGAGGGGGCTGTCTGGCGGACGAGGCGCGGGGTGAGGGGTCCGGTTTCAGGGTGGCGTGGTGTGGGCTGCTCTTTGACGGTAGCCGCGGCCGAGCAGCAGCTGTCGCCGCCCGCGGCAGAGGAAAGACATGACAAGGGCACCGACGTCGTGCGTCTGAGCTCGGTGTCTTGCGAAAATGTCGGGAACTAGACTGTCAGCTTTTGGGGGCGGAACGGCGGATCGGGGCTCGAAAAACGGGAGACGAGCTGCAGAGCGTCGCAACGGCGGTAAATGTAAAACCTGCGGTCAGGTCCGCGTGTCCTGGGAGTCGGCCGCCCGGACGCCGCCGGCGCGCCCACTCCGCGCGTTCGGCCGGTGCCTGACGGCGCCGTCCCGCCGCAGATGAATCACGCCTGCCGGGCGCTCACCTACCTGATGGAGGCGCTGCCGCGCAGCACGGCCGTGGTCGTGGAGGCCGTGCCCGTGCTGCTGCAGAAGCTGCAGGTCATTCAGTGCATGGACGTGGCCGAGCAGGGCCTGACCGCGCTCGAGCTCATCAGCCGCCGACACAGCAAGAACCTGCTCCAGGTGGTGAGTACCGCAGCGAGGCGCTTAGCACCGCAGCGAGGCCCTGTGAAGCAACGGTCTCGCGGGTCGCGCGCGCAAGCGGCACGGAGCCGAGAACGTTGTCGCAGGCAGAACGGTGCTCGCGTCGTTGTGCTGGCCTGAATGGGTGAGCAGCCGAAGTTGTGATGCAGTTTGTTATGGCTGACGACGTCACGTGCGTCTTTGATTCGGTTCACGCTCGTGGGGTCTCTCGATTAGTGCGGACTGGCGGGCCCCGGTGATCTACTGCGGGGTGGGGCAGTTCTTGGGAATTGGTTCCGAAGCCTATATCGATTCTGCTGGTCTTATTTTCCATATTATTTCCCTGGAGCTTATCAACGTTTGCGTCGTCGTTTCAATAGCTGCGGTATTTTCGTACCGGCTGCAGTTTACAAAAGAAATCCCGAGTCCATTATTTGGAGGATTTACGCCCGGCAGTGCTTCTCTGAAATGAGCTGATCACAGATCTTCGTCCAGTAGACTCTAGGGACGCCAGTTGATCTTTCCATTATTTCTTTGTTGTGTTCTGCAGAGAAAGCCATTTTGTCATAATTCGTGATTAAAGTGTATGTATCCCGGGCTTTATCGCACATTCAGTTTGTTTGCCCTTCACACCTCTTGTATTTTCACTGAACGAAACGTTTTCTGAGAATCGCTAGGTCTTTTGCTCGGCGATGCACGCATCAGGTTTTCAGTTCTATCTACTGCGCACCATTTTGTCCTTTGGCTTCGTCGGCACGGTCGTTTGCACATACATTTGCGATGCACACGATGCGTTTGAAGCATTTAATCGACCCTCCCATCAAAGGCCCGGGACAGAGTAGCATAACCATTGGCGAGCGGGCGTGCGGTTTGCGGAGTGGCCATCCTATTTGTGGAGCGTTCAGTCTGCCGAAATATGTGGCTCATCTGAGGGCGTTTTTTCAGAGGTGTTAGTGACAGGGAAACATGGTGACGTTTTGGATCCGATAGCGGACCTTTTTTTGTGAAAACCGCTTCAAGATTAGTTCGATGTTTGGATTTAAGGTGGGAAAGCTGGGACCGGGCGAGACCGGAATGCGGTGCGCGGTGCCATACGAGTGCGATCGCTCTGCGTGACGGCCCTGTTTGCCGGCTCGTTTGTCTCAATCAGCCTCTCTGCGGCCGCTTGCCGTCGAGAGCGGTCGCCTTGTCGCACTCGCACGCGGTGGGCGGAGCTGCTGAAGTCGCGTCGGTGGTGTTCCCAGTCGGTGTCAGCGAGACGCCCCGTGATCAGTCGACGGCAGACAGCAGGCAGCAGCAGATCAGCAGATAGCTGTGTGTCAGGCTGTAGCGGCCGTGGTGGGAGGCGGCTGTCCGTTTATCGGCGGCCGCCGCCCGTACTTACCGCGGGATGACCTCACCGCTTCGCGTCTGTCCCCGCAGGGCGGCATCTCGTCGTGCCTGATGTACGTGGACTTTTTCTCGCTGACGGCGCAGCGGGCCGCGCTGGCCATCACGGCCAACTGCTGCCTGGCGCTGACCCAGGACGAGTTCCACCTGGTCAGCGACAACCTGCACATCCTGGCCGAGCGGCTCACACACCAGGTACGACCTCTGGCGCCGGCGCCGGCGCCGGCCCGCCTCTGACACGGCGCCGCCGCCGCCGTCCGGGCGTGGGAGGGTGCTGACGGCGGCGAGGTGTCGCACCAGGCGAGCCGATCGTATTTGGGATAGCATTGGGTGAAATTGTTGTTGCCCAAATGCGTGGCATTTTTCGGGCGATAGCAATGAGCTTTTGTTTGTTAATTTATTTTTGTTTTGCGTTGAGAAAGAAGTGTTCGCGGACGCTGCATCGTTTTAGCGGACGCGGGCCGTTTCGGGCCGGGCGCGTGACACCGGCTCGCCCGCCTCCGTTCCAGGACAAGAAGACCGTGGAGAGCGTCTGCCTGGCCTTCAGTCGGCTGGTGGAAACGTTCAAGACGGACCCGGTGAAGGTCAAGGAGATCGCCCGCCACGGCCTGCTGGCCAACGTGCAGCGGCTGGTGAGTGACGTCACGGCGGTGGCGTCAGCCGGAGGGCCTCGACTCGGCGGCCGAATAAACGATAGCTCCGGGAAGTGTGCTGTTGGAAGCGTTTACATCGGAAAATTGGGCGCACTTCCAGATCGACGTCAGTGGCGTGGCCGAAACGTGCTGTGACCTTCGCCACCCCCTCGGGAGTGTGCGGTGTGTTTGCGTCACTTGCACTGTAGACCAGTTTAACGCAGGCGCATGGGTAAAGTTCATCATATGACAGATTGGTTACTTTGTCACTCTATTCCATTGTTATCATGCACTGCAGTAGGATCTTGTGTATCTAGGGAGCAGTGGGCGGCTTAGTTTCACGAGTTTCGGAGGCGGTCACGGTTCGGTTGTTTGGCGAGCCCGTGGCAGAGCTGAGGTGACGACCCCGGTGGCTGCGGCCGGCCGTGCCCCGTGACCCCGCGGCCGGCTGCAGGGCTTCTCACGAGACAGCAGACAACCCTGCTCGGTCGGACCCGCCGCCCGAGCGGCCGCAGGGGTCGCTGCAGGGGCCCCTCCACCCGCTGAGGTGGCTGCCGAGCCAGTGTGTTTTGACAAGTTTTTCTCTGGTATCTACGTTCTCCGGAAGGCTTGCCACATGTTCATCTCCCGTCTGTCTTCTGACCTGATAGCGATGGGTAAGGTTGTATGGGAACTTGTCCGCTATCCTTACTTGGTGCCGGGCATCTGATTTTGAGTCGCTGGCCAAAATTCTGTGGGAACTTGTCTGCTGCTCTTATTTGGTGCCGATCGTCTGAGGTTGAGCCGGTGAGAAACCCATAGTCCTGGTCACAAGCTAGTCAGACTCGCTCATTGTCTTGTCGAATGTTTCCGGGCGATCCCTTTGTAGTCTGTGCATGTTGATACGGTCCACACTTGCATAAGGAAAGCTTTGCTGTGGAGTCCTCATAGCAAACAGTTGCCCTCGTAAAAAATCTGTCCACTTTGTCCGATTCCTCGTAGCATGCAAGTTGCTATACGCAGTTCAAATTAGCAGAGGCTTAAACTTCGTAGCTCTCCTCGAGTGGTCGACCGTGGTAGGTAAACAGCACGACTAAGCTGTTTTGACGATATGTTGTGCTGTGCTGGCGGATATGGCAGCACGGTTGTTTGTATCGTGCCGTGCTGCCCGATATGGCAGCATGGTTGTTTGTATTGTGCCGTGCTGGCCGATATGGCAGCACGGCTGTTTGTGACGCTGACGCGGCCGTTACCGCTGGAGCACTGTGCGGCGTCACGGTCAATGCCGCTGTTCGGCCGACTGTGTGGCGACGCTTTGAATAGTGAATGTGGGGCGCCGTGTGGCGTCGCCTCCAGCTGGCCCCGGCAGCCCGGGGGACGGCTGATAGTCGATTGTCTGCGGCTGTCCAGGTGGCCTGTAATGGTAGGCTGTCGGCGGCCGCTTGGGTGTCCGGCGATGTCCGGTTGTCCGTGGCTGTTTCGCTCCGGCTTCCGGTGGTGTCCTGCCGGACATCACCTGTCCAAGTTTGTCTCAACTGGGAGAGGGTGCTGAAATGAGGTCAGAACCGGCTACTCATGAAGTTGCTGGTGTCTCCGACGGAGTGTAAAAATGGCTTGTTTCGTTCTCCCTGGGTGCAAAATTGCGACTGTTTGGCGTCAGGCTACCACTGAATCCAGTCGAAGGAAGTGAGTTGTTGCGTGAGATGTTAGGACACCTGGCCGAGATAAATGATAGATGGCGACAGCGCATGGTGGCTGCCGCTGCAGCCAGTCAAACATCCTGTAGATTACGGCTGCCGGCTAGGCTCGAGCGTTCAGAAGTTGCCATCCGTCCATTCATTGCTATGAGAGGCTGTGTAGTTATGGCCCCAGGGCGGCCATAATGCCGAACACCCCGTCTCCAGATACCGTTAACCCGACTTCCCGGCCGGCCGGCCGCGGACCACGCGCAGGTCACGTGACCCGGCCGCGATCGCGCGCAGCACGCGATCGGACGCAGCACGTAACAGCGGCGCGGCACGGCACGGGCCGCGGCGCCGCCGCACGGACCGCAAGCGCCGCCGGCGCGTGACCCGGCCGGACGCGCGCGAGCCGTGTCACGCGTGCCGTCCGACGGCGGCCGGCCGAGCTGAGCTTTCACGGCGCCGGCCGGCGGCCTGGGCCCGGCCAGGGTCCGGCGGACGCGGTGAAAGGGCCGCGCCGCGTCCGGGTCGCGGCCGAGCTGTCGGCGCGCCGGTTGTTAATCGGGGTCGGTTCTGCGGCGGCGGCGGTGGTCGGGCCGCCCCGCCGGGTCTGTTTGCTCGCCGTGTCGCCCGCCGCCGCGGCTCCCGGCCCTGCCGATATGCGCATTCTTTGCCGGCGCGGCGCGTCGCCCGGCGCTCTCCTGGCCGAGTTCCGGCCTCTCCGGTAGGCGCGGTGGGGCGCGACGTCCGTGTCGCCGCTGTTGCCGGCCCGGGCGGTCCAGGGACCTGGCGGCCGCTCGAAAACAAGCCGACCTGATAATCAGCTGGCCGGCTGTCGGCGTTGGCGGCGCGCCACGACAACAGACGACACGGAGCCGGAGCTGCCGCGGGCTGCTGGGTTGCCGGGGCCGGCGCGGCGCCGGACCGGAAGGTCGTCCGTTTGAGGACTTCATTATGATAAGCCGCGGCCTACGACGAATCGGCGGACGGCGTTCATTATTCTTTGTCATCGCGCCCCTGCTGGGGAAAGCCGGCCGCCGCCGTCTGTAACGAGCCGACGGCCTTGAGTTGTGGTATCTGCTGCTCAGATAGCAGGGGCTGTCGGCGGGAGGCGTGATCGTGATGGAGAACTGACGACACGTCTGCCCTTGGGACTGCTCAGGTGGTGCGGGACTGGTATTGGCATGGTGACACGTGCGGAGCGTCCATCGCTTAACTTGTCAGTTTGATGTGTTTGTCGAAGTCATGTCGAAGGCTTTTGCTCCCTCTGTCGACCTTTGTCAGCAGTCGTGGCCGCTTTCCATGGTCCTCCTGGACTACTGCCTTTTTTACAGCGAAATGAACGCTTTGTCTTGAGCCTGTCTCGTCCCCTGTGCTCTGCATAATTGCATTATCTGCAGCTGCTTGTCACTGAAGAACTCCACGCGATATTTGTGACCGGAGTTGCCGTAGATGACGCCCTGATGTTCGTCCCAACCCTACTTTCGCCGTTTGATCCCTTTGTCTGTCCCTGCCGCTTCTGATGCTGCCGGACCGCTCTGTGAGCTGCCCCGTTATCCGCGACGGACGACACGTGCGCCGCGGCCGCGCCGCGAGCTGACGATGACGCTGAGGTCACGTGCCGCCCACTGACGCCGTCGCCGGTCCGCCGTCCGCAGCTGGTGGCCACTCCGCCGGTGATCAGCAGCTCCACGTTCTGCGAGGTGACCAAGATGCTGCGCGTGCTGTGCAGCCACTGTCCGGAGATCGCCGTCCAGCTGCTGTCCGAGAACATCGCCGACACGCTCTGCTACCTGCTGGTCGGCAACCGGGAACAGGTCAGCCGGCGGCGGGGTCTGCGGGTTACGGGGTGCAGCAGTGTGCGGCGTCAGCGGGAAGCTGATGAGCGGTCGGGATGCTTTTGTCTGTGGGTGATAGGGCGTGAGACGCGGGTTCGCAGGGCACTGGGGAGGCTGTCGTCGTCAGCTGGTGAAGGGATTACTCCATTGGGTAGCAGAGGTAAGCCTGTGAGTAACAGTTGCCAGGTAATGGTGGGGTGTAGCTCAGCGTGGCAGTGAGCAACGGCTGACGAGGAATTCGTGCATGAGTAACCGAAAGCCGGCCGTCGGGGGACCGAATCAACATGGACGACACGGAGCACGTCGCCTTGTGGTTGAAACTGTCAGACGTTTGTCAAGGGGCCTCCGTGCTGACGGCGGTAGATGAAGGGCGTGCACGGGCCGTGGCTTGACCTGCCCTGGCTCGGGCTTCGTCAGACCTGGGGAGCTGGTGCCGAGACCGCTCAGCGGTCCAGTGCGCTGCACGCCGGCTTGCCCGCCTGCCCCCGGACCAGGCGGGGGAGTCGGCAGCACCGGCAGCGCTGCCGGGCCGGAGCTGCCTGCCCCGGCGGCCCGTGAACCCGCCGACAGCCTGCGCCGCGGCCTGGGGCCGATCGTCGGGCGTCGTGCCAGTCGGCAGCGGGGGACACGGCCGGGACCTCGGACGGCCGGCCGGCGCCCGGCCGAGCGCCGCTGTCACCGCAGATTGGTCCGCTCCGTCACCGAGCAGCTGGTCGCAGAGTTCCGCTGAAGGATCAGCCGGTCGCTGCTCGGCGGCGGCTGCCGGGCCGGCCGGGCTCCAACGGCTGGACCGGCTCCGCTGTGGTTTGTATACACTGGGACCGCGCGGGGCGTGTCGGTCGGCGCGGACCGGCTGTCGGCAGCGGCCCGGTCCCGTTGTTGGCGAGTCAGCAGAACGCGACATTTCGCCGGCCGGCCGCTGCGTCAGGCGGCCGGCCGGCGACAGGCCTCGCTGCGGTCGGGTTAACGACCTGCGGACCTCAGAGCCCGACAATCCCCCCCCCCCCCAGCAGGCTGTGGGACCGGCAGGCTTGCTGAGGACCGGCGTCCAGAGTCACACCGGACCGGCCGACCCGGCACGTGGCCTGGTCATTGAGCGGGGACGCGTCGGCCTCCCGCCCGTCAGCGCCGTGATTAAAAATAGCCGGGATGTCGCCGGCCGGGACCGTGACGCCGTCCGGACCGTGCCGCGCCGCCGGCCGGGACCGTGACGCCGTCCGGACCGTGCCGTGCCGCCGGCCGGGACCGTGACGTCGTCCGGACCGTGCCACGCCGCCGGCCGGGACCGTGACGCCGTCCGGACCGTGCCACGCCGCCGGCCGGGACCGTGACGTCGTCCGGACCGTGCCGCGCCGCCGGCCGGCGCTGCCGCCGCGGCGTTTCGTCAGCGGCGAGCGCGACGCGCCGTGATTGTGGAGCGGACCTGCCGGACTGACCTTTTTCGACGGCGGGGCTGTTGAATGCCGGACCGTGTGGCGCGGCCAGAGGGTCAGGTTTTATTTAAGCGGTCCGGCTGTAATTCCGCGGGCCGGCGAAGGATCGCATTTCCACTGCGCGCCCGCAGGGCCTGCCGAGGCAGGATGGCATGATGACATGAGGTCGTGGTGGTTTTGTTAGAGAGGTTTGTTTCGCGACTTGACAGTGGCATTCGGGCAGCTGAAATGCGCTGATGATTCACGTGCTTACAAACATATATGAACAACGTGGGCCTTTCGTTGGACAGTTCAGAGGTGAATCACTTGTGTTGTGGCATGTGTATTAACGAATTCGGTGTTTGCGAAAGACAAAGTGAGCATTTAGGCGGCACCTCAGCATTTTTTTTTTTGTAAGGAAAGCTTTGCTGCCCGCTCAGGCGAATGCGGCAACATGGACTGGTTAGTGCCTCTGTAAAAGATCAATGAATCCTCTGTTATTTATTGGTACCAGTCATCAGGATTACCCAGAAACAATACGATGAGGACCGGGGTAGTTGACCTTTTTACATGCGATCGTTCGTTGTTAGATGATCTGATGTTGGCCAGTTGTTATTTACTTTGTTTTGCCAACCACCGTGATATATGCCAGCGGATGTCTGGTTAGATAACCAAGCTCTTTGTTGATTTCATTACATGAATCGTTGAAATGAACAAAGTAAAGATGACGAGAAAGTTGTGCGCGTTGGCGATTGTATTTTTAGCGGTTTACGGGATGGCTGTGGAGGCGGCGTAGCAGCATTTCAGCCCCGACTGTCTCGACGTGGCCGAAGTGTGTTGCCCAGCTGTTTCTCGCGCCCGGCGCGCAATGTCTCACGTAGCCAGCGACCAGTGTCGTGTCGTCGTCTCGCGCGCCCAGCGTCTCACGGCCTTTGTCTCTCGCACCCGGCGATGGTGGCCCACTCTGCGGTCTCGGTCTGCCGGCGGCCGCCGAGGCGGGCCGCTGCGTTCGGAGACGCCGCTCCGGCCGGCTGCGTCGGACGGGCCGTCTCTGCTGCGGTCGATGCCGCAGGATCCGCGCACCTGATAACGGCTCGACGGCGGCCGCTTGCCGAGCAGTGCGCGCCGCGGAAGCCGCGGCCACTTGTGCGCAATCGGCGGCTGACGCGCCACAACCAGCGCGCGGACTCGCCGCGTCGTCGCGTCACGCCACGCCTGAGACGACGCAGGCCCGTCACGCGGCGTTCGCGGGCTGTCAGTTTCGGCCGCGGCGTCATTGGCGGAGTTCGGGGCAAATGGCCTCGACTTTTGGCCAGTTCGTGCGCGGCTGGTCCGCCCCGGGCTGGACGGCGTCCGTTTCATTCGGGCCGCGTTAATCGGGCGCCCGGCGGCTACTGCGTATGCGAGTCGTGACGTCATCGCCGAATCGATAGCCGCCGGACGCGCGCGTCGCCCGCGGTGTGACGTCACACTGACACCGCGCGCCGTCGGCAGATGGAGCTGGTGTCGCGCAACCCGGAGGAGCTGTACGCCCTGATGTGCCTGGTGGGCGACCTGCTGCCGTCGCTGCCCACCGACGGTCTCTTCAGCGTGGACCAGTGGCTCTTCAGGATATACCCCAGGGTAGGTGAACGACCGCCACCCCGCTGGGGAGGGGGGTTAATGCGACGCGGAATGTTCGTTTGGTGGGTGGCTGGCGCCACGCCGTGTTTGTTCTGCACTCTGAATGATTAAAGTCCGCAGCACAACACGATGCGGCGTCTCCATCAGTGTGTCAGCTTGCAGGGCCGTTAACCAGTTAACCAGGGCCGTTTCAGTTTGCGGGGGCCGTTAACCAGTGCAATGTTCGTCACGTTTTGCGTCGCGTGCTCGGTGTGGCTGTTCACCGTCGCGCGGTTGTCCTGCCCGCGACAGGAGTACGTGCAGTGGCAGTGGCGGGACGATCGAAGCAACTGGCACAACTACTCGCACGCCGACAGTTTCACGGTGGAGGTGAGCCCGCCGCCCGGAGCGGCGTCCCGGCCGCCGGCCGAGGCCCGTCGCGATGTCCGTGTCGGAATGAGCCGCTGTCCTGGGCGCTGCCGGCGCTGGAGACCGCTGAGGCGGGGCTGCCAGCGTGCCAGCGGCCGGTTCGTCGCTGGTCGAGCCGGCAGAGCTGGGCGGCCGAGACCGGGCCGAGGCGCCCGCCGGTGCCGTGCCGGTCGGCGCCGCGTCCTCTGGCGTGTCTCCGGGGCCCGCTGGCGGCCCTCCTCCCGCGCCGATCGCAGCTCGCGTGACGCCCGGCCGTCACGCCCGGAGCGTCTTCGCGCCGATCAGTCGCCCAGATGTCTGTGATGGGTGTGCAGCTGTTCGCGTCCATGTGGTTCCGTGTCCGTCCGCGTGTCCGTGTCTGTGTTCTCGCGCCGATGCCCGTGTTATCGTACTGGCCATCGGGTCCAGTCGTGGCCGGCGGCCGTCCCGCGTCACAGCGCTAACGTCGCGCCGTCCGCCGCCAGACGGCGAACCAGGCCGGCGACGACGAGGTGCAGCTGGACTTCATGGGCCGCCACTACACGATCGACTTCAACACGATGCGCCAGATCAACGAGGGCACGGGCACGTCGCGGCCAATCCAGCGGCGCACGGCGCACGGGCCGGCCGGCGGCGGCGGGCCGCTGGGCGCACCGCCGCCGGCCGCCGCCGCCGGCGCCGACCCGCGCCTCACCGCGCTGCAGGCCAACCGGCCGCTGTTCGCCGGCCTGGTCGGCACGCTCTTCTCCATCCTTTACAAGGTGTACAGCTCGTGCGCCGGCCCGGCCGTGCGGCACATGTGCCTGCGCGCCATCCTGCGCATGGTCTACTTCGCCAGCCCGGACATGCTGAAGGTGAGTCCGCCAAGAATGATGTCCGCCGAGACGGCGGCGGATGGCAGGAGTGAGTAGGCCGCAGAGGTCCCCTTTCTTGGGTGTGGACACGCCGAGGCAGTGTGCAAGGAGAGGCAGCCGTTACCTTTCTTCCCGTTGTACAGCTCTCTGTCGTGTTCGGTTTGAGCTGGTGGTTTGACCGCCGCCTGGCGACGGACGCCTTGCCGCAGCTGGCCGTGTGACGTCGATTCGGACCGGGACGGCGCGCCGTAACGAAGGCGCGCTCGTAATGAAGGCTCCTGCTGCCTCCGCTCGTCCGCCACCGAACGCGTTTGCCCTGGCCGGCGGTTCGCTGACCGCGCCCGGCTGCCGCAGGACCTGGTCGGCATCCAGGAGGTGTCCTCCCACCTGACCGGCATGCTGTCCTCGGGCGACCTCAAGATCGTCGTGGCCGCCCTGCAGCTGGCCGAGGTGCTGATCCAGAAGCTGCCCGAACAGTGCAGCGTCCACTTCAGACGCGAAGGTACGGCGGCGACGCGGTCGCGCGGTCCGCTCAGTGTTCAGACCTGAGGCCGCCTTGCGAAGCGGCGGAATTACCGCGGTGTTTTTCGGCTTAGCGCTTGGTCGATAGCTTGTAATTACGATGCCATCCTCGGCGGGGCAGTTGTGCGGGGAGTAATTTGGGCGCACTAGTTGTGTGAATAACAAGCTAGATCATTTCACGGATGAGGGCGTGGAACGGATGGGCTGCTACACCGGCCGGTAATGCCGACGCAGAACGTCTGAAGCTGAGACCGATGTCTGATGCGGCGCTGCCCGTCATCTGACGCCGCTCCCGCTGCCCGGCAGGCGTGGTGTACCAGATCAACCAGCTGGCGGCGGACGCCACGGCGCCGGCGCCGTCGCCTTCGCCGGTGGGCGCCGGCGGCGGCGGCCCGGCCGGCGGCGGCGCCGAACTGTGCGCGGCCGGGCCGAGCAGCGCCTCGCTGCCGGCCTACCTGGAGACGCCGCCGCCGGCCGCCGCCGCCTCGGCCGCCGGCGACGAGCCCACCAACCTGTGAGTGCCGTCGGGCGCTGGGTTCGACAGCCGCGCGGTCGTGGGCGCCTTCCTGACCGGACTCGTGGGTTGAGCTGGGTTGGGGGAAGGGGGACGGCGAAGGTTGTTTGTATGACCTTACCCGGCGGTCTTGGCAGTTTGACGACTTTATGACCCGACTTCGAGGGTGCGGGATGACTGGAGGTGGTCTCAAGGGAAGATGGAATCTGAATCAGCCCAGGGTCTATAAATGCACGGCCGATATAGCAGGCTGGAGTTTGAGCTGGATTTCAACCAAGGCTGGGGCCGGGGCCGCCTGGAGTTGAGCAGACAGACGGCCGGTGTGGGCCCGCCCGCCGTTGCAGTCTGTCCGCGAACACATTGTGGTCCGCCCCGCCTGCCTGCCAAGGACTGGGCGCCTAGAAACGGCTCCGGACCGAGTGAAGTCGTTCTTTGTCTCAACAGTTGAGCCAGTCGAATGGCGCCTGGCAGTCTGTTTGGGGAAATTTCGTGGTAAATCCATTCTCAAGGCCAAACATTTCACAGTTTAGACCGGGACGGCTGGCCTTCCTTCCTGGTCATGTGTGTCCTGTTTTATTGTCGGACGGCGGCGTCAGCCGTCGACGCCGTCATACAACTTGCGACTACTAAAGTCACCGAGCCGCCTCCCCCGACAACGACGGACCGATTCGCCAGGACGGCCTCCGTTTGAGTTACACCGACGACCAGCGGTGATGGCCGTCGCTTATCTTTGCAACGTCCCAACGAACGACATATGACGGCCGCGAACGGCGGACGAACTGGCCGCCCCGTCGTAACTCCGGCGGAGTCTCGGCCGGTCCGAGTCCTGAGTCGACCGCCCTCCGCCGCCAGGAGCCTGAGTGACGTGCTGAAGCGGAAGCGGACCTCGAAGCGGCCCGGCAACGCGGCGCGCAAGTCCCGCCAGGAGGAGACGCCGCCGGCGGCGGCCGGCTCCGCGTTGGACTCGCTGTCCAGAGGTTGGTGGGCGCGACCGAATGGTGGCGGTTTTTGTCGCCGACTGGTGTCTTGCCGTTTGTGCGCACGGCCGGTTTTTGCCTTTGGCCGGCGCAGAGGTAATGATTGACCGGGATTGAGGCCTGTGGAACAACAAGACGGGAAGAATTCGGGAGTCAGGTGCGACGTATAGTCTGTGTGGGGTTCCGTGTTGTTGCTGGTGAGGTCTTCTCGGTTGTGTGCAGACGTCGTCGGCCGAACTCGATGAACTCGACGAGTTCTATTAGATTCATTCTGGTAGACGAGTCGATTGTGCTGGAAGCCCGTTTCCTAATCTGATGTCTGTCGAGGTAGACGATAGTTCCGGGTTGACCATCGACTTCGTTGCCATAGCGACATGCCCCACGGCCCAAACACTTTTTGCGAATGCCGATTGGGGTGACGGAGAACGAATTGAATTAGGACATGGGACGAAAAAGCGAGCGTCTTGACGCACACAGAGTCGCGACGCCCCGTCAGTTGGGTCCCGGACGGCTTGTCGAGGAATGGTCATGTGATCCCGCTTCGAGGCGGTGCCGGGCCCCGCTCCGCCGGTCGTCAGGGTCTGTCCTGAAACGGCCGGTCCGTCCTCGCCACGGTTGAAAAAGATGGTGTTTACTAGTGCTGAAGAGCACCAGAAATATGTGGTCCAGGAACATTTTATGCTCCAAAAACGTGATCCTGTGCCGCTATCAAAAAGCTGCATCATAACCATGTTGCCGGCTACATGTGAATGACTGGCTCCATTCATTAAGAAGCAGATATGATGCCATGGCGGAATGACACGAAGGACGCCTACTCAAACCAGTATTGCTCCAGGCAAAATTTTGTACTCCAAAACAAAAATTGCGCTCTGACACTGAGAACAAAAACCAAATTTCCAACCTTGGTCCTGGCGCAACGACCATGTAGGCCAGTCCAGACCGGACGGCTGTGGCAAACCGCCCTGCGGTGTGCGTGCGTCCTCTGGTACGTGGAGCGGTGTCGGCGGCGGGCCGGGCGGTGTCGGCGGGCGGTCCGTGACCCGGCCGTCTGCCGCCTTTTCAGCTGCGGCCGGCTCCAGCCGTGGCGGCGGCGGCGGCGGTGGCAGCGGCAGCGGCAGCAGCGGCGGCAGCGGCGGCGGCTCGGCGGCGCGCGGCAAGACGTCCAGCAGCGGCTGCGCCGGCGGCGGCCGCTTCCAGACGTCGTTCCTGGCCAGCCTGAACCCGGCCCGCTGGGGGCGCAGTACTTCGAACTCGCCGCTCGGAGACAGGGGTCTTTCAAAGGTCAGTGGCCGGTCCGGTGCCGCACAGCGGCGGTTCTGACCGGTTTTAGGGTTTGTTTGTCGTCCTCGCAAAGCATTGTCAAGAGGTGCCGACAGTGCCGTTGATTCCGATTAGCAAAGACGGCGCGTTTGCGGCTTTTCAGTGGAAAATGGCATTTAATATGATGCAGGTCTACTTTTGCTGCGTGGTTCTGCAGGCTCATTTTCGTGATGAATGACCATCCTTCATGAGTGTTTTAATATGCTGAAGCATTAGTCTGGTTGAGTTTGAGCCGTCTGGGATCCTTACGCCCTCGGTGACCTTTAACGCAGCACATGGTCCACATGGTCACGGCCCACACTGTCCGTGACCGCCTCCCTCTGCCTCCTCGCAGGACGGCCTGCTGAACCGGGCCTCCAGCAGTCCGAGCCTGTCGGGCAGCAAGGAGCGCGTGCGCGGCTGGATCCGCGAGCGCGCGCAGCAGTTCATCCAGCAGCACTTCTCGGGCGACACGTCCGGCCACACGGCGCTGATGTCGCGGCTGGGCAGCGCTCTGCAGCGGCTGCGGCCGCCGGCGCCGGCCGCCGCCGAGCCGGCGCTGCGCGAGGTGGCCGCCGTTCTCCGGCACTCGGACATCTCGCCGTTTGAGGTGCTGCAGAGCGGCCTGGTGCGCCAGCTGACGGCGTTCCTGACGGATGGCGATGGCGGAGAGCGCGAGCGCCGGCTGCGCACCTTCCTGCACGTGTTCGCCGGCTGCCCGGCCGACGCGGCTGACGCGCCCGAGCCGTGGCTGGCCGACGCCGAGCAGACGGCGCCGCTGGCGGCGCTCGTCGCCAAGCTGAACGCCTGCGTCACCCAGGTGGAGCAGCTGATCGTCAAGGTGCACGACGTGTCGGAAACGGCCGGCGGCCCGTCCGGCCAGAGCGCGCTCAAGTACTTCAACCAGAACCAGCTCAAGGTGGGACGGCCGGCGTGGACCGCCGCCGGATCGGGGGATTTGTGGGAGGCTCAAGCGCACGCCATCCGGTGCTGATGCTGTAGCGTTCGGGTGTTAGTAGATGGATTTATGGACGACGTATGGCCCGGCCGTCGACGCGCCGGAAAACCTGAATATGAATCATGTTGACAGACCTGCCCGGCTGTGGCGTTTTCGCCGTCTGCCAACCCTCTGCTGCTTATGTCTGTTGACGTCTGTAGCCTGTCTTTGGTCATTGTACGTGGTGTGGCTGGTGGTGATCTCCGTTTTCCAACATGTCCGTTTTAACAGCTGTGATGTGTTTGGTAAGATTGTCTCTACTGTCGGTGGTCGCGATCTCCTGTCCCTTTGCCGTATTCGTCGCCTTCGATCTCTTGGCTCCCTATTGTCCGTGGTCACGCTGTTGACCCGCGCGTCCAGCGTGTCCTCTGACGCCACCTGTGACCTGTGCTTTCCCGGCGTGCCCGCGGTCCGTCCGTTCCTGCCGTTGTGCCCGTTGGCCTGACGCCCGCCTCTCGGCTGCCGCCAGTGCAACCTGCAGCGCCAGCCGGACTGCAGCAACCTGCGCCAGTGGCGCGGCGGCCCGGTCAAGATCGACCCGCTGGCGCTGGTGCAGGCCATCGAGCGCTACCTGGTGATCCGCGGCTACGGCCGCATCCGCGACGACGAGGACGACGGCTCCGACGACGGCGACTCGGACGACGACATCGACGACACGCTGGTGCGTCGGCCGCGCCCGCCACGGGGCGGACTTGTCCGGGTTGTCGGTTGGTTTTGTGCTGCGATGCGATTTGCCAGTGCAGTTGGAATGCCCCGGCGTTTTTGCGTGCGTGGGTTGTTGCTTCGCGGTAACGCCCGTCTTGTTAGCTTGCTTCCTTGAATGGGATGTTTTACGTAGCGTTTTTCGTCTGCATCATCGTTTGGTGTAACTGGGGCGCACTCATTGGCTAGATACTGATACAATTTGTGCTCCTCAAATGTTGAGCTTTGCTTTAGCCGTTCCAAGTAGACAGTCAGGTTGAAGCCGGTTGCCGATTTGCGTTTTTCATGGCTATCATCAGTCGTGCTATCGTATTTAAACAGTTCTTTCAGTTAACGAACTCAGTTCCGAATGGCTGTAGACTTAGGCACGTCAGCCAACGACAACGAGCCGCACCACCGTCCCGTTCGTCCACTGAGTCGTGCCCCTCTTTCCGGCAGGCGGCGGTCAGCATCAGCCAGGGCAACAACCACAAGCTGCAGTTCGTCATCAACGACCACGTGCTGCCGTACAACATGACGGTGTTCCAGGCGATCCAGCAGTTCAGCCAGGACCCGGCCGACTCCGACTCGGAGCTGACGGTCGGCTCCACCCACCTGTTCCAGCGCACGCACACCATCTACTACAGGTGTGACCCGCCCCGGGCCGACGGCGCCGGCCGGCTGAGCCCGTGCCGGCCGGGCCGGAGCGTGACGGCGACATCCGGTGCCGGGAGAGGGCCGCCCCGGGCGTCGCGGTGGAACAGTGGGCCGACCGCTCCGGTGGGCTGTGGACGGGGAGGCTCCAGAGCCAGAACGGGCCGCTGCGGGCGTTGACAGGTGGCGGGACTGGGTGCCGGGCCGGCTGCAGCGTGAGGTAGCCGGGAGGGCGGAGGGCGGTGGCCGCGGCTGAACGCGTCACGTGGTCCGCATTTGGCGGCGAGCGCCGGCCGGCCACCGCCAAAGACAGCAGCCGACTGCTGCGGTGTGCCAGGCGGATTTCGGAGTCTAATTCATCACGCTGGCGGGCACCCCTCGAAAGTCCTCCCGCCTGTCTTCGGCCAGCTCAGTTCAGCAGATGACCCAGCAGGTCGTCGTGAACAAACGACCCATGCGGGCCGCGTATCACCCGGCCGCTGCCGCGACGTCGCGTCAGAGGCTGCACATCTGGCCGTCGATAGAGTCTGGCCTGTCGGGCGTGACGGCGTCTCTGGCACCTGTGCGGCGCTCGGTGCCGACAGCCGCCCCGCGGCCCGTGTGATTTGCGGCCAGGTGTCGGCTGTCGTCGGCCGGGGTCGGGGCGATGCGCCTCGGCGCCGTCAGAGGGCACCCTGAAGGTCGGCCGGTGCACCGTGTCCCCTGGGATGGGCTGTTTGTAATGATCGGTGGTTGTCTGTGTCGACATGAGTCACCTGGATTGGTACCGGGAAGGGGCTTTGTTGCTGAAGGTCAGGTGATGATTGTGCCAAGGAGAGACTGACTGCTCTGGGCTTAACGCTTCCTGTCGTCCCGTGTGCAAGAGTAGTCAAGAAGCATCGCCCTGTAACTTTACCCGTGCTAGTCTGCCAAGAGCACTGTCGGCCGGTGTAAACTTTGCAGACAAATGACTAAGCTGTTGAACAACGGGAGCGAATTTCATCAGACGCGTTGCGTCAGACGCGACAAAATGACCTGCCGGGCGCCGTGCCGCTCCCTCAACTGTCATGACGTCACCTCGTGACGCGCGCTGACGGTGTCCCGTGCCGGCAGGCCGGCGCCCGAGGAGAGCGCGCACAGCGGCCGCTCCGGCTCCGGCTCGCACGCCAAGAAGGGCAAGGGCGGCGGCAGCAAGCACGGCGGCAAGAAGCGAGACGAGCTCTGGTCGGACGGCGTGGCGCCGGAGCCGGCCTGCCCGCTGGCCGCCTACCTGACGCCGCGCCTGCCCGACCGCGTCACCGTCACCGACCCGTGCCTGGAGACGCTGCACCTGCTGCGCGTGCTGCACGCCCTGTCGCGCCACTACGGCAGCCTCTACCAGATGTCGCGCTACGTGCCATTGCTGTCGCCGCAGGTGCGCGCCGCCGGCCGCGGCGGACGGGGGTGGAGGGTCGGGGCCGGTCGGAGATGGGGCGGAGGCTGTCCAGCGTCTGTCGTGCGATGGCGGGCCTCACTTGCAGGCTCTCTGTTTGTTGTCGCGGCTCGGCATGTGGTCATTCGGGGGTGAGGGTGGGGGCGTGGGGGATAGAGCCGTGCCAGCTTGGGGAAGGGGAACGATCAGAGACGGTAACCGTGAGCGCCTGGGGCCTGTCGTGAACGGAGGAGGCCTCAGCCATGGGTCCGCTGTTGTCTCGGCGCGATACGCGGCCAGTCAGCTCAGCGACGAATCGAACGCCGGCTGACTCCAAAGACCTGGCCTCGGCCGCCGTCTGCGAATCGATCAGCGTTATCGTGTGTCGACTGCCATCCGAGCCGCTGCACCGCGAGCCGCGCTGTTGGCGCGGCCCCAGGGGCAGCTGATTGACCGACCGCTTCCCCGGCCCGTGCTCCAGGAGTTCATCAACAGCAAGGTGTCGGCCAAGGCCAACCGGCAGCTGCAGGACCCGGTGATCGTGATGACGGGAAACACGCCGCAGTGGCTGCAGCAGATCGGCCTCGCCTGGTGAGCGCCGCCCGGCCGCCACGGGGGTCCCGCGGGCGCCAGTTAGCCGGCCGAGCGGCGCGCGATTGGCCGGCGCGGCCGAGCGCGAAAGGCCTCCGCTGTTTTCGGGAGTTCCCGGGCCGCACCGGAGCGTGGCATGCGATGTTCGACGTCCGGGTCTCGTTTCGGCCGGTTGTCGGATGCTGTTATTGAGCGCGCCGACGATCCCCCGCCGTCTTATTGGAGCTGCGTCGGAATGGGTGGATTTGACGGCTCCCTGTCGCCTGGGGAGGGGAGATTCATTCCTTTCGACCGTGTCGCTGCTAAAGCAGTGCCCGTTTCTTGTCGAACAGACGCCGGCACCTTAGTTTGTTCTGGTCTGATCTTAGTTCTCGCCAAAGACATTGTTCCTTGTGTTGTCACTGTCCGACCTTGTCTTGATTGTGCTGCACAGCTGGTTGGCAGACACAAGCCGGTGTTTGCTGCACGGTTTCAATACGGTCGGCCGCTGGTGGTGGTCGCGCGTCGCCGCGCTTCTGACCGGCGCCCGTCCGTGAGATCTCCCCGCTCCCGCGGGTGGCCAAACCCCACGGGAAAGTTTCCTATTCCAGACCCCGTGGCGCGTCCGGCCGACCTGGCCTCTTGTGTAGAGTCCCTTTGTCTGGGCCTGTGGGTTGGTTGGCTGTTGCTGAGGCCTCCGACAGTCTCCCGCGCGGTGGTCCTCGTAACCTGAGCCTCGTTCGCCGGCAGTCCGTTCCTGTTCCCGTTCGACACGCGCCAGCTGCTGTTCTTCACGTCGACGTTCGACCGGGACCGGGCGCTGCTGCGCCTGATCGAGTCGTCGCCGGAGCTGCAGGCCGCCGACAGCGAGGACCGCATCGCGCCCCAAGCTGGAGCGCAAGAAGCGCACCGTGTCGCGCGACGACCTGGTCCGCCAGGCCGAGGGCCTGATGGCCGAGCTGGCCGGCTCGCGCGCCCTGCTCGAGGTCCAGTACGAGAACGAGGTCGGCTCCGGCCTGGGCCCCACGCTCGAGTTCTACTCGCAGGTCTCGCGCGAACTCCAGGTGGGTGGCGCCGAGCGTCGACCGGCGGCGCGGTGCGCTTTATGTAACCGCTCGCTGAAGACTGTGCCGTGCTGCCGTGCTGTGTCTCGCTGCTTAGCTGTCGTGGCATTGCTAGTGGTGCGGGGAGTTATACAAGAAGACGATATTCGCCTTTGCGCGTTATATGAGCATCCATTCGGTATGCTGTAAACTCTATTGAGGAGAGTTTTGGTCTCGAAAGCCCAGCAGTTTTTTTTCTAATTCATATGTCTGAGTGCATATTTCCTGAACTCCGCAACGTTTTAGCTCCATCTTGATGCTTTGCACCCTTTCATCCATTGCTAATAACATGACTCTCCAATGTCGTCTCCGAAATATTTTACTAGCCCTTTTGCGTTAATATTCTCCTCCTCATCCAAACCCTTTTCCCGGTCCAGCTCCGTTCGTTCCCGTGCGTGGCCGCGTGACCGTGTGTGGCCGCCGGCGCCGGCCGTGTGGCGACCTCTGACGGCGCCTCTCCGGCCGGCAGCGCGCCGACGCCGAGCTGTGGCGCGGCGAACGGTACCGACCGCCGGCCGAGATCACCACCGACAAGCTGGGCCCCTCGTCGTCCGCGGCCGTGGCCGCCGACGCCGCCGAGTACATCCACGCGCCGCTGGGCCTGTACCCGGCCCCCGTGGCTCGGTCCGGCAAGTCGGGCACGCTCACCCGGCTCAAGGCCAAGTACAAGTTCCTCGGTACGTGCTGCGTGTCCGCCTGCCGACCTGGCGTGGCTCAGGGACGGGTTTTGGACAGTGCATTTCGTGCAGTGAATGGTAAAAGTTTAAGCGATGGTTTGCTGCAGTTTATGCTCAGGATCCTGCGCCACATTTTATTGGCCGTGATTGTAACGTGCACTGCTGAAGGACGTGAAGGACTCGTTTTGAATCAAGGCCAATGAAAGTATGCCTTTCATTACGGCTGCGACAGTTGATTGTTGGGAGCAAACCGGGGATCCATTGGCTTCATTATTTGTGTTGTATCTTGATCGTCGCATCACGCACAGGATGTGCGACAAGGTGGCATCTCTGACATCCTTCGCCCCTGCCGGCAGGCAAGCTGATGGCCAAGGCTCTGACGGACTTCCGGCTGCTCGACCTGCCGCTGAGCGTGCCGTTCTACAAGTGGCTGCTGCGCCAGGAGCGGACCATGACACTGTCGGACGTGCACCAGCTGGACGCGTCGCTGGCGGCGACGCTGTCGCAACTGGCGGCCGTGGTGCGCCGGCGCCGCCAGCTGGAGGCGGACCCGGCGCTGAGCGGCGAGCAGCGGCGCGCCGCCATCGAGGCGCTCGGCGTGGACGGCTGCTCGGTGGAGGATCTCGGTCTGGACTTCACGCTGCCGGGCCACCCGAGCATCGAGCTGAAGAGGGGCGGCAGGGATGAGCCAGTCACCATCCACAACCTGGACCAGTACCTCAAGGTGGGCCGCGCGTCGAAGGCGGCGGCTGAGGGCTTCACGGTAGACGACGCGGCCTGGGCCAATGACTTGGGCTGTGTGGCGTGAACACAGTTCGTGTTATCGGCCTGGTGTATGTTTTGTGTTGGAATGCGTGTAATTCTTGCAATGTCTGATTGTAATTCTTGCAAAGTCTGATGGATGTGCAGTGGGTAGCGTTTCAGTTTACGTGGAAGTGCTTGAACGAATTTGATTTTCCTCACACATCTTGAGCCAGCAAGTTGTTGCACTGGCACGTCTGACGAATTGGCGTGCGGATAAAACAGCTGTCTTTTGCGGGTCGCCTGTTATTGAGTCTCATTCCCGAAAGAATACATTTGTCGGCGAAACGTTTGTGGCCGTGAGATGGCCTCGCTGTCCAGCCGTTGCAGAGCTGCCAGGCTGACGCTTTGTTCCGGCCTGTCTTCAGTTGCTCACGCACTGGCTGCTGTACGAGAGCGTGTACCGGCAAATGGAGGCGTTCAGAGAGGGCTTCGAGTCGGTGTTCCCGCTGGAGAACATCGGCATGTTCTTCGCGGAGGAGATCGACTGCCTCTTCTGCGGCAGCCAGGTCAGTCCGCGCGCCGCCACGCGGCCGGGAACGTGAGCCGATGCCCCGGCGGTCGGGCCACGTGCATTGAGCGTACGTGCTCGCCGATTGGATGGGTGGATCGTGACGGTGTTGCCTTAATTAATCGTTCCTGTCGGTCGGGGCCTGGTTTGGCTGCGCGCGGTGCGTGCGCCGGTTGCAGACCGGTTTGGCTGGAGGCCGGGGTGGGCTCGGACCCGTCGCTGGCCCTGGTGACCAGGTGGCGGCCGTCAGGTTTCGCCGCTCCCGGCGCGCCGACGTAGTGGCGCGTCCGAGGGCGGTGCGTGTTGCCAGGTGGCGCGGCGCCGCTCACTGGGAGGCCCGTGCTGCGGGCCGTCGGGGACCGATCCTGTGGTCCTTCGGGGCGGATCTCGAGGGCCGGTTTTGAGGATCTCGGCCGCCGGATTTTGAAGTCCGTTTGATCCTTCCCGGACGTTTGGGATGGCTGTCTCGCGGTCCCGTTATGGGGGCTGCGTGATCCGTCCCGGCTTAGAGCTATCAATGAAACGCCAACCCTTTCGGGGATATCTGCCGTGGTCTGATTGGCGGTGGTTTGGGCGGAAGAGGAGGACGTACTGACAAGAGGGCATGTCAAACTGACCACCTCAGGGCGGATATCATTTCCCCCTGTCTAAAGAAGCGTAAGGTGTCACCCGTTGACAGTTGTTTTAATAAACAAAGCAGAAAACAGAAGTGCGAAGTCTTGAGTTACATGTACATGTTTCGCGACATGACCTGTCGGCTGTGTCCTGTGCTCCTCGGGCTCGCCTTCGTGTGGCGTCTCCCGCCGCGTCCCCCCGCCGCTGCGTCTGACCGTCGCCCGGCCGCCGCAGGAGAGCGCCTGGGACGAGCGGACGCTGAGCGAGGCGTTCAAGCCGGACCACGGCTACACGCACGACTCGCCGGCCATCAAGCGGCTGGTGCGCGTGCTGACCGAGTTCAACCCGGAGCAGCGGCGCCAGTTTCTCAGCTTCGTCACCGGCTCGCCGCGGCTGCCGGTCGGAGGTGGGTGCCGCCAGCCTCTGTCGCCGCCGACGACGAGGATGTCCGGACGGTGGGCTCATTTTGCCGGTGCCATATTCCACCGGTGGTGTATTTGGGTGTGTGTGTGCGAGGATTGAGTTGGAGACGCAAGAATGTTTCGACTGAGAGGGGGCTTTGCCGTGCCGTCTGGCTCCCATGTTAGAGGGGGGACGGCGAGGGTTGTGCCGTCATTCGATGTTGATGTACCATCTGGAATGGTCCCGTGGTATTTTTCACCAAGCACATTGGTTGTCGGATTTTTTATTAGTTTTATTTGGTAAGGCCGCGTGAGCGATAACGAAATGGATTGAAGTGTTTCTGAGAACGGCCTTATCATCGACTGCGGGCGCCCGTTACCTCTGTCAAAGTGTCCGATGTGCTTTGTAGACTAATGGAACTGTGTTAGGAACGTTCGTGACAGATCTAATCCATGTTATCAAAGCCACGAAGGGGCCTTAATAACGGTGTTGCGCAGGGTTTTCCCCTGTACTATTTATGCGGTGCTGCCGATGGTGCATTCTTCGTCAAGTCTGGAGCGTTCCCAGCGGAACGTTTTTGTGGGGCTGCGTACGTTGTCGGACGAAGGATGTGCCAGTTGAGGCAGACTGAAGTTCTGCCCGACGGACTGTTGGACAGACGCGGCAGGACTATAGTGAACGCGGCGATGATAACAGGCGTTATGTTCCGGTTTCCGAAATCAGTCGCGTTTGCCTTCAAGTAGACGAGCAGAATTATGTCTGATGATTCTGTAGACCACTAGGGATATGCCAGTGCTGCAGAGTGATGTTTATGGGGCTGTCAGGTCATGCTTGACCTGACCTGACCTGACTGACCCGGCCCCGGCAGGGTTCCGCGCCCTCTCGCCGCCGCTGACGATCGTCCGCAAGATCGTGCAGGCCAACGAGAACCCGGACGACTTCCTGCCTTCAGTGATGACGTGCGTGAACTACCTGAAGCTGCCGGACTACACCAGTCTGGAGATCATGGGCGAGCGCATAGCCACGGCGGTGCGCGACGGTCGCCTCAGTTTCATGCTGTCCTAGTGCGGCGGCCGCCGCCGGCCGGCCCGGCCCGCCCGAGAACTTGTGATATGGGGACTACCAAAAAGGCGCCCGTGGCGGGCGGCGCGCCGGAGGGACTGCTGGCATCGCTTTCTGTGTTTTTACCCGAGCTTTTCTAGGATTTTCACCCACTGGTTTGGCGGCTGGCGCGGCGGGCGGCGGCCGCGCCCGCCGACGGCTCGGCGGCGGTCGGCCGCCGGCCGCCCGGCTTTGATACGTTTTCCACTGCGGCGGCGGCGGGTTGCGGCCCGGGGGCGGACGCGGCCGGACGAGGGCGCGAGCCGAGCCGACCGACCAGCCGGGAGCCGCGGGACAGCGCACGCCGCCCGCCCCGGACCACGAGTGCGCGACGCTTTTGTACTGGGCCCGGCGCCGCGCCCGAATCAGTATTGCCGCCGGCGCCGGGCGGCCGCCCGCAGCTGCTCCGTTTCGTTCGCACGCGCGCCGGCCGTCGGCCGCGCCGCCTTCATCTCCTCTTGCCACGCCGCCTCCGGCCGGCGCCCTCCGCCGCGGCCGAGCGCGCGCCGCCGCGGCCCGGCTCGGTGTCTCTCCGGCGGAAAGCGATTTTGTAATTAGCGCCAGGGATGTGTTTGTTGTGTGGCGATAATCGGGCGGCGGCCGCTGCCGCGCACCGTACTCGTTTGTATCAAGGTGAACCGACGCCGCCGTGTCTGATTCCGATGATGTGTGTTTGAGCGAACAGTTTGTTTACATTGAAGTAGTGCTAAATTTCTGTTCGACCTTACTACAGTTTCGTGTCCAAGATAAAAGGGCTGAATACAATCGTGAGGCCGCGCCGATCTTTCCGGTTGACTGCGCTTCGTCTCGACGCCGGTGAAGGGTCTCGACCCGGTTTTTCCCGCCTGCCACTCAGGCGCGGGCACTTTCATCGCATAGGCGTCGTTCCCCGGCTGCAGCGCGGGTTTCAACAGAGGCAGGCCGGCCGGGACGCAGCCGCCGGCCCGCGCCGGACGCCAGGGAATGTCGCCGGACGTGGCGGGAAAAACTGACCCGCCGCTGCCCGGCTGCCAGGTCGGGCTCGTCCCGGGCGCTCCCTTTCTCCCGATCTGGCCGCGAGGACTGGCCGGCGCGCGTCGTGTGCACGCTGGAGGAGCTTCGGAGCTCGCCGCCCGTCGGTGAGCTGCGAGCTTCCCGTCCCTGTCGCTGTCCCGGTCGGAGGGCTGCGGAAGCCGCCGACCTCGGCGGCACTCGACGAACAAAGCTGTGACCTGGCTGACGGCGGCGATCACGCGAACAGCCGCCGGGTGGCGTGCGGCCTCGCGAACGACGCCTTCACGGGAGAGTGAGCTAGGTCCGAGTCGTGTCCAGTGGCGCCGCTGAACTGGCCACCGTTCCGTGATGTTGGCAATCGCAGGGCTGTGTTGCAGGGCGGCGCGCCTCTTCGAGTTTCGGAGCGCCGCGATTGTCGGGTCACGACTCCGGCGCCGTCGCGGAGCGAAGTCTGCAAGGCGGCGGCGGTCGTGCTGTGAGTACGAGAATCCACCTCGTCACGTGGACAAAATGGGCTGGGTGTGATAGGCGGCGGCATGGGCTTGCCGTTCAGGACCTCGCGTCTGTCGAAAGTCACTCGAGAGCAAAGCAAACGAACGTTGCCCAAGTGGGCTCTCGCCGTTGCCTCTGGTCATGTCTTCAGACGCCTTTTACTTTCGTAGTTTTGCAACACATGGGGACGTGTCAATGGGCCTAGATGATCACACACTGCCTCCAGATTCACGTTGATCAGGACCAGTCCCACGACGGGGACCGGCACTGGGCCAGCTGCCCCTCCTAACATGGCGAAATTTGATGTTCGTCTTTCAGCTGGCATTGTATGGAAAGAAGTGACCCGTTATGTTTTCCCTAGATTCTGAAAACGTTCCATATCCACTCGTGACATGTATTTATTTGTTTCTAAGTGTGCTTGATGGTGCCATACGGCTCACGTACAAAACGTCGCTTAACTTTCCCGGAGGGTTGCGATCCGGCAGGGGGCGGATTTGTCCGAGATGAGAACTACTGTCGGATTACAAACCATCGATTTTTTTTTTTTTTTTTTTTTTTTTTTTTTTTTTTTTTTTTTTTTTTTTTTTTTTTTTTTTTTTTTTAAATTTTTTTTTTTTTTTTTTTTTTTTTTTTTTTTTTTTTTTTTTTTTTTTTTTTTTTTTTTTTTTTTTTTTTTTTTTTTTTTTTTGTTTTTTTTTTTTTTTTTTTTTTTTTTTTTTTTTTTTTTTTTTTTTTTTTTTTTTTTTTTTTTTTTTTTTTTTTTTTTAATTTTTTTTTTTTTTTTTTTTTTTTTTTTAAAAAAAAAAGGTAAAAAAATTTTTTTTTTTTTTTTTTTTTTTTTTTTTTTAAAATTATAATTTTTTTTTTTTTTTTTTTTTTTTTTTTATTTTTGGGGGGTGGGGGGGGATGAAAAGGGGGGTTTTTTTTTTTTTTTTTTTTTTTTTTTTTTTTTTTTTTTTTTTTTTTTTTAAATTACCTCTTTTTTTTTTGGGCCACTTGGAATGATCTCCTATGCATTTAATATTATCTTTAAACGTTTTCAATCGTTTGAATTCACTCTATTTCAAAAATTTCATTTTATGGCTATTGCGATATAGGGTACGCGCACTGACATTTTAGGTCATAGCTCCGTGATCCGACCCGGTATCAAGCTGAAACTTGGTACACAAGTAGAAGACACCCTTCTACGTCATATATATTCCGGGTTTGGCATTTGAAAAAACGGCGCCGAAATTATTGCCAAAAAACAAATTTTGGCTTTTGACCTTGACCTGACCTTGCAAAATGACCTCAGGTGAACAAAATTTTATCTGCACATGGCCCAACTATTTAGCTATACATCCATTTAAAGTTTTAAGTTCTATCTTAAAAACTCTGTTTTTGGCAGACATTTTCCTTTTACCTTTAACATGGCCAAAATGGCATGAGGTGCCTCCCAAAAACGTTGCCTGACTCCGCCCCTGAGCAAAGTAGAATTTTGAAATTTTGTCACAGCACGTAGAAAAAATAGCTAGGAAAAGTCATCAAGTTTCGTGAAGCTGCGTTAAAAAGCCTGGAATTGGCAAGCAAAAAACCCGAGGGAGGGCCGATTCCGCCCCCCCCCCCCCTGCCGGGAATAGGGCTAAAAATCATTCCCGCGGCATTGACAAAATGATGACATGAAAAACTATCGCTAGCTGTCGTGGGTCCTTCCCTTTTACTCCATTGCGATTGTCGAGACTCGCCTTTTGCCGGTGCCATCAAACGGGGTTTTTATGGCGCGCCACTTGGGACGTTTTTTACCTCGTGCCCGGCGCGATTCGATGAAGGAAATGAACGGCATTCACGCTCTCGTGGCCCGCCTTTGGCCGTGATTGGGGTGTTCCGGGTAGCCTCGTCAGTGGGCGGCGCTCACAGTCAGCAGAACTGGCTGAAGTGGGGCGGGAAATTACTGGCAAGCGCCGCGGAGTGGCGCGGAAATTGGATTTATTCGCGGGGAATCCTGCAAATCCCTCTCCATCTCTCACCAAGCCCGATGTTCCTCAGGTCGCCCACGAGAACTTACTTCTAGTGCTGGAGGAACTGAAGTCCCGAGATTTGGCGGTTGATGAGACGGAACATCACAAACTTCTGTCCGGTGATGATCGTTCTCCTTTCAGTTAATGTTTCGCCGGTTACAGATCACCCACTACTCAATCGGCTGTCAGAATCGCCGCACTGTGAGCGGTTACCCTCTTGGTGTATAAATGCTGGCGTTCCGAAGACGGATGAAGTGCGGTAAAGCCAGCGGATTGGCGTGGATCTAAGGGGAGAGGGCAATGGGGGTGATCGCCCCCTCCCGAGGCTTGAGAAGGGACCGCATGAGAGGGGCTTCGAAGGGGCCCCTCTCAGACTTAAAAGGGGCCCCGTATGAGCTTCATGGGGTCTCTGTGAAAACGTGACTAGTTCTTGATGCAATTGGGGGGGGGGGGGTCTCTGGGAGGGTTAGGTGACCCCTGGGACACAGAAGGGTCCCTGAGGCTCCCAAAGAGCCACTGGGACCACAACAGGGCCCAACAGGACAGAGTGCCCTGAGACAGCCAGAAGCGTCGCAAGGCCCCTTAGACGGCTAGGATGAGGACTGAGTTCCTAGGATGGCAGAGGGAGCCCCTAATGGGTCCCACGAACCTGTGTGAAAAGCTGGGGGTTTCCTGATGCAGTCAGAGGGCCTCCGGGAGATTTAGTGAGACCCTGAGACGACAAGATGGCCCCGAGATGGATAGAAAGGTCCCTCAGACACTCCGAGAGTCCCTGGGACCGCAAGAGGGGCCCCAACATGGCAAAGGTTCCATGAGGCCGATGAAGGTGCCAGAGAGGCCCCTGAGACGACAAGAACTTAAGAGGGTGTCCAGCACGGCATAAGGAGACCCGGGCCAGCCAGGGGGCCCGGGTGGGACAGGGATCCATTATTGACGTTTTCAACTTCGAGAGAGACCCCAAATCGGCTGCACTGGTCTGTTTGAAAACCTGAGGGGTTGTTGATGCAACCAGGGGGCCCTGGAAGGTCAGGTGGGTTCTGAGAGGGCAAGATGGGCCCCTGCACGGCAGATGGCCTCTGGGACCGCCAAAAATGTCGAAGGATCCTGCAAGGCAAAGACGGTAAGAAGACCTCTAAGACGGTATGGGAGGCCCTGGACGGCCATAGGACCCCCGAATGTGTTAGGCGGGCTAGGGCAACAGGGGACCTAGGACAACCTAGGACAACAGGGGGTCCCTTGTGGCTACTAGAGAGGGGCCTTTGAAATTGCTCACCAGTCATTACCAGCCTTTAGCAACAGGGGTCCCTGAGATGACCGGAGGGGTCCATGAAACTGCTAAACCTTAAGACGCCCAGACCATGGATGTGGTTTTCGGAAAATGATTGTGGGTGCCCAAGACACATATGGGAACATCCAGCCACTGTGTGTTGGAGGGAGGGGTCGTGGCAGGCGTTTATGCCTAAAGTTCAGACAAATGAGTTTAAAAAGCTCTTTACACGGCCAAAGGACCTACAGCATTGCTAGAGGTGCCTCTATCACGACAGAGAGAAGCTTACAGAGGGCTCCTGATACTCTCTGAGGAGCCCCTTGGACAGTGAAAATTCCACGGGGACGGCAGGAGGGAATCTGAAATTGTTCAAGTGCCCCTGAAACTGCCAGATGGGTCCATGGAACTGCCCGAGGTGGCCCTGAAACTGCCAAAGGTGTGCCTGAGACGTCCCAAGGGGACACGTGAAACTGTAAAAGAAACCTGAGACCACTAGAAGGCCCTGTCACGGCAGATTTCCCGAGACCACCAAAAGTGTCATTGTAAGTGCTAGAGGGAATCTAACCTGAGCTTGCAAAAAAAATCTCCAGAAGCTACGATGGGGCAGAGGGACTCCTGGGCCAGACAAGGACACGACATCCCAAACAGAGGGAGGGACACAGCCCCTAAAATCCCACTGTTGTTGTCATATTTTGGCCTCTCTGTAGGGGTGCAATACGCGGAATGATTTCAAATGGGGTGACGCGATTGAATTTCTTCGACTTGGAATATTTCCCCTGACCCGTGCAGATCAACGTTTTTTTTTACATCTCAAGAGCAAATAATGGGGGTGGTCTTTCCCTCATGGTTCCTCAGTAATGTGCCTTTAAAGTGATAACAATACTTCCGCTGTACCTTAACCCTTTACCGCCTGGGGGTGTTAAATAGGGCATCCCCTCGGTTTTTCGCAAATAACTCCTGAACTGTTTGGGCCAGCCGAACCAAACTTTCAAGGCCTGTCCATCAATGAATTTTACATATTCTGGCATCAAAACTATTTCCATGCTAGGTCAAAGGCAAGGAAGATATGACGTCATAAGTGAACCCCTGCATACATGTTTTTGCCTCTTCAGGTGACGGCGTAAACATGTTTCTTTTTTGATAATATTCGCAGATATAATGCATAGATTGTTTACATTTACCTAGGACACGGTCCCCATAAGAATATACAGCCGTGACACGTCATCATTAGAGGTCATGCTAGGTTACAGGCATGATGACAGATGGACTGATTTCCATTGGGAGTGATAGAAGTGGTTGCCGCTGAACCTCCCCATCGTTCAAACCAGACAAACAAATCTCTATGTGCCTCTTAGGAAGTTTCACTAAATGCAAGGTGAGGTCATGTCAGGTCACGCCATAGGTAGATGCCAAAACGAAATGAAAACAACATTGTCTGTGGAAGATCGTTCAGTAGCAGCAGAAAGGTATTATTGTTCCTAGTTAGAAAAAGAGAAATGAGCATTGAATACGATGTAGAATATGAAGCAGAAGTAACCTGGCTTGACCTTGACCCGATAAGGAACAAACGGCGCAGATTTAAATATCACTAGATGTCATTTCAGTCCCGTGTTTGACGCAGCTAAGAAACCGCAGCGGGTAAATAAGGACTGTTTTTTGTCAGGAAGAGTAATGCAACCTTACCTGACCTGACCTAGACTGACTTTACTGGATGAAAGCATGTAATGCAAGGCTGGTCATCAAAAGGTTTTACTTCCGTCCTTTCTGCCACGTGGATCAAGACAACTGCTTTATTTGGCTACTGAAGTATATTGGCCATTGGAGTATCTATCTGTTTGACATGTCAAGTAAGACCATTATTTCACCTGACTTAGGGTGATCTTGACCCGACATTTTTCATCATCTTGGCATGCTTCTGATGCCGAAGATTATGGCCTTTTTATTTTATACCCAGTTGAAGGCTCTATGAGCAGCCTTGCCGATGATATGATTTACAGACCGATGTCCGTTGCTCCGACGTGTTATACGTTTTACGTGACCTGTGACGTCATTGGCCACGTGACCGGGACTACCAAAGTATTTTCTGCATTGCTAGACTGAAGAACTTCCGATTGGTGGCGGATTGGTTTAGATCTGACTATTAGATCCTGAGATAGCGTGGGTGCCCTTTTTGACGGCCCCATGCGGTCGCGGGTAGAAAAACACACCAGGCGGTGCCGGGTTAAAACAGCAACGGCGTTCCCAACAATAGCACAGCCATGCCTTCTGTAGGAAATGCGCACTGAGAATTGGAGGCAATGGTCAGTAATAAGTGAGTTCAAAGCCAAAGAAAACATTCGTCCAGCTACTAGAATGGATAGTACCATTAGCGCGCTGCTATCCAATTAAAATATATAGCATTGTAATATATGGATAATGTAGCAGTTTGCCTGGAGTTGGTGTCCTAGGTTTTGTTTCCGCTATGCCAGGGCCAATGTGGGCGCAGATTGGTTGAAATGTCGGTCCGTAAAAGCTTGAAGCAGGACATGACTGTTTCACAGGGATCCACTCAAGAAATTCTGACGGAGGGAAATGAGGATGAGGGTGAAGGGATGAGGGAGGCAAGGACTGCAAAAGCATCTGACTGTTCTGGTAAATTTTGATTTGTCATGAGGCATACGGTCACCGTATTTTTGTCTCATGTCGCATCTAGGACGACATTAATTACCCCCACTGATTTATGATCGTTCAGTTTTGCTGCATGCCTTTCTTCTCAGCGCTCAGTTTTATCTAAAGATCGGGAATGACATGTTGACGAAACCAGCGCTTTTCTCTCAACACTTCGAGAGCCGTGAGACATGGTTTTTGTCTGCCGGTGGTCATTGCGACACTTCTGTTCAATTTTGCATTATGGGCCGTAAGATATTGCGCTTTTCCAGTATCTTTACCTTGCCGGTCTTCTGGAGTTGAACACGAGAGGAAGTCAGTAAGCGATGACAATGAAAGTCATTTTCATGACCGGACCGACCAATTCATCGTCGACCTTTGCTGGATTTCACAGCCACGAACCGCAGCTTTCTGGCCCATTCTGTCCGCTGCCGCCGAGGAGCTTCTGCTCCGAAGACTGAACTCGTATAAAGCTGCGGTCTATTTGTGGTCTGTTTGTGGTCTGTTTGTGATCATACGGCACAGTAGCGCAGCCAAGCGTGAGACACATCACAGAATAGACACGGACATTCCCCGGACGGGCCACAGACAGGCAGTCGGTGTTCAGAGACCACAAAAGGCCCGGTCGGCCGCGGCACGATCATGTCGTGCAGTCGCCCGGCACGATCAACACACTCCACGCCTGTCCAGCACGAAGGAAAAAGCTCCGGCTTGGGTGAAAATATTTGGACAATGGGTCTGGGACGCGCAGAATGCTCAGCTTAACATGAAATCGGATCCAGGCGTGTCCCACTCAGCGGGACATATTTTTGCTAAATGGGAGCAAAAATGCTGGGAAATATGCCCGAAGCTCATCGCCCTTCTACGATGAAGCCAACTGCAGTCCGATGCAGATCGGTGTAGACAGCCCAGAGCAGAACGCTCTGGGCTTTCTATCTATACCATCAACTCAGAGCGTGCTCAGACGTTCAAAAAAAAAAAAAAAATAGAACGAAGAGGAAGGAGACGCTTCCATTAATGTCTGGTCCACTTTTAAACAACCCCTGATAATATCCTTGATTTTCACAGCTTTCTAAATTAAATCGGCCCTAGGTATTACTTCCGCTCTTTCTTTAAAATTGTCCACTCTTCATCCGGAAACCTTTCCCAGGCTCTTGCTTTCTCGTTGTTTGCTCGCACGGATCCCCCTCCGCTGCATTCCAGTCATTTCACGGACACGACTAGCCGCAGGAACGACGGCACCGAGAGCCGGGTCAACTGATCGGATCTGCTGAAGAAAACGACCGCCTGAAGCGCACAGAGGAACGTACGAAATGGAAATCACATCAGCCACGTCTGCCCGGTTCCATTTCGGGAAATCGTCAGTCACGCGTCGCAGTGATGTGACCGGGTTCATGCTGTTGCCTGCAGAGCCAGCTCTAACGTTTGGAGAATCGGGAACATCCCATGCAGCCTGTAATGACCGTTTTCACAACGGCGAAGTAGGCCAACTTTTGACTGGACGTTAGACGTTAGACGAGCCACTTGACGAGTGTACTGGTATTTGTTAAAGCCAGACAGCAGCTGCTGTACAAACATTGCTTATTGTTTTTGTCCAGGAATATTGCATAATGTTAACTTACGCGTTGCTTCGAAACAAGGCTTGGGTTTTTAGCATACCAGGTATTCACTAAACGTAAATCTAGAAAAACACTCAACTTATGACAAATCTGTTGTGCCTTCGGCTCATTAGACATCGGTGTATCGTTACCAAAGATTTAAGGCAGCAAACCGTCGCGTGATTGTAGTGTTAATTGCTATCAACAGGCTTTGCGAATTTGGTAACGTTTTTTGATAGGTTCATGGCTTCGTGATACTGTCAAATAGGCCAGCTAGCACATTAATTGTCCAACGCGGAGAGATCGACTATATTTGGAACAGTCCGATGGACAGGTCTACAAAACACATGAAAAATAAACCACATTCATGGATACGGAGCGCTGAACACAGTGGTGCACTTATTGTCTTCCTTAGCCTCTTAATTCGCCTGTATGAAGCCATTGTCCGTCGTTTTTTTTTAAATTCGTCATTGTGAAAATGGCCGATATGGTCGTTTCGTGACGAACCACACCCCACCTCTCCGGTCAGATGCTGTCACCGGTCGTCAAACTCCAGCACAGAGACTTGCTTGGAGCCGAGCACCCCTCTGGACTTTTCTCTGTGGTTTCAGCGTCGTGACGAGGAAACTAGCGCTGTGACGCTTGCCATTCTCGCGCAGTAGAACAGGATGCGAAAAACGAGCGGCGAAGCTTGGTTCAGTCAAGTTTCCTGAACGGGGGATGCGTAGGGATAGTTTGGGCTCATTCAGGATATGTCCAAAACAGAGTAACCAAGGACGATGGCATATTAGCGTCTGCTCGCAGCCAAACTGGATCAAAATTCTGACCTCTGTCACCTCCAAGCAATTATCCACAGAGAGCTGACGTTTGGCGAACGGTGAGACCAGTACAGGGGTGTCATTTTGTGTAAATGATTAGGGCGATGGGACGAACCGAGGGTCCGACAAGTCAACCTCTGCCAAAGGCTGGTTTCTCAACGAACTGGTTGTCCGTATCTCTCTGCATATATATATATATATATATATATATATATATATATATATATATATATATGTCTGCACACACACGCACAGACATATATGCATGCACACAGGTATGTATGTACATGATATATAAACATTTTTTCTGTTACTCTGTTGAATGAAATTCATTATAACTGGTTTTATTTTTTATTCAAACTGCTTTTTTACGTACATTTGTGATGAGATTTGTCTTCTAAAAAAAATATATTCGTAACGGCCAGATAGAAACATCACAACATACAAATGAATACTGGAAGATCACTTGGCCTTATTGGTATATTGGAAGCACCACCAGGTCTATAGCAGCATCACCAGGTCTATAGAAAACGACGTCCATGAACAAGTGTGCCTGTTAGACCACAAAACCTGTCACTATTTCTTTTCTAATGTTTTGAATCATTTGATGTTTTGTTTTATACTTTCTGCCTACTTCTTATCTACGATGGCCATTCCTACCGTTATTGTTGCCTATTTCCCTGGTTAAAACCAGTACAAAATATTGCGGGCCCACACCAGCTCTTTGAAAAGGCTGAAAGTTCCACAGTTGAAGAGGGTCGGGCATGGTCCCTCCAGAAGAGTACAAATCGACACCCCTGGACGAGTATGTCGATTTTCATTGCCCTCCGGTGCATATTTACACCCGATATACACATATATATACATATATATATATATATATACAATGTAAATATACACAGCAGTGTATATTTTGATAAGAGAGCTTGTTCCTTTCAGGGGCACAGCCAGGATTTTCCGAAGGGGGCCCGGAGCTCAACGTGAAATGAAGTCATACGAAAATCGCATGCTGGGAAGACAATGTGCAATAGTTTTCACCAGCGATGCAGCGGATATCCAGTCCGGCCGGATATTTGGGATTATCCTGTATCAGGTATCCGGCCGGATATTTTCATGATCCGGCCGGATATTGCCGGATATTTGGCCTTCCGGTGTACAATCGAGACCTTCTTATGTTTGCCTATAGAACCGTTTCAGGAGCAACGTGCCTTGTTATATAAGACTGTCGATGTGCCTGACAGTTCCAAGGTCTGTCTGGAGCACTACTTTTTCTTCTTAGTTCGAAAGGGTTGAAACATTATTTGCAAGGGATGGACTCAAGCTCAAAGTAGTGCAACAACAGCCAGCTCAGCATGCTGGCTGGCTCAGCATGCTCAGCCGACCGTTTCGTGGCGCATCATCTTACTATTTCCCAAACATTTTTATTTGCCTCAAATACTCTTGTACAAATTCATTAACCCTCGCCCATAATGGGGAAGGGACGGGGGAATGGTGCAACTCCCGCTGAGGTTTTCCGAGGGTCATGAACTCATGTCATGTGGTCAGTGGAAACACCTTATTTTTATCTTTGGGAATGCGATAGGAAATAGGTATTGCAAAACAACCTATATATTCGGATTCCTCAAGTTGTAAGGAAAAAATGGTGTAAATTTGGTGTAATTTGTCTTTTGTTTCATCTAACGAGGGCGCAATGCAACGAACACTTGACTTGCTCCGACGGACGGAGCGGCGTCGACCGTGGAATGATGAGTCTGCAGTACGAGGGGATGCCTAAAATTCGATTTTGTTTTGAATCTCAATTCGAAAAGCGCTCTTAAGGTATCTAAGTTACGATTTGCAGCCAAATCCAGGCCACCCTAGGTCATTGGCTTCAGATGGCCTTGGATAACCTAAGATGACCCTTATATGTTATTTGACATTAGTGTTTGTTTATTGAGACGCTACATTTGACTTCAGCATCAATTATTGTCTACAAAAAATACTTCTGCAGCTCCGAGAACGCATTTAAGCCGACGACCCCGCTTGACAAGGATCGGCCTAACATGACCTGGATCGGACTCCAGGAGTGAAATGCAATCCTGTGGTGTACAGATAGATTCGTAATTGACTGACGAACACTATGATATCCGTTTCGTTTCATCATAATTTATTCTTTCACGCTCATTGGCACTTAAACTCAAAAAAGACCACATTCTGCCAATTTTTGACATTTGACCCGATTCGGAAGATCATCCGTTGACATGAGACATTAAAAAGGGATGCCAGTCGTGAGATCTCATCACGCGCAACACGCTGGTTTTTCCGCGACGCTCTAGGACGCAAGGTATTGAAATGGGTCGGGGGTCGTACCAACTTCCTTCCCCCCCCCCTATACGTCCGCCTTATGCAGAAGGCCCTATACGGGCAACTATTAAGGGCACTGGCGCAGCCAGCGGTTGGCCCGGGGGCCCATGCGTCCTTCTCAGGCCCGCGTTTTTTGTGAAAACCATTACACATCGTCTTCCCAGCAGACGGTTTTCGTATGATTTCAGTTCACACTGGGCTCCGGGCCCCCTCCTCAAGAAATCCCTGGATGCGTCCCTGGTTAAGGGGAAATATACTTCAGTGGGCATACATTAGTACTGGTACAAATGGTTATCAAGCCAGGTATTTGGGACTGCCAAGGCGTTATAATGCCATTCTGCGCATTTTGAAACCTTTGCCTTTTGGTCTTCAGTCAGAAATAGTGATCAGTGATCTATGCTATGATGGCTACGTTCTTTATTTATTCTTTTTTTTTTACAATGAAACATGGGAAAACCTCACAATAACTCTTAGCGTTATGTGGAAGGATTCACAAATTGTTAATATTTTCATTTTTAGTTTTCCAGTTTTTTTGGAACCTTTTTTACCGCAGTCTTTCGTCTCATTTTCCAGCAACACATAGCAAATAAAAATAGTTATCGATAACATACGGTATCCGGCCGGAAATCTGGCACCCCGGTCCGGCATATCCGGTATCCGGCCGGATCGCAAAAATCCCGATCCGATGCATCCCTAGTTTTCACTTAAAATGCAGGTGTAATGCGGGCCGGGTCACCGGCCTCCCACCCCTTTGGCTGCGCCGGTGGTTCCTACCGCCTCAACATATTTTTAGAACTAAAGGCAGTTTACAAGGCATTTGTACTGCTGTCCTATATTTAAGCATCTATAGTTGATTTGCTTTTACTGAATGACTTGCGGTCCCAGAAAGGATCAGCAGTGTTGAAAATTGTGTAGTACCCAAAACCTATACGATCAAACATGGTAGGTACTTTAGAAAAGTCTCGCATCTGTTGAGTGTCCATTTTTCCTGCTGTCACCTATTGTACATTATTATCTTTATAATTTTGGCTGGCTGGTCTGTTTACTCCAGACGATCGCTACGCTGACGGTACGGCTTAGTTGGACTTCGCCTTAGGAATTCGTATGATTAGGTCGGTTCCATGAAGGCGGTGATCTCTCGCTGCTGGCTGGCGCAGCATGGAGCCGTGAAAAAGCGTGAGAATTCAGCAGCAACAAACAGTGCAGCTCTGTGGGACACACGTTGAGACTGTGAGATCACGAGCAGTCGTGTTCCGTGGTTAACATTTGTGCATTTGAGTCTGCTTGCCTCGGCGACCTTAGAACACCAGCTTCGTTTGCAGTGGTATATTCTTGGGAACCATGAGCGGAACTTTTCCGAAATTACTGGGGATGCATGCGCCTTTCTGAGCCCTATTCTTACCATGGAACGTCAAAGGCACGATGTTAATTTTCTACTGTTGTTGTTGTTGGGACTGTTGGGGCTGTTGTTGGGGCTGCACTTGCATCCCTAAATTACATTAAGTTCTGCCCATGCTAGATGCCTTGAATTTCTTATTTTATTCGAAAAGACGGAAAAACTTTCGTGGTTATTTATTCGTTACGAAGTAAGAGATTTGTGATTCGCAGTCGCACGTCGCCTGAGTCCATCGGTGATTATGTACTCCTAATCATTTTAGCAATTCTCGATCTAAGGATGTGACAGCGATACTTGGCCAGACAATGACGTTCTGAAGACAGCTGTACGTTTTGAAGGTTTGTCTTTCTGAAGACAGCTGTACATACAAGACTACGAGAAACCCACATGTATGGACAGACATGGTGCACTTAGGAATTTTCACATGACATGCCGATCACATCGAATGCACGTTATTTTTTCCGTTACACATTGGAGTTTCCGACACTCAGATCTTCAGCGGGCGGAGCATGCCACCATCAAGCCGGCAGCCAAAAACCATCAAACCATCAAACCACCCATCGACGTCTGGCCCATTAGTCCAGCTCTCCGGCAGAGCCGAAACGGGCCGACGCCGCTGCCGTTTCGGTAACGGCGCCGGCGCCAGTGCGCATGCGCCATGCGCCGGCGACCTAGCGGTGCGGCGACCGGGCTGCGGCGGCCCACAAGTCGGCCGGCGGACGGCGGAGGCGGACGGCGACCGGGCGGACCGCGTGTCATGTGAGCGGCGCGCGTCCGCAGGCAGCGACCAGCACCGCAGCGACCGCCACAGGCCGGCGCGCTGCAGCTCTTGAGCGAACCGGGGCGCCAGCGGTGAGCAGCGCCCGCGACCGGCCGGCTCGTGCGGAGGACTGCGCCGTGAGGACTGCGCCGTGAGGACCGTGCCGGGAGGACCGCGACGGAGCGAGCCCGGAGCCCGCCTCGGCACGAGGCCACCATGGTGAAGGAGGTCACCCACGTCCTGCGCCGCTGGAGGCAGCTGGTGCCCTGGAGGTAGGTGCGCGCGTTTCTCTTCACTGTGGGAGCGCGGCGGGCGCACTGTCCGCTCGCGCCGCGGATGTCCAAACGGACAAAAGGCCGTTTGGGCATCGATTTCGGGAGAGTGCTGACACAGACGAGAGAGACGCAGTGAAAACGAGCGGCAGTTGTATGCTGATTCTGTACGGGGCCGCTGGTCCTAATACAATACCGGAGTATAGGCCTAAGCCACAACGCATGAGAAGACCAACACAACTAAGTATTACGTAAACTAAATTTCCTTCCGAAATCAGTCCTGAAAGAGCGCGGCTGCTCATACATTCACCAGCGCGGCATTGACAATGCACCAGTTTCCGCTCTCGCGTAACGATCTCTCCGCCCGTGGAATCCGGCGGCTCTCTCCGTCAGCTGATTACAGAGGCACCGTTACACCTGTGCGTGCCACGGTGCCGGCCCGTGCTATAGGCAGCGGGGCGCTGCCGTCATGGACAGCGTGTCGAACCGAGTCCGTCCCGCACACGCAGCCTGGCGCGTTCCCGCGTCGGCTGACGTCCTGGATCAGTCGCAAGACGTCGGTCATCGCCTGGTACCTGCGCGGGTATTTTGTTCCGTGCAGCTCGCTGAGTTCAGCCGACTTTACGGGTACGGCAATCGACCAGCCCACGGTCGGCCGAAGGCTGTCTCGTGCTCGCCAGACATCAGCTGTCGAGCATGTCAGGCACGCGGGGAGGGGATGTAAAGCGACCGTCTCAGGAGACCTAAAGTAATACAATGAAAGCGGCCTCTGCACTGGGGTAACGTGCTGATGCATGGCATTCGGTGCCGACGGAAACTCAGCATGACTATTCGGCGGGACCACCCTACCTGCAGAGCTAGCCGTTGTGTAGTTCTCGGCGAGAACATGAAAAATTGCTGAATGCGGTGTGCATTGTGCAATGGTAAGTCTGCAACAATGAGCGTTGGCGAAACGGAACTGACTCGCTGATGTTATCACTTCAGTAAAGCACTGGCCTTGTTCTTGTTGCCACGACTTTAAGTTGTTCGCTCGCGGCTAGCGTTAACCGTGCGATATATGACACTGTGATGGAATAGCCACACGCTTGGATATCGCCACGGATCGCAGTGATAAATAAATACGGAATAGGACAGTTCCATTTCGTATTGTTCGTGAGGACTCTGGATCTGTTCATACCATGTTCGTCGTACTTCTGTTAAGAGTCTGAGGTCAGAATACCACTGCTCGTGTTCCACTCTTTGCGTTTCACACACTTCTACGTCGAGGAGGAAACGTTATCTTTATTGTGTCGTATGCGTTGTTTGGATGGTCCTCGGACTGGCACAAGCCGGTCTTTTTTGGGGGAAACTTTGTTTTTGATGCCCAAATATCCGTCGTTGAAACATCATTTTGACAGACCTAAAACCTGATGTGCTTTTCAATAACATGTCATGAAGCGCTCCACGCAGAGTTCAGCATGTGATACAGGCGATGTTTTGAAACAGTTTTGACGAGGTGCAACGAAGTCGCCTTTTCCGTGAGCTCGTTGCACGCGAAGTCCCCTGTGTAATGTTCTCGCCTTCAGAATGAAGTTACTTAGAAAAAAAGTTATATTTTTCACGACAGTCATACCCAGTTTGTTTAAACGATGTTTTCCGCAACATGCTCAGGAAATGCGCTGCGGCTGCAGTCATGGCGTTAGTGATGCCCGATTGTGACAAAAATTACTTTAATAATGGTGCGCTCTGTTCCATATGGCAAGAGCCATGCTAAACAATGCCCCACTCTTATCGCATTGCCATTGTGTGGAATCACTCGTCTTTGTTGTGGTCTTGTCATGGATTGTCCTCTGATCTAATCGATCCGGTGTGCCTGATACAATTATGCATCGTCCAACGTCGGTTTCCGCCCCCGCTCCCTGAATTAGTTATAACTAATGACGCTTCCGGGCAAAGCGCACCCACTGATGCGCAGATGCGCCCCACGCGCGTGCGTGCTGCTACCAATGTGGGGTGCGGGTCTCCTCCTGGTCATTAGTCGTTCCGCGTACCGTACGCTGACGCTGACGTGGTATGACGTGTGCAATTTGTTGACCAATACGCACGGTGCGACATACAGGCAAACGTCAAGAAAGCAGTGCAGTGTTTCGTTGGTTGCTGGTGTTCGACGAAGACAATGCGACTGCCTGCCTCCCTTCATTCGCGTTGCATTGACCCGCTCTGACCATCCTTTCAAATTCCACGATGACCTCTCGAAACGCATCCCGCGACGAGTTTTTCGCCCAACAAAAACGACCAAAACGGCAGCGATCGGTCTTATTCTGACATGCCCCGGGGGCATTCTCCGTCTGCCGGGCCAGAGGCGGCGCCGAACAGCAGCACGCCTGCCTCCTGTACGTGCCAGGCGAACGGTCGGCGCGCCGTCACCAGATCCGGAGCGCCTCAGGGTCCGCGCACCGGCCCCGGTGGTTTTCTGGCCGCTCATGAATGGACGAGAGCCGGTCTCTCGCGACTGCAATGCCCGGCCGGCGAGCAAAGCAAAAACGGAGGCGGCGAATCTGCCTGCGGTGCAGGCGATCGTCTTTGTACCGTCGCCTGACGCGACGGAAATGCCATCGAGGTTTTATCAGAAAAGGCGAACAAATGATTTCATGACGTCCATAAAGGTTTTTTCCTGTTCAGATTAGCCCAGCGAGAAAACCGTTTACGTAGACATACCAGACTACATATCTGAGAGACCACATACCTTGGGCTATTCGCTTACAGTGTAAATTAGTTTGCCCTGTTGTGACTGTCATTGCACGGCATTGTCCAATAAAACTTGCCGATGTATCGCACATCGCAGACCTTCACAATTTGTCAGGAATGCCTTCGTTCAGATTAGATTCCTGATCCGGCTCCTGCCATCCAAAACAAAGAACATCTGTCGCAGCATTGATCCGACTGTCGTCAACGGTGAACTCAGTAGAAGCCATGCCTGACAATCTCAGATAGCCTTCCTCTGTTTCTCATGCACCGATGGCTTCAATTTCCTGTTCTTCTGGTTTGCTCGCACAGCCCGCAGTTCATTTTTTTCCATTAGTTTTGATTTTTTTCAGTTCCAGTTCAGTTTTTTTCGGTTTAATAGCGTATCGTCAGACAGAATTACGCCTGACTAAAATGGTACGCAGGAAAATAGCCGTGAAAACTATAACGGACATCAGCAGTCTGCGAACATCAAATCGCCCGGTAGGTAAAGTGAGCCCTGAGGCTCATTTTCACACCCTTGCCGACGTTACCGAAATAAAGGCTGATCCAGTTAATCCGCCTTCTTTCAACAAAGCGCCACAAAGCGGCGTGAGGAGTCTTGCTCCAGTGGCTTGGCCCCTTGATTGTTGCAGGGATCCTTTCTTTAATCTCCATTTGCAAATCCGAGCCCCGCTACACGTCACCGGGCGCGGTCAACCAAAGGCCCCAGGCGTCGGGGTCAAGAGGTCACGCTGCCGGCGTCAGCCGTCTTACAAACCAGCGGCCAGAATCGCCGGAACTGCTGAAGTTATTACGGCGGCTACCCAAGGAAAGGGAGCTGGAAATTCGACGGTGCAACGCACACCGCAGGGCGAGTTCACTGACCAAAACACCGGAGCTTTCGCGGCAGGAAACGTGGTCTAATTACGTGACAAATCGTTCGTTAGGCCCCTGTTTTTCGTTGGTGTCGATTTGGGGTTATTTTTCGCCATTTCTGGCATAAGCGCGCCACCGCCGTGGTGTTTGCCCTCGCACGTTGCATGCGACGTCCAGTTTTAATGTCAGCCGCATGCGATAGCAGGACATATCGGTGGAGCATCGTCCAACGTGGCCTGCTGCTGCAGCGACGTGGCGTATCTAAATGGCCGAAAAACAAAAACTGCGATACCATTCCTGGTCTCATTTTTGTCGCCTTGCATGGTCGCCGGACCTGTACACGCCCATCGTTGATACACGGTATGACTCCACCCTGCGGTTGAGGATTGTGCATGGCACCGACCAGATCGAAAGCTTTGCACGTCACTGCGTCGAGCGACGTTCCAAGGAAAACATCGTGCTTCTGCTGGAGCTAGCCGGACTAGGCATGGTTCTTTTAGACATGGAGCTTCGACTGACCAAGCCCACGGTAGACGACACGGTCCGCCGGCTGCAGTCTGTTGGTCCCGCCGCCCTGTTGGCCAAAGCCGGCCGGCGCCGCCGCCACCAGCCGTGTTGTCGCGGGCGGCGGCTGCCGAGGTCAGTCAACCCATGCTGGCCGACACAGCGCCGGCACCCATCGCGGCGTCACACCCACCGCGGCGGCGATAACAGAGTGACCTGAACTCAGAACCTGAACCTGGACACTAACCCAGACCTGGAGCGGGAAATCACTGGTGACATTATGTGGTACACTGCTGATGTCGTATATCAGGGTTAGCGAGTCAGGGTATGTCGGGCTTATCAGGATCAATGAGAGGTCTGATTCCTAGTCCACAGCTGCTAACGAGAGGTATGCTGACAAGGCCAAGGCGTAAGCATGCGTTGCACGACAGTTAATGGCGATATCAAATTACATTGCAGTGGTATGAACCATATGATCTGCATTGTCTTTTGAGACTCAAAACATATTTCGTTTCCTTTGCTGGTAATGCGATAAGCCACTCGATCATTATCGAGTGCTTGTTTTTGCTGTTACTGTTATTATTATTATTATTGTTATTATTATTATTATTATTATTATTATTATTATTATTATTATTATTATTATTATTATTATTATTATTATTATTATTATTATTATTATTATTATTATTATTATTACTAGTGTTAGTTACTATTAGCATTATTGTTATTTGACAAAACAGATTTTGTTTTCACGCGTTACATAATATAAGTTTATGTATTCTGTTGTTATTTATTGTTAATATATTGTATTCACCCTTCAGTATTATCAAGAGCGAAGCCGTGGGTCGGACGAGTCTTACTTAAAAAAGCAGGAAAATGTGACTGAACGACCCGACGGGGAAGCTTTTTTGCGGTAGGATTTGAATCATGCGGTTTTCCCAAAGCACAGCTCTATTGTTTATGACTTTTGAATTCCCATCCTCGGTAAGTCATACTGCAGGCTTTTTTGTCCGGGTGGGTATACCCGGCTTAATTCTTTTGCGGTTTGGCGTTTTTTAATGGCATTTTTGAGCCGCTCAATAACGGCAGAAAGCAATGCTAGGGACTCGCGTGAGGTCGCTCTGCCAATGCTCAGGGGTGCAAAATACTGAAACGTATTTTTATATCAGATCACGAAAGACTGAAGGAAATTACACCTGGCGGACAGCAAGCGGCGGAACGTTTGCCGACAATGGGGGGGGGGGGTCAGCGGCTACTTTTCGAGCCATTTCTTTCCATATAACGCCAGAGGGTTAATGTTAAATTTCGCCGGCTAGGGGGAGGGCATAATGGTCCCGTGCCTTCCCCCGTTCCGCTGCCCAAGGGTGTAGGATCGCAACATCAGTTGGGAGAGCTCAGCCCTGGGTCGATCAACCTGGGGTGTTCCCAAATAGTGATTTCTTCCCAGATCTGGGTCATTTTGTTTTGCTATTTTGAAAAAGTTGAGGGCTGGCTGCCAGGTTGGGAGGCCAGCTGCCAGGCTGGACCCCCCCCCCCCCAACTGTATAGGGCCCTACACCCCTGCCGCCGTCTATGCTAGCGGAAATGATTTAACCCAATGCGTCGTTTTCCCTGTACCACACACCCAAGAAGGAGCTGCTTTACATCGCCGTCTGGCCGTTAACGTATCAGTCCGATCACCGGAGAAACGTAACAGATTTCTACAAGGGCGTCCACCACGGCACGGCATGCCGACACGAAATCCAGACCGACTAGATCGCACATGCGGTGCAGCAGGCCAAAACAGCTGGAAATGCCGTCAAACACGAGACCTTGGCTTCCTCTTGTGACGGATCACGCAAACTGCCCCCGTAAGCACGCTGTAACACCAGTAACATCGGTAACACTTCATTACCTACACCTCAGAAGGCTACCGAATGGCCATCGCGGGAGCTCCGCGCGCTTTCGTGACGCGACGGGGACGTGCTGACGTGCTGGCGTGACGCGAAGACGGTAACCTGATAACTGTCGTCACTGCTGGCAGGCTGTCGGAGATGCTGGCGCTGATGTTGCTGACGGCCACCGTGTTCCTGTTCCTGCACACCAACGAGCTGTCGGCTCAGCTAGAGTCGGCCAAACAACGTCAACTGGCTCAGACCGCCCCTGTTGGTGAGTGAAGCTCTCCCCACGGGCCAGGGGAGCCGGCTTTGGGGGGGGGGACAGCCGATGGCAGGGAGGTGGGCGGAGGAGGAAAGACTTGACTTCCCCAAATGCAGAACGCGAATCGCGCTGCTCGGGTGGAGAAAGGGATCTGTGAACAGCAAACCTGACGTTTGTGACAAGCTGACGAGCGTGTTCCGTATTTTTTAGGAGAGATAGTCAGTGGCCAAAGCTTCGCGGTCTAAAACAACCACACTTGAATGTATGAGTCAGTTTTTTTTACTGTTTATCGAAAATTCACGAACTGGTTTTCTCTTTTCTAGACCGGTCATCGACTCCTTCATCCTGTGGCATGGCTGTGAGTCTGGTTACCTGAAATGTCATGTAAAAAAGCTCAGCAGCATTGGTTATTTCACCCCCTTAAGAGAAACTCCAACATAATATGCTTCCGGTTGTATTCCTTCGCACGGGGAAACCTTTCCTAACCGGGCGCTTACTTGATATTTGTTTCTCTGGCGGATTGGGGTATCACGGCTAACTTCAATTGTTTATGTTCAGCTGTGGTCTCAAAGCCCAAGACTTTTTCGCACCGCCTTTCCCCTCTTATACACTTGACTGTGCGAGATACGTTGCCGCTCCAAGCTGCTAGAATTTTTGCCCAGGCGTCACTAGCTGGCCACATCACCACCAGTTGACGAGAGCGTACCGTGATGGTCCTTGAATATAGCATGACAGCTTGTGCCGCTGCCCATAATGAGACCAGCTGAAGTCTGCACCGCTATCGCCAACATATCCGTAGATCCGCTGGTGTCATGAGAGCGGTTGACAGAGACGGTCGTATTACCATCCGAACCGTCCTTTATGACAGGGAGATTGGCCCTTGGTCCGGTCTTTAAGATATGCGAGATAAATAATAATAAAAAAGACAAGATAAATAAAAACGATACGAGATAAAACGGCTCGCTGATCACGTTGCAATGAATAGCTCGCACGTATCGGGCAGTTCCGGCAGCGGCGGTAGTTTGGTCGGTCGGCGGCGGCGATGGCAGACGAAAATAGCCACCCATCGCGGCGGCATCAGCCGGCCTACCCGCCTCCGCACGGCGTGCAATGTTGACGAACTGGTGTACTGGACCAGACACTCCGTCGGCGGACTGGACGCGACAGCGGCGTTTCATTTGAGATGGTGGCTGTAACTCGTGAACGTTCGTGGACCTCGTTATCTCTGGCCAGGACGGTGCCCTTAGCCCGGCAGAGGCTTTTCTCTGCTCTAATTGCGGACGTTTCGGATCGATTAAGCCGTCCCCGCCGCCGCCGCCCCCGCCGTCCCGACCTGGTGGCGCCGCGGGCACCCGGTGACCGTCTATAGCTCCGTCTCCCCAGCCCCCGCCCCGGTCTGGCGGCGCCGTAACCGTTCAGTGACCGTCTGTAGCGCCCCCGCCCCGCCCCCGCCCCGGCTTGGCGACGCCGTGACCGCTCAGTCACCGTCTGTGGCCCCCCCGCCCTGCCCCCGCCCCGACCTGGCGGCGCAGTGACCGTCTGTAGCGCCCCCGCCCCCCCCCCGCCGCCTCCTTGCGTCTGTGCGGGCCGGCGCGCCTGTCGGCCGCCCCCGCCGGGAGCCGGCCGCCTCTGCCGCGCCGCCCCGACCATTGTGATCGCGGTCAGACCGGACCCAGGCTGTGATTGCAATGACCGTGCCGCGGCGTCCACCCACGCAGCCCACGCCCCAGACGAGCCGGCTCAGAGCCAGTCTGGCCGCCGGCTGTGTGGCTGCAGACTGGCGGGATCGGAACAGGGCGTCTGGGCCCGTGACGTTACGTGACGGTCGCCATGGCCCTGGATCGGCGAGATGTCCGGTAGGTTTTGAGCCTTTATTCGGTGAAGACCGTCGTATTCTGCGGATGCTGGCTGTTCCGGGGCGCGCTTGGACTGAGTCAGGCGGAAGGTGTTTAGTAATTTTTTCTGGTACGCCAGCGCCTCGGCAGACGGGTCAGCAGGCATTTGTGCCGTTGGCCTACCTGTAGCGAAAACAGGGAAAGACTATGCTCTAAATAGCGACATAAAACAGACGATATTGAAAACCACTACGAAGACTTTTTGTCCGGTTGCCCAGCAGTTGATGTTAGAACAATGATGCCCAAGTTGGGAAAACAGCGACAAGGACTCGCGATTTTTTATCTTTGCGATTTGCAAAAGCTGTACGAGTGTCTGTTTTTTTTTTCTGTACAAAATGGTTTGGGTCTCCAGCAGACTGAAGGCTGCTCATAGTTACTCATTCTCACGGGCTTTCAATCCTTTCCACCAAAGCACATTGTCTGCTAAGTCCTACAGATAGGCATTAGTGGCGCGCTGTCCGTCGAGAACTTCGATCTGTGGGTCCTTCTAGTTTTTTTTGATGTCTATCAGACCACGACAGCTCCTGCAGTAAAAGGACCACCATCGTGCATGTCCACCCTAAACAAGTGCCTTGCATCGAGTCGTAGCAGCGTCCGGACAAACGCCGCATCCCTGTAACTGATCAGACCTGATGTTCTTAGCGCGTGGAGGAGCGGACAGAACGTTGCGCCGGGCAGCCCCGCGCCGAGCGCGGGACGTTGCAGTCACTGGTGTTTGCTTCCCTGGTGGAGCGTTGCAGTCACCAGAGGAGGGCTGGCCAAGTCGAACCGGCGCGCAATTTTGTTTACAGACCGTGACGAATGACGATGCGATGGTCGTGTAAACTACAGGGTCGTGGCTGGAGATCCTTGAGGAATCGGGGTCTAGAATGCCTCTTTTCAGAGATTTGAAAAGCAGGCCTATGCATGGCTGGGGCTTTGCGGAAATTTTTGGAGGTTCATATAGCATTTCAGACCGTTTCTTTCCAGTCATTGCCATAGTCCTAATGTTAAAGTCCCTGAATATTGATGGAGGGTTTTGGCCCCCATCCCTCCGTCATCGCTAGCCATGGGCCTATGATCAGGGAAAGTGACGTAGCATTGCCAGGAAGGCATTGCCTGCATTGCCCGGAAGGAAATGGCCTGAAATATTATTCAACCCCCCCCCCCACTTTTCCCAGTAATTTTCGGAACTTTTCATCCATGTACAGGGCCGTTTAGTAGTTGCCCCATGGGGCAGGCAGGGACGAATCCCTACCAGTTTTGGAAGATTTTAACATAATCCATGTGATGTTGCATGGGAGGAAATTTCCTCAAAATGAATCCGGCCCTACCAACTTAAAAAGAAAAAAAGATTCTCAGGGTCAATGGATAACAGGTAAATTCACCAAATCCGTATGTTGAAACGGGTGGCTATCTTTCAGTATCAGCGTGGTTGCATGCAATCGTTTCAGAATTCCAAGAAAGACCATTGTCTTCAGTATTTTGAGTATTGTTGTCACTTAAGAAATCATTATTTGTAAGCTGGAAGGAATCGGGCAGGAACAAAAGACAAAAGTGGAAACCGATCCATATAATGTTGCCGGGCAGTTAATCCGGAAACTCAAGGATAAAACGACGTACCAACCCCTCCCACTTTCACCACACGCTTGCATTACACATGCCGTTATGATATTAGCAGGTGTTACACTTGTGTTTAATGATGTCCGGATTGTCACTTGGCATGCTGGCCTGATCTGTCGGTAGGTGGCAGCTCCGCAGTGATTCGTTGACATGTTGCATGAGTAAATTAAACATTAACGGAGAGACACGGAGGCGCATAAACAAATTACACTAATAGGGTGTGGTGTGGTTTACGGTAATGCTGTAGCAAATGCGCTTATGGGAACATTGACAAGATCTTAGTGACAACAAGGCCAATGTCGTCATGCTTAAAATGCCATAGTCACCTGCTTAAAATGTGCCAACATCGTGGCGAACATAATGAGACAGCTTATACCTCATCGTGTAGGCTATTTGATTCCACAAAAATATCGCTTTAAGTAAACAATGCCTGACCAGACCAACAAAGTTCACACACGTTACGTGGTCGTAGCTGAGGTGCTTCGCTCGTCACAATGTTTGTGTCCGACGGCTAACGTGCAAAGGACGGCGCCCCGTCACTCACGCCGCCGAACGAGCTGTCGCCGGTTCAGTGAACACTCGGACGTCCCATCGAACAGCGACCGCCGACCGTCCCGCCGTGCGCTCGGGCCGCAGCGTTGTCCGCGGTGTGTGTTCAGTTTCCGCCCCGGCGCCCAGGGCAGCCGGACCGCGCCGCTCCCGCCGTCCGCTATCGCATCAGGCAACCCAGTGATCAGTCGGCTTCCGGGGGCGGCGCGCCGGCCGACCCGTACCGCCGGGCGCGCGACCTTCCCTGGCGCGCCCGCCCCACTCTGTCCGGCCGTACACCGCCGGAAACGGCCGACAAAGGCCGCCGCCAGCGGGCGGGTGGACCTCGGGTCACCAAAACCCAGCCCGGCCCCGCACCCGCCGGCAGCCGGCGGCGACCGCAGCGACGCCCCGGCAGGGGAGGGGCGTCACGTGACGTCAGCCGTCGCTTGTTCGAGAGGCGTCGGCGATGTCGTCCGCGCATTGATTACGTGGGCCGCGCTGGCCCGTCGGGACGGCCGGTCGTTACGTGGCGCCGGTACCGCGAGCGCACCGTGCCAGGCACGCGTCGCCGCCGCCGGCCCGTCGCTTTCGACGATGGCGCCGCGCCGCGCCGCCGCCGCCGACGCGGTCCGGCCGGCGCCGGCTCGGCCCGGTCGTAGCCGAGGCCCAGTTCCGCCGTGTGCAATATGAGCCCATTGGGCAGCGTGTGGAAGAAACGCTTCACACGGAGCGTGATAAAATTACGATCGTAGCTGTGTGTCCAGGGACAAACACACACGAAGTAGGAGATAGCCAACAGGGGTGCGGGAACTTCTCCACAGCCGGAGGGGAGGGTCGGTGGGGAGTGGGCAAAGAAGCATTTCGGGTGAATTGTTTCAAGTCAACGCCCATGGAGTCCGTGTTAAATTTCCAAAAAATGGGGGGGGTGGCTGCTACCCCCTGCCCTCTCCCCACTTCCCGCCAAGTAAAGAAGGGTGAATTGGGTACCTGTAGGCACTGATTATTGATCGCTTCAAAAACTTTCTTTTTGTGTACCTAAGGTTGCAGCGTAGTGCATCGTCCTGTTCAGGTTAACTGTACGAACGTGACTGATGGATTCAAGAATTCAAGGAATTCTCGAATTATCTTTCCGCTTTCCTTCGTCGATTACGCTGAGGCGAGCAATAGACAATACGTTCGACGTGTATATTCCAGGTCGCAAACAGTCAAAGAGCTTTCCAAGGATTTTCTCAAATGACACAGTCGGTCGTTAAGCCCACTTCACCGTCATCTCATTATAAGCATGCGAACAGACTATCGTCTGACAAAATAATCCGGTACATCTCGAATTTGCTGAAGCAATGCTCCTCTTTTACTTTGTATGTGGTGTTGGAGCTAACAGATGGTCAGATGATCGTTAAGAAACAACAGTCCGTGACAACTGTCCGTATGACGTCAGGTGATGCCAGTTTTGATGAAACCCTGACACTGAAGACATACCAAAAAATGGCGCCTCTCTATGCAAGAGGAAATGGGTCGGTGTGAACATTTTAGTCGAATGAACTTGTACCGTTAGGTCTCGCTGTTCCCACCTTCCACCACAAGATGTGTTCCTGGCTCGCAAAACATTCATGGTCGCCTGGCGAACGACCGAACGACCTGACTAGTTCTCACTGCAAAGCGTAACTATCGTAATGCAAATGCTTCCATGTATGTTTGATGATTTCGAAAGCATGTGTTTATTCCTTTCCGAAATGAATATATTTTTACCGCAAGAAAATTATACTGCGATTTTAAGAGTTTTAAGAACTGAACTGTATTTTCGTACTCTGCCAAATACACCTTGCCCCTTATTTTCGGCATCATGCTGGCTTATTTGCTTCGTGATGCAGTCCGGCATGGACCGATGTATAGTGAGGAAACCGCTTTCAACACAGTAGAAAGTTAAGTGCTCCTGACTAGAGATAAACTAAATAAACCGACCAACTCTCAAGTGGCGTGAAAGGCAGCCATATGCAACAGTGGCACAACATTGCCAAATCGGGCCCCTGATTTCGCCGTCGTGACCACTAGCAGCTATTATCATAGCGCCGCCATCGCCGATGCACCGAACTGTATAACTAGACTGATGCCCATAGCAAAAGTCACGTTTTTCATCACCTCCGCTGTCGCAATGCGGTCCCGTCGACGCCGGTCACCGGAGGGCGTGACCCCTGCGACGTGACCGCTCATCTCCGCGCCGGCAGTGCCAGCTGACCAGCGCCCGTGACGTCATGGGCCCACCTGCCTGCGGCCGCGCGCCGAGGCGCGCACGCTGACCCTTTTCTCAAAACCGAGTTGAAGCTGTGACCGGTGCACTGAACCTCATCGGGAACCAATGAACCTTGCCGGGGTGTCGGCAGGAAGCCGGGGACGGGACGTCGCCGACGGCCGGCGACCCGGCCGAGCGCGTCTTCTGTTCAGCAGCGGTGCGATAAAGCCCGCCGGCGGCGGCCGGCCCGGGCGGGCCGGGACCGGGCTGGGCGGCGTCGTTAGTGGGGCAGGCGGCGTGACTGGACGCCGGCCGAGCGCGATGTGGCGCAGTCGGGCGCCGGCCGGGGCCGGGCCGCGGCGGCTGCCGGCCGGTAACGGCGCGGTCTCGGCAGAGGCCGAGGCTGGTCATTCCGGCGGTGTCTGGCCGTCTGGCAGAATCTACAACCGTCTAGGCCTGCTGCGCCTGCACTGGAACAGCGACCTGAGTCCGTCGGAGACGAGCAGGGACGTGGGCCAATCGGGGAGGGGGTAGCGACCTGGGTCAGTTGGGGAGAGGGTAGGGACCTGGGTCAGTTGGGGAGAGGGTAGGGACCTGGGTCAGTAGGAGACGAGCAGAGACGTGAGTCAGTCGGGGAGAGGGTAGGGACCTGGGTCAGTCGGAGACGAGCAGAGACGTGGGCCACAAAGGAGAGGGCAGGGACCTGGGTCAGTCGGAGACGAGCAGGGACGTGGGTCAGTCCGGGAGGGGGCGGAACCAGGAACAAGCGAGGTTACGGAACAGGTGAGAGAAGGAGAGAGAAAGAAAGAGGGAGGGAACGTCTTATGGTAATATGAATGCTGACTAGAAAGTGCAGAGCCAAATGGAAGGGCTGCAGCCAGAGGATCGGACGAAGCTGAATGTTCAGGAAGAACCGTGTCGCAATAGGCTGACGATGTTGTTCTTCATCCATGCGAGAAAACTCGCGTTGGAGTTCGCGAGTTGAGTTGGATTCTGCGTCGTGGTAACGCCTTTTAAATTATTGGCCATCATGCGAACGATAAACGAAAATGTACAGTTCTTGCTCTTACTGGCAGGTTGATTTCAACCATCAAAACCTGTTCCCGTTGCTTTTTGTCAAACCCAGCACCAGTTTGTTGTTGTTCTGCTCATTGTGTGCTAAATGCACGGAAACAGCTGGAGTAATCATTCCAAAAAGGTATCGTTCCTGGTTCCCAGGCATTGAGGGCAACGTCCCACAGCTTCCCAGAAAACACCATTTATCATCACCTTGGATGCTGGCGGAGAGGATGAGAACGCAGTTTACTTCTTCGTAGCCAGGAGCAATTACCCAAGCGACTTTAGCGACTACAGTGACTGATCATGGCTAGTCCTTCAGTTGCATACTAATCCCCATGACGGGGAAGTGCCCTCTTCACGCAAACGTCGGTGGTAACAACCTCCCTGCGCCGCAATTACATTGGCAGGTCACGAACCTCTGGAAAGCGTGTTTCCCTCGGGGGATATAAACTCCTTGACGGTGCAAAGTCCAGGTAATACTCTGCTGAGTCACGATGTTGCGCGGGACATTCGCGTGCTTTCGATTCGACTCGTTGGCGAGCGCCGTGGCCACAACTCTAATCAACTCCAGCCTCATTCCGAGCAGCCTCCTGGCTGCGGTGAGTCGTGACTCCCTCAGACGGCGGCGCTGACTCCGACTCTGTTGCAGGTCCGTCCCGAGAGAACAGAAGCCCGCTGGCGGTGCGGGGACATACGGGCTCGGGCGGCAGCCGGCCCCGGCCCCGGCCGCCGTACCGGCCGCCGTCTAGTCAGGTGAGTGCGCTCGCGCCGGGCCGAGCCGAGTCGGGCCGAGCCGAGCCGAGCCGAGCCGAGCCGAGCCGAGCCGGGCCGAGCCGAGCCTGGCCGAGCCGGGCCGAGCCGGGCCGAGCCTGGCCGAGCCGGGCCGAGTCGGGCCGGACCGCCGGTCGGAGCGTGTCGGTCCGGCCGTGATCATTGCGGCGGGCAGCGCCTCACTTCACACGGCCTGTTCACACTGGCGGGCGGCGACTCGGGGCCGTGAAGCGCGGCTAACGGTGCGGGTCGCCGCCGCCGGACAGCTGACCGCACCCGCCGCCGGGCGGACGCCGCCCCCCGGCCGGCCGAGGCGCGTCTTATGATGGCGCCTGCAGTTAGGCACGTTCTTACGTGACGGAGATATCCGGCGCCGGAGGCCGCTCGGATGAACGGCATTCGAATCTGACGGAATGCCATTATGGTGCCTGGGCCATTGGAGACCACGCTCGCTTTGTCTTGGGGACTCGTGCCATTGGACTGTCCGTTACAAAGGGCCCCTTCCTTAAATGAAGGCACTCCTCCTGCCGTAAGGCCGCTGGCATATGACAGCGGGTCAATGCAGTCTGCTTTGCTAGTCCGTTGCTGCCTGTGTCGAAAGCTTTCCAACGCTTTCAGTGCTGTCGCTGGTTGATGATATGGTCGCGGAACTTGGTATTTGCGTGCTCATATGCTGCCATGATTGCGCAGAGCTCATTGAGAAATTGGCAGCGAATTGCTTTCAACCCGGCGGCGATTGCTTTCAACGAGTGAAGTAGAGACAAAGCGAGGCCAGGCCGGATAGCAACCAAACACCGGACGAACCGGTCATGACCAGACCAATCAGAGCCGGCCTGGGGTAACGCTGCGAGCGTGTTCCGCCGCTGCAGCCGCGTACACCCGGTTATTAGGTGAGCTCGCTCCGGCGGCAGCTGCCGTCGCGCCGGCCGCAGACGGCCGTGGAGTGGACGGGGCGGCTCTCCGGCCTGGCGACAGCGGCGGCGCCGCGCCGCGCCGGTTTTGTCGACAGCTGACGGCCGGTGACGCCTGAGCAGAGCGCGCCGCCGCCCGAGACGGGCGAGCCGCCCGGTAACGGTCGAACTCAGGGTGACGCGACCCGGGCCGGCGCGCGTCACGGCCGTAACGGGAGCGTCACGGACCGGCCGGCCGGCGGCGCGGCACTGGTCGAGCGCGGGCCACCCGCTGCCGCAACGCCGACTGGACTGGCACGTGCAGGACTCCGCCGGCCGCCCTCGTTTTCCGAGCTGCATCTCCAGGCCGTTTGAACCGGCGAACGATCGCATGGGATGGGTCTGGCCACGAGAGGTCGGTCGACCGGCCGTCCCGCCCGGCGGCGGCGGCGGCGGCGGCGGCGGCGGCGGCGGCGGCGGCGGCGGCGGCGGCGCTGACCCACATTCTTGGCCCGGCCAGCCGGACGGCTGACTGCAGTAAAGGGCCGCCTCCGCCGCCGCCGCCGCCGCCGCCGCCGCCGCCGCCGCCGCCGGCCAACTTTCTGTACAGCCGGGCTCGTGAATAGGCGGGGGAGGCTGGCGAAATGCGTCTCCCAGCCGTCTGCCCTCCTGCTGGGGTTTTGCTCAGGTACAGGACGCTGCTCTCCAGCGTCTCCCTACGGAGGCGGCTCTGGCTACGGTTGGTGGCCTGGACGGCCGGCCTTGGCCAGAGACGGTGGATTCATGAGTGGGATTAGGGTGTGGGTGGGCAGGGAACATTTCCCTGTATGGTCCCCCTCCCAGCACACACACGCCGATGAGCCACCGGGGAACCAGTGTGAAAAATTTAGCATTAGCCTGTTTGGTGATGATGGTACATGGGTAACTATAACCCACATGGTGCCGCACGTCAGGAAACGACGATAATGCTCCTTACCCTTCCTCTCCAATGCCGCAAGCCTTTCGCGGTCTGTGACCCCTGTGACCGATCTTCCAGTACGGTGGTCCACCGTACTGGAAGATGCACCGTACTGGTCGGCCTCCATCTCGTTCGACGCTCGCCTCTGGATCGGCCGTTGGGCTCGACGCCGCCGAGGCTGGTGGCGGGCGTGGAGCGCCGGTCGCGTCGGTCGCACTGCCAGGCGACGGACAGGACGCGGCGAATGACAAGAGAGCGCACCGGAACAATGGCGTGAAAGCGGGAGTGGACGACCCGGGCTGTGTTGTGGGAAATCAGAGTCCGACTCGGAGAGAGTCCGGAGCGGAGTACGGAATCCCGCCGCCGGGAGCGATGGCTCGCAAACGCTGCTCGGTAGACGCCGGCGGCCGGTTCTGGCCATGACTAACGTAACGCCCCGGGCTATGACATACTCCCTCGACTGCACAAACACTGAGCACTTGGTTGCACACTTGGCTGCATTTTTACAGCGCATGGGTCACCTGTCCCAGCCTTTCCACCGTATGCCCGCGGATCCTGGACCCGGCTATGGGAGGCCCGGCAGTGGGGGGAGGCCGGAGCTGGGAGGGCCGGCGCTGGGAGAAGCGGAACTGGGAGGGCCGTGGTTGGAGACCCGGATATGGGTCTTGGTTTGCATTCTTTCGGTAGGTTTCGAGCCCCACCCATGCAACTTTGGGTCTACCAATGCAATCTGCCAGAAGAGGCTTTGTGTTTAGGATTCGAAATGAGACCGATAATCGTTTTTTTTTAATCGAAGTATTTAAGGGACACTACCGTGCGATACATTTCGAAATTACAGTATTTCACTATAAATTTGTGTGTACCATATGTGCAAATCATGGACTGTTTAAGGTGTGACTACAGTATATTCGACGAAAAGCAGTCATTTCGAAAAAAACGTCATCAAGGGAAACAAAGGTGGTTGTATTCGCTTAGAAACTGACATGTTGTTGGGGGGGGGAAGGTTCGGCAGCATCTCGGCACCCACCCACCCATTTTCACAAAACGCCACCCCTGGAGCCAGGACTGGTCATCCGGGCTGTGAATCGGGCCCCTGGGGAGCAGAGGTTGTGAGCCGGATCATTGCTGGGTCTACCCACCGGCCGACGACGCACCGCTGCCGTCTCCGCCAACATTCATCTCGCCTACCGTGAACGACCTCAGCGTTCCGTTCTCGTGACTCGGCCCGGTTCTGGTGCGCGCCCGTCGCCCCACACTCACCGGGCGCTAGTTCGTCCGTTCGTCCGAACTCACGCTCGCTAACGGTGAGCCCGGTCACGGTGCCGGGTGGGTGAAGGGAGTGGCGAGTCACTTCCGGGCAGCCGGGGCGGAGTGCCAGCTGGCAGAGGCCGGTGGTGTTTGATCTTACGCAATCCAGCTTCCTGCAAGCATTCGAGACTTTCGTTCGTGTTGCGTGATGGGATGTTCCCCGATTGTCATGGCTTCGATGTTGTAATGGCTATGTTTTGGAACGGTCTGAACCGCTGCCAACCGTCACAGGCGGTCTCTAGGACGGTTGCCAGTGGATGGATGGCTATGTTGATCCCCACCGTTAGCGTCACATCGACGACTCTAACGTAATCCGTTCACCCGGAACATCAGGTTTATTAGAATACATTTGCATACGTTACCTGAATACCCGACGTGAATCTGTGCTAGCGGCAAAGACGTTTTTGCTATGTGTCCATAACGTCATATCCAAACGTCGGCGACTAATGGGTTACTCCCCTTCTTCCTCGTCCGTATCTGTGCAGAAATAAATCCCTCACGGGCGATGATTTGCAGAAATCAGTCATCCGGAACCTGTTCTGTCCCACTCACCTTCATTGTAAGTGCGGTCGTTTTTCCACGAACGGAGATTTCAAAGACGTTAATGGCAAGAATCGCTGCGCTTACTGTTGGTGCGCAACGATGCAGAATTATTTCAGAAGCGAAAAGCTTTATCGTCCGTGCCACGCGAACACCTATCGCTCGCCCGTTTCCCAGTCATGCCAGCGTTCCGGTCTCGTGAGCTGATTTGCAGTGGTCATCATAGTTCATCAGTCGAGGACAGGACCTGCAGCCTGGCTGAAAACCCAGGGAAACTTCAGTTTGGATCACTGACATTGATTGGAGTCCATGAGAATCCGACCCACCAACGCCCAATCATCGGCGTTTCAGAGGTGAAGGGATCGAGATGGACCTTTTTGGGGGACGGCGTCATTCGGTTGCGTGACCGAGCCACGGTGCTAGAAAAGAGGCGTTTGTTTTCTCTTCACAGTCCTGCGGTACTGACGCCATAGAACTCTCGGTATGAAGTTTGCTCTCGCGCGGCAGACGTACGTAGTAATACCGTCTGTTATTGAGCCTTCATCCTCTGTGAACCGACCGTCGTGGACGTCACCGAGATGTCAGACAGTTTACTGCCGGGGAGGTTTGAGGTGAACGACCTGCATCTTGGTGACCTCGATACCTTGTTGTTATCGGTCGCCTGACCTACCCCTCAACCCTAACCCCTGACCCACGGGACCACCTGGAGGGCATCTCGGTCGGCTGTGCGACGCCGTGAGAATGTGAATCAGACTGGGGAGGCTGTTTCCCACTGGTCTTTTGCTGGTCTAGATCACCTCCTGTCTCCAAGCACCTTAGACCAATTTGAAAGCTTTAGTGGTGGATTCCCAGAACTTTGAGCTGTAGTTGATCGACTTGATCTAACCTGGAGTCGTCCTCTTGCAGTACAAATTCGCCGAGCTGAACGTCACGAAGAACGCCGGGAAGGAGACACTGTTCTTCAACCGCGTGCCCAAGGTGGGCTCCCAGAGCACAATGCAGCTGATGAAGCGACTGTCCTACAGAAACAAGTTCAACTTCCACAAGGACCACCCGCAGAAAGTGGAACTCATCAATCTGAAGCCGGCGCAGGAGGTGAGGCCGGTGACCGAATTCGAATTCAGCACGAAAACGTTCTCGTCTACGCGAAAAAACGGCGTTTCCGTGCGCCAAATGCAAAATGCATCATGCTGACTCGCACGACTGTCGTGCAAGTCACGTCGTGCCATTGGCCGCGACGCCCTGCTTCACTCGTCCACCCATCCCGTCTCGAGATCGGATTCCGGCTCTGCAGCGCCCGATCGCCGACGCCTGTCAGTTTTGAGGCCTGTCGGCCGCTATCTGTCACATTTGGGTAAACCTGCCATCCGGGTCGCACCGACCCGCTGCTCTCGTATTCACGGGCATGCCCGGGTCTTTACGGGGCGCCTTTGACCCAGTTCGGTGACGCTCGAAGACTCCCGCCGCCGGCGGCAGATCGAGGAGCCTTCCGCTCGCCTGCGCTGCAGGAACCGGGTCACAGTAGCGCGTTTGAATCCGGTTCGGTGACGCACCCGGTCAAGAGTGTCAGGAGCGCCGACGCTGAGTTATGTCCAGCGCTCGGTATCGGCGTGGCGGACGGTCATGCGCATTCCGGCAGCGGATCTTAACGGCATAACTGCCCCGTCACGACCTTGCACGGAAGAGGCGGTCATTGCATTGCAAGCTATCACACCCGTCACAATCGTCAGGGGGTTTAGGGAGACGCTTTCCCTGCTTAAATACGCAGAGAATCGCTTTCTGCTGTTTTCACGCGGGTTGTGACTCGCTTCCTTTTTATGCGTCCAAATCCGTCGCGTCACCACTCTCTGCTACCTATCACCTGAAGATTGACGACTTCAGTCGGCTTGGTTCCGATTCATCACGCGCTCTTTCGCGGCCTACTCCTCGGTCTGGGGAGATGTTGAGCCATCGACAGGCGTCTTTCGTGGCTCGTCACGGCCCATTGGAAGCAGCAGCGTCTGCTTTCCTCACCGGCCGGACGGACGGCGGCGCGGCGCGGCGGGCGGCGCGGCGCGGCAGTTAAACAGGAGTCAGCTGCCGGCCCGAGCCTGCTGACCCGGTCAGCGCGAAATGAACTGCTGCGAGCCGTCCGAACAGCCGCCAACTGGGGTCCGGACCCGGGGAAGGGTCAGCGCCGCTGCTCAGGCGACCGGGTCGTGTCTGGCCCGGTGACTTGGGGTCTGACCCGGGATGTTTTTTGTCCTCAGAAGCGACTTTGTTCGCTGATCAACATCTTCAGGCCGCCAGCGGTCTACGTCAAGCACGTCTGCTTCCTGGACTTCCAAAAGTGAGTGCGCCGCTGGTCTGGAGGTCGGGCTGTGTTGACCGTGGCAGATGTGGCCTGTTATCGCTCCGTAACATGGGTGGGTGGACGGTCATACATTGCGGACGTGTTTGTGAGTACGTTGCCTCTGTGTTCAGTTGTAGTCCTAATGCACTTTCCTGGTTCACACGCTGAAATCAAGGTTTGTAACATTTTCCCAGCATGGCAAGTGGCCTAAACATAGATGCCTGCACAGCTGACGATGTAGATCTGCGGTGTTACCTGGTCCTTCCACTATGATTTGTCGTAAAATGTCATTACTGATGGGAGAACATTTTACAGCTTACCTTATCGGGCATTGCGTTGATGTGAGGGCAGCCTGTGAAATATGAATAAATATCATAGCTGCCTTTACGTCACGCTAAAGACGACATGTAAGGAAAGATGCACGAATCACAGCATTCAGGGACAGCCACTGCATTCCACTTGGCTTGTGATAGCGAAATGTCTCGTGCAGCTCAACTTTCAGCTACATCAGCTGACTGATCGGTTTGGGATGGGGAACCCAGCGTGAAGTGGCGTTCATAGCCCTTAGCTGCTGGCCCTCACACGCCGGTTTCGTACATCTGGAACCTGTCGGCGACATTGGCGGCTTTGTCTGGGCAGGCGTGTCGTAGTGCGATGTGAGGTCGACTGTTGGCGGGGGCGAGGCGACGTTATCCTGGGGCTGTCTGTCGGCCGACCGTCGGGTCGCGTTCAGTCAGGTCCGCTGCGGCGGCGACGGCTCGGTTTGCGTGCCTGCCGGCCGTCAGTGTCGGCTGACCGCACCGGTCAGACTCCCAGCCGCCGCTCCACGCCGCAGTCTCAGACGGACACCCAGGCCGGATCTCAGGTGGTGCTTCTGCGTTAGGTCATGACCTTGGTGGGATCGTGGACGGGAAGGGCTGAAATCAAGCAGAGGGGAACAGACCCGTGACTACCATGGGACACGAACGATGGGTAATTATTAAGTTTGTTTCCCAAATTAAAGGCTTGCAAACACGCCGAGAGGCCGCGTTCAGCGCCGTTATACCGCATAGTGGGTGGTGTCGTGCCCCATACTAACCATTGTGCCCCCCCCCCCCCCTGGAGTGATTGTGTGCTTAATAGTGCTAGATAGGGCTAACTCCGGAAACTTAAAGTAAACTTTCGCCTCTCCTGCCCCTCGTGCCGTGTTATGCCGTGTGTGCCTACATGGCAATCGTCTCTTTCCTTGGCTGCGATCGATTCGAGTGCAAATGAAAACTGCAAACAGCCCGGTTTCCGTACATAGCTTGAGCCCTGAGACAGGGATCACTCGCGGCTAACGTCCCCGTTTTTAGCTCGCGTCGACAGTCCGGCGCCAAACAGGGGCTGCGCCACATCAACCGCTTTCCCCGCGTCGCGCCTGTTTTGTCGCCGTGGGTCGTCACCGGCGCTGTGAGGCGCGTGGCGACGCGGACCGGCTGAAGTCGGCCACCGGCTGGGCCTGAGCACCATTCAGGAGCGCCTGCAGCTGGATGGCCGGGAAACATTCGGGCCGCGACGGCGGAGAGCTGAGCGCCGGCCGCCAGTGACAATGTCAGACGGTGTGGGACCGCTGAGCTGTGGTAGTGAGAGAGAGGCCGGACCGGTGACGACGCGGAATTTCGCGCACGGCGCGCAGTAGCGATGTGAACAATGAGGGCCAACCTGGTTATGGCGGCAGTCTTACCGAAGGTGCGAGCAGAACGTTCGGGAGGAAAAGAAGCAGAGTGCGGTGCCCTGAAAAGAGCGGCCAGTATACGCTGAACCTAATGTCAAATGCCCTGTGAGATACGCTGATAAATCAGACTAAAGCGAAAGTTTTACTAGTTCGGGCGGAAATTACCGGTGTAGAGAATTTGCTACGTGCTGTCCTTTGGCCGCTCAATCCCGGACAGTCTTTGTTGTCAGAGTTTCAACAAAGTCGAAGGGAGCGATTCAGATCAGGTAAAATCCTCGTCTCAGTTGTATTTTTTGCGTTGATTCAATCGATTACAAATGTCACAGATTGCCCGTTCGGTTGCTGATGGAGAATGAAGTCCTTGACCTCATAAGTATTTAACGCACAGATATTTGAAGGAATGCCAGCGTCTGAAGCTTTTTTGTCTGTTTTCGTAAGGAGCACTCAGTGTGGTTACTATCAAGTAAATGTTACTGTGTGGGAGAGCTCGTCACGATATTTCTTTCTTTATCTGTCATCTGCCTTGTCAGGTTCCGGAAGCTGGCATTCTAACTTTCCTCAGCCGCTGATCACGGTATCGCTACATTCCCCGGGAAATGATCCAAGCTTTGTTCTGAACTAGATGCGTTGGCGCAGGAGGCTTAAATCCCTGGTAAGCGATCTAAAACTTGTTCAGGCCAGATGTAGGAGCACTTCAAGTGGCTCTGATTCGCAGAAACTTCCTTGTTCAGTCGTCATATCTCCCGAGCCAGGGCTTCAGATATTTGCGGTCATCGTTGGCTGGTTGAGAGGGAATGGATCCTGCCAATCTGAGTTTCCAGCCCGTACGAAGAGACTTTGAATCTGAGTGAGTTTGATTCTCGTTTCCGATTCTCTTTCGGGAATGTGTTCCGCCGAGGCTGATTTAAAGTATATGGCAATGGTACTGACTGCAGTGAAAAAGGGCATGTAGGTCATTTCAGTTCGGAACTGAAAATTAAATGCGTGTCAATATGCAGATAGCTGGGATAATCGTTTTTTCCCACATAGGAAACTTGGTTAAATACCGTATTGCCGTGTTAATTAATTAATGTTTCTTCTTATTCCAGTATATCGATAGATATGGCGTTCCATGTAAAAGATATTGTTTTCATTTATACAGAGCATTCATCAGTCGGTCTGGCAATATAACGTCAGCCTCGATATCCATTATTCGTTAGTACCTATTTACTACAATGGACTGTTCCGTCTACAGCTTTTGGCTGGCTGTTTGGCCGATTTTTAACACTAGTATTTGGAAGCCATTATCGCTACCATACGACTTAATGCCAAGCAACAGGAGTGTATAGTCCGGGCAATGGCACCGCCATTCACGACGCAAAAAAAAAAACGGAAATATGTGGACGAGACATTGCGCCGGCATGCGCTGGTGGTCGTTAATCTGTGAAGCACATTCGTGTCACGACAACCCCGACCGGCTGATCGCTGCTAAATACAGCACCGGGGCCACCAAAGGGAACTGGTTGTTCCGCGACCTGACCCTCTGCACCCACTGTTTTCTGGGTTACCGTCCCAGCTTAACGTACTATCGATCGAAAAGGCGCGCTGCGGGTGTGATTTGAGCCCGCGAAAGTTTTTGGCGAAAGTTTCAGTGAGTTGACGCATTACAACAGGTGTGTTTTGTGCCGTCAAACTGCGTGGGCGAAAAAAAATGTATCTTTGTTTTTGGACTCCTGATGCACTGAAGGCTCACAAGCTACCTACGACGGAAAAGCCGGCCATTTAATTAAATCGCACCACTTGCCGCTCAAAGGAACTCCATAAAGATTTAAAGAAGTTTGCGTCGTATTTACCTGAGGAACTTCCTTCTATGCGAGTTCAGACTCCATGAGTCATTGTGTCCATTCTGATGTGGGAGACGCCCGACATGACGGGTGAATATTACATGATCAGTGAAATGTCCCTGGAAATTTGCCATTGTGCGCTTACGTAACAAGTAAAGATTGCAGTTTGCATGAGTCGTTGGCGCAATGACGGGAACCCAAAGCTTTTTTGTGAATCTTTCGCAAAGCTGTTTTTTGTGTGCTGTCCGCCACCGTGCAATCGAGAATAATAACAATGAACCGATAATTGCCGTGCCTGCTCCGGAACTGCCTCCGAGAACATCAATAATGAATGATCGTTCCTGCCGTTTGTCACCGTTTGTAATGTCCAGGACTCATCTACCTAACTTCGTCAGCTTCCCCCATGAAATATTGAGATGTATTCGCTCAGTGTCGCCGGACGAAATACGGCAAATAGACGAACATCGTGCAAATCACCTCTGCGATGTTTTCCCGCGCTGGTGAGCCGCCGATCGCGTGACCTCCCAGCGTTGTCCGGCGGCGTTCACATCGTCGCCACTTCGCGATGCAGGCCACGGCAGAGGTCACCACCGCGGCCACCGCCGCGTACGGCGCCGGCCGCCGGCGGCCGCGGAGTGGGCGCGGCGCCTCTGTTTGCGGGCCGCTGAACTGCGCCGAATACCGAGAAACCGGCGGCTCTCGTCCCACGCCGCTCGCCGGCCGCCGACGACCGGGGTAGGAGCTGTCAACTGCCGGCCGCGGACGACCTGGGCAGAGCCGTCCGCTGCCGGGGTAGAAGCCGTCCACTGGCGGGGCAGAGCCGTCAACTGCCGGAGCAGGAGCCATCCAATGCCGGAGCAGGAGCCGTCCAGAGCCTGGGCAGAGCCGTCCAATGCCGGAGCAGTAGCCGTCCAGAGCCGGGACAGAGCTGTCAACTGCCTGCTGTCGACGGGCGGGGCAGAGCCGTCAACTGCCGGGGCAAAGCCGTCAACTTCCGGGGCAAAACCGTCAACTGCCGGGGCAGAGCCGTCAACTACCGGGATAGAGCCGTCCTCTGCCGGCAGACGACGGCCGGGGCGGAACTGTCAACTGTCTGGGCAGAGCCGTCCTCTGCCTCAGCCGACGGCCGGGGCAGAGCCGTCCACTGCCGGCCGCCGCCGACGGCCGGGCGGGAGCCGTCAGTCGCCGGGCCGCGGACAGCAGGGACATGATCCTTCAATTGTCCGGCCACCGGGGCAGAACCCTCAACTGCCAGGGGACCGGCGACCGGACGGGAGGTGTCAACTGCCGTGCGGTTCATCCACACTGGCTGCCTTCAGAGTCTCCAGGTCGTGAGGTGCATAGCTGGCAAAACGCACGTGAGAGGGTTACAGTGACGATGCGCTCGTGCGCGGCTCCGGGGAATAATTGCCTCCGCCGTCGTTCCGTTAATTTCTATCGAGAATCTGATGCATCTAGATCGTAGGGCACAGCTGCTCAGAATTTGGGAAAGTACTACCAGAAATCAGTGACCGTCAGAAAACATTGCGTAAATTTTTTCAGGCGTGACCTGTTCATAAAAGAGGAATCGAGCAAGCCACTGCGAAAAATGTAAATCATTTTTGTCATTTGTTGTTTGTCGTATCCGGAACCTCATGACTTTATTAAGCCGGACGCAATGAGAAATTAAATGAAGTAAGGTGGATACAGTGTTGTGAGCTGTTTGTCTCTTTAGTATCCCTGTGTGCCGTTAGTTGCTGGCCTTCAGTGCGAACATTTTCATTTGGGTAGGAATGTTTCCTGATATCGAAGGACTGCCACGTTGTCCACAAATAGCAGATGCATACTACTTTTGTTTGTTACTACTTTTACATGGTGTCGCCTTCCTTCCCATGTATTGACATGTCAAAAGTTGTCCTAAACTCTTTCAGTTCGATAGGTCTCATGAGTGGGTTACATTACATTCAGCATGCGAATAACGGACGGGAAAAGCGACAGAAACATTATCCGCTGGAAGAACCAGGCCCGATCGCCGTTTGAAAAACCGGCAAGACAGCCAACTAATGCGCAAATCAGACAGCCCGGGGAAAAATCTACACCGGCATCCCGTTCAACGGAGACGCCGGCGGTGCAAAATATGGCGTCCGACCGCGGCTGCCGGCCAGGGAGGACAATGGGAGAAAGGTCGCCAGAACAGCCTGTCGATGCCGAGGAATGTGCACAGTTTTCCGGCAGCGCGGCCGCCCGGCCGTCGCGGCGTAGTACGCCACTGACGTGGACTCACGCTTTTGCACTGCGCGCGATATTCGACAAGGATAAAGCTCGTTCCCAAAGCGGAGTGCTACGGCGGGCGGCTGGTTTTCCTCGACGGCAGCGGAGAGGCCGCCGGAGAGCAGTGTGCGGTCGACGCCGGCTACAGCAGGCGATGACAACACGCACGGAATGTGTGTGAGAAAGCGGAAGCTTTGGACCCTCAGGGGCGGGCGCGGAGGAGGAAAGACATGTCGGCGACGGAAGTCGTGCATGGCGATGCGTACTGGGCTGGAAGCCCAGGTGCGATCTGAAGTGCAGGGTCTGAGCAGTGACCCAGTTGGAGGAGGTAAACTCGGCTGCTTGGCATCCAAATAAATGTTAGGAAGTTTAGGTTATTTAACTCGACTACCTGTCAGAGGCGCTTGACAGGCTCTTTAAAGAACTTCCAAAAACTACTGCGATAATAGATGATAACCATGATAACCTTTTCGAATGTTTCATTTTCACCTGAATCAAGGACAACGTAGGTATCAGTTTCACTGGAGGAAAGATTCTGCAAGTCCTACATCCTGTCAGACTGCATAAGCTGCATTTTGATACAGCCTGTTCAAATCTGACACACAACGTTTGTCTGCGATAGCAGGTGAAATTGATCCTGCTACCGGCACGAAATTATCCTTAAATGCGTTGCTGGGCCGCCCTGCTCCAGTTTCCAAACCGGGCACCGCTCTAGTCCGGGTGCATTTGCCCTCCATCTTCCATGGCGCATGGTTGCAAGGAAGGGATTTAAGGAGACGGCACTCATGCGAGAGCACTTTGAGGACAGACCGGCTTGTCCGCCGCCGGCCTGTCAGTGGCAGCCGGCCTGTGGGCCGCACAGTTATCTCATCCACCGTACGGAGGGTCCGCAGGCAGATAGAATCAGCACTTCGTCGTGGTGGCCGTTCTATCCGCCCGGACGAAAGCTGCGGGTTTCTGCGACGAACGGTAGAAGAACCGCGCGATCTGGGCTACGAACGAACGCCCTGCTGGGGTCGTTTTTCGCCGGACATAGACGTGTTCTGGGTCAACAGATATAGGCACAGTCCGTCGCAATTGCTCTTCCTTGCTGTGTAGGAGGAAAATCCGATAACGCTCCTAGTAATTAGATGTCGAAGGCAATTCGCTGAAGGCAGTTTCGTGCATGCAGTGTTCATGTATCACAGGATAATAACGATGCTTTTTTTGCCACGCGGATCATTTTCTCCAATATCGTTCAGTTACAGCTATTTTCACGTCATCTAATAACGTGCCATTATGGGTCTCATAATTATCCTTCACGAAATCAAAGATTCATCTTCATGCAGGTGTGTCAACACAAGGACAGCTGAAGCTTGCCCCCAACTGTATGTTTAAATAATGAAAATGAGTAAAGATTCATGGAAATAAGCATCCAAGTAAAAAAACAGTTGAAGTTCTAATGCACCAACGTGACATTATTCGAAAGTGGTGCGAAATTTGGTGGCAATGGTTTGAACTCGTCCGTCTGTGGCTTATGATCCGCAGAGAGTGGATCTGGAAATCTCCCCGGAGCAGTATGGCTCGGAGCGGATGCTTGCAGGCATTGGGGAACTCGTGCTTTCTGTTTCTAATATTACTGTTTTCAGCTTCTTTGCTTACCGCATTTTGCTGCGCTCTGGAGAAGCCTTTAACCCGCCTCCAGATCTCCCCTCTCCAGATCTTCCAGATCTCCCGCTGGCCTCTCTCGGTTTAGATTCGCGCCTGCCGGCTGGGTATTAGTTGTTGCCCGTGTACTGTTCTAGTCCGGCAGAAAAAACAAACTTTCTTGCTTTACTTATCTTTGACCTGCAAGGTCTCTAGGCACGTCGTTGCTGATCGCCGATGCCAAAGTAACGTTTGCGACGCTGTTTACTGGCGAATTCGTCAGTAGTGCAGTCGTCAACATGTCAGTCTCACCGAAATGCTAAGAGGCGACTCGTGGTACTGTAGCCAGCGACCATCGCCATGCATCTCACGACTGACATTACCCCCCTGCCTTCTGCAAGCGCTCTGTAACAGCATCATTTCACGCTGCCGGGATTACGTCGCCCGTTTTTCGCGTTCTGGTGGGCCTGTTTCTTGATGGGACGCCCCAGACGTGTCCCGCCTCGCTGGACAAAGGCGGTGGCGTCGACGTCACGTGTTCAAGACAGGTGCATGACGCTCGTGACCGCAGCACGAAACGTCTGGATCATATTGTTCCGTCGTGCAGACCATTTTGCCTGGTGGATGGTAGTTCAGATCAGGTTGCCAGTTGTCAATGCCTTGCCTTTTAGATATATATATATATATATATATATATATATATATATATATATATCTGTATGTATGTATGTATATATTTATTAATACTGTGTTCCAAGAAGGAGCGGAATGACTATATAATCATCTGACTACCTCGTCGGCTTCGGCACGTGCAGGACTTCACCAAAGCCTGCTTTTCCAACGTCCTGTAAATCCGCCTCGTCAGGCCGGTTTAAGTTCCGGCAGACCCCTTGTTGTGAGCTCCGCTGAGTGCCGCTCTCCGCGCAGAGCGCGGGCCCAGCCCAGTCCTGAGCGTCGTCCCCGTCGTCCGCCAGGTACAACTTCTCGACGCCGATCTACTTCAACATGGTGCGCGACCCGGTGGAGCGCATCATCTCCTGGTACTACTACGTGCGGGCGCCGTGGTACTTCGTGGAGCGCAAGCGGGCCTTCCCCGAGCTGGACCTGCCCGACCCGGCCTGGCTGAGGAAGGTGGGTCCGGGCGCCGCCGCCGGCCGGGGGGGGGGGGCGCGGCTGACGGGACGTGCTTTCTGCGGGCTCGGCGAGCGGGAGCGGCTCGTATGGTGTCAGTTCTTTGCTGGCCGCTTTCTGTTGCTGCGTTGTGTGATATCGTTCCGGTTCTTCTCACGCCTGTTTTGTGTATAGACCACTTTTTGTCCCTGGCTGGGCCGCATTCATTGGCTTTGATGCCTGGTGTGTTCGGGTTGACTTTCGGTCGTGCTTTTCTGGTCCCATCCAAAAACATGTCACCACTTCCCTGGTCTGCACGATGTGGGCCACCGTTTGTAAATTCTGCGATTGGAAGCTTTTGAGCTTTAGTTAGAAAGCTTTTTTTAGATTACAACATAGAGGCTCAGTGAAGGTTTGCAAACCATGAACCGTTTTGACATCGGGTTTGAAAACAAGTGCAGTTTGGCGGCAGACATCATTTATGTCTTTTTCTACTCACTGGATGTTGCTTTTGGTTGGAGTTACGAGTTAATGAGCACAGATGACTTTTGGTGGGTCGCTGAATACTTCATGCCCCCTGGTGAGTCTCTGTTATTATTTGGGACAGTTTAGGACTTACGTCACCTGGAATGGTTGACCTTGACTCAGTAAAGATGAACTCTTTAAATTTTCTGAACAGAATCAGAACTCTGAAGAACATAAATTCCAGCTAATTGATACGCAAAAAACAAATTTCGGGTATCCTGGTCAATGTTTGCATATTTTACGAAACTCACAGTTTTACAGATGTTAAAAGTAAGACCGATTCTAAATTTTTATAAAGCAGACATTAGTCATGACCCATGCTTTCTTTTAACATCACGAAATACATTGTTCTTCTTTCCGTCTTTACCTCCAGTTGTACCAAACATCGCAAACAATATTCGCACTTCGACAACAGTCTTACATCTGTCTACGGTCTTACATAGAGCGCTGTGAATAATTCATGCATGGAAAACGACGGACTAGATCCAAAATAAAATATCGGCCACTAGCCAGCATTTCTAATTCCGAGCACTTAGTAAAAGGGAATGTTCCACCTGGGTTGACGTCTCATAAATAGCTTTAGTTGGTCTGAAAAATGGCAACGTTTGAAAATGACGACGTTTTCAGTTGTCGTCCTTAAAAAGAAAAAAAATGTTTAGAAATTTCGGAAAACGTAGTTGATTAAAAGCAATATGCTGTAATCTTCAGCCGATATGACGCAATTGGGACCTGCAGCGGACAACGACCGCAGGCGTTCGTTGTTCGGCGTCTGCTGCTGTTACCGCGTGGCGTCACGCAACAGCTGTAAACACAACACAGCCGAAGAGGGCACACGCCAAACCGTGGGAAATTGCTTTGAGCCTCCGTAAGTGTGAGTTTTGAGACATGGGAGATACGACAGATTGGATTCTGAGAATACAGGCTGCAACTTAGATCTCAATTCAACACGCGGGTTACGGTGGAACATTCCCTTTAAACAAGCGGATTAATGGGCTCTGAAGCCGCGTCGGCGGCACCTTCCGCTTCTGTCCGTCGGCTGGCCTCGGCGCCGGCCGTCCCCCACTAACACCCCCGGCCACCGGGGCGCACGCGCAGGACTACGAGACATGTGTGCTGCTGGGCCACGCCGAGTGCACCTACGAGGCCGGCAGTGTCCGCGAGGACTATGGTCAGCTGACTGAGTTCTTCTGCGGTATGGAGGGGGACTGCACGTAAGTTGGTGGCCGCCGCCAGTCAGGACAGGTGGCTGCCGCCGGGCCGGGTTCGGAAAGTCACCAGCACGCATGCGCGGGCGGGCCGGCTGGGCGCTCGCCGAGGCCTACAGCACCCGCAAGTCGACCTCACCGACCTGTGTTGGAATGTTGCGAAGCTGCTGCGGCCTCCCACCCTCTTTCTTTGCAGCCTGAATGTGTTTGTCTCCTTAGTCGTTCACCCGTGTTCACAGCACTCTACGACACCCGACCTCTACCCAACTGTCTTTTTTGTCGTAACTCTTGCGGGTTTTTTTGGAATGGTTGTCACTAAGTACTGGGCTGACTGCTGTCCGTACTAAGGTGACAATAGTCACCTTACAATTTAAAACGTAAACCCGGAAATCCCGGTCTAAAGGTTTTAGATTCGTAGACTGATGCGGAAAGGGTGGGCAGAAAATGACGTCAGCAGTACGACACACCCTTCAGCGTCCTCTTCGTCCTCCGGTTGAGTTTCGCTTGTCCTCCGCACGGCGGCGCCTCCGTCGCGGACGGCCGCTGCCATGACACAGTCTGCGCACTCCCTGACAGGACTACGAGGAGTGCGTGCTGTCCAACGATTGGGAGTGCCGCTACATAACGGGTGACAAGAAGGACAGGGTGGGCGACCATCGGCGCATGACCGGCTTCTTCTGCGGCATGGAGGAGGACTGCTCGTGAGTGCTGCCGGTGGCGGGCCGCCTCCTGCCATCTGGCGGAAGTGGAAGGAGTCGTGACGCTGTCGACGGAATGGTCATTGGAGAACATTCCGGAATCGTGTACTGGCAAACGTAGGCGTTGCGTCATTCCGCAGAAGGCGATTCAAGGGAACGTTAGGATGAGTACACTACCCTGTTACTTTGACCTTCCAGTAAACGGCCAAAAGCGTCATAAAATATTAAAAGCTGCCACCCTCCTTCTCGGTAACTGAAGATAGGGTCGGTATCGGTTTACGTACAAAATCATGTTGAAAGCACCGACCACCATAAACGTTGTGCATCACCTTTCCGGACACCAGGGTCTGAAACTGAGGTGGTTTGCGTTCTAGCGTATCTCCTACACATGCTGTGTGTTTGTTTGCACTTCTGCTACAGCACTCCTGCGCGTTTGCACACTGAGCGGCTCTAGGGCACGCAGTCCGTCCCAGGAGGCCAGAGCGGCATGTGCCTCTGATTGTGCGAATCAGCTCTCACCACCTGCACCGCGCGCCGCACTGAGTTCGGAGCACTTCCGTGAACCGCCCTCTGGGTTCCAGATGTTTCCGTGAATTGCCGTGTACCGATCAATGGGGGCCTCACAAATGCCGTTGGCGAACGTGGACATTGCTCTAGAGGCTACTGAGTACTGGCTGTTGCGTATGAACCGCCAGTATCGTTTTCCCTTGGATGAAAATCGTCCGGAAAGAATGAAAAAATGCTTGAAGGAGTTGAAGTTAATAATGCTTGAAGGAGTTGAAGGAGTTGGCCCTGCCTTTTTGAAAGGAAATATCGCTATAATACCCAGTGTGGAGAAACGTACAAGTGCATCGTGGTCCGTGGCCCTCTTTGGTTACTGTTGGCAGTCGAGGTCCGACGGAAGAGGAGATGAACCAAATGTAGCCTGCTACCGGACCTCCCGCCAAAATCGTCGGGGGGGGGGAGCTGACCCGATGCCTGTCTGGCTCCGCCAGTCGCAGTGATGCGTATTGTACCGGGTCGATGATTGATAAATCAATGCTCTGCCATTCGCAAATACTTTATCATTGTTTAATGCCGCTGATAAATCAGGAGGCTTTGGACATTTATGACTGCTCCTTTAAACGCGCGGTGTTAATTGGTTTCAGTTTCGTGGAACCGTGCTTGCGTCATGCCACTCCTTAACCTCATGACAATTCTTCAGCGCATTCAATTCGGAGGTAGCCATGCAGAAGGCCAAGAGGAACGTTGAGAAGTATTACGCCGTTGTGGGCGTTCTGGAGGAGATGAACAAGACGCTGGCGGTACTGGAGCACTACATTCCGCGCTTTTTCACGGGCGCAACCGAGATTTACCACGGTGAGGACCTTCGCGCGCCGGCGAGCTCAACTCAAGGTGAACTCAGAAAAGCAGACTGACTGACAGATAGGCAAAGACAGACAACGACGGATACGTTGGACAGGCTGGACAGCGACGGACGCTATAGAAAGGCAGCATACATACAGCCGACCCATTCCTACACCGAATGAAGATAGAGACAAGCAACAGAGAGAACCACACATGGTCAAACAGTGGTTTCAGGCAAGAAAGCATTGGACCTGGGTTAACAATTAGGCTCCAGACAGAGGCCCCTAACATACAAACATAGAGAACTCACAACCACAGACGGACTTCGGACACAGACCCGCGTACTGACAGACGAAGGCAGTTTTCGGTCAGACAGCGAACAGAGACAACCATACAGTGGCGGTGGCGTGGGTCCCGGGTACATTGCTGAGCTTACGGGATCAAGAAATGGCGTAAACGCTGTCCGTGGCCGAGTATGAACAAGCACGAGGTTGATTCACACGTTTGTTTAAATAGTCGCATTTAGTTCACTGACGTGGAAAGCTATTGATCGCTCCATAAAAAAGTGGAATGTGTTTGGAGACTTTGTGTTTCACGGATAATGTCCTTAAGAAGCTACTAAAGCAAATGCGCTCTTGGATGGTCTTTGACAAAAACATTTCTCGAGTCTAGTTGCATTGAACGTTTAATTTCGTTGCTCAGTCAGTTTAGAAAAGTCATTTTGCTGCCGGTGAGAACATGGTTTACATGCAATTTTTGTGTGTCAGATTTAATCAGATTTGTTACCTGGCAAAAATGTGTGGTTGCAGAGGAGAAGAAACTGTCGAAGGTGAACAAAAACAGCTACAAGCCGCCCGTTTCTGAGTACGTGAAGGACATCGTGCGGAAGAACTTCACCCATGAGATCGAGTTCTACGAGTTCTGTCGACAGAGGCTTCACCAACAGTATCTTGCGCTGGGACTGAAGGAAGAATGAGGGCGGAGCCAAACACCACCATGCCAAGAGACAAATCGGCCGGCCGTTGGATTCCCGAACCCTCGCTGAACCGCCGACAGCAGGCTGCCCAAAGATGGCGTGCGCGTCGCCAGGTGGCCAATACGCAAAGTGCGCTACGGACGACTTTTACCTCTAAGCGAGACGTGGGGGGCCGGAGTTCTGGAGACACGGGAGTCGGCGAGGCCCGGTCGACAGACCGTCATCACGTGGCTAGTGCAGATAATTAAGCGCGGTAGACGCGCGGGCGGTGGCGGCCCCGTTGCGCGCCGGTGGAGGAGCTGTGATAATTCAAAGAAGGCTGGCCGCGTGCGCCGCAGCCTGGCCCCGTAGGCAGCTGTCCGCGCTTTATCGAGCCTTCCAGCCTGTTGGCATACCGTGTGTGACTGTGGCCGCCTGAGAGGGCATGCTGATGCCCATTAGGCTGCTGATGCTATTCGGACCGCAGACTGAGCTGGCTCATATCGGGCCTCTCCGTCTGCCACGGTGCTCGCGCGGCTGCGAATAAACGGAGATTTTGCTAGCGGTGTCTGAGGCGGATGCAGGGGTTCCAAGACAGTGCCGTTCACGCCTTTTGTGGAAGCGAAACAGCGGCATCGGCATCCATCATGGCGCGTGATAGGGTGACAGCGCTGTCGATGCTGTCGTGCGGCGGCTTTTGATGAGCCAGCACGTTAGGCCCCCTGGCAAATACGGGTTCCAGAGTCCAGGCAAGAGTTTTTTATGTCGACTTTATTTCGATTCTGACACCGAAGACCAATATGCCCGTTGGTTGCTATTTGATGCGTACAACTGCACCATTTTGTCCCCAGAATGTTACGGCTAGTGAAGCTAACTGCACTGGAACACTGTTGTAATACGTCACGTACACCAAAAAAACGTTCTAAGACAATACGTATATCATAGAGTGAGAGCAACGATAGTGCAGAGATAAGACTAGACGTGAGCAGAAAATGTTAAGTGCTAGACTGTGTGCCCACCCCTTCAAAATACTCAAGTGTACATCATCTTTAGGTTGCTGAGACCAAGCACTGGCCAAACAGCTTCTGGAAAGAATTCAGGCCGGCGTCTCACAATTCTAAAATAGTCAGTTTTATGACCTAAAAAATTAGTAAAGTCCGAAAACTTTTCTGATGCTGGCAATGGTGAACACGCCCGTATGTAGAGCTCTGGTCGTATAAGTAAATCCATAAGTAAAGCCCACGTCGAATGTAAAGCTCTGGGAGACCATCTTATCATACGCCACGAAACAACTAAGGATTACGAAATAAATGACGTCACCGTGAGGGTCGACTAATCGGCGGTGGACGGTCTTCGCGTGGCGTACGGTGTCTCATCTGAGGCTCAGGCCGTCAGCGGGTTCCATCTCCACGCACCAGACGCCTTCAGAAACTCCAGAGAGGGTTGTCGCTTCTCCTGTGGTGAAGAGGAACCAATGAATTCCCTGCCCCTCACTAGGATATGCGTTTCTTGAACAAAAGTCGTGTGAGCAATCCCAGTGTAGAATATTCTAAACATTACGAGGCGTTGCGGCCCAGCAAGCTTGAACACGCGTCGGCGAGCGGACGCCAAATTGCAAAGTGTAAAACAAAAGCGCAGTAACATTTGCATCATTTTACAACCCCGATCGTCAAAGGCCTCAGCTGATTCTGCATCGTTCACACGTCTTCATGTTTTTGCGGTTTTGGACCCTGACCCGGCTCCCCAACACAGAGGGCGCCCCAGCTCCAGCCGGTGGTGCCCTGCCCGTCCTGGGGCCGCACCGGAATGCACTTGTTGTGCTGCAAGTCGCACTCGGTGTGGCTGGGGCAGCAGTGGACGCGGTCGGAGCAGCAGACGGCGTTGCGGTAGGGGCAGCAGCCCCAGCCGCCGTCCGCCAGCTGGCAGCAGGTGGAGTCCGTCGGACAACGGCTCTCGCCGTCTGGGCACAGCCCCGGCTCCGGCGGCGTCCGCACGCACCGATCGTTCGCCGTGTCGCAGAAGAAGCCTGCCGGCGGGGGGAAGAATCGGCCGCCTTGCCTGGGCGCGGATCCCACGGATCTGTGCCCGTCCGCAGCTAGGCGGCGTCCCTTACGACGCTGACGGGCCCCTGAACGAGGCAAGCAGCGAGAGCGTCCAAAGTCGGAACAGCAAAGGAAATCTTCCCGTTTCGGGCGTCATGCCTGTGAGTGACGCCTTCCTTACCCAACCATAATACGCATCGGCGGACATTCCTTAGCTCAGTTTGGGTGTGTGCATGGAAAACGTCTAATGCATCTCTTGAATACGGTCCTTTCTTAGCCCGTACGAGGTCGGACGAACCGGCCGTAACTAGACAGAACGCAGGCGAGCTAGCAAATCGTGAAGTCCTTTGAAATGCACTGACCAAGCATCACGCACGAGCAGAGCAATGAATGACAACGTGTGAGGGTGTGGTGAAGATCGCGTCTGCGGCGCTTCATCCTACACCTCCACGGAGAAAGGTCGACCAGGACAGGACATCGGCCTTGCTCTCCGTTTTTTGTTGGAGCCGAGGCTTCGCTCCCTCTCGCTCATGGATGTGGTTTTTTGTACTTTTACGGGCGCTTCGGCACCCACGATATTGGCTGGGTACCTAAAAAGATTCGACAACTTGACACGTGACGATGTCAGGCGGCACCAACAACGAGTCCCCTGCATAACACATTTGAGGGCACCCCCAACTCCTTCCGTAAAGCCCCATGTCTGCTCTTACCCTTGCGGCAACAGTGTAGGCGGTCGGCGCAGCAGACGGCCTCGCTGTACGGACAGCAGATGTAAGGCAAGTCGGCCGCAGCCGTCCGGCAGCAGGTCGTATTCCCCTCGCACAGGGTCCCGTTCGGACAGTAGTCGGACCGGACCACGTGGAAGGTGAGCAGGGCGGCGGCGACCGCCAGAGCCAGCAAAACTCGCATCGTGGAGCCTGCCGCGAGGATGGCTGCCTGGTGAACGGGCCCAGTCGTCTCCACCGCAAAAACAGCGGCAGAGCGGCTACCAGGCTCAGTCTCCGTCGGCGCAAAAGCAGGGGTCGGTTCGCTGCCGTGTTCAGAGGCATGCGGTCTATTGTGGTGCGTTGTGTGATTTGTACATCAGGCGTCCGCCCAAGCAAAACGGACCGGAACGACGTTGCGTTCGAATTGTGAACGATTCCAGAGACGAGATTAAGCGTGGGCCAGGAACGGTCTGCACGTTTTCCGTGGGTCATCCCAGAATATACGGCAGTGAGTACTGCGGCTTTTCCAGAAGTGAATCGATCCAGTTGTGATTGAACGATAGTTGAATGAGGGCAAGTCAGGGACTCTGTTTTGATTCTTATTCACCGCGATTTTCGGATAAATGGACTATGATTCTGATTCTCAAAAAGCGTGCGAAATTCCTTAATCGATTCAGGATCAAGCACGGGATCAGCATGCTTGCTTAAAGTCGTTCGTGACTGCGAATCGTGAGAAATTACGTCTTACTACGATGGGTTTAAATCTTCCCAAAAATTCATTAACCAGAACTGAATGGACCATCTGGCATGGAATGGAGATCAACATGTGCCGCAATGCATGGAAACCCTCAGCTTTCGTTGCACTATTTAACGCAGAGTCAACAGCCCGTCACAGAGTACCGTGGATGGGAGGCCCACGCAGCTCACCTGTACGCGACAGTAGCATTGCACGTCAAAACTGGTCGTCGTCGTCGGCGGCGGCGTCGGCAGCTGGGGGCCGACTGGGGACGGTCCTCGGCGCAGGCTCAGCTCAGGACGGCCCCCGTCGCAGCTCTGGCCCGGGGCCGGCGCGGCCCGGCTTTATCGTCGCCGGAGAGATGACGACCCGGCCGAGCAACATGAGAGAGGGCTTCCCCGCGGCTCCCCGGCCCTGGCGGCGGCAGCGGCGGCCCCCCGGCGCCTGGTTAACTGTACCAGGGTCGCCCGTACGGCCCCGTCCCCGTCCGCTGGGGCCGGAGACCGCCCGAGGAGGACGAAGACGGCTTGGCAACAGAAGAGGGGAAGGGAGGGAGTTTGACAGAAGGAGATGAAGGAGAGGGGGAAATTTGACGGCAGGAGAGGAGGAGGAGGGAGGAGGCTCGGTAGAAGGAGAGGAGGAAGGGAGAGGAAGTTTGACGGCAGGAGAGGAGGATAAGGAGGCGGCTTGACGATAGGAGAGGAGGGGGGAGGAAGTTTAATAGAAGGAGAGGAGGAAGAGGGAGGAAGTTTGACGCCAGGAGAGGAGAATAAGGAGGCAGCTTGGCGACAGGAGAGGAGGAGGGCGGCAGCTTGACGTCAGAAGAGGAGGGAGGCAGCTTGACAATAAGAGAGGATGACAAGCGAGGCAGTTTGACGACAGGGTTTCTGATGGGGCCGACGGCAGTGTTAAATGCGGATACGCTCCAATGACTGCAACAAAAGGACACCGTGCACAATAGTACTGTTACGTTTTGGGCGCTGTATGACATACGACCTAAGGGAGAACTGTGCCGAGTACGATTGTTCATGCCCAGCGCTATTTCGGCGGTCTAGCAAACCGCTGTTGGTGCATGCCTCCAAAGTGGCATGAATCTATGGCTTTCAACGTGCGCAATGGCCATTACCTTGACACGTTAACCATCGCTTTAGTATCTCACGCACGATGCGAGGATCGGCTCCTGAACGGGAATCGGAGCTGGGTTTAAGTCAAATGCATGGCTGAGACAAAAGTCGTTTACGGCGATTCGCCAGCAAGGGAAGTTCGGTGTACGTTTTGGATGGGAGTTTCGATCAGTTTTATTGATACACGGACACGAGGCGTAAAGGCACTGCTCGCATACTACTCGAAGTCTGCTCGTCTTTGTCCGCTGTACGTTCCAGTGTGCTCTCTGTCTCTGTGCACAGCCTGTTCCTGTCCGCTGTCTGTCCGCTGTCTGTCTCTGTCCGCTATTTCGGTAAGTTTGTTGTCTGGTTCTGTCCACTGTCTCTGTCCGCTGTTTTGGCAAGTCTGCTGTCTGTTCTGTCCTCTGCCAACCTCTTTCCACCGTTTCTGTCCGCTGTCTGCGTACGTTTGCCGTCTGTTCTGTCCGCTGCCTATCTCTTTCCATTGTCTTTCTCCGCCGTCTGTGTGTGGTTGTTATTTTCTCTGTGCGTTGTTGGTCTCTGTCCGCTGCCTGTGACCATTGAGTCGGCCCGTGACCGCCCCTGCACGCTGGTCTGTGACTGAAGTCTGCCTGTATGTACATATGTATGTGGGTATGCACGTATGTATGTATGCATGACTGTACACATATACGCTTATGTATCAACATGTGTATGTATATATTCATGTGTGTGTGTGCATGTGTACGCGTGTGTGCATAAGTATGTGTGTATGTGTGCGTGTTCACTGTCTTATGTTAGGATGTTTCCTCCACCGAACTGCCGCACGATGTTACGATGTCCTTCACACTGTGATAACTTTTTCCAAAAAATCATCTCCGTTGCATTCATGTCCAACCACACTACCGACAGGACAATTAAAGATCAGGTCTGTTCATCTGTCTGGAGTAGGAGCGCAGGAATATCCAAAAATTGAGCGGCCAAAGACGTTTTCCCATGGGACTTATGTTGAATTTCCCAAAAGTGGAGGTATGGGCCCAACCCCCTTCGTATGCCTTTGGTCTCTGTTTACGCCCAGTCCGAACGGAACTCCCTCAGTCGTGACTGAAGAATTGACCCTGTTGCCTGAGACGCGAGAGGGATGTCCGCCGCCCACGTGGGCCACTGTCCTGCGTCACTGACCAAATGTCCAGGCCAAGCAGGCCTCTGTCCTGTCCCACGGGCCAAATGCCCCGAACAAACGGGCCGGCTGTCCCAGCCACACGGACCGGCCGTACCGAACACACAGACCGGCTGTCTCGTTCGCACGGACTGACTGTCTCGGCCGCACGGACCGGCCTTACCAACCGCGCAGACGGACTGTGCCGGCAACACGGACCGGCCGCCGACCGCACAAAACGAACGTTCCGGCCACGCGCCGCCAGTCAGCTCAGCGCGGCGCCGAGTCCCCTGACCTTCGGCGCTGTTACGACCGGAGCAGACGGCGAGCAATGCTGCCGCCCGGAGCCCGGCTGCCGCTGAGGCTGCGTGGCTTTCTCGCTCTGCGCCGTCTTCAAGTGCGAGATCGGTTCTCCCAAGAGCGAGATCGGTTCTCCCTCCCCGCACTGTTCGCCTCTCCAGAATATTCCGGCGAGCAGATTGGCGGGCTCGGCAGCGGGTTTGCAGCACGCGACGGCGGAGCGATGCACGTTGGCGCATGAAGCCGCATGCTGTCCCAACAGGCTGACTCAGCTTCATATCAGCCTCATCCGGTGGCGGGCATTGACATAGCAATCCGTTCGAACTGACGAAAAGCTTGCCCGCCCTCCGTCACGCTTACGTCGTTTGGCACGGTTCCAAAGTCGCAGGGGAAGATGATGAAGTGACCTTATATGACGGAGGGCCGGTGCCTGCGACATGTTACAGCTGGTTGTGGTCCGGACTGACGTTGACCAATAAGTTCCCCCCTCCCAGCTCTATGCCCTGTTAAGTCGTTGCTGTCTTAGGAGCCAAGGTAACCGATTTCGTTTAACCAAACCCCTCGTGCGGTGTAGTTAAAAACAAGCAGGTCGTTGGCAAAGACCGATGGTGGCGCTGCGTTTCAGTTACTGAACAGCTATAACTTTATGTCGCACTGACCAATGGCACGCCTTGTGACGCGCATGACGAACGCATCCTGTTGAGTTTCTCCTCAGATTCCATATTACAGTTCAAAATATTGTGGGGTACATTCACATGCGTAGGAACAGAGGGAGGGCGGGGTCAATGACCCCTCTTTTTGGAAATTTAGCATCATGTGTGCAGGAAAATATCTTTGCCCTCCCCCGCCCAATTTTCTTGGATGTTCCTGCTCTCCTGGGCACATTTACCTTACCTTGATGCATTTCATAATGCAGACGTGTAGCTCTCAATCCATTAAAGTATTTTGCATTTTAACGATCTATTTCTGTTTTTCACCCAATGAACAGCAAGTTTTAACTTCGCGTACGTCTGTGGTCTTGCTCGCCCTTATTACCGAGCGGTTCAAAAAACAACCATAAAGGCGAGAGAGTGCCAACGTTACTACCGGGATAAATATGTAGTTGAAAGACCTTGCAAGCTAACGTACTGCGAATGCAAACGCAAACGCAAAAAAATGAAAGAGCAGAACCATCCTTTGATGAAAACTTAATGATTCGTTGACCGCAGGTTGCGACGGCCGATGATTAGCCTGCGGAAAGCGGTATGATAGGGGCAGAGCCGCTCAATGCACTTTTTTCTGCTGCTGAAGTACGGCCTAATCGGCCTAAGGCCTCGCCTGTATTTACTTTTCCATGTGTGCATTGGCATTTTGTACGACTACGTCGCACGTTAAAATGGCCGACGTACCGTAACGTGCGGCAATGAGGGCAACCATGGCGCTTGGTTTGGCGCAAAGTTTCAACCAAAACGAGTTTCTTTTTTCGACTTTCAGACAAAACGGCAAACCAAAAAGTTAAAATGCCAAAACGACTTTCTCTTTGCGCAAAAGCCCTAATAGAAACGAAGTGGCGCAGATACCCAAAATCCCGATCCCACCAGTCCGAGCTAAAGCGTTGACGGGCGCATCATCCTGTCAGAACGGCCGGTGCCGTCGCAGAGTCAACAGCTGGTTCGCGAGGCAGAAGCGCCCGCCCGCTCTCTGGGCCGGCGAGCGGCCAGGTTGGCGCGGACGCCTGCTGCACCTGAACGGGCCCCTTCCACCCCGGCCTGGAGCCGGCGTTCGAGGTCCGATTTCTCCGGCGGCCAACCTCAGAGTCGTGTTACCGTCGGAGCGCTGTGGCGATTCAATGACTCATCGTCGCGAGCATTGCAGAACCCGCGCCTGACAGTACGTTTACCGCCAGAACTCCGTAGGGTAACAATAAAAGAGAGTTGGAAACACCGGCAAAATTCTGAGATATTGCCTGATTTCAGCAGAGCTATCCCAGTTTCAATTTCATTGCATTTCGTGATTTTGGCCGCTTGACGAAGGCTCGGCTCTCTACCTCCGCCTCTTTGCTCTTGCGCCTGTTGCCACCACAACCCGCAGGGCGAGTGGTCGGATGAGTCGTCCCTGAGCAGCAGCGCAATCCCGCCACCCTGGTCCCGGCAGGCAGGCGGGTAGGCGGTCGCCGCCCGCCTGCGGGCGGACCGCCTACCCGCAGCTATTATATATGATAGGCGGACGGGCAGCGCAGTCCTGCCCCCAGGCGCGCCGGGCGGCGGGTGCAGGCGCGCCGCCCGCGCGTCCGGTGCGTGCGCTCCACAGGTGTGCGCCGGCCGCGGCGCCGACACCTGACGTCCTCGGCCGCCAGTCGCGCGGCAGACATGGACGCCGTGCTGGCCGTGCCGCTGTTGCTGGTCGTCGTGGTCGTGGTCGCCGCCTGCCTGGTCGCCGACTGCGTGCTGGAACAGTGGCGCCGCCGGACGCAGATCGTCTACAGCGTGTGCTGAGGCCGACCCGGCGAGGCGGCGCGCCGGAAGCGCCGCGCGTCCGTCGCCCCAGGAGCCCCCTCCCCCTCACCGAGACGGACAGGCCGCTCGCGGCAAGCCGAAGTCGGCGCTGCCTGCTTGGTCCTAGACGGACCTCCATTAGCGGCCGCTGGGCTAGTCGAGAAACGTGCGGAGCTCCTCGGCACCGGAGTCCCAAGGAAAATCTGCCGAGGACTTCTCCCTGCGACGGGGGTTTCTGTTGGTTACCAATCATTAGTGGATCAGCAGGGTACTGTCATCACGGGACGGCCATTTAGCCAATCATAACGGTCAGAGTCCGACTCAGACTGGACGGGACTCGAGGCCTGTCCTCAAGTTCAGCGGGATCTCGTACGGTGCTGCCTGCTCTGGGCGATGCCTGCTAAGAAGGGAGTGCTGGCCGTCATCTACGACGCGCTCCGCGGACCGTTTGAACAGGCTGAGGAAGCTGTCATCAAAAAATGGATCTGCTGGATACTCAAGTAAGTCCTCGACGGTCGCACCGTAACATTTGAGAATGCTCAATATTCCGTTTTTTTTTTTTTTTAATTTCGCGCTTCCTTCTTTTTGGTACCGAACTGCTGCTCACGTCCCTGTACCAACTCTTTGGTACCGGACCGTGCTCACGTGTCCAGCAACGCCTCCGGGAGGGTGAGCGAAAGGTAGATCGTTTTGTATTGATATTAACTGCAAATCTTTATGTGTCTTTCGTTCGGACAATGATCAGGGAGCTCTCAAAATCTTTCTTTTCGCCGGAGTTTCTTGGCACAGAAGCTCTGAAAACCGGATGTCAGACGATTGATTTGCATAGCATCTTTGAGTTCGAATTGAACTTAAAAACGGAATGTGCAAGGAGGGAACTGCAAGAACATATTCGTGACTTCGACACAGCGACTCGTACTTTTGCTTTGTTTCATTTTGACCAGGTTTGCGTCGACCGACGAGGCACTTGGTAGAAAAGAGCAGACCTTCGCGTTACCAAGCATTCCTCCAGTTATAGCCGTTCTGCCTAGCAAGCAGGTTTAATCTTTGAGCAAAAGCAACCAACATGTTGGCAGTCAATTCACGGTTTTTATGGAAAGTGCGGTGTGCTGCGTCCACTAATGGGAAACGACATTTCACGAGGCTAACTTTTTTGCGTCTCGGTCTACGCACATCCTGTGTGAAGATAAACTAAGCTACTTTGTTTATGAAGCTTTCATGAATTTTCTGCCCCTCAGTATAATTCGTGCTGCGCAGTTCTGCAAAACCTTCTTGGTTGGTTGGTTATTGAAGCTTAGGGGCACACCGACTGCTGGGTCATTCGGCGCCCATGCAAAACCTTCTTAAAGGCACATTCGAACAATGTGAGCGATAAATTTGCCAGTGAGTGCTAAGTGCTAATTGCGCCATGTGGAGATGCTTTTGTCAGCAGTATGCTGGTACCACTGAAGACGTTTGGATGTTGTTTTGCCAGCAACAAATGTGTCCTCTGCATTCATGCCGTCGCGTCTTACTTAAAGCGAGTCAAATCTTCAGCAGTTCTATAAAATTCCCGAATGGTGCTAGGCAAGCAAACCAATGCATTCAATGTGCCTTAGCTTTTTATTGGATGCGTCTCATGCAACAGCCTTTCCTTGCATTTATCTAATTAAGATAGATTAACTGTACAGAAGCAGTTTGCCCACCATTTTGACGTGCCGTATTTCCCCGTGAAAGCGGAATATGCAGATAGCTGGAGTCACTTATTGTGCCTAGGTTCCCCTTCAGAGAAACCTTTAAAGTCGTCTTATATGTTAGTTCATGCAGATCAGTTTATCCTGATGTGAGATCAAAAATGCCCTTTGCTAGTTTTATTTTTCTCGATGATTTAACCTGGAACCTGACAGTACCATAGGCTCACCGAAAACCAGCTGCTGCTAACCAAAAAGGAACAAATATAAGTCTCACCTTTTCTCAACATTTCATGTAGAAGCATATGAGCATGCGAAACATATGCCAAATATGGCGTGACGTGATGCCAAATATGACATTTATGTAAGCTAAGCTTCCAATAGGCAGTTTTTCCGCTATCAGAAGTTTTTTTGCAGAAAATGCGAATTTCAGCACCACAACTGGGCCGCTCCTACCAAATTTTGGAAACTTTCAGGTGATATACGGTACAATCATCCTTTTGGGACTCGACCTGTAGCACCATCAACTTTCAAGTCATTGGGTCGATTTCTCAGCATTGAGATGCGTTTCTCAATCAGACTGCGCACACCTGACTTATCTGAATGGATGTAATAGGTACGATGAAGCCGCGGCAAAAAGACTATCCGTCGTGAATCGCACACAGCGCTACATGAAGGGCAAGTTAAACGTTATAGCGGAAAAACAGCGCATGCTTACTCATGGCTTCAAACGACTGTCGCTCCCTGCAGAAGCCGGCTCTAGAGGCGACAGTCTTTCACCACGTTTATCGCTACATAAGTCAAACTTTGTCACGTAGGAAGAGCTTCCAACTTACGCTCAGTTTAATTCCATTCCGAAGCCACATACGAAGGAAATGGTACACTTCTTCAGAGAAGTCCCGGCCGGAGATTATTTTTAGTCAAATCATACATGATAGGACGAAGTGTACTTTCGTCCTTCCAGATCGCACACTTTGTTCTCCCGAATGCAGTCTGACCTGGACTGAGCTCTGGTCGGAGCTTCTCCGGAGTCCGAGCATATGTTTCTTTTCTTTCTTTCACTCTGTCTTTTGGCCTTCCACATCATCAGAGTAGGTCATATCAGATATAACCTGCAAGGAGGAAAATGCATGGGGCCTGCACTGTTTTCGCAGGCTTTGTTTTGAGGTCAGCGTTGTAGGTTTTTAGGTCAGAGTCACACCGGCAGTTGGGCGAACACCAAACGTGGCCGTGAAGACGTGCAGCTGCCTCGAAGTGAACGGAAACCCTTTCGATCGATACAAATCTTTCGCTGCCGAATCCTGCAGATCGGTGGTGTGTGGTTTTCCCGTGCCCTGAAATTAGGTCTGATTCGCGGCGTAAAGCTAAATAATGTCCGAAACTTTGCAAAGGAACAGACAGAGATCATTTACAGACAACTTCTTCTAACTAACTTCCTTAGTCCCCCTCGAGTGTCAAGAACTGGGCCCATGTCTCAAGCTTGTGTTTTCCCTAATTGTCGTTCCTGAGAGTGTTACTATGACCTAAAGTCGGTGAAAGGTTCGAGTCGAGGCTTGAATTATTCACAGTGATGACGTCTATCATAATCCATGTGATTCCACTCATATACTCACATTTAAACTCCATCCCTGCATTTTCCTCAGCATTTTCTTGCAAAACTGTAAACAAAAAGCACCCTCTTGAGACTTCGACGCGTTTCGTGCGCCACATTGGCCAATCGGACTACTCCGAGCTTCCCCCCGACCGGGCAAGGTCACAAAGCCACGGCTGCGCCAGCCCGAGCCTGGCCTCCGTTCGGGCGCGCACAAGTGTCCGTGACGTGGAGGCGCTGGCGGACGGCTCACAGGTGTTGCTCGCGCCCGCGGGCGACGGACAGACATGATTCGAGCGGTGCCCGGCGGCGAGGCGGAGTCCGTGCAGGTCTGCCGTCGGCTGGTGGGCTGCTGCTGCCCCTGCTGCTGGGCTGACGGGCTGCTGGTTCGGAGCGTCTGCTGGCTGGTGGACTGCTGCCGCTGAGCTGGCGAGTTGCGAGGTTGGACCGCCTGCTGACTGCCGGCGCCGGGCGGACTGCCGGTCTGCCGAGTCTGGACCGTCTGCTGGCTGGTGGGCAGCCGCCGTCGCCGCCGCTGCTTCTGCTGCTGCTGAGGGGCTGCTGAATTTTGCCCGTCTGCTGGCCAATAGACTGCAGCTGTCGCTACTGAGCTATTCGCCTGCTGAATTCGCGCTGCGCGTCAGCCAGGGACTGTTCCAAGCGTTCACTGGCAAGACGGCGACATCATGGCGCACACCAAAGGCAAACCCAGCAGCACCATGGCCTCCTTCGCCAGCCTCGTCAAGGGCGGCCTGGAGGACATGGAGGAGACGGCCGTGCGAAAGTGGCTCTCCTGGATGTTGAGGTGCGTCATTCAGTGAGAGCTGTAGTGGGTCCATTCGTTTGTTTTCATAATTCGTCAGCGTGGAACTTGTGCGCGATGATGAGATTTCGTTCGGTGTTCGCAGGCGGCATGTTCAGGGCAGCAAGGGCAGGGCGAAAACCTCCGACGCCAACCACTTCGTGGACAGCGCGCTGGAATTCGCCAGGAGCCTCATCAAGAGCGAGGGTCTGGACCCGCTGAAGGTCTCTGACGACGAGACCCTGTTCGAGGAGAAGGTACGATACGACTTGGCGTTCAGCTTTAGGAAAGCCTGTAAACAGAAAGCATGGCATAAATGAATCATTCGGACATCCTGGTGAAAAGCATTTTCACGCCAAACAAATTTCGTGGAGGGATGACGATGGATAGGATTCCGCGAATGGGGTATACGGGCGGCGTGGATGTTATGGTGAACGTACTATGCTGTATCAGAGACGCTGGGGTTTCATCTGCTAGGCTTCGTTGTCTCAAAGGCCCGACCATTGTCCAGCGTCGCCCGTGTGCTGAATTTTTATGGTCGCCTCACGAATTCCGTCTTTCTTGGCTCCGCAGCTGTTCTTCATCCGTCTGTCGGCGTCCGTGACATTCCTGGCCACCTCTCTGAAGGGCCTCTCCACGCTGAGGAGGAAGGGTGACGCCTCGCTGGAGCTGGACGGCGACTGGCTCACCTTGCAGACCCAGCTGACCACCACTAAAATAGAGGTGGGCTCACTTGGCTGGGCGTGGCCGAAACATCCGTGAGCTTGACTGAGACTGAGACTGAGACATGAACATGACCGGGGGCCATTAAACTTGTGGATTTTGAGACGAACATTGTTATAAAACTCCGTAGAGTCTAACAAGATACAAATGATAAAAATGAAGAAACCAATGACAGACCATTTCAGCTTTGCATTGCTTCTGTCTTTATCTGTATGCTAGCCGGTCTCAAAACCGGCACCAGTTCCCGGAGTTCAGTATTTTTCCACGTTGCGGTGAGTAATTCGAATGTCATTTCCCTTTGTTTGAGCTTTAAATTTGCGTAGAAATGCCGCTTTTACCGATGTCATGAGCTTAATAAATTGATGACTTTTCTTCCACAGTGCAATACGAACTGCACGGCCAAATTCATGGACCTCGGTCCTAACTTCGACCTAACAGTCGATGTTGACACTGTGACCGTCAAGATGAAGGCACGGATCAACACCACCACGATGCAGATCATCATCCCCTCCTTCGAGGTCATCCATGTCGGGTAGGGACCGGACTCGTGACGTTCGTCGTGCTGTTGGCTTAAACGCTTTCTTGAACAGTTTCCATCCAATTTCACAGTAAAGTTGTTCATATCCTACGTCACGTTCACGGCACATTTGCATCCGAGTCTACGGAACATTGTTCCGTGACGGACTTCCGCGAAGTCGTTGCCTGCCGTAACATGGTGATGGATTAAACAATACGTTTTGCAGATTTTTTTTTTTCGCGCAGGGAATTGGCTCTCCAACGAGCCTGCAGACAGCAAGGACTACGGGTTGCGAGTTAAAATCGAGCATTGGATACCATTGATCGGACTCGTAATGCCCCCCCCCCTCCCAGAGACGTGGACGCCGAGTGCGACGGCCTCTTCCCGATCGACTCTCTGCTGGCCGCCATCAGCGAGCTGTTCATCAAGCGCTGCAAGGACAGCATCGTCAAGGTGTTCGAGTTCGAGGCCCAGTGCCAGCTGGAGGCCGCCCTGAAGCGGCTCGACTTCACGCAGATCGTGCGCTCCTACGGCCGCAGCTACTTCCGCAGCGCCACCGACGTGGTGCGCCACAACGTGCCCGTGCCTCGGCTGCCCTGAGGGCCGCCCTGGGCGTGTCCAGGCGTCGGGGAGGGATAAGGTGCGGCGTGGCGTACCCGCGCCCGACTGCCGCGTGAACTCCGCTGGACGCAGGTGGACCGATTCAGAGGCAGGAGCGGTTGCGATGCCCTGAAGCGTGGCTGTTCCGAATCTGTCGGCCGCCGCCAGCAAGGCGAAGCGTCAAGTGCCCACCGGAGGCCTTTAGCTTTCGGAGGCGACGATTATTATCGACACAGATACGGGCACGCCGTTGCTTCGGTTGGCCAGGACGGGCGCACGACGACAAACATACCGCCGGAGCGCGTCCCGTTCGCATGCGTCACGCCCGGACTCGGCCGTCTCGCACTCGCTCGGTGGCGCCCCGGGGGCCGGCGTCTCAGCGGGCGGTGCTTCTGTTCACGAGCACGGGGTGCTGAGAGGTCGGAGTGAACGGCGGGTATGCACCGCTGTCGGCCCGCCGGGCAGGCGGGAGGGGGCGGGGGCATGACGTGGTCTGGGCGAGCGGCCCGGTCCCCGCACCAGTGCCAGTGGACTGATAGGTTCGGGACGAGATATCCTGATGCCGTGGCAGGCGCACGTCTCGCCAGTCTATGTCGTCCGTTGATCGGTTGCGCGGCGGAGAGGCGTCCTGGGATCTCGAGTGGTTGAATTTTTCCGGCACGTGCCGATCATGTGAGCGCTGTAGAAATATCCGCTGGTTATTGCATATTAGTACGGATAAGGCGCAAAACTGTATCGGTTTTGACATACGTGATCAACTCATTCCATAACGTATGAGTGCTCAGCGCGTGCATGCATAGTCGTTGATGGGTGCTAGTCGCGCCCAAAAAAATCGAAAAATAAGTAGGGTCATCAATAGCGGCACGTCATTGTAGATTAGTTTGTTCGGCAATGACATGCTGCTTCGATGCTACCACAGCGAAGGATAAAAGCCAATCTGACAGCGAAGGATGAAAGCTGAGGCGATGTGTGTGTCAGATAAGTTTTGTTGGCGGGGTGTCATATTCGAAAGTATTTTGCTGCGATGATCGAAGCTTACCGCGGGGAAACGGAAGTCAGCACATTATGTCGTGTGCTATATAATAAACCGCACTGCGATTTTAGATCGTCCATGGAACTCGTGAATGGGAACATTTGAGGACAGCGTTTCGCAGTTTTATGAAGGAACACAAAGCACTGTCACATGAGTCATGGCCATCTTCTTGCAAAGCTAACACGGCTAACACAATGCTAACTTGCAATGCAATCCGAAACAAATGTCCAGAAACCACCCAACATCCATCGTTTTTCATACAAATCGGCAAAGATGGCGACATATACGCGCATATATTGCACTTAGCCAATCCGACAAAGGCTAACATCGTCTTTGGTACTCATCTGGCACTCTTTATACCAAAGGTACCTACCTAACTACGCGTCAAATCAGCCACATCTCGCACCCAGCACCATTAACGTCTACACTCGACAGCACACCATAGCTAATCACATTTCACTGTGCCCCCGCACCAGCGCGCCTCAGCGGAGGTGCGCCCAGCCGGCGGCCGACGCCTTCTTCCGCCGACCCCGACATCGCCGTCACTGTCGCAGCTGCCGCCGGCGCAGGCAACCCAACCCGCACAGGCGGGCCGCCGCCGCCGCCGCCGCCGTCAGCCTAGTCCGAGTCGTCGGCCGTCGCCTCGTCGGCCTCGTCGGCCTGGAGTCGCACGAGCAGCGCGTTCTTGGCCACGCTGTCGCCGACGCCGAACATCACCTTCTCGACCACGCCCGCCGCCGGCGACTTGATGACGTACTGCAACGGCGGCGCGGCGGTGACGCGGACTGGGTGTTGTACATGATCAACAGGTGACCTTGGTCACATGTGGGAAGTGAAAGGGAGCTTTCTATTTCCGTGTGAGCGGGGACTATTGTTTTCCTTTTCTGAATGCAATCGCATGCCTACCCGCTCCACAAAAGTACATCATCTGCGGTATCACGAAATACAAAAATTTCGCGTGACTCCATTTCTCCTGACAGGACACAAAAACCTTGAACAATATCGACGTGTGGCGTGAGTTTTGAGCTAACAGCGATAACGTGGAGCATTTTCAAAGACGACACTTGTCGGTCGCCCGGGCAGATTTATTTCCTTTTTTAAGAAAGCATCAAATAACGTGACTCAATTCGTAAAAACCCACACAACAAAAGCGCGTCGCACAACCAAACACGACAGCATTTCCCCTTATCGCGCCGCGACAGGTCTTCAAAAATCATACCGGACCCACCCGATCACGTAAAGGAAAACAGACCGGGCAGCCCGCGTCAAACCGCCACCGTCTTCCCGGCCCAGCCCATCGGCGGCGACTCACCTCCATCTTCATGGCGATGATGACGACCAGCGGGTCGCCGGCGCGCACCTCGTCCCCATCAGCCACCAGCACCTTCTCCACCACGCCGGGCATGGGCGCCACGGCCGCGCCGCCGGCCGCCGCGCCGGCGCCCGCCTGCCGGAAGCGCGGCTCCGGCAGCCGCAGACTACGCACCCCCGCCTGAGGGCACGGCGGCAGCTTCAGACTGCGCGTACCCGACCACGAAGACGGGGACCGGTCAGGCTGCGCACGCCGACTGTGCGGTGGACCACACCATGCTGTCAGAATGAACTGCGTCGCGGCACAGCAGCAATTTATCAGACTGCGCGCCCCGGCCAAGGTACATGGGCAGCCCGTGAAACCAAGATAGCCGAAACAATCTGAAGGGTCTCCAGAGACGTAGAAAACAATACGTGCACCGGCTAAGACTACACATCGTACTGATGAGCAGCGTCACTTGCAGCCCAATCCTTTACACAGCACACCTCGCCAATTCAAATATCACAGTCCAAGAGCCGATACTTACATCGGTGAAAAGATGAACGGCGTCCGACTGGGGGACCACCTGCACGTGGCTGACGACGCCAGCGACGTCCGAGGTCAAGGTCAACACGCCGTCCTGCTCCGATAGACTGCCAGACACCTGAGGATGGGGGCAGGTCAAGGCCGGCACACCGATTAACCTTGCCTGGCGTCTGACGAGTCGGCCGTCTGCCAAACGGGACGTCTCAACTCCTCGTCCATCGCAAAAAGATTGCCCGCTGCCTTGTGGGTAAAAGCGTTACACTATTCTTTATGATCGCCACCGTCCTAACGTTTTGCCAGTCTACCTGTCATCATAGTCCCAGGTGGATACTGCACACGGACTTAACACTGACAAACCCCAGTTGTGAGTTGCACGTCACCGTGCTGCCACTGACGAGATTCCGGTGTTCGTCTCAAGCCACTGTAAACACGTAAGCATTACCAGGATACTCGGTACCACGAAAATGTCCGCCCGATTCGCCCCACACGCCGGCTCCGCCCGTCACGTGACCACACCGACCTGATACTCGTTGCCGGCCACGGTCATCACGTGGCCGCCGTCTCCGTCGCTCCGGACGGAGACCACGTGACCGGCGCCGTCGGCGGCCTTCAGAGTGACGTCGCGCCGCAGCCGGTGGTTGAGCCGCGCGCCCGGCTGAGTCACGTACGGCGAGAACGGGTCGCGGGAGAGCAGCGCCGCGCGCAGCGTCTGCCGCTGCTCGTCCAGCAGCAGCGCCAGCGCCGCCTGCCGGGCACGGGGGGAACCACGTCGGGCGATGTCTAGCGATGCAGCCACGCCAGGATGATGAGGGCGACCGCGGCGGGAAGCAAGGCGGCGGTGAGAGCTGTGTTGGGAATACGGTCGTCTCAGCAAAGGCAACGTCAAGGGTCTCCAGTGAACTTTGTAAGCTCGTCGCTTGTCGCATATCGTACACTGGTGAAAGAAACAGACCCCACGAAGACGAACTATTCTGATCAAAACGTCAAATAAAACAGAGCTACTGATAACAAAGTAACTCATTTTAAGGACCCATGCACCCATTCACGACTAACATGTTTAACCACGATTTCAGTTAGTTTCAAACGAGCCGAGTCAATCATCTCGCATTTTTCGAACAGAAACCAGGCGACTCTGTCTTGAAGAAGAGATACCAATGGGTTGGCCAGCTCAGGCCACACGTTCCAACAACGGATCTGCCATATCCCAACCCACCACCGCGACAGCCCGTCAGCCGGCGACAAAACCGGCTGTCCCACGCCCAGCTGAACCTTACTGACGGCACTTATAAACTCACAGCCAAGTCGAACACACAAGGTCATCACAGCAGCGTCACCTGGCAAAATGTGACAGCACCACATCTTCAGAGACTGCTGTCACAGCAGTGTTATAATGCAGAGAGCAACAGTCTCCAAGAGACCCATCTGAGCCGAGTTACAAGAGACCCATCTGAGCAGAGTTACCTGGCAGAGAGCAGCATCGGAGTGGAGCTACCCGACGGGGAGTGGTGCCTGAGCAGAGCTACCTGGCAGAGCACTGTCTAAATGGAGTTAATTGGCAGAGTGGCGTCCGAGCGGAGTTACCTGTCAGAGTGGCGTCGGTGGAGTTACCTGGCGGACAGTGGCGCCAGTGGAGTTACCTCGCAGAGAATGGTGTCTGACACGGTCTCGACAGGGAACAGCTGGTCGTGGTGACGCGGAATGAATTCGGTGTCGACGTTGCCGGCCGCAAACTCTGGGTGTGAGGCCAGGTCCAGCAGGAAGTTGATGTTGGTGTTCAGGCCGACGATCTATGGTACGAAGTAGGCAAACGAACACGGTGACAAAATTTACCCGCGTTACCGGTGCGCAGGGCAAGTAAATTATATTCCAGCCAAAGGATGAATACGTGCACAGTGAAATGACCTTATGTTTACATTTCAAAGGTAAAAGGAAACCAGATGGCAACAACGACACAGACGATCAAACGCGCAATGTACAAGCCACTGAGGTACATATTTAAAGACGTTTAACATTCATAAAATTAGCGTTTTACAAAACTTAAAGATAGCTCGTAAAGCAGATGGTGAGAAATTAACGACAGTATAAAATAAGATACCTACGTAAAATGATCCAACCACAAACATGTAGGAGCTGCCACACGCAGCGTATCACAGACACACCACAGGAGAGCACTGACCGCGTACTGAGCGAGGCAGCGTCTGAGTTTGCGCAGCGCCAGTTGCCTGTCCTCCGCCCAGACCACCAGTTTGGCGATCATGGGGTCGTAGTGGACGGACACCTCGTCCCCCTGGCGCACGCCTGTAGGAGCAGGGAGCGAAGCACCTCGTATGTTTGATAGCGATAACCTGGCGACGCTCAAACGTCCAAGTCACCTAAGCAACCTTGGAAGTGATGTGACAAAACCAGGCAGTAATGAAGAGCCTCAAATAAAAAAAGGCATAAATAGGGACAGTCGAAGAAACAAGTACCTCGCAATATAAATGACACCCCTGGGCTTTCTTACCCACATCTATCGTTCTGTACGGTAGCTATGCTGTCACGACCCTCCCCTTCTTCCACCCTCCAAAACAAAACACACTCCCTCCCCCAATACTACAGCGTCCCAATTTCTCCTCACATCGCGCTATTCTGCCCCTCTCCCTTTCACAACAGCGCACGGCCCCGCTTCTCCATCACGGGCAGCGCACACCACTCCCACTTCCGTCCCACCCTCTCGACCCCTCGCCCTCTCCCCGCCACATCCCGCCGCCCGGCGCCTCACCGGTCTCCACGCGCACGTGCTGGTCCTGCAGCGGCGCGCTGAGGTGCAGCAGCGGCCCGGCGCCGGGCAGGAAGCCGGCACGCGGGTCCTCGGCGTAGACGCGCGCCTCGAACGCGTGCCCCCGCCGCGGCACGTCCGGCTGCAGCAGCGGCAGCCGCTCCCCGGCCGCCACCTGGCGGCAGACGGCCGCCCACCGCCGGCCGTCAGCTCAGCAGAGGAACAGCACACACACACACACACCACAGACGGTGGCCGACAGCTCAGCGGAGGAGGAACAGCACACACACCAGAGACGGTGGCCGACAGCTCAGCGGAAGAGGAACAGCACACACACCAGAGACGGTGGCCGACAGATCAGAGGGAGGAGGAACAGCACACACACCAGGGTACATTCTATAGCGCAGCTCAGGCCTTGCGTCGCGTGCAGCCGTAATAACTGCTTCATTCCACACGGTGATACAGGTATGATCACAAAACGCACCAGCAGTTATGGTTGTGTTGCCAAAAGTATGCAATTAATCACAAATGTAACAGCAGAGCCAACAACATGGCACGTATGATTTCATCCCAAATTGGATCTACCTCAAAAAATTTCGAAATGTACGCAAGCAAGGTCAATCCAAACACTGGGTACCCAGAGTCTGGCATTCCTGAAGCCTGGCAATAACCTTATTCAGCCAATCCCACACCTTGTCGACTGTAACCTAAAACAGGGAAAAGGCAGCTAGCTTCTAACTTTCTAACACATCACACGATCAGTAAAGACGCGCGATGGCATCCGTGACATTGGGATGGGATGGGATGGGATGGGACACACCATATACTCAGTGCTCTATGAGCTACCTTTCCTCCTCCATCTCAAAGCCAATGCCGAAGACAAGCCCAAACAGCCGTACCCAATGGCTGGCGAAAATTTTGGCAAGGTCCTTGGAAGAACCATACTAGGACATCTAGAGCGTGACCCTAAAAGTGCTCCGTCATCCGTGCGGCCCAGCACCAGGTCCAGTTCGGGCTGTGCAAGACCAGCTCCGGCTCCATCCCCAGTCCGCCCAGCCAGTCCAGGCCGTCCCCAGCTCACCCGCAGCTGCCACTCGACCAGGTCGGTGTCGGTGATCATCTCCGTGACGGGGTGCTCCACCTGCAGCCGCGTGTTCATCTCCATGAAGTAGAACCGGTGCTGGGCGTCCACGATGAACTCCACCGTGCCGGCGCCCACGTAGCCGACGGCGCGCGCCGCGCGCACGGCCGCCTCCCCCAGCTCACGGCGCACCTCCTCCGACAGGCCCGGCTGCGGGCCGGGGCGAACGCAGCGGTCACGCCGGCGTTGCTGGCAGAGGGTTCACCGCGAGCTTTGGGTAAGAACGACTCAGCAGGCAGTAATGAAAGCTGTAGCCGGCTAAGGCTTGGCTTAACATAGCTTGGTTCGGTTGGCATTCAGACGCGCGCCATATTCGGCGAAACACGCCAGCTGTTTCATCCAATACCGCTGACACGGTATTCTGCCAGCTATATCGCCCCATGGTGCGCAATGGGCTGTTAATGACGTGAAAACAGACGGCACGTAAGCGGAAAATAGCTACGGATGGCAAAAACCGACTCAGCCAAACAGCTGTGGGAAGTCCCAGACTGCGAGTGCGAGTCTCGGTTCCATTCAGGTCACACTCCTAATGACATGAGTTTCGTCCACAGGCCGTGCGGCGTCCGCCACTGACCGCTGGGGCCTCCTCGATGATCTTCTGGTGTCGCCGCTGGACGCTGCAGTCCCTCTCGTGCAGGTACACGTAGTTCCCGAGCTGGTCCCCGAACACCTGCACTTCCACGTGGCGCGGGTCCACCACAAACTTCTCGATCAGCATCACCTGGCGGCGCCGAGGGAGGTACGTGGAATCACAGTCGGGCCGAGAGGCCTGTCAGTAGGGGGGGGGGGCAGCTTCACTGCTCAAGCTGAGATAATATAAATAGAAGACACTGCCACAGCATTACGATCACACAACTTACCTGCGACAGGATGTATCAATTAATAATATGTGGCAATGACATCACCGTCAACGAGCACAGTCCAGACACACCAATCTCAAGTTGCAGGCATGATGCAGAAAACATCACAACCCCGATCAGGTCATCGCCAACGAGTGAGATCTCCCGACAGCGGCATGATCGCATGACGGGGTGGTACAAGTGGGAAGCAGTCATAGCATCCGAACATTACAGTAAAGATCGTTTCTGACCAGGAGTGGCCGACTGACCTGGTCACCGAACGACTTCATCGCCTCACGGCGCGCCGACTCCAGCTGGGCGTGAAATTCGTCACGACTAGCGGCGATCCGCATACCCTGGACCGCACGGAACACGGGACGATATACAACGGCAGAAATAATGACCTGGCTAAGACACAACGCATGGAAATATACAGCGGTGGAGATACCCATCGACCGCAGAGATAAAGCAGATATCAATGCTTTGTCCAAATATCCTGAACTACACATAACACAAGGCGGTATACAATGGTGAAATGAGTAATAACCTGGCGAAGATATCACACACAATAACAATCCAAACACACATTCACTTAGAGATACAAAAGAGGTCAGCAGAAAGAAGCATACAATGACAGTAAGTAAGAAGCTGGCACAAAGGAACAGAAAGCGTAACATCAGCATAGCCCTGTCTTCAAGTATGTCCTTATTGAGAGTGATTTCAAAGTCTGACCAGCTAAGGCCCAGCACAACCACGTCGAAGCAGAACAGCAGAATACTGAGCTCACCTTGCCGCCGCCGCCCATCACGGCCTTGATCATGATCGGAAAGCCGATCTTCTCCGCCTCCTCCAGCAGCCGCTGGTCCGACTGATCGTCGCCATGGTAACCGCCGATCACGGGCACACCGGCCTCCGCCATAATCTTCTTCGACGTGCTGAAGTCCGTAGGTTTTAGTTCAGCCAGAGTATGATATGCATGTATGTATGTACGATATGCATGTGTGATTGTCTGCCTTGATCGACTCCCCCAATGGACGGCAGGTGATTGCCCTATGTGCTTCAACATGCTATTAACGTGGTTGTTTTTGAACATGTATTACTCTATCACGTGCTCTCCTCATTTTATTATGTGAACAATTTCTGAATTGATTTAAATGCATTTTGGCAAATGTGCATTTAACAAATCCATTTGAAAGAACTTCTTATCAACAGTCAAGTCAGCCCCTGAGTATAAATTTAATACATTTTTTGTCATGTGTAGAGCTCCTTGTGTCAACATCAGATCAATCTGCACCAAAGCAATTCACAGAAAAGCGCCCGTTACCTGCACAAGTGAGAACAAATGCGCCCGGCATGTGCACTCTGATGGATTGCAGGCACATCCTTGCAAAATTAAGCTTAAAACCAGATCACCACAGAACTAAAACCAGCACATCAATAGCATTTTTAACGCGTATTCCTCCACGTCGAACTCATCGGGACGGCCCAGTATCCCATCCCCGCCAAGCATCGTTCTGCAACCAAGCGTGGGCGCCGTCCGGCGCCGGACCGATTTCTGCTTCACCGAAAGGAAAACACGCCAGCCGCCGTCACCTCTTGATGCCCATGTCGCGGATGGCCGTGGCCGGCGGGCCGACGAACGCAACGCCGGCCGCCTGGCACGCCTGGGCGAACTCGGCGTTCTCCGAGAGGAAGCCGTAGCCGGGGTGGACGGCCTGGGCGCCGGTGCGCCGCGCCACCGCCAGGATCCGGTCGCCGCGCAGGTACGACTCCTGGGAGGCGGCCGCGCCGATGTGGTGCGCCTCGTCCGCCTGCGGCCGCACCACTCATGAAACTTTTGTCGCATGTCACATGCACACACACAGACTTTTGTCAAATGGATATGAAGTGCCGCACAGGCATCATCTTGGGGAAGGGGACCCCAAACCATCGTGGGTGCCCACTTCATATGGTCCCATTTTAAACTCGCAAAGTTTGTGAGCGCCCAAACAATATCGGGGATGCCAAGGCAGCCATAAAAACACCGAAAGCAACACCCGAGGGTCACATGGTGGTCAACAAACGTCTCAGACAGAAACGGGATCCATACGGTACGCCTCGTTCGCCTGCGGCCACAAGGCCGTCACCACACGTCCAAGGCAGAAACGGGGCCACCGGAGGCTCGAGGGAACAGTACCATTCTTTTTTTCCCGTACTTCTGTAGAGGCTGGTTATCTCCAATCCGGGAAACGAACACTAATGAGCTGGGCAATGGGGTGCTGGGCAGATCAACGCGCCCACATTTCTTTGATGCTATGATGGACATGACGTGATCAGCCTGTCTTCAGCACACACCTTCCCACAGGCCAACAAACTGCAAGACAATCTTTCCAGTATCCACTTGCTACTACACCAAATCTCCCGAGCCTTCGCCGGCAGTGCAGACGGCCTATCAGCGGGCCACTGCGTCCCGACACGCACCATGGCGACGTGCAGCGCGCGCCGGTCGGCCTCCGAGTACACGGCCACGGTGCGCACGCCGAGGCGGCGCGCCGTGCGGATGATGCGGCACGCGATCTCGCCTCGGTTGGCGATCAGGACCTTGTCGATGGTCCGTGGGGCGCTGCCCTGGTGGTAGCAGCGCGCTGCCAGGCGCCGCAGCCTGCAAACAAGGCCAGAGAGCCAAGTGTCATGCAGCGTTGGGTAGTAGATGGCATGCTTGGGGAATCTTGATCCAGCTGTTCCAAATTCAATGGTGTTCTGAAAACCACTATTTCCATGCAGAATACAAAAACTATCCTACTGGTATTGTGAAGCTAGATATCATCAAGTACTGTTCAATAAATCAGTTATTATTCACTGAATGAAAATGGAAATGCACCATGAAAAAGTCATTAAAACACCGTATTTTTGGGCAAAGATCTCTGGGTAATCATAGGAAGTATGTGGAGGGTATGTGTTCTGTCTCCAGCCAGAAATTACTCACATGAGATTTCCTTGGAAGTACCTGGACATCATTTGCAGGACACAGTGTATTTCTTGTCTTCCTTGGGTGGCTTTATGCCCAGCCTAAATCACTTCCAAATGGCCTTGGAGGACCTGAGATGCAGGAAAAGCAAAACAAAAGCTGAGCTGGGTACAAAACATACAAAAAAGGCACTTCCAGAACAATTAGGAGCCTAGGAATCCTAGCAATGCTCCCAATTACCAGTACCAACACACAGCCATGCTGGTATGGCTGTTGCATGACATGAAGAAAGTCATAGTATTCCAAGTGCAGCCAACCTTTGGATTGGAACCAGCTATTCTGCAAGTGTATTTAGGTCTTGTTTAATGTTCTTTTTCTAGTCCAAATAGTGCCTTATTGTATGCCAAGTGCACATTTTTTTTACAGCACAAATTTTCTACCTTTCACACTTGTGCAAAATAAGGGTTGTACAGCACACTTCCATTTGTTGATAATACTGCAACACTGTGCAACTTCCTGAGCACCTGAAGGCACTCCAACCAAGACAGGGCCAAGTGCTAAAAGCATATCTAGGGAATGAGAAAGGCACATCTCTCCTGAATACAAGGAAAACTACATTTTTTAGAGCTTTTGTGTTTTTCTATGTCATATACAAATGAAGTAAAAGGAGAGTCAAGGTACAAGGCTTGTTATGAATAGCCTGGTGGGAAAAGGTACTTCTGGAACCACATGATCCAAAGAGGATCCCCTAGACATCACAGGCAACCTATCACTGTACAAAATGGATTGTAGGAGCCAGGCTGCAAGCACCATGATTAAAAAATAGCTTCACTGGTTCTATGAGGGATGGATAATTTTAGCTCAATGCATCAAGGACCATAATTATAAGAAATGCATTACTGGATGTGTATTTTGAGGGATGTTGATTTCTGTAAATGACTGGTGGCCGAGCAGAGGGCCAGACAACCTAACCTCCCCAAATGTGTGTTTCTCAACAGATTTAGCCCACTTTACTTTGACAAAGGATATCTATATGGTTTTTTCCTATTCACCAAAGAAAAATTGCATTTGTCCTCATGTATATAGATATATCTCTACATAGAAGATAGAAAGATAGACATATACATCACTTTAAAATTAATTCTTTTGAAGGTGTTGTTTTCATTACTTTTACTTATTTCCCATTAAAACTGGTGGAAAATTTGGGAGGGGGCAAACCAACACTGGGTGGGCCCAAATCAACAGTGAGTGGGCCAGGGCCTTCTCAAAAGAATACTAATCAACACTCTGCATTTCTGAGAATGCAAAGGTTGTATCAGACTGATGAATACTATGAGTGTCAAGATGCAAGACTTGACAAATAATACTTCCTTATTCAGTGCATCAATAAGAAAACCTTCCAAAACTGTGCTTTTGCATATGTATGTATGTATGTATTGAAGATATCCAGGCAGAGGCTATTCTGCCCTCTTGTCAGGACTACAAAAATTATGATATACAATCTCTAGCCAGATGAAGTAAAAAGCACTGGTTTGAACACAAATGGCAGCCACAATGTCAAATGTTCCAAGTGTTTTAAAAATGATATGAGTGAGGTGGTATTCCAGGCTATGCTACTGAAGGCAGGCAGTTCCAAGCCACTGCAGCTCTGCAGAAGAGCCACTGGGTCACCACCAGGGGCATGCAAGACAGATGTATGGCACCTGTGCCAACAGCAACCCACGGGTGCGGCAGGGCAGCAGACCTGGGCATGCGTGGGAAAGGTATGGCGAAAGAGCATGTGGGGGAACCCAAGGCATTGTAGATCTTCAGGAGGTCACATGTTCTGACCAGGTCCTCTACATGACTCCATCCCAAGGTTTCCAGAGGTGGGGATAATGTGGTCCACGTGTCACCCAGGTCACCAACCTTGCAGCAAAGTTCATCACTTTTTGCATTCTGCTCAGTCCACAATCCAGTGGTACAGCAAAGGATGTAAGGGAAGATGTGGGAGTGGACCAGGGGCTTTGTGATGTGGGGGTGAAGTAGAAATGAATTTTGAATGATGACACAAGCATGCTACTACAACACTGAACAATGGTGAATGTGCTTTTCCCAAGTAAGATGTTAGTCAATGACTACACCAAGTAACTTTACAGACTTTTCTGTAATCATGACAAAACCCAAAATGTTGATATGAAGATTTTTCATCTTTTTTTATGGAGACTGGTGCCAAAGAGCATGAAGCCCATTTTTCCTGGGTTCATTTTTAGACTGTTGGACTGAAACAAGCCTTGAAGACATAAGATCAAATCTATGATTCTGGGCCATGATAGATTGTGGGTGCCAGGAGCAGCATGGTCAAGAAGCATGTCATTGGCACAGGAAAGGAGTTGGCCATAAGGAAACCGGAGAGGTAGTTGGTGAGGATTAGACATAGGATTTGGCCAACAATGGATCCCTGGACCACTCCACAGGACAAGTGTAAGGTAGCCAAACCACCAGCAGCCACCTGCCTCCAGCCACTCAGGTAACTGGCAAACCAGTCTGACTCAGTACCACTTCAGCTTGTTCAGAAGAGTGCATTAGAAGTACAAAGAACAAAAGGCATGAGGAGTACATGAAAGGTCATTTCCACCATACATCATTTGGAAGCACATGTTTTGTTCCCAAAGGTCAAAATGACCCAGTTTTTCTCACTATATCAAACTCATGGAGTGACTGGTGTGTCAAATCCACAGAGTGCACTGGTTACATAAGGTGAAATGTATGCATCACATCATTGCATGTGTTGGACCTCATCAGTTCTAAACTTCATGCTACAATAATTGGTTGCTTTGCGTCCCATTCAACAAAGGGATGGGATAACTCAAAGGCAAACCAGACCACACACAAAGACATGGACTCACTACCATTGCCTTACTCCCAGTACATCAAATTATCGTATGGGCTGTGGTTAGATGTATAGCTGCTGATATGGCAGCTGGCAGTAACAATTTAAAAAAATTCCTAACATTTACGCTACAGTGTTATACTCAAAGAAATGTCCCAAAAATGTTCCTTGCCATACGAAAGGAACATAAAGATCCCGACTTCCTTGGACTCCTGACTTCCTCAATGTCCCATACCCTGAGTACGACTCCCCAGTTCACCGTACCGTGATGACTGATAAAACTAAACCGAAATCCAATGGATAGACGCGTGAGGCGTGAAGTATGTACACCAAAATCCCAGTTTTCATAGCAGAAGAAAAGTTTGGAAATGGAAACAATTTGGAAGCTCTTCTCGAGGCTATTTTCATCCTTTTATCAGCCGGAATCGTGTTCATTGAATGCGGCGAATTCCGCTTATCACATTATCACTTGAGAGAGTACTGGAGCAGTGCGGTGAGGAGGGGGCGTGGGCCTCACAGACACGGTCTTAAACATTTGTAAGTCATTTTTCGTGTTTCTTGGCCTGTCATGTCCTGCTTATCCGTGAGGGCCGTATTATTTTAAAGGCAGGCGAGATCAGTGTCGTGGCTGTAGGGGCGTTTTATCCCATGTTTGAAATGAGGCGTGTTCGCGTACTTCCCGCACATAGCTCATCCTAGCCTGTAAAATTAGTTAAAACCTTGACTTGTTGTTACACAGTCCACAGAACCATAAGCTACTGGAATGACACTGGTCCCTAACACGATGCAGCAAGCTGGAATGAAAAGCCAATCAAGTCACTGGAAGGATGGGGATTCCCCATTTAACTGGAATTAGGGGTCTGAAGGTTCCCACCCTCCATTGCTTTTGTGGTGACCAATAGACTGAACTGTTCTGATCTTTGGTGAGTTGGATTCTCAATAAGCTGGTGAGACTTCTGTATTTTATGATATTGAAGGCTGTGCATCTGGTATGAGCAGGGCAAAGCATCCACTTCTAAGTCAGGGTGTGACATTACCAGGTTCCCATCAGGGAACTGACAGGCCAAATTGAATTGATCTGGCCTCTAAGTACAGGTGCTGGTTATTGTTCATGTAAGCAGTGGTTTCAACACTGAATCTTGTTCCTGTAAGATGAAGACTTTAGGTTGATGATGATTATTGGATAATTGATTGTGACATCAGTAAATGTTGATTAGTTGGCTAGTCACATCATTAGTAGTTAGATGTAGGGGTGGTACATTAGTATTTGCAACAATGATTAGCAATATGCTTTTCAGTTCTTTTAAAGGATTGCCATTTATTCTTGCATTGGAATTTTTATAGGGGTTTTCCTCTCTAGTTGGTTATTTTCCTTGGACATTTTATTGCCATTTATTGACATATTGAAACTCTTAATTGTGTTTCTGTTGTTGTCACATGGTACATTTTTGTTTCATTTCTCATGTTTTTTTTTTTTTTGCTTTCTCAAGTTTTCTTTTCTTCAGAGTATGTTTATTGTTTCTTGAACATTCCATTGTTATTTTTTGCATTCTCAGTGTCCTTTATTTGTATATATTTATTTGCTAAAATAGTTATTTACTTGCCATATTCATTATTTCTGCATTCCTGCATTTTTCTTTTCCTTTTTTCTTTTTTGTTAAAATATGTATCATATAATTGTTTTCATATTTTTCTATTCATGCTCTTCATTTTTTTTTTACTATTTGAATGTGTTTGTTCCATTCCATTTTTTTACTGCATTTACTGTTTTTCATAAGGTTGCATTGTAAAAATGCACCCCTTTTGCACATCAGTATCACTCAATCCAAAATGATGATGTGGTGACCAATCTCTTCTTTAAATGGGACAGCCTTTCAAGGCCTGAGGAGTGGCATAATGTGGTGACCTAGACATGACCTGGTAGTATTTTATTGAGGTGCAGAAATGGTGTGTAGATGCTGTTGTAAATTGTAGCTCCTTCTTCATGCTGTTTGTCCCCTGACAGTCTCAAAAAAAATCCTCATGGGAATGGTACCTGCCCCCCCCCCCTGCCCCATCCAACAACAGCTAAGCAAGCCTGTTTGTTCTTACTCACCATGCTTCAGAAGGTGAAGAGCAAAATTTATGAGGCATACCATCTGTATTTATTCAGGTATTTTTACCATTTTGTGGCAAAAAAAACACTGTAAAAGCTCCATAAAATAAATGGTAAAAATGCTCCAAATGCATCTACACCAGATGCAGTGCATTCAGGTTCATATCCTTCAAGTGCTTCAGTGCTCTGGAATCCCAAAATATTTCAGACACAATTTTGGTTCTTTTTTAAGTCCAACCAGATCTTATAACAAGTAATACTGAGCCAACTTACTTTCATGGTAAGGGTACTAAGTTATGTTATGTGTCAAAAAGCTGTTCAACAGCAAAGCCATTATCATTCCCAAAGCACCTGGAGAGTGAAACAAAAACAATCATGCACATCCGTGTGCAAGATATGGCAGGTATTGGTGAGAGCTCATCACAGAAGAGTGGAGATAGGATGGATTGACAGCTGATTAATTGATTGATTTGGGACAATTTTTGAAAATCTGGGATGTTTTTTCCATTGAAACATTTTATTGTGTGTTGGGGCCAGCAGGTTGGAACAGGATTTTCCAAAATAAATGGCATTACACAAACATGATATGTTGCAAGCTTTTTTTAACTGGGGTAGCTCAGTGCTTTGGGGTCAGCATGTTGGGCCAGGACACACAGCTGTTGTGATGTTCCAGAGAAAAACATCATTGAACCAAGCAGGAATTGTCAGTCCATCTTGGTGATTCCTTTCTATAGAGAAAATACACTACATGCCATGGGTGATTTCCTTCTGTAGAGAGAATATGTTACATTGTCACTGCCAATGACAGTTAATGTAGCCATAATTCACTCAGAATAGTCAATTCATTATGATATCAGTGAGGAAGGATTGTGGGAAAGATTATAAAAATATATTTCCATCCACAATGCAGCCTTTTTTTTAGAAAACAGTTGTTTAATTTTGCCTCCAGTCCCCAAGAAAGGATTGCAAGTCCTGAAGTCAAAATCCTGATGGTCCCTTGGCAGTAGGAAATCAAGCCAGAAATGTTCAAATGTGTTATGCTGAAGAAAAATAAATGGCCATGTGTGTATCACCAGGAATGAGTGAAAACTGCTAACGTGTTTTCAGCACCATCTGTGGAGAGAATGTGTATGTTGTCAGTACTGTGGACTTTTCAGTGAAGAGTAGTCAAAAAAGAGACAGATGGACACACTGTCATGAAGCTCAACCTAAGGCCATTATGCATTCCATTTCCTACACTTTTCTGAGTTAGGATATAAAAGTGAAAAATTTATGCTTAATGGGTTTAAACAAATTTGTTCCAACTCATAAAAAAACAAAAACCAGATTTGGACTCAGGGTATTAAATTGTGTTTGTGGACATCTAGGTACAAAGTTTTTGTAAAAATGTGTGCCTAAGTTCTGCTTATAAATGCCTTCTTAGTGTATTTGAAAAAAGCACTTGTGCCTAAGTGCCTTCATTTGGCCAAGGAGAATGTTCTGTGCTTTATTAAATGGAAAATATGGCAGCTCAGAATGAAAAATTGTTCCAGATTGGGTGTCATTGCCCACCCAAAACTAGGTGGCCTGGAATATTAGCATCTTGTGAAGTTAATTGGCATAGCTGTATAAATACTATCAAATTTGACAAGAAATATATCATATTTATATTGCTTCAGCACTTTTTTATGTTGCTTATTTCTTAAGGCCATGTAAAGCAGTTTATCATATGGTTTGTTATGGTGTTCTTTTGGCCTGTTTGTGCTGCTTTAAGGCAACAGCAAACAACTGATGAAAGGACTGTGATATTTTGTAAGGTCGGACTCAGGGTTACACCTGTGAAGTCCACTCATAGGCTGGCTGAAAGCTTTTGGGTTTTGTGTGGCTTAAGGCAGCATTTTCGTCAAACCTGCAACAGTTAGCATGAGCGGGCACCAGAATAACCCTGGTGTCAAAAGCACCAATGAGGCTTTATGACCTGGTAACCACGTCGATTTCACCAGGTTGATCGGTGCACCAGCGAGGACCCACCATGACGTTCGGCTTCGTGACATGCGGCCCGAACGAGGCCCTGGTCATCTCTGGCTGCTGCTACTCCAAGCCGCTGCTGGTGCCCGGCGGGCGCACCTTCGTGTGGGGCTTCCTGCAGAAGTGCCAGCGCATCTCGCTGAACACGATGACGCTGCAGGTCGAGTCGCAGCGCGTCTACACCAGCCAAGGCGTGCCCATCTCGGTCACCGGGATCGCCCAGGTCAAGGTGCAGGGCCAGAACGAGGAGATGCTGCTGGCCGCCTGCGAGCAGTTCCTGGGCAAGAGCGAGGACGAGGTGCGCCAGGTGGCGCTGGAGACACTCGAGGGCCACCAGCGCGCCATCATGGGCGGCATGACCGTCGAGGAGATCTACAAGGACCGCAAGAAGTTCAGCGAGCAGGTGTTCCACGTGGCGTCGTCCGACCTCATCAACATGGGCATCACGGTCGTGTCGTACACGCTGAAGGACGTGCGCGACGAGGAGGGCTATCTGAGGGCGCTCGGCATGGCGCGCACGGCCGAGGTGAAGCGTGACGCCAAGATCGGCGAGGCCGAGGCCAAGCGCGACGCCGCCATCAACGAGGCGATCGCGGAGGAGGAGCGCATGGCATCCCGGCTGCTGAACGACGTCGAGATCGCCAAGGCGCAGCGGGACTTCCAGCTGAAGAAGGCGGCGTACGACATGGAGGTGGAGACGAAGCGCGCCGAGGCCGAGATGGCGTACCAGCTGCAGGCGGCCAAGTCGCGCCAGCGCATCAAGGAAGAGGCGATCCAGGTGCAGGTGGTGGAGCGCTCGCAGCAGATCCAGGTGATGGACCAGGAGATCCAGCGACGCGAGAAGGAGTTGGAGGCCAAGGTGCGCCAGCCGGCCGCCGCCGAGAAGTACAAGATGGAGCGGCTGGCCGAGGCCAACCGCAACCGGATGGTGATGGAGGCGCAGGCCAAGGCCGAGGCCGTCACGCTGAAGGGCCAGGCGGAGGCGTTCGCCATTGAGGCGCGCGCCAAGGCCGAGGCTGAGCAGATGGCCAAGAAGGCGGACGCCTGGCGCGAATACAAGGAGGCGGCCATCGTCGACATGATGCTGGAGGCGCTGCCGAAGGTGGCGGCCGAGGTGGCCGCGCCGCTGACGCAGACGCAGAAGATCAAGATGGTCGCCGGCGGCAGCGGCGAGGTCGGCGTGGCCAAGCTGACGCGCGAGGTACTCGCCGTGGTGGCCGAGGTGCCCAACATGGTCAGCAACATGACCGGCGTCGACATCAGGAAGGGCGGCACCGCCTAGGCTGCGGCTGACGGCTGCCGCGCGCCGGAGGGGGCGGCGGTCAGCCCGTCTGGCGCACGGCGGCCATGATACGGGGGAGCGCGGCCTCCTGGCCAGAGCCATCGGTCAAGATTCGTCAGGAAGAAAAATCGCCAAACGCGAGACAGCATCGGAGCTGGATCGCAGGGGCACAGTTCTTCGGTAGAGCGTAAGGCTTAGATATTCACGGAAATGGCCAGAGGATGAAAAGCTCGGGGTTATACGTCAATTTGGATTACCTTTGAGAAAAAATGTATTTTGAGGTAAGAGTTTTGCCGACGCTGCCTTGCTGCCTTGTCGAGACGATGCTTCTGGCATCGTCGTAACTTAGTGTTAGAAGAGGTGACGACGACCTCCCTGAAATAGTTATAGAGGTGCATTGTTTTTTTACTGGTTTATTTTGTGACTGTGCCTGGCCTGGGCCTAGACTAACCAAGTCCCTTGAATGCGAGGGTTTATTAAAGTGCATGATTTTCACACTCCTGAATATGTTTAATCGTTATCAGTAGTTCAGTTAGAACCGGGTTTACCAGTGAGCAACGGACGACCCACGCAGAGGCGCGCGTGTAATAATCGGGCGACAGCAATGTATCGGGTTTACCTCACTCCCACACCATCAATCTCTGAATTAGATCTTTCTGAAAAGCGGGTAGCAGCTCCCGACTGCTCCCTTCCCCCCCCCCCAATCTGCCACCTCGCAGTGCGAGAGATTGTCTCATTGGGCCATTTGATCTATGCCAGGAACCTCATCGGCCATGTTGTTCCATATAATGCGTGAGATGTATTTGTTCTTCTCGAGGGTGGGCGCCGAATGACCCTGCAGTCGGTGCGCCCCTAAGCCCCAATAACCAACCAACCTTCTCGAGCTGGTGTTATTTGGGATTGTCAAACCTTTATCCGGCTCGCATGCTTTGTGTGGTGTTCACGTGCGTCACGTGTTTTTCTCTGATATGTGTTTGATCATGTCACGTGCTCTCTCCTGGATCATGCATTTGAAAGGGCGGACAGAGCCGTCGAGTGTTTTTCTCAACTGCCACCTGTCACATTTCCTCTTTCTCTTTCTCGGACTTTGTCGCCTTAGGTCAGTATGATTTGTTTGGTTGCCGCCGGTACCTGACATGTAGTCGCATTTGTGTCGTATCTCGTGCACCATTGTACGTCTTACAGTTAAGGGGATTTGCGTTCGCCCGTTTGATAGATATTAGCTGCACAGGGCCCGAAAGTGGATCATTGATTTTTGATGCATTAATTTGCGGGTATGTGCGAACAGCGTTTTTGTGTCGATGCGCAGCTGTGTGGGTTGCTTGCTTCAGTTTCGTCGATACTATTTTGGCCGTGAGTAGGGAGTCTGGCCGGCATGTATTCGTCCGTAAACCGGCTGGGCAAGTCGTTTACGATTTTGCCTGATCGTGAATGTGGCTGTCGATGTACGCGCTCGATCGCTTCGGCCTCATCGCAAATATAAACAATAAAGCAATTTGCAGCACCAAGATGGCCTGTGGTTTTGCTTCAATGCGGATTGACTGTTGCTTTTGTTTTGAATATTTCAGCATAATTTCATTGCAAGACTGGAAGTTGTTAAGCATGCAGACATTGCGGCGCCATGCACGCGAGAGGCTCATTCATGCTTTGAATGGTGCCCAGCCCTGTCGTACCAGATGCTTCTTCGAAGAAACTACCGGCATTGCTGTGGAGTTTCTCTGAAGGAGCGAATTACGTCAACGATGCTGCTGACCTAAAATGCGACGTCAGCCGGCCCGTGTTAGGTTTGCGCGAGTGACGGAACAGCGTTGGTCCGTCAGACAGATTGAAATAAAAAGCGTGTCTCTTGAACTGCATTAAACATCGAGACATCCAGAAATGAAAGAAGCATTTCCTGGAGCTTAGGTTGAGGGACGTTCGAACGGGGGGCAGCTGCCCCTCCCCAGCTTAAGGCAACCGTAACCCTGTGGTGTGGCATAGAAAGAAACGAAGCGAAAATCATAGAAAAATATAGAAAGGAACGAGGCAAAAATCGCGTTTGCCTCCCATGTCCACAGATGTCACACCGTTCCTGCTTAGCATGACTGAAATGACGCACAATGAGCAAACGCGAAAATCCGAAAGCATCTATTCCACGCGGCATCTGGCCAGGGAACCGCAAGTGGAAGGTTGCCATGTGACATTGTTTGGCATTTGACTGAGACAACGTGATGCATTAGGCACGGACGGAGTAGCCATGCGATGGCATGAGCCCATGCCTCTTCCTTTAGAGCTGAAATGTAAGGTTTTTTTACGCATATAAATCAAAATAAACAAAAAAATCCAAAACTTGAAATAAAAGTAGCCCAAATCCAAGGCGTTTTCAGTTATGAAGGGAGTTGCTTGTCCCTCTTGGCGAAATCCTTGGTACACCTATGGCCTTGGGTATCATCTAGTTGCAACTTTGGCTTGTCTGAGTCCTTTCGTAATCTGGATAGATCAGAAGCATTGAGATTTACGGGAAGAACCAGGGGCGCAGCCAAGAGAAGGTCCAAGGGGCCTGGGCCCCCTCAGGCCTGCATTTTTGTGAAAACCATTGCACATTGTCTTCCTGGCAGGCGATTTCCGTGCGATTTCGGTTCACTCTGAGCTCCGCCCCTCCCCCCCAAGAAATCCTGGCTGTGCTCCTGGGCAGAACGATACCGTTTCTACACTTACGACTGCATAAAACTGCCGACACAGATGTTGCTGTAGTGGGGTCAACAGGCACGCATGTATATACATGTCTAAAGCAGAAATTGTTTTAAAAGGGCCCGTTTTCTTCAGAGCAACTATCACTTCTATGTAATTTCTTCTCACTTTACATTTTAGAGGCTCTTACTGAAAGAAGAATATCTTCGTCGCGTGTCCGGCAAACAGCTGGTTTGTTTACGTTTCCACATCGGCTTCATGAGCTTCAGGGCGGCGCCTGGCGCAGTCCTAGGCGATTCCATATGACATATCTTTAGTCTCCTTTACTAGCATTTCTTGGAAAAATGTTCAGAAACTTGAGGAAAAAAATAACGGAAGAGGTTGGGCAATTGCCTGTTCAACAGCTCTCGCAGGTACAGTTCAGGGAAGGTGGCAGGCCGATGTCATTTTGGCTTTTAGAATCAGTGATGTAGTCTTGGATGCACTCAAACAAGTGTTTAGAAATCACATTCCTTTATTCACCATTTCATCACAGTGCATTTTAAAGATAATTTTTCTTTGCTTAACTTTTTCTCACTGGTTGTTAGCTTCCTGGCTGTGTAATGATTCTCTTGTGGGAATTCTTAGAGTGAAGGCATTGCATGTATAATGCTTGCATTGTAAGTATCTTTCAACAAATTAAGTATTGAGTCAGGATTCAGCATTGAATAATAGGCATTAGAAAACTTGTGTGAAATGAAACAGAAGGCAGAGCTGGGCTAGACTTCTTCTTTTATGATTTAAGATTGGTGACTTCAAAATGAAAAATGGGAGCAGGACCAATGTACTATGTACCAATGTATTATGTACCAGGGCCAGTATTGAGAGCATTGCATGCAGGATGCATGTGCAATTACTTGTATGGCTACAGTATGAGCTCAGGCTTCAAAAACATCTCATTGCTATTCTGGGATGGACATTGGCTTGATAATCTTGATTTGTGAAAACCATGGAAACCATCATTAAGCACCATTATGATGGAGGAAATGGATGCACATGCAGGACCAGACTCTTTTTGTCAATTTGAGAACAAAATAAAGAATTTTACCCAGTCTCATAAATATTGGGAACAAACTGTTCTATGGTCTGAAAACTTTGAAGAGTACCCAAAGTTCTAAGGTAATCCTTTAGAAGTGCATGCCATAAACCAAGCACACTGGATGACACATATACGGCGTGCATGGCAAAAGGAGACGTCAGCTGTTGCAAGAAACAACAACATAATACACTGGAGCTCCAGGTTGTGGATCACCTACTATTCACTAACCTAACCTAACCTAACCTAACCTTACCTAACCTAACCTAACCTAACCTAACCTGCTGTGTAAAACAAGAGCGAATAGTAGGTGATCTAGGACCCTGGAGCTCCAGTGCATAATGTTGTTGTTTCTTGCAACAGCTGACATCTCCTTTTGCCACGTGCGCCGTATATGTGTCATCCATTGTGCTTGGTTTATGGCGTGCACTTCTAAAGGATTGCCAGTTCTAATCTTGAGGTGGGGTAAATTAAGTTTGGGATATAGAATGTTGACCACATCTGGATGCTGTGAGATACACTATTTGAAACAGCAGTTTTTTCTGCATTAGGGCCCTGTTAGATTATTTCCTAATTTATTGTAATGTATCAGTCCATTGTGAGCTTCTGTGGTTTATCTGTTGTTTTTTGTTCAGCCTTTTTCTGGTGCCTTTTACAATATATGCTGCCATGTGCTCCTTAAACTGATTCATTATTTTATATTTTGCATTGGAAAAATGTCATCTGCATACATTTCTTGGCTAACAAATATTAGGGATGAAATGTTGTTTTGAGGTATGCAAGGCTTGCAAATAGGGTTTGCAAGTGGGTTGTGTGATGTAACTTTAGTTCAGCTGGAAGTCAAGTAATCAGCTTCAGCCATCATTGTAAATGTGTACTGAGAAGGGTGGGGCAGTTAATTAGGGTACATTAGAAAGGTTATTTTGTGGTGAAATATCATATGTTGGGTATTGTTAAGGGAAGTTGAACTTCATATGCCTATTTTATGGTTAATTAAAGAGAAAATCTTGGTGTAGTCCATGGGATGTTGGTAAATGCCCAATTGGCAATGAGCTTGTGCCAGCCAAGGTATGGATCAGACTGACATGTACTTGGCAGCTGCCATCACACAGATCAGATGGAGCTGGGGTCAGGGGCAGCCAGCTGAGCCTGACCGGGTCCACAGCCTCGGCACCCAGGCCTCAGGCAGAGGTGGGTGTTGGCCCTGATTTCAGCCACACCAGGTTCTTGGAATCTGAGAACAAAGGACAACAAAGCCAAAATGCCATAGCATATAGGATATCTTTATTTTTATTTATGTAGGCATATAGCATATCTTTGTACACACCTGATTGCTCATAGTTACACAGTTAATAATACAGTGAAGATTGCATTCCATGCTGACTGTCATGACTCAAGGTATATGTAGTCTATTTTCAAACAGAATTGCCACTTTGTTTTCATTGCCTGCTTTCTTTTACCACTCAGGCTTGTGATCTTTGTAATGTCACCTGTGCTTTGCTTAAGGTAGAACTTCTGTTCACATATGCACTATACATTCTGCATGTGTTAATTGCATTATTCATGCATGATGTGTGAAATAATGTTGCCAGGTCTGATGTTTCATGTATGTCATGGAAACCTGTCTGTGTTATGGGCAATAATACTTCTGTATTTGACCTTTTTGCTTGTGCCTCAAGGAGTCATTGTCTACACTTGTTTCAGTCTTTTATTTTTCATTTTTTGTATGTACATGCCCTGGTGTGTGCAGTGCACTGAGTTTGTGAGACGTGAACTTAGAAATGCATTCTGCGTTTCAGTTGCTTTCTGGAAATGGGGCAAGTTCTAGTCAAACTGCAGACATAAGTGCATTCAGTCTGGATGATGATGATGGTAAGAGCAAGGGATAAATGCAAACTTTTGCAGTGTGGCTCCAAGAAGTGTGGCAGTATCATTGATGACATGTAAATCAATGAGATATTGATGTTGAGTTGAGAGATGTCAGTAAGATGTTGATGTCATGAAGACCAATGAGAATGATCACAATAGGAGAATGAGAGGAAACATATGCAAGTGTCAAATGTTCAGACACTAAATGTTCACCAGACCAGGACCTCATTTGGCTGGTGGTCTACTACCTCTTAGCTGATCCCTTGTTCCTTTGATCCTTTAATCTGTCTGCACTAGTCCTGTGGCCACATCTGAGCCAACTGTCCTCTGACCCCAGCCTCATCCCCTGACCTCACCTGGGCCCACCTTCTTCCTTTAGTTTTTGAGCCTTCCTTGAGCCTTCCCCACTGTTCATCTGACCTATGAGCCTGTTCCTGCTGCTGACGTGATGTCCTCTGAACCAGCCCCACTGCTCCTGCGACCTCGTCGGAGCCTGTTGTCAATGCTGATGTGACCTTTGGGTATACTGCCACTGTTGCTGTAACCTCGGAGCCTGCCTCATGCTCCTGTGACATCCTGTGGGCCAACCTCCTTCTCTGCTGACCTTCTCTGAACTTGCTCCCTTTGCTTCTGTGACCTTCTCTGAACCTCCTCCCACTATTCCTCTGACCTCTTCTTAGCCTGGTCCTGCTACTTGTGTGGTTCATCTGAGCCAGTTCCCACTGCTCTTGTGACCCCTCTGAGCCTGCCTATGTTTTTTATGACTTCTTCTAAGCTGGGCACTTTATGACCCAGCAGTCGGCATGCTCTTAAGGCCAATTTATCATCATCATCATCATCATCATCTCCTGAGCTTGCTCCTGCTGCTCCCATGACCCCACTGAGCCTGCCCCTGTTGCCTCTATGACCTCCCCAAAGCCTGCTCCAGCTGCTCCTGTGACCTCTCTGAGCCTGCCCCTGTTGCCTCTATGACCTCTCCAAAGCCTGCTCCAGCTGCTCCTGTGACCTCTCTGAGCCTGCCCCTGTTGCTGCCATGACCCCTCTGGGACTGCTCCCGCTGCTGCCAGCGAGACTGCGGAACTGCGGGACTGACCTCCTCTGAGGCCGCTCTGCCCTCTGGCAGTCGAGTCGCAGTCGACGGCGGCGCCGCCGTTGGCCGCCGCCGTGGCCGGACCGACGGCTGGCGCCCGACTCCGCCAGAACTCGACCGCCTCGTCCACGGTCAGCGAGTCGCCGCTGCACCAGGCGCCGCGCCGCGCACTCCTGCACGTGAGCACGGCGCGGGGCGGCCCGCCGCACGGTCCCGGCGCGGCGGACGGGGCTGCCGGGGAGCCGCGCCGGGTGCCGCTCGGAATGGCGCGGGGGTTATCGGGGTGGGATGGGTGAATTCAGGAGGCGTGAAGTGATGAGATGATTATCGAGAGGGGGGTAAGGCATCTGGCGTCATTGTCTTCTATGATGAATATGAGATGTTATGTGGTATTTGACCGAATGGAAGCACGCAAGGCTAATTTGGTTGTAACTGGTCGTTTCACCCCAAAATAATGCTTTGCGCGTTTTTTCGTCGTGAAATGTTGAGCCTGCCATTGCATTGTTTTTAGGCTCCCTGTAGCACGTTTCTGATAACGCTAAAGGTGGATTTGCACACTGAATCGGAATAAAAAAACTTCCCCCTTCTCCATGCATTAAACGTAATGTTTCATGTTGATATGTTTGCTCATCGATTGATCTGAGTCAACGTCTGACGACTTGGAATGGAATTGGATGTTACGAATCAGTTCAAAATGCAACATTCCAAATATTGCGGCAGCAGACGTAGATAATGACCAGCAGAGAAGTATTTCACATGCGTTAGTTCTACAGCCAGTGTTTACCTTTTCAGCGTGGACGTGACTTCCCTCTCGCCTGTTCAAAGTAAAGCCGGTTTGCGTGGTTGGAATAATAGCGTGTGCCTCACTAACCACTCACGCCATAAGCTGAAACGTTTGATTGCACGTGTGAAATGTTATAAGTAACTTACGGCATGGGTTTTATAATGTAAGTTATTTATAAATAGATTCATGCGTCCTGAAATATGCTACCCACTGAAGGTATGCAATGCCGTATTCGGTGCTTGTGCCTTGTCTGGGAGTAGTTCTACAATTGCAAAACATTCCCATCCATTATTTATGTGTAAAATGACGGGTTTGCCATTTAAATGCAGTTTGTTATAATCTATAAATATTTTTATTTGCATTACTTGTGTTACATTTATTTTTATATGTGGTTTGATAAAGACTTATAATATGTAACATAAAACACATATTTCATGCATTAGTAATATACAGTATTGGTTGTTATGATATAATAAAAATAAAGCAAAAGAAAAATTCCTAATGTGTGTATATTAAATTATAACGTAATAGCGCAAAAAGCTGCAATTTGGGATTGAACAATCTACTGCTTCGTACAGTTGTCAAACAACCATGCACTAATCTTCCAGTTATAATTATTGGTGCGTCATTCTGTCGATGAGCTTTTCACTAGCTTATTAGTTATTTTCTTCACTAGTTTTGAACAGTTTGGTACAAATAGACCAATTTTATTTTTCCGCTGGAAAACTGGAATTTGGGTTTTTGTCGTGTTTTGCATGTGCCGGAAACATTTTCCCGGCGTCAGCACATTAACCGCGACGATTGAACGGCACCGCGTAACTCTACCCGTAACACCTGGCGTCCATTTGAGGGTGTTTCACCGGGTTCAACTTAACGTTCATCTGCCACCTCGCGGGCTGTCGCACACGTGCCGCCGAGCACAAGTGTTCGCGCTCCCCTGCTGCTGCTCCCCTGCTAATGCGCCGAGAGTGGCGCTGACGCCGCGCCGCCGCCGGCGGCGCCCCGCACCGTTCGGCACGTTCTCGGCGCAAGTTTCGGCGAAGTGCGGTGGCCGTGGGTTGATCGGGCGCGGCCGTTGTGGCGTAGTTGTGGCTGTAGCTCCACGTTAGATACGGTGTGTGGTGAGCGGTGCCGACCGCAGACAGACGCCGGGCCGGCGGGATGGGCTCGCCGGGCGCTGGCCGCGCCGGGCCGGCCGGCGGGCCGCCGCCGCCCTGGCCCTCGGTGACCTGTCGCCTGACGCGGCCGCAGACGGACCTCGAGTCGGGCAGCGAGGTCAGCTCGGCGGCCGGCCTCGGCGCCGTCTCCAAGGAGCAGATGCTGCAGAGCTACCAGCGCATGCGCGCCAAGTACAACAAGTACCGCGGCCGGTACGCGGACCTGGCGCGGGCCTTCCACAACCTCGAGAACGACAACGAGCGGATGCGGGTGAGTGGCCGCTCCGGAGCCGGCGGTCCGGCGGCGGCCGACGCGCGATGGCTGGCTGTGTGTGCTGGTGCGCCGCGCGCTCTCGTCTGCCGCTGCTGTCGCCGCTGCCTTGTCGCGGCCCGGGGGCGGGCTGCGGCCGGTTGCAGTCCTCGTGACGGGCCGCCGCTCGTGCGCCGCAGGGAGGTTGAAGAGAACTAACACGGGTGCGTAGCGGGCGGGCAGCTGCACGGTCGGGCCGGTCGTGTCCGTATGGCGGTAGACATACACGGTCTGTGGGGTGGTCCCGGCGGCGGTGGGAAGCTGGGCTGCCCAGCTGGCGATCCCCGTGTAGATGTGATCTCGCATGAGCGAGGCGCGGCCGGCCGGTGGCGGCGCCCTAACCACTAACACCTCCGTGCGGTGGCGGGGCGGTCTGGACCGACGGGCCGGGACCGGGCCGGGCGGACGGCGCGGACCGCGCGCCGCGTCTGACCGGGGCTCTCCGCCGGCCAGACGAGCCTGCGCGAGTCGGAGGAGCGCGCGCAGCGGCGCGTCGCCGAGCTGCGCGAACAGTGCGCCCTGGAACAGCAGGCCAAGGCGCACCTGGAGGAGGCGCTGCGCACCGACCTAGAGGAGCGCGACGAGCAGCTCAAGCTGCTCAACATGAAGGTAGCGGCCGACGCCGGGTCTCTGCCGGGCTGGCGCAGTACTGGGGAATCCACGTCAGTAGAGTCATGTAGTCACGTAGTGGGGAGGGAACGCGCCCGTGCGTGCTTCCTTGAGCATGTTAAAACTAACCACGGCTTGGTATTGGTTTGGCATGGTTGTTTTGAGCTGTATTTTTGTGTGGGTGTGCACCGCACGGCGAGTGATAGAAATGCACCATTTTGTTTTTGGAGCTAGAAGCACATGTGTTGCGCAAGCACCTCTTTCTGGCAGATCGGCTTTGCTGCTTACGATACTCGGAAAGTGGTGACTGTATGCGCTGACGCACGACACGCCGACCGGATGCACTTCGTCGTACTTGAGCCCAAACGCAGCTGGCAATTTGGACCGGCAAACGGAACCACTTGCCAGTCCAACCCTGTACAATGGGCTGGACCACTGATTTGCCGTTTCCCTCGCCTAGAACTACAGCATGTAAGGTAAACGCAACTACGTAAGCAGAGAAGCAGCTAGAGCTTGTGTTTTATGTGTTCGTTGGCGAGGGATCGTTGAGGGCCGACTTCGCCCCTTGGCCGTCCCCAGGTCCAGCTGCTGAAGGAGGGGCGGGCAGAGGAGGCAGAGCCGGCGGCACCGGCCGTGAACGGCTCCGGTGGAGAGGCTGGCCAGGCTCCGGCCGCCAACTCGGAGACCGAACAGCTCAGAGGTACGTGGAAATGTATCAGTCTAGAGGCACCGTTGGAGGTAGCGGTGGGAGAAAGGCGAGCTCAGAGGTACGGTGAGAATGTGGAGTGGTGACAGGAAGACCAGTCCAGAGGTACGGTTAGAAGAATGGCGAGAAATGACTGTAACAGGTGTGGCAAGGAATGTCGTTATGGTTGCTTTTGGTTGAGCGAGTTTTGTATGACCGATTTTGAAGTTTCCTATTCATGCTATAGGTTACACATACATTGATATATATATATATATATATAATACATATATATATATATATTTACATGTGAATTCCGAAGTGCATTTAGTTCAGCGGATTGCTTTCGAAATTCCCTTTGTTTGGAGTTAAATAAATTCATCTCGTCATTAGCAAAAATCAGATTATCTGCGTGATAGCGTCCCGAGGCGTCGGACGGATTCCAAAGTCGGGTAGCAGCAAGCAGGCCTGAGCCGCTTTGTTTTTCTTGGTCAGCAGCACATTTACACCCATTTGTTTAGGTGAGACGTGAGCCCCTGGTCCTGCGCAGTTTCCGTATTCGGCCGGTGGACTCCCCATCCTTGTTGATCACGTTCTCAGGTTCCTCTCCACTGTCACCTCGCCGACTCCGGTATAAATAACCGCATCGGCGGCGTTCCCCTGGCGTTCGCCCCACCAGTCTCTTCCGCTGGCCACCTGGCCACATTGTTCCCCCCCCCCCCCCCCCGAACTGGAGCCTCCAGGCGAGGTCAGAGGTCACGCCGTCCCGTGAAGGTCACTGCCCGCCGGCGGTGGTGCGACCTGGCGGCGCGGACGGGTCGCGGTGCCCTGCTGTGTCGTGAGCGGCGTATACCAGTGACCGGCGCGGGGTATTTATAGCTGTGCCGGCGCGGCCCGCGCGGCCGCCGCCGTCGCCTGCTCCCTGCCACCTGGAGGCGGAGGCGGCGGCGGCGGCGGCTGCGGCGGCGCGCGATGGCCAGCTTCGGGCGCAGTCTGTTCGTGCTGGCTCTGGCCGACGGGGTGCTGGTGTTCTGGATCCTGGTGCTGTTCTGGTACCGCTGGCGCGTGCTGAGCGTGCCCGTCGCCGCCGACGACGACGACTACCTGTACGCCGAGGACGAGTGACGGCCGCGCCGGCGGCGATGGGCTAGGCGGCCGGCGCCGCGTGCGGACGCGGAGGTGGCGCTCGCCTGGCCGCGGAGGACGGCTCGAGAAGCCCGAGAGACGCGCTGTCCGGACTGTGGTTACCGACCGGCGGCAGTGTAGTCAGTGGGAGGAGGAGGATTGGGGGGGATTTGGAGGGTTCGGGGGTAGACGAGTGTGTCGCTAGCTGGAAGTCGTGAGGTAAGTGAACTGGATGGATTTTGCGGCACATTGTGTTTAACTTTGCTTTGTCACGTTGTGTGTATTCCTGCCGTCGATCATGATCAGAAGCTTGGATTTTGTCACGGTCATAATTTTCCGCATATCTGTCTTTTCGGATCGCTCTTTTTCAACTGCCCGAGAAATGCTGCTATTTTTTGTAGATAAATTTTTGTAATTTGATCCGAATGGCTTGATAGTGATGCAAGGGACTTGGAGCCGTGCTAAGCAGAGCTTGTTGCATAAACTCGACCGCTACACCCGACCGCTCCATTCCACGTAACGGCTGATTTTGTGGCGAAAGTTTACCGTGCCGCCAAGAGTGCAACACGATCGTATGGTAGTCAGCTTGACCCTGTGTCGGCCAGTTGCCAGTGACCCGCGGGCCAAATGTACGAGCGCCGGGACGACTCGAACCCGTCTTGCCAGGACGGGGAGACCAGCACTCTACTGAGTTCCCGGTCACGGCTGCTCTACACTGTATATTTGTGTGCTATATACCACATGTCCAAGGTTCATGTATGAAACCAAAAGTCCTTGATCTATACAAGTCCCACGTGCATATGAAATATGAGTTGTTGGTTCCACGTGCGTTACAAGCCAGATTTGCGCTGGTAGATGTTTCCTTGTCCGTGAGCATCACCCAGGTACCATAGACCTCTCGAGTTCCTCTCGCAGCCCGTCAGCAACCATGGCTGCCACCCGCCTCCAGCCTCTGCTCTGGCCCTCCAGGGAAGGTGAAACGGCTGGAGGAGCTGTTGGAGAAGTGCAAGGAGAGCATCAAGCTCAACAAGTCGCGGTCGGCGACGCTGAACGCTGAAAAGCTCCAGCTGCAGGCTCGGCTCGCCGAACAGGAACACCAGCTGGGCACGTCCAAGGTACTTCCGCCGCATTGCGTCATCTCCGACCTCGTTAACCTACGGCTGGGCACGTCCATGTGACGCCCAATACCTCTCTGTCGACTGACCGCTAGCTTGGTCCAAAATAGACCTGGCGTATTATGCCTTCCTTACTACTGTTCACGACCTGGGCTCAAGTTGCGCGTGGCATATCATCACAGCCCCTGTCCTGCCTCCCAACTCTGGGAGTAAGGGAGCTAGGTTGGGCATGTCTGAGGTGTGCCCAGGACTCGACTTCCAGTCGTACTTCTGGCTATCACTGGACATATCCAGCTTACGCCCAGTGCCTCAGCTCCCCGTTGACCGCTCTTGTCAGCTGAACTGAAAGCTGATCTCAGTGCGTCGCGTCCCTTGCGACCATTTCTGTCAGCTGGGTTGCCGAGGTAGGCCCGTTGCGTCGTCCCACCCTGCCGCTGTCAGACGCACCTCCACGCCCAGCGGCGGCGGCGGCGCGCGGCTCGAGTGCCGCCCGTTCCGACATACCCCACATCGCACGGTCCTGCGTGTCTTGAAGCATCGCCGGGTCATGCGGAAATGCCTGTTGCATTCTGCGCTCCGCGGTGTTAGCAATCATCGGTCTGATGAGTTTCGAGTACGATCATTGGTCTGAGGTGGCGGTACCATTGGTGTGGGCCGTGGGCTGGGAGGTTCGTCTGACGCGCAGGGGAAAAAAAAAAAAACCCCCCCCCCCCCCACCTTTTGAGGGGGGGGGGGGGGGGGGGGGGGGGGGGGGGGGGTTTTTTTTTTTATAATTAAGAAAAAGGGGGGGGGGGGGGGGGGGGGGGGGGGGGGGGGGGGGGGGATATTTTGAGAGAAAGAGAAAGAAGGAGGGGGGGGGGGGGGGTGGGGACACCTCACACATGCCCAACTGTACGTGGGCGTCCGGGTCTATCTCTCCAGTGCCTGGTGTCGCTGCGTTGCACATCTACAGCGCAGGCTGGCTTGGACCGGTGACCATTCAGGTCGTTATTTTTCCATGCCCGCATCCTTTACTGCTGTGCACGTATGTCCGCATTCTATCCAGCTGTGAGGAATTACGTAGTACTCGCTATCGGTGTTAAGCTGATCGTTGGTTGCGAAACTGGTGTTTTCTATTGCCAACCACTTGTCTGCGTCTGACCGGGCGTAGTTGGCCGGGACTTCGGCGTGCCGTGGGGAATCTGGCGCCCAACCAGACTGACTCATCGCAGTTTTTGACGCGGACGAAAACATTCCGCGTCAAATTCAAATAATGGTGAAACTGTGATACTCGGATGATTGCGAGTTACATGCAGTGTTGAGGGGCCAGTTACATAACTTAATGCAGAAAAATGGTATTTACAGGTTCCCGGGCGTTGGGCCTGATTACGAAAATAGACAGCCTTCTTTGTTACCGGGAGAAACTTGGGTTTACACCAGTGACGACGCGTGATTAGAGCAAACTGAGGCAGTGCCACACCAAAAATATCTGGAAATGTGGAATTAAAATCATACGTAATCCGGATGTATTAACATTGTGTATAAAATTGAATGCGTGATTCAGTTGGAACAATGTGCTCATTTTGCTCCCACAGTCATCAGCATAGCAGGAAACATGGTTACAAAGACGTTCCACGCCGCGTCGCATCCCCATCCCCGCTGTCCCCGCAAGCATACGGCGCAAGGCGGCCATAGAGACAGCCAGCTCACCCGCATTAGCCAACACTAGAATCCGGTGAAATACAGCGCCCCCGGTCATTGTCCGCGAAACGGCACGTCGGCCGCCGTCAACGCAGCTAACTGTGAGGCGAGCCATAGTACTGCCTCTGGCCTCCACCGTCGCGGCGCCACCGACGGACTCACCGACGAAGGATGCTGGACTGCGCGACTGCACGACGCCACTGGCATCAGTGGCGGGGAAGGAAATGTGTTTGTAAGGCAACTTTTGACTGAAGTATTTTATATTTACATTTCGTATCAGTTTAAAATGTTAGATATATGTTTTGGAACGGTGCACAAATGATTCGACAATGACTTATGCGCTTAGGAGGGACGATCAGTTATCCGCCCGTGAAACGGGAGCGAACTTCCGCCTGGAGGCTGAACGCAAGCGTATTCTGATTATTTTTGTTGCGCGGATTCGAGTGGATGCCCAGTTTACAGAGATCCGACAAAACACCGAAAATGATACCCATGCACCATATCGGCGTTTTGTGTACATCGATCTGAAATGGGTCGGATGTCATTTACGGCTTGATAGTTATATATAGTTCGGTAGACAACGTGTATAAGACAGTTTAGTTATATACTTTGGCTGTGCCTCAGGTGTTTGTGAGACAACGAGCCGCCACCGGCTTGCACGCAAAAGATAATATATATATATATATATATATATATATATATATGCATATTTATGTTTTTTTATATATTTATTTATCTTTGGCGTATAAACCTAAGTTTCTAACGGCGTAAGGAAGGCTGTTTATTTTGATATTCACGCCAGCTAGATAAATCGGTAAAGGTAGGCTGCTCGTCCAACCAGTCCGGTGTGGTTCCATATTGGGTTGAATTCCTGCCAGGGATTGCGTCGCTGTAGAAACGTCTAGGTTGTATTTTCCCCGATCGTTGAAACCAACTGGCGAAATACGCCTGATTGGCTTCTTGCGCTTGTTTTGATTGAAGAATAATGAGCAGCTCATGGTTTTAGTGGCTTTATGTAAATGCCCTATGTTTAGAACCTTCAACAACATTTTCAGGAATGGAATGCCTTGTAGATTGCTCTTCAAGGTGTCCCTTCGCTCCCGGGTTTTTAATTATGTTCACGCGCTTTGAAAAGTATGCAGTGGGCGGATTACATTGTCTGGTATGTCGGCTGGTGTTGCTTCCTTGTGGCTAAAAGTTTTCAGTAAGCATATCTCGGGGCCATAAGCTACATAGGAGGGACCAATCTACCCGGCAGCTGGGGTCTTTGGCATTCGTGGCATCTGCCAAACGCTGAA